>OZ025295.1:114261325-115461325 GCA_964019185.1 Maratus speculifer | reverse complement strand
TATCACATGATTGAAGATAATCAATTGTCCACTATCATCTGTTAAATTACTAGTAGAAAAAAATCTCACAGAGATTTTAATTGACAAAGGAGGCAACTGACAATATCACACACAAAGATTCACAATTTTACAGCACGTTTTTTCAAAATGATAATTGTACCACTTACCATTGACTTCTTAATATAATTTAACTGTCTCATGAAAATAAAATTTCACAGCAAAGTGCCAGGAATGTTACCATATGAAAAGATAATTAAAATGCTTTCTCAATAAGGTTTAACATGATTGATCACTGAAAATTTGCTATTCTCAAGAGAAACTGATTTAGTTTTGGAAGGAAATTCTTGAAATTTTGAAAAATCTTTGCTGGAAATAGTTGCTTTACAGACATTTTGAATTTTAAAAAATTACAATATTTGTCTTGGGAGAAAAATGGTTACAAATAGTCATCTTTATTCATGCTGTGACAACCCTGGTTACAATTAAATATGTTATCTCATGAATATAAGTATATAAAAGACAAATAAATACAATTAATCTGAAAAAATATATACATACATTTTATTTACAAAATACAAAATGTACAAATTATTTTTTCTTGGTATACTTTTTATATTCTCCTTCTTGCATAGCCAATTCTGAATAAAGTTGCTTAACCTTTCTTTTTCGTTCCTCATCAGCTTCTAATTTGTCTTTTAGTTTTTCAGCAGCAATTACTTGGTTGTCACGACGTATTTCTCTTAATTGACCTTTCTCTTCCTTTCTTATTTTCTGATTAATACTCTTAATTAATTTTCTCTTTTTCTGTATATCATCTTTCTTTCTAGTAAATTGAGAATCAAATGCAGGCTCAAACATTTTCAATGGAACTGGTTTCTTATGTTCAAAAATAAGAGGTTTATATGTCTTTTGTACATTTTCTACAAAATCCTTAAAACTGTTAATTATATTTTTAAGACGAGGTGGTAAAACTGAAAAATTGTCCATCATAATAATTTTAGTGAGGATATCTGTTGAAGTATGGAAAATTTCTTTAAAGCAATCAATATGTTCATAAAGGACAGCATATTGGTGCAACAGTTCAATAACTTCAGAAATCATTTTTACTTTTATAGAATGATCACAGGACTTATCATCTATTTCAAAATTAAGATTAGTGTTTTCTTCAAAAGCTTCCTCTTTAATAAAAAGATTAAACTTTTTACTGTTAGACAGAACTAGCTTTAAAGTTTTATTTAGAAAACATAAAACTTCTGGCACATAGCGTTTTGAGAAAGAAACACAATCAAAAATAATTTTGCAAATATAAAGTCTGCTATAAATATTTTGAAATGATACAGCATAAGGACCACTTAGAACATCACACATAAATATTACAGCAGGAGTAACAACAGGATGTTTGAAATCAGAAACAGAATATATAGAACTGATAATTTTAAAAAGAACTAAGCATTGTGATCTAGGAAAGTTCTTTTTCATCTTTTTACCTTTGCTCTTTTGAAATAAATCATTCTCATCATCCAAAAATTTAAGTAATTTTTCTGCGGTATTAACTGGAGACACTTCAGCAAGAGTGTATAAGTGAGGTAATATATTATCAAGATGTTCAAGAATCACAGTAGTTTTATTTTTTAAATTTGTGATGTAATCATAAAGAATAGCAAATAATATTTCTAACTTTTGAATGTTTTCCTTAGATTTGTGTCTGACCTTATCTTGAATAATTTTGCTTACTATAGCATACAAATCTTCAGACTGATTGGCAATGAGTGCACAAAATTTATCAATTGTGTCTGGAAAATCTGTATCATTATCAGCAACTGAAATAATATCGGTATCTTCAAAATCATCATTGTTAAGCTCATTTTCATCTTCACTAGATGAGTCCTCTTCAGATTCATCATCATCATCAGACATTTCATTCGCATTTACATTAGTATTATCAATTTCTTCATCTATAGGTTCAAACTGTATATCAAGGCCATCATATAAACTATCAGCAGAAAGCTGGTTTTCTTTTGATTCAGAATAATCCAGAGGATTCATCATTCTTCTGTTACGTTCTTCCTCTAGTTTATTCTGTTTTTCTTTTTCTTCTCTAGCAATTTCTTCAGCTGACTTCTCACGTTGAGGTGGCGCAGTCCTCATTTCAAACTTTAACTCATTAAGCAAGATGTCAAAGGGATCTTTCTTTTCTACTTTCTCTTCTATTTTCTGTTTACTTTTCAGAGAAGGTATTAACTGATGATGCATTGCCTTCCATTTCTGATCTAATTGTTCTATAAGTTCATCATTTTTTTCTTTCACCATTTTTCTTTCCAATTTTCTTCTTTTGCTTTCAACAATGAGCTCATCTATAATTTCTTTACGGCTTTTAGGTGCAGATGAAGGATCGCCAGTGAATCCACCGAAATGTGCTTGCTTAACAAACTTTGGATCTAGCTGTTCATCATCGTCAGAATCATTCATTGTATCATCAAGTCGTTTTAAATTTTCTATAGGAACTCCTTTGTGTGTTAAACTTTCTTCATCATTTAAATTAAAAATATTTTTCTTAAACTTTCTTTTTCTTTCTTCCACTAAGCGAACAGTAGCTTGTTCTTCGAAAGATAATGAACTGTCCATGAACCTCTTGTCAATAAATTTGTTTGCCTTTTGAGACAACATTCTTTTTTTGTGAAATTCTTCTTTTCTTTTTGCATTGCATATAGAATGAGAAATTCCAGGTAACCCTCGTGTACCTTTTACCTTTTGGCCTAGTATAGAAAACTTGTTCCGATTTATCTTAACATTGAAGGGATTTTCTTTTGAAGCGGGAATTTTCTTTAACGACTTTTTTTTAGCCATCTGACTTTATTTTACAACAGTAACCTATCTGAAAAAAAAAGTAAATATTTTAAAAGATAATATTTCATTTTAAAATAAATTTAGGCAATATTTTTTATCAGTTATTTACTTGTAATACAAAGATATGTAATAAGTTTTAAATTTAGGTTTTTTTTGGTTTTTTTTTTTTTTTTTTCCATAAAAAGAAGAAAATGGCAAAAATATATTTAATTAAAACTTTAGGTAAAAAAATATTATTAGTTACAAATATTAAGTATCTGTATATCATTAAAATAAACTTCTGAAGGTGGTTCTCAAATTGACTGCACAAAAACTTGAAACTTTCTGACACATTTTCAAATTCATTTTTAAATATAAAGGTATAAAATTGACATGCTAGATTACTGAAGCAAAATACAATAAAAATCAATTTTTCAATTTTTGATAAATAACTTATTGAGTTACAAGAAATTATTGTCAAGTTACAAATGTTTTTCACCCATGATGTTGCATGCAATAATTCAGTTCAAAACATCAACTTTGACAATATTTCATGAAATATTTCATTTTCCTACATTTGCCAAAGAATTCAAAATGTTTTTCAATTACATAGTTTTTGAATAAGAACAGCAATCAATTTAGTGAGTTTCTAAACAAAGATAAATTAAATCATGTGAAATTAGCTCCTTCGGATTTGAGAACAGATTAAATAGTTTTCTAAAGATTTCATCCTTCTTCTTCAACTACAAAAACTTGCACTACTACTAAAGAAGTAGAATAAAAATTGAAAAGAAAAAAAAATACTCGAGTAGAAAAGAACAGCCAATAAGAGAAAGGAGCTAAATAGTAATAACAATTGATAATAATAATAAAAAAAAGATATGAAAAGGAATATAGTAGAGGATATCTATCTTATATCCTTTAGATTATTTTAAGAAGCTTCTTTTCTCAAAAGACACAAGGTAGAACCCATCTGATTTCGATGAAAGAAAATATTTAAGAAGAAACTGTTTTATTCATTTATAATAAGCCTATAAAATGCATCCTATATTAGTAAGTCTCTCTTAAACAAACGGTATTTAAACTAAAGTTAGCAAAATACTATTTCTATAAAATTCAGTTTTAGAAATTATTAAAATTAAACTTTAATCATAATGTAAACAGTTAAATATAATAAAATCTGTTATTGTAATAAAGTTATCAATTAAGGCTCTTATGCTTGGTATTCCAAAATGAAAAACAGCAAAATTTATTCCTCTTTGACTGAATCTTAGAATTTTTCTCTGCAAAGTCTAAACCAGATGTCATTTTCACCATCTCAAAATTTACATATGCACCTCTCATCCCTATTCACACCCTTTTTTATGGTATTTTAATTTGATTACTTAAAAATAATTTAAATTTAAAACATGAAGGACTCAATTGCTATTAGCTGGAAATAGATATTAAACTGTTTATATTCCTTTAAGTGCAAATAAAAATTTCTGAAATAATCTGCATGCAATAAATATGATAGAAACTATTCTAGTGACATATAAGGTAAACCATATTCAGTCGAGAATCATCAAGTTCTGTAACATAAATCACTATTTTTTAGACAAAGACTTCTGACAATACCATGCACACTGTATCTCATGACTCTTCTATAAAGACATTATGAATTTCTATAAAGCATTGCATTTTATCAATGTGTGATTTCAATTATGTTCTTTTTAAAATCACCTGAGAAGCATTGTGAAGCATCTAGGGTCAAAATGACACACTTCTATAAAGAATATTTCAGTCTTAAAAATTAAAATACACACTTTTTAAAATAAAATGATGTCACTTGCATCCACTAAACCATTCCTGTTTTATCATCTATTCTTAAACAACATTTATAGAAAAATATACACATGACGGCATTATCGCAGAATGACAACTGAAACAGCAAAAGAACAATGTCATCATTAAAGAAGCAAATTGAGTATCTAACGATTCATATGCCTTTATTTGTTTGTTTATGATAACTCCATGTTTTATTGGAAATCATTCATTGATATTTCTTGAAATTTCGGAAAAATATGTTACACATGGATTAATATATTTGTATTCTTTCAACTGCTTGATACAAATTAACATGTTGACTGCCAGCTATGAGTTATCTCATATTGTGTTTACTTACCATTTTTGTCCAGCTACGATTAAACTCGCAATATATCAGCGCTAATATCGATAGATGGCTTCTGGGAAAAGAACAAAAAATCAATGCTGGCTTGCATGAACAGAAATTTATTACAAAACGATC
This sequence comes from Maratus speculifer, assembly GCA_964019185.1. NCBI lineage: Eukaryota > Metazoa > Arthropoda > Arachnida > Araneae > Salticidae > Maratus > Maratus speculifer. The sequence goes on along the minus strand of OZ025295.1, from coordinate 115,456,212 downwards.
AAAAAATATAATTACCAACTACGAGCCCTTAAAAAATATATTTATATATATTATATATATTATGATTTTTGATGATACTTATGGACTAGAATTAGAGTTTTTAATAAGATAATGTGATAAAATCAAATTGTTATTTTTGGGGAAATTTCTCAAAATTGCTGCGGCAGTCAACATGTTAAGTAAAAAAAAAAAAGTGCTGTATCAAACGTAAAGTAAGTTTGTAATAAAATAAAAATCATTTAACTGATTAAAAAAAATGAAATATAACTGAAATTCTCCAGGTTTTATAACCCTTTAAGACCCGATGAGATTGTAAACAAAGCTTGTCATGCCGGCTAAAAATAAAACAAGTATTACAATCACTATCTGGTGATACAAAATTATATTTCGCTCTTTCTGTAAACCAGAATGGTGATTAGATTTGAGTTTTTATTATATACAACTCAAAAGCAACAATTTAAAAGAATGTACAAACTGCACGATCGTGCGGGTTGGGTCTAACAGATGATATTTTTTAAACAGCATGCATTTTAATTTCAAATTTTTTCACTGATTATTAAAAAAATGGCAATGAAATAATGCAGTAATTAGCTTTTTTTCCCTTTATTTGTAATAGAAATGAAGTACTTTTGCTGCCACAATTACAAAAATGGCTAAAACTACAAAAAAAGTCAACTGCAGTTCCAACTGTATAACATAACATGGAATGGATTATATACCAAAGTATCTTTTTTTTAATGGGAAAAAAGTTTTTGTATTTGTGATAATTAGACATATTTACAGAAAATTAAGTTACAATTATTTTGTTTATAAATTGTCATTGGGAGAATTAAGACTTTTTTCCCTGGTGGTGGGGAGTGATAAACTTTACAAGTGGTGTACTGTTATTAAGACATATAGCTTAATATCAATATTAAGATCTTAATACCGATATTAAGAAATTAACCTTATGTAATAGTTGAAATTTTGAAAAAACCCAGTTGAGTTAGTTTTTTTGAAATATATTTAAATTGGCATTTATATTTGCATTCTCAAACCTAAGATTAAATAATAATACAGTAATAAAAATGCAAAACACCCACAATGAATTTTTTATGTGGGCCCACCTAAAGAAACTCAGACATTTTTTTCAAGATGGGTCCACTTGGGCAAACCCTGAAAAACACACCAAGAAGAAATAAATAAGTTTCTAAAATTCTCTAATGATGAATAATTATCCAATAACCAGACATCAGATTGGATATCATGTACCAGGGAAAAAAAAAAAAAAAAGAGGGTTAAATATAATATTCATAAAATATGTGTTTTTGAGAGTATATTTTTTACAAGAGATGAATTTACATACTTAAGATTTAATTTATGAATATAAACATATAAAAAGTAATGAATTACTTTTTGAAATCGGTGCCAAACAATCACAATCAATAATGATCATCGCCATTTTATTTATGGTACTAGGCACAATATAGCTAAAATTCTTACTATACTTAAGATAATTTGGCACCAGCTTCAAAAAGTAATTCCTTACTTTTTATATGAATATATTCATAAATTAAATCATAAATATGTCAATTTATTTCTTGTAAAAAATATTCTCTTGAAAACCCATGCTTGGTGGATGTTAAATTCTATATATTAAATTTAACCGTTTTTGAACCAATATACCATATTTTTGGGTGTATAGGCCGCACCCCTAAATCGATCAGTGCAGTAAAAAAAGTTTGTGTATAAGCTGCAGAGATGCATCGGTGTATAGTCCGCGGGCTATACACCATTTACGAATGTATATTTCAATCAGAGTTCAAAATTAGAAGCCATTAGTCTTAATTTTCAATCCAAATTTACCAAATTTTTTCGTGATGCACAATACCTACAGTAATTCGGCAAGAAAATTAAGATTATCAGTACCATAATTCTCGGAAGAAACGTCGCGGCGGTTACGTGTTTTAAAATAAAATTTCAAGCGATGCAGCGTTTATGCGCATTTTTTTTTTTTTTTTTCAAAAAAGTATGACATTTTTACTAAATTTTTAAAATTCAAAAATTTTCTAAAAAAAAAAAAAAAATTATAAATGTAAAATTTTGAACATAAAATGTATTGCAAATTCCGACAAATGGTTGCAAAAATAAATAAATAAATAAAATATTAATAATAATAATAATAATAAATAAATAAAATAAAATAAAAAAATAAAAATAATTAATTTCGATTTTGTTAATAGCTAAAAAATTGCCAATTTCGTCAAAGGATCGCAAAAAACGACAAATTTTGTCAAAATATCACAAAAAAATGGCAAATTTCCTTAAAAGACAGCAAAAAATTACGCAAATTTCGCATAAAATTGAAAAAAAGTAAAAATGCAAATTGCATTAAAAGATCACGGGAAAATGCATAGTTAATGCGGGAAGTGGATTTCCCTCTTCTCCCTCCCCCCCCCCCCCCTCTTTTATAATCTTTCAAAAAAAAAAAAAAAAAAAAATCTGAATCAATTTTTTTTTTTTTTTCTGTTCCAAAGATATAGACATCTTAAAATAATGTGGATGAGCCAAAATTTTCAGATCCAACTGAACGAAATATATTAACCCTACCTGAAATGCTAAAATTTTGACTCACCCAGCCAAGAAAACTCAATGAAATCTCGGCGTAACCAGACTCGATTTTCCATAGAACTCATAGACTCATTTTTCATAGAGTTCTCTTGCGAATTGTATTCCTTTAAAAAGTAAAAGAAAAAAGATCCCATGAATAAGTCAGAAAGTTTTGCGTTGTTGAAAAAAAAAAAATGTTTGAGTAGCAAAAAGAAATAATCGACTGAAAATATGAAACTAAAGCAAAACTCTTTTTCCTCTATAAAAAACGAAAAAAAAATATTTTCGTTATTAATTAACCGATTTTGTTCAATTTTTCAGCAATTGTCAATAAAAATAAGTTAGGCTGAATACCAAATTTTTATCAAAATATATTAAGTTTTAAGAATATTATAGATACCCATCAAATAGCTCATTGTTTGGCTCACTGGAAAAAAAAAAAAAACCCTTATCATGGCATGTTTGTTTATTTAGATGCGGCAACTCAGACATCGTGAAAATCCAATAAGTGATTCATTGATAATGTTTGGCTATGAAAATGAGAAACAGTTCAAACTAAAAATATTTCGCAAGCAGAATGGAAGAAAAAGATTACTTATTTAAAACAAACAATTATTTTTTATGCAATATACTTCATTTTTCATTAACATCTTATTTTAAAGAGGGAAAACCGGAGGAATTTAGATAAACATCATGCCATTCTCGGGGAACTTTCACATTGAAAATGCAATCTGTATTGGTTATTTACATGAGAACACCCGTTTGCTAACATTAATATAATGGAAGACATTTTTAAAAAGATCTTGTTTGCACTTCAATGTTTTGTTTTATTTTTTTATTTTTGCATTAGCTAGTGGAGATCGTTTCTTACAAAAGCCACTTTTTACTTTTTCGACTTCCTTTACAGTTTCTTTTTTTTTTTTTGTACTGTGATACATCTATTTTCGAAACCGGTTCCGAAAGTAAAAGCATCCAAATAATTAAAAAATCTTGTAAATTAAATCAAAAAATCCTATATAGAAATTCCCGTTTTTTTCCCCGTGATCCTTTACAAAAATACGCATTTTTCTATGGTCCTCTGATGGAATTTGAGGTTTTTTTTTTTTTTTTTTTTTTTTTCACAATCTTTTGATGAAATTTTTTGTTTTTTCTTCGATCTTCTGACAAGATACTCGATTTTCATAAGATCCTTTCACGAATTTCATATTTTTACTGCGATCCATAAAGAAAAGTTACATTTTTAGCTATCCTTTGATGAAATACACATTTTTTTCAAACAGTCCTTTGACAAAATTTGCATTTCCTTGCGGTTTTTTAGAAAATCAGCATTTTTCCCAAAACACTGAAAAAATTCATGGCCCCTCTCCCCTTTTTTCTGCAATTTTTGATGAAGCTAATTATTTTTTACCGTGACTCTTTCATAAAATTTTCATTTTTTTCCCATGATGTTTTGATAAAATTCTTGCTTTTGTTGCGATCTTTGATGAAGCTAGCTATTTTTTCTGCAAATAGACTTTTTTTTGGATGACGTTTTTTCTTCTGACTCGCCGGACTGGTCTCTGAAACTTGTTAGGTCAAAGGTTAGATTATTTTGAAGCGGGGGTCAGGTAGCTATTATAGATCTATTAGTTGCTATTACTTGGCGATAGTTGCAACAGTTCTTCCAAACCCAGAAATAACTATTTAAACAATAAAAAAAAGCCTTTACAAACATGGGAGAACTCTCTAAATTTCACGTCTCATTTTTCACTAAACGCGAAAAGAAAATTACAAATTTTGATGTTTTTTTCAAATTTTTTGAGGTTTTAAAATTGTAGGGAAAAATATCACGATTTCCATTTTAAAAAAATATATTTGTATAACCCGCACCATGTATAAGCCGCAGCGGCTTTTTCAAAGGTTTTTTTCATGTATAAGCCACGGACTATACACCCGAAAATACGGTACATGATATCAGATGTGTGGTTATTGGATAACAATTAGTCAGAGAATTTTAAAGAATTTTTTTATTCTTTTAAGCACTTTTTTGAAGTAAGTTGATATTTTTTTCAGATTTCCAATTTTTTAGTTATTCATACTATAATATATACTGAAATATGATGGCTCTTTGCATTGCATTGACTAATGGAGGCATTTTGCTGGTCACTTTCCTGTTTGATTGTCAGCATTTCAAAAGATACTTATAATGTCAGTTAATACTGTTGTGATTATTTAGGTTTTCTGGATGCAGTAACTTGTTCAGACAAGATCTCGCACTTCAAAAAGTCACCAGTCATTAAACTTTAAGGTCCACATCGATTTCTACGGACATCAGAAGTGGGTATCAAAAAGTTGACAATCCATTAAGTAAAGGTCCTTACAGATCCGACTGCAGCAAAGTGCTTCCACACATAAGTACACAGCAAAATGACTCAATATGTTAATGCATATTAAAATACTTTCCTAGAGCAGTACCTTCTTTTGTCAGAAAAACCAAAAAGAAAGATTTTAGTAAAAATCGCACTATGCTTCAATAGATAAACAGCAACAATCTAATTCTCATAAAGGCAGTAATGGCATCAGAAATGAGTGGTGATGATTGGATGAGGAATTTATAACTGATAATCTATACATGGATGCTTCTATGAGAGAGTGACACCATTCAATGCCCAGACATTTCTTTAACAAGATGCTTTCGTCCAAACTATAGCAATGCTAGGCATTTTCTAATTCAGACCTTGATGATAGTCTCCTGAAAGAATTTGATTGTATGCGTGTGAGAAGTTAACAAGATTTCATAATGAGGAATCCTACCTGAACAAAATCTGATTTCATTATGATGTCTAATCTGGTAACCAAATCTGAAGACAATGTTGTTATGTATAACAATGTGCTTTATTGTGCACTGACATATGGAGATACTTTTTTCCTTCAAAACAACATTTATACTAGTGGATTTTCATCTTTTAAACCCTTATTTCCAATGTCGGTTGTATCAATGTGAGTTTCTGGTTTAGTGGATGTGAGAACTTGTCCAGTTCAGATTTAGCACTTTGGAATGATCTCACATTTCATCGGAAATTTACTGCATCCAGCATACCTAAAGGTTCACACTGAGATTTTCAGACATCAGAATTGGACGTCGAAAAGCTAACAATTCACCAGTAAGTGCCTTTACACAATCAGAGCGTGTCAAAGTGCTTCCATGAGTCAATGCACAGCAAAGTAAGTCTACATGTTGGTACATGTTCAAATACTTTGGTTTCAGTCAAAAACTAACAAGGAAGATATTATCAAAAATACACCAAGATTCAATAAATTTTCTGCAGCCATTTAATTCATTAGCAGCAATATCAGAAATGAGCACTAGAGCTCATATCTTGAGTCTGATCAGTGGCGTAGCTAAGGGGGGGGGGGGGGGGGCATCCGTCCCGGGCGCCGAGGCCTAGGGGCACCAAATTGAGAGAAATTGTTATATGTCTATATTGGGGTGGGGGCGCAAAATTTCTTGCTGGCTTCGGGTGCCAAAAAACATAGCTACGCTACTGAGTCTGATTTCTTATAACCTAAACTTGACTGCCTATATATGAGAGTGGCAACATTCGATGTTCAGACTGTTCTTTAACAGATGCTGTTTTCCAAACCAGGGTTGGTAAAAAACCGGGTTTTTTTCAAAAAAACCCAAAAACCATGGTTTTTTTGGTTTAAACCATGGTTTTTTTTGGTTTAAACCGGGTTTTTTTTTAAATATGCTTTTCGATTACATATACAAGTATTTTTATCAATAAAATAAATATTTTTGAATATATAAGTAATATAGTTTGATTTAAAAGTAATTCAAATCAATATAATTATTTAATATACAATCAGTTATATAGAAAATTGTAATAATTTAAAAGTTGAGCATTTTTAGTAAAAGCTATGTCCTGTGTTTTATAAATCAATTGCTCTACATAATAAAACAAAGACCTTGAAAATCTTAAAAAACCATCTTTGATTACTAGTACTACAAATATATATATGATGTAGTTTTATAAATAAAATTTATTTTCACATGACTTTTCAAAATAATTTTTTTGAAATACATGTTATATGATTTTTCTCATAGAATAATACACAATGAACAATTATCTTTTATAGAAAACTAGCGGACCCGACAGACGTTGTCCTGTCACCGACAGACGTTGACCCTCTTGGCACCGACTCCAGAAAATCAAATAAATGTACGTAAATATGGTAATACGCACGATAGACACTACGCTCTTAATTTAATTTCTTATTACAATTATGTAAGGAAATTATTTTTCACTCTTCAGTATTTTTTGAAGTCGGTTCAATTTATGATAGAAAAGTTTATTTTTCTGTTTTTAGTTAAAAGTTAACGATTTTCTGAAGTCGGTTAATCAAAATTATAATACAGGAAATATTATTGTAAAGCATACACGTATGTCAGGAGTGGGGTTCGAACACGCGATCTCTTTCTTCAAGAAACAAAGCTTAAATCTGGCGCCTTAGACCGCTCGGACATTCCGTCCGTACTCTATTCATCGAACTTATTCAACACTTTTAATTAGCGAAAAATCACTAACTATTAGTTTTTGCCTAATTACTAAAAAAGTACTGAATCAATTTCGATGAAATGTGAATCTAAACCATTCTCGAATCCACTGGAACTCACACACAAAATTTCATTAAAATCGGTCCAGTCGTTTAGGAGGAGGTCAGTGACATACACACGCACAGAAGATTTATATATATAAAGATAAGCATTGAAAATTTCAGGTTTTTGCGCCGAAGACATCGCCAAATTAGGAAAATGTGAATTATCTCAGGAACTACTGGATTTAAACGAATTTACTTAGTATCATTCGATTCAGAATGAAAAAATACACTAAAATATGTTATCAGTTGAAAAATATTTACAAAAGCCGATTTTAAAGAAATTTTTTTAAAGTTCGCTCTTTTTTCTACTCCTCTTACTGGTGGAATTTTCGAAAATCCCTTCTTAGCGGCACTCGATGTTATAAGAAGTATTTTTACCCCAATTTTCAAGATTTTTGGTTCGATATATTTTTTTGTGCTGTGATTAATACGAAATCCAGGCTTTCTTATATATATATAGATAAGCATTGAAAATTTCAGGTTTTTGCGCCGAAGACATCACCAAATTAGGAAAATGAGAATTATCTCATGTACTACTGGATTTAAACGAATTTGCTTAGTACCATTCGATTCAGAATGAAAAAATACACTAAAATATGCTATCACTTGAAAAATATCTACAAAAGCCGATTTTAAAGGAATTTTTTTTAAGTTCGTTCATTTTTTTACCCTCCTTAGGGGGGGGGGGGGGAATTTTCGAAAATCCCTTCTTAGCGGCACTCGATGTTATAAGAAGTATTTTTACCCCAATTGATTTTTGGTTCGGTAGATTTTTTTTCTGCTGTGATTAATACGAAATCCAGACTTTCTTTTATATTTATAGCACTTTTAATTAGCGAAAAATCACTAACTATTAGTTTTTGCCTAATTACTAAAAAAGTACTGAATCAATTTCAATAAAATGTGAATCTAAACCATTCTCGAATCCACTGGAACGCACACACAAAATTTCATTAAAATCGGTCCAGTCCTTTAGGAGGAGTTCAGTTACATACACACGCACAGAAGATTTTTATATATAAAGATAAAGCTTTTTATAAAGAATTTTTGGAAAGATTTGAATTTAGCAGTAAAGTCTTCATATACTTTCAAGAAGTATTGTGTATTGCATTTGACATTTCTCCTCTGAAACTGCCAGGTTTAAAAAATATGACGATAAAATAAACAAAAATACCTATTTAACAGTTTTTTAGACTGCTGAAGAAAACATTGATCTTAACCCTTTTGGGTCTGGTGTACTATTAATAGTACATGTCTTTTTAATGGAGTATTATTTTGTTTTAAAAAATACTTGTGCTACTATTTACATGTTGTAATGTTAGTATATGTCTATGCAATTATTTTTTGGCTTCATTTATGTTTAGGCATTTAGTAATAATGATAATTATTTGCTTCATTCTCTTTGCTCCGTTTATGATTCTTTTATTTTATACATACATTTCCCTCTTTAAAATAAAAGTTACTTTCCTGGAAGAATCATGTGTAATAAAGTGAAAAAAGTATTAGAAATTTGTAATATAAGTTAAATCTTATTAAAATAAAATATTTTCTAAACATCTCTAAAAATTCTTCCTTAGCCTATTTTCATATGAACATGAATTGAATAATGCGCAAAACTACAACATTCGTTGTCTTTGAGACCATGAAATGTTTGTTAAACACAAATTAATCTATAAGGACAGCTAGTGTTAATGTAATTAACGTAAAAGTATTTTTTCCTAAAAATTGAAAAAAAATTCAGACCTGAAAGGGTTAAAATAGAAAGTAGTTTTATAAATGCTGTCACCCACTAAAGCATTCAAACAACCATCAGACTTTGGCTTTTTTCTAAACTACATTGTAATTCTTAGTACTTTTAAATGTTTAAACTAAAAATTATATCTTTTTAGGCATTTTTTACTTTCTTCTATCTTTACAAGAAGAAAGTATTGGATTCATGAAAATTTTCGACTTCCGGTTTTCGACGGATTAATACGTTTTAGAAGGTCCTGAACACGTTTTGACTATTTTTAGAAAATGTCTGTCTGTGAGTCTGTCCGTCTGTCTGTCTGTCTGTCTGTCTGTATGTGACAAAAAATTTGTGGGCGCTCTATCTCAAGAACTAATGTTCGAAATTTAATAAAATTTTATATTCAGTTAGACCTTGATATGAATTAGTGCCTATTGGTTTTTGGTGAAAATTGGCCTGCAGGTGGCGCTGCTATACTACGTTTTTCATGATTTTCAAGATTGCTATATCTCAAGAACTAATGCACAGAATTTCACCAAACTTCAGATTCTGTGATCCCTTGATATACATAGACGTTGATTAAGTTTTGGTGTAAATTGGCCTGCAGGTGGCGCTGCTATGCCACGTTTTTCATGATTTTCATGATAGCTATATCTCAACAACTATCGCACAGAATTTCACCAAACTTCAGATTCTGCGATACCTTCAGATACATAGCCGCTGATAAGGTTTTGGTGTGAACTGCCCTATAAATGGCGCTGCTATGCTACATTTTGCACGATTTTTGCGATAGCTATATCTCAAGAACTAATGCAGATAACTTTATCAAATTTTAGATTCTGTTACACTAGAATATATAACATAATTAGACGCTGATTACATTTTGGTATTAACCTTGCAACAAGTGGTGCAGCTATGCTGCATTTTGCACGATTTTTCCGATAGCTATATCTCAACAACCAACGCACAGAATTTCATCAAACTTCAGATTTCGTTACAAAATGACATATAACATAATTACATGATGATTACGTTTTTTTTATAATTCCTTCAACTGATGGTGCTGATGTGCTATATTTTACATGGTTTTTTTTAAACTAACTATATCTCAAAAACTAATGCACAGAATTTCATCAAACTTCAGATTCTTTTACACCATAACATAATTAGACTCCTTTTTACGTTTTGGCATAAATTTTCCAAGATATGGTGTTGCTGTGCTACGTTTTGCAATTTTTTTGTTATAACTATATCTCAAGAACTAATGGACGAAATTCCATCAAATTTCAGATTCTGTTAGGTCTTGACATAAATAGATGCTTATTAGGTTTTAGTATAAATTACGCAATATGAGGCACTACTAAGCTCATTTTCTCAGAATATTAATTAAATTTTGCATTTTAGGCTTTACGGATACCAGAATCTCATTAGGCTAGGTCAAATGTTCGAGGAAATTCGATAGTGGGTAACTTTGGGGTCACCACATTTTTTTTTAAATATTAAAATGTACTTATGAGATAGAAGAAAGTTTTGGGATTGACACATCCAACTAGTTTTATTATGTCACAGTTCTATTATGTCATGTTCAAGTAAACCTTGTCTTGATCAACCTCTCTCCCCCCCCCCCCCCCCATTTTCTTGGCTGATTTAAGCAGTACGTTCAGTTATGCAATAGAAGATTTAAATATATCTTATTTCATATTTTAGTAAAATGTAAAAGGTGCTTCCCTAGCACCCAATTTTTCAATATCTTCTAATTTGACTTCATCTCTTAAGATTTCTTTTTATTCTTAAAAGATAATACCACCAATCAAGAAAATTTTCTTTTAAAGCCTGACTGAAATCTTAAAGGTTATTTTATGTTATTAACTGTAAATCTGCATTTCTCAAAAGAGAACAATTTTTTTCAGAATATTGCATATTTTTAATTTATTTTATCTGCTAAATTTACATAATTTAAGTGTTTATTTTAGAGCTTCAGATATGTTCATCAGTGCGTGAAATTTGCATTCTACATGCATACTAACAGGACCTAGACTAGACTCACTGTCTTATGATGACTGCTGACATAAGTCTGTTAAAAGTAGAAATTACTTGCATCCAATAATTTAAAACACTTAAATTACAAAAATGAAAAAATACATTAGATTTGTTTAAAAAAAACAATTGGTTTAAACTGTTACAACGATGCTGGTAAAAGAATAAAATCTTAATGCAAAAGCCCCAGTCGCAATGTGGAAATGCAAGAAAAATAAAGACTTACTAAACCCAATAATCATAAAGCCCCCCCCCCCCCCCCAAAAAAAAAAAAAAAAAAAACTCAGTCAATAATTCATTAACATATTGCATAGATAACAAAAGGCAATCAGTGGAGAAAATTACTTGATTATGCCTTCATTGAGGCTTTGAGAAATTATGTAATCCTTAGTTAATTTTAACTAATCAAGTAATTTAAGTAGTAAAAGTGCATTTTTAGCTTGAATCTGCTATTCTGGCTATTTTTTAAGTTAAAAAAAAAAGAGGAAAGAAAACTATCTTGTTCTTTCTAACTAGCTAATTTTAGAAAAATTAATTATTCTGCCTTGTAGATTTATAGCTTGTACGAAAATTTAGGTTGATTAAAAATGTTTGTCATTTTAGAAATTTATTTATTCATCATTTCTCTAAAGCTTTGCTTGTTAGCTTCTGCATAACTTGGATTTTGCATTTATCAATAATGTTTAAAATAAGTATTACAGAATTAACAAAACATTACAGAAAAACAATAAAAAAAACCAGATTAAAAAAAAACCAGCATGGTTTTTTAAAAAAACCATTTGGTTTAAACCATGGTTTAAACCACGGTTTAAACTAACTTGGTTTAAACCAAACAACCCTGTTCCAAACTACAGAAAATCTAGGAATTTTCTATAGAACTTGGAAATAATTGCCTGAATAAGTTCAATTATATGAGTAACTAACTTCACTTTAATAGCAAGCTTATCAAAATGTTTTGTCATTTTCATTTGCCTATACTTGTCTCAACCAATCAAATATCCTGGTAGATCGCCACTTTCATATCAAAGAATTCTATCAGAAGAAAATCTAAAATCATCCCAATATTTAATTCGATAACTGCAAATTTAATCAATAGACAGTGTCCACACATAGCAATTCACTGTAATAATTTTGTTCATTCAGCATAACAGGCACCCTGATACACCGACACTTGTGCTCTGACATATAAGGATACTTTAAAGATGAATTTTCAGTTTTTCGACACCTATTTCCGATGTCAGTAAGTATCAACGTGGATCTTTCATTCTGTGGAGAGGGAGACAAGAGTTGGTCCAATTAAGATTTCACACTTTAGAAAGTGCTTAAATCTCTGCAACAGTGGTTAAGATCCAGAGGGATTTTCTGCTGTTTAGCAAAACGAGATTGACCAATCAGAAGCCTTCAATTTTTGTGAACTTTTCGCTGTTTTAAAGTAAGCAGTGAAAAGTTTACAAATATGCAGCTTTTGATTGATCTTGTTTATCTAACAGCGAAAAATCAATCTGAATTCCAGCCTATAACATCATTAAAAATACTTTTAATTGGGTGATTTCTTGAAATCAAAATTCAATTTGTAATTTTTTATAAAAACAAATTTGTCTTAATACTCAGATTTTGACAAAATTAGAATGAGACCCCATGCATATTTTACACTTTCAAACCAAAAATCAATCATCAAAATCAATGCATATTTATAAAAATCATGCCTGAACTGGACCAAAAAATACATATTAGTCAAATTGATAACCTTCTCTTTTTCGAAGTCATTAAAACAAAACATGTTTCATTTTAACAAAAAATAGTAATTGCTTTTGTCTAGATTTGTCTCAACCAATCAAATATTTCCGTATGATGCCACTTTCCTATTGGGAAACCCAATCTGAAGAAAATCAGAAAGCATTCAGTGCCAGAACTATCTTTAACTGTTAGCAATGCTAATAATATTTTCAAAAATAGTCTACAAATAAAATGGAATGTATTATATAAATCTATTCTTTGTGCTATTGTACTGCTAATTAATTATAGCAATATATGAGTGTGCGTATGTATAAACTATTCTCATCATTTACAGAAAAAAAAAAAAAAAAAAAAAAACCTTTCAGTTCAGATAAAGATATTTATTTAAGGCACTAGGCATAAAATTAGATACAAAAGAAACATTGGAAAATGCTTTATTTGAAACAAGGCAATATTGTTTTATTTTTTTCCAAAATTCCTGACACAACCGTTGATTTAATGCATGGTACAAAAAAAGCTGATGCCAATATATTTTTGAAATGGTTGTTAAACTTTTGAAATGGTCCTTTTCATTATTTATAATTACTTAGTTATATTACTTATAACTGAACCCCAGCTTTCGCACATTGCTTCAAATACTGGAATTGACAAGCAAAAGCAGAAAAACCTAATAATATGAGGAAATTATGGTTTTAATTTAGATATTGCTACTTTTAACATTGCTTTAAGGCAAATAGCGTTTTTATTCAACAAATAACAAATCATATTATAGATGCAAATATTGAACTTGTTCATTTGGAAAAGAAATATGAAATGCATGAATTATTATTTTAATAACAATTAATGAATAATTAAAACCAATATTTTTTAAAAACAATTAAGTTTTTATTTTTTGACTTTTTTAAAAATAAATGTGCCAATATAAGATACAATTTTAACCCGGGAGAACTCACTGCCTGAGACTTTCTCTCACTGTTGTACGTTTTTAAACCAATTTTCATTTTAATTAATATTTTTAAATGTTATTTCAAATATTTTATTTCTTTTGTGATTAAAAGTACAAAACTAAACAAAAAAGTTGGTATTCACCGAATGTAGCGTGAGAGAAATTCTCATTAGTGAGTTCTCCTGGGTTAATTATAAAATAATGTTTATTTGAGTCTTCAGATAATAACAAGTATCACAATTGTTCACATTTCTTTTAAAAAGGGCGAACACGGATTTATTGAAAAAGAAATTTTTGCTGAAAAAAAAAGGATACTTTTTCATTGAGTAAAGGCTGCTTTTTGTTTAAAGAATGGGTGCTTCAGGAGTCACAGTCACTCAGAAAAATTGGAGCAGAAAAATGTGTCTTAAAAAAAAAAAGAAAAAAAAAAAAAAGGAACAGAAAAATTGCCTTCTGGCAATAATTTTTTTTCTTTGCACCTCTTTGACGAAATTTGCATTTTTTTTTGGGGATTTTTTGACGAAATTTGCAGAATTTTCACCAATTTTTTGAAGAAACTTTTTAACTTCTCACACACATACAATCAAATTCTTTCAGGAGACTATCATCAAGGTCTGAATTAGAAAATGCCTAGCATTGCTATAGTTGTCTTTTTGCCAGCTGTTGTTTTTTAAAGGTAATTTTTGATGAAATTTGACATTTTTTCGCAATTCTTTGACAAAATCTGCCGTTTTTGCAATTTTTTTGAAGAAATTTCCCATTTTAAAGTGATTTTTTTTTACAAAATCTGTCGTCTTTTAGTGATATTATGATGAAATTGTTGTTTATTTCTGCAATAGGATTTTTCGTCAAAATTTGTCTTTTTTTTTTTTTTTTTTTTTTTTGCAATTTTTTTTAAAGAAATTAGTTGTTTTTTTGTTATTTTTTTCATGATTTTTGTGTAATTTACATGCAGTGCATCTGTGGCATCGCTTAGTCTGCAGGTGCCCTTAAAAATCTGCGACGCCTGTGGCAGTTTCACACACATTCTGCCACGGGGTCTGCATCTAAAGACAGTGTCACCACATATAACAATGCACTGTATTATGTACTCACATATGAATGAACTTTATGCCTTCAGGATAATTGACATAGTCTTATACACAGGCACTTGCTCTCTGATACACAAGGAAACTTTAAAGGTTGATTCTCAGCTATTGGACACCTACTTCTAAATCAGCCGGTATCGATATGGGCCTTCTGGTTTGGTGGACAAGAGAACTTTGCTAGAGTCCAGGTAGATTTTGCACTGTTAGGGAAACTACATTGACCAAAGAGAAGACTGCATTTTTGTGAAATTTTCGCTTCCTTAAGAAAATAAATATAAAATCTATCTGAATTCTGGTCCTTGATTCCTTGTCAGTCAGGATTTCACACTTCGAAAAGATCTTGTGTCATGAGTAACATTATAGCATGGAAAATGAACGCTTCTAATTGGTCAACTGCTTCAGAAAGAATTTGAAGTTTTTATTTTAAAAAGTTCTAATCATCAGATTTTGATGAAATTAGAATGGAATCACATGGGTGTCTTACACTTGACTAAAAAATTGATTCATTATAATGAAAGTTATGCATGAAAAAAAAATAAATAAAGGTCAAGGTCAAATTGATTACCTCATCCTTTTCAAAGTCAGTTAAAAATTGAATTATATCTTTAATAGTTTTTATAATAATTAGATGTTTATCCTTTTTGAATTTTGAACAACAATTACCCTTACTTATTAAAATTTACCAACATGCAAAAGATTTTCCCAGTCATACATAAAAACTATCCTTTATATTAATGACATAAATTAAATAAATCCGTACTTACGTATTAACGCCACCGCAGCAGAAGTTGCGCTTTTGCGCCAATAAAGAGCAATCTTGTTGTTCATGCATTTTAATTCTTTTTTTCTCACTTCAACGCCATTTTTTAGTGCTTTAGAGCTTTTTTGCTTATTTTTTATGCCTTTTTTTTGTGCGAGTGCGAACAACAAGATTGTTCTTTATTGGTGCATCAGCACAACTTCTGCTGCGGTGGCGTTAATAATACTTAAGTACCAATAAATCATATAGCATAATGATTAAAAAAAAAGATGAATGCAAAATATAAAATACCCTAGAAAATGATTCTTGATCTCCTTCTCGGAAAAAAATCTAAAAAACAACTCAGTGTTTTGAAAAGATAAGACCAGTTAGAAGGTAGCTATTTTCCTATTCCTCTTGAATCAGAATGCCCTTCTTTTTGTCTGACCTAGAATTTCAAGGAGATAAAAATTACTTAACAGTTAAAACTAAAATTTTAATAAGTTTATAATGAAACAAATATTGCCAGCATTTCATAATTAATACTTTATCAATTTCTTTATAGTATTTTATTATACAAGCACTTTACTATAAAATTTTATATATTTATGTAAAATTAAGAGGTATGATGTGTATTTATATATATACGGGAGTTATGAAAATCATGAAGTATGTATAAAATATACAAAAATAAAATAAGAATAATACAAAAAATATATTATAGGTCAAAATTAACATTTTTACCCAGTGGCCACTGGCCAGTACACAGTTTTTTTTTTCACTGGCCAGTTTTTTTTAATCACTGGCCAGTAAAAAATTCATAACATTTCATACAAAATTGTGGTTTTTAAACTATCAACATTGTAATTTATTAATCTTTTACTTGCCATTCGATTAAATAAAAAATGGCATTACATCTAATAGAAAAATATAACAAAATACTGCAGTCAAAATAAAAGTCAAACATGTATTTGATGATACTTAGACGTACTTAATACAATGTATAAAAGAAACAAGGAAATTAAAAGTTATTTTTGACACTAGTGTTTATCATTCACATTAGGTCTACGGGACCTAACAGAGTCTTCCCACCAAAGTTTTATTGCTGCATCAGGATCATAATCATTTAATCGAATTTTAGATTATTTCACCAGAGGTGCCAAGTTTCAATAAAAGTTATCAGTAACTAGAGTTCAGAGAAGGGCGGGTGGGTGGAAGGGGGGGAGCAAATTTTCAAAAGTTAATTCTTTCTTTTTTTCTCGATCTCTTGGGGAAATTTGCGAGTTTTTTGCGATGTTTGGACGAAATTTTCACATTTTTCGCAATTTTTGGACGAAATGTGCGCGTTTTTCACGATCTTTTGACGAAATGTACGCGTTTTAATCGATTCTTTGTCGAAATGAGCGCGTTTTAATCAATTTTTTGTCAAAATGAGCATGTTTTAAGTGATTTTTTGACAAAATGAGCGGTTTTTAATCGATTTTTAGACGAATTGAGCGCGATTGAGGCGATTTTTTGACGAAATGAGCACGTTTTAAGCGATTTTTTGACAAAATGAGTGGTTTTTAATCAATTTTTAGACGAACTGAGTGCGTTTGAGGCGATTTTTTGATGAAATGAGCACGTTTTAGCCGATTTTTTGACGAAATGTGAGCGTTTCTCGCGATATCATGACGAAATGTGCACGATTTTCGCGATATCATGACGAAATGTATGCGTTTTTTGCGATCTTATGAAGAAATGTGCGCGTTTTTCGAGATCTTATGAAGAAATGTGCACGTTTTTCGCGATCTTATGAAGAAATGTGCGCGTTTTTCGCAATCTTTAAACGAAATGAGAACATTTTTTGTGATTTTTTGACGAATTGAGCACGTTTTACGTGATCTTGATCGGTTCTGAAGCCAGAACCGTTCTAAAATTATATAAAACTAAAGCAGAGGTGAAATATTGGTGACCCTGAAATAAATGTTGGCAATTTGTGGTAGTGTCATATTTAAAAGTCAGTAAAGAAACATTTAATTAAAATAAATCTAACGTTTATTTAAAAAAAAAAAACATATTCAAAATAAAAATATATGTATATATAAAATGGTAAACAATGATAAACAATATCTGGTGAAATCAACCAAAAACAGTAATTTCCGAAATTATATTATCGACAAAATTAAAGTCATACGCAGGGTTCATACAGAATTCGGAAGAAAAAATCCAAGGAGTACATAAAAATCCAAGGAGTCCAAAAAATTTTAAGGATTTGTCACTTTCATTGTTATTTATCTGGTATGCACTTGCACAGCCCCAATTCCACAGAGATTCCGCGAGTTACCCACCACGAGAGAGGGGGGGGGGGGGGTTATCCACGATTTTCAGACGAAATCAACAATTTATCTGAGATATTTTAGCAATTTTGTCGATTACCTGAGATCTTTTGTCCAAATTGGCAGTTTTTCTGCAATCTTTTGACAAAATCAGCAGTTTTTCCATTTTTTTTTTTTTTTTTTTTTTTAAGATTTTTAGACAAAATTTGCATTTTTACACGATTTTTTCTGGAAAACGGCATTTTATACCCACGATCTTTTGACGAAATCGGCATTTTTTCCGTGATCTTTTAATGAAATCGTTTTTTTTTTTTTTTTTTTTTTTTTTTTTTTTTTAATGATCTTTTGACTAAATATTTGTAAGCAATCTTTTATTGAAAACAGCGTTTTTTCCCGCGATCTTTTAATGAAATTAGCGTTTTATCTGCGATATTTGGTGAAATTGCCGTTTTAACCGTGATCCGCACAGGAAATTCGTATTTTTCAACGATCTTTTGACAAAGTTCGTGGACAAAAACATTGACGAAATCGTTGCTTTTCTAAGAAATATTGACGAAATGTGCACTTTTTCGGCAATGCTTTCACGAAATTTGCATGTCTTCGCGATTGTTTTTGCGTGGGAAACCATACAAGTTGGCAACTGTGCGAAACTGATAACCAAATTTCAAATTTTCGGAAATTTCGGAAGAGAATCCACCCCTGAATCCACCGTTATCAGCAAAATCGAGCATGATAAATCGTATTATGAAGAAGGAATCCAAGTTGCATATTTAGCTGTGAAGGAATTAAACAGTGTAATCACTTTTTGAAATTAGAAGCTTAGAGGTGAATCTGGATTATTCTTTTCACTTTTCTTTCCCTTATGGCCATGAAAACTAAATCACTTTGGTGGCTATTAGTATGATCCCAACCAGTTACTACTGTGCTTCTGATTAATGATGTGCATACAGAATTTACCGTGCGCTTTACAATCACATTTTTTTTTTTTTTTTTTTTTTTGAGCAATACTGCTTGCGTGCAAAACCGCCGCTTAACTTGAAAAATTCTGGGTCCTTTTTTTTTATCAAAAGCAGGTCCCCACTAATAAGTCATTATTTTAGATGCAAAAATTGAACTTGTTCATTTGCAAATGAAAAATAAAATGCAATAATCATTGTTTTAATAATAAATAAATAATTAAAACCAATAATTTTTGTTTAAACTATTAAGAGAAATTTTCTATACTTGTTTAAAAATAAATGTGCAAGATACAAATTTAACAATAAAATATTGAACATTTGAATGTAGAAGATAACAAGCATCACTATTGTTTGCATTTCTTTTTTGACAAGACTGATTTATTGAAAAAGACATTTTTGCTGAAAAAAAGAATACTTTTGTTGAGGAGTAAACTGATGAAACTTTTTGTTTAATGAATGGGTGTTTTTCTGAGTCACATTTACTCAGAAAGACTTGGAGCAGTCAGAAATAGATTGTGAAGCAGGAAAATGCGTTTTTGGAGCAGCAAAAAAAAAAAAAAAAAAAAAAAAAAAAAAAAAAAAAAAAAACTGAAGCAAAAAATTAGTCTTTGGAACACTCAAAACACAAAATTCACTCCCAGCATAAGGTTTTTTTTTTTCATGCCTGTTTGACAAAATTTGAGTTTTTTCACGATCTTCTGACAAAATTTGCCGTTTTCTGTGATTTTTAGACGAAGTTTGTCGTTTTTTCGCGATTTTTTGAGGAAATCTACCATTTTTCAAGATTTTGTGACGAAATTAGCCATTTTTTCGCGAATCTTTTGAATAAATCTATCTTTTTTTGAGATTTTGTGGCGAAATCTATCGTTTAATCGCGATTTTTTGACGAAATCTGTGGTTTTATCGCGATTTTTTTTTTTGACAAAATTGTCGTTTTTTCACAACTTTTTGAGAAAATTTGCCGTTTTTTCGCAATTTGTGACAAAATTAGCCAGTTTTTTGCGATTTTTTTTATGAAATTTTTTTTTATGCAATGCACTCCCTTGCTTGTATAGAAAACGGTTACTTGGCCGTGAAATGGAGCTTTCTCATTGGTTGAAATAGAGATATTATATACAAGCGGTGGAGTGCGTTGCAACAAAATGCAGCAGATTTTTAACAGTGTATGACACGGTCAATTCGCCGTGCTATGGAGCATTCTCATTGGTCAGAAGAGAGATATTCTATAAAAGTATTGGAGTGACATTGCAGTAAATGCTGCAGATTTTTAACAGTGAAGTCAGTTAAAATCAATTTTCAGATTCGTTATCGTCTACTTTTGGCGAGGATATGCACTGCTTGCCAAATCCCGTGTCGCTTTCAGCTTTTCATGCCAATTATTACAAACTATTTTATTTTTTTACATATCTAATAACGTAATTCCGCTGCTAATTTTCACTGATCCTTTATTACCTACATGAGTAGTTTAATTCGTATTTTTTTCAAAAAATTCTGAGTATGCCCCCAATGGAGACCTTCCTTGTAAGTAATTACCAAGTATTACCAAATAATATAAATAATATCAAAGGTCATATTGAACAACATAAGATATCAGTATATCAACTATCATACTTTGACAGCTACCAGTGAAGAATAACTCAACATTATCGTGCATAAATGCAACAAATTCACAATATCATATAACAAGGTTAATTTCAAGAATGAACAACTTTTTAACAATGTTAATAACCACACAATATGAATAACAATTTAATAACTATACAACAACGAGAATAACATTTTTTTCATAGCACAAGAGTCTTTGGTTACCATAGTAACTCTTAAAAATTTGAAAGTCTTTCAGGTAAACAAACATTTAAAAAAAATCATGAAATTTGTTACAATTTTACCTCGTAACATGCAAGTGACTACGATTACCAGTACATACAACAACATTCTTTAGTATGCCGATTTTCTTGATCTTGGCTTTGACAATACACTATTATATTTACATACATTTGCATAATTACACTAGAATAAATTATTATCATAACACAGATTCATAAACATTATGAATGTGAAGAATAGCAAAACATGAATTACAATGCAAAAACAATTTGATAATGTATGAGAAATTCATGATATGCAAAAGAGACACATTCAATGATAATAACACTAATGATCATGATCATGATAATGACTGTGATTATGATAATGATAGGGACAGTGAGCGCTCACATAAAAACACACAAACAACAACAATATGCATGCTTAAGCTTTTGAAATAATACACATTTGCAAAAGTTTTTACAAAGATTTAAAATGTGAAAAACACTTGTTATGCAATTTCTTAAAAGTAAAACAACCCTTTTTTTCATATTTATATATGCAAAAAAATACAGCTCAATTTTCAACACCACAGACGGGACCTATGTGACATTTCCATTTTTCAAAACAGGGACTTACAAACTTAAAAGAAACGATGCCCGCGACAGGCCTTCCTGTGATCAGAAGAAGGCCACTCTGGCTATTTACAATTTCACCCCTGCGAGCCGCTTCCTGGGGCTGTTCGGACCCCCGGAAGATGAACCATCCTGAGGTCTGATCACATTCCAGCGGGAGTTAAATTGTCCACGATGTTGGAAATGAGGGTACTGGAACACTCATGGATGACATTAGAACATATGCATATGAGACAAAAATATGAAATAACAGGAAAAACAAGTGTATAATCGCCTATTCAAACATTATAAAAGAAAAAACACTGAAATATACAAAATTTCAGATTTGAAAAATGAAACGTGTTGAACTTCAGGGTTTAACATAAAAGATTAAACAAGCATCTTAATGCTTGACACAAGTTCAAAGGAGGGGGAGTTTTTTTTTCTTTATACTTTTTACTTTTAAATAATACTTATTTAAAACATTATATATTACTTATAACTAAAGATCACTTCAATGAATCTTTTAAGATCAAACTTCGTTAAGGGTTTTGTAAAAATGTCTGAGAGATTAGCTTTACTAGTTACGTGTTTTACATTAAATATCTCTTGGTTTAAAAGGTCTCTAACAAAAAATAATTTAACGTCAATGTGTTTTGTTCTATAGTTTTCTATGGGAGATTTAAGGAAATCAATGGAGGCCATATTGTCTACTAACAGGGTTGGTTTAGTTTGTGGGCCTGTAAAAATGTCTTTGTCATAACATTCAGTTATGATTCTACTGAACCAAAGAAGCTCTTTAGTTGCTTCTATTAAAGCCACAAACTCTGATTCCATGATAGACAAGCAGACAGATTTTTGTTTGAAAGCCCTCCACATGATAGGAGATTTGTCTAGCATTAAAAGTTGTCCCCCCATTGACGTCCTGTCATCGCGATTGGCGGCGAAGTCAGCATCTGTGTATGTTATTAGATTTATATGATGACAAGGTAACCTCAGTTTGTAGTGTTTGGTGCTTTGGACATACCCTAGTAATTTTAAGAGACCATTCCAGTGGATGATACCAGGATTACTCTGGAATTGACTAAAGATGTTTACAGCATAGGATATGTCGGGACGAGTCCTGCTTATAAGAAATGATAAACATCCCAAAACACTTCTGTATGGATATTTTGACATCTCCTGGGTTTTTGCATCTGTTTGAGGGCACTGTGACTTGGAGTACACTACTCCTTTACTTATGGGAAGTGAAGTGATGGGAAAGTTAAATTCCTTAAAACGTGCACAGATATCATCAATATATTGCATTTGATGAATTGCTTCCCTATCTTCCTCAAACTCAACCCCAAGAAGTTTACGTGTTTTCCCCAGGATTTTGATGTCAAAATGCTCAGTTAGTAATTTTAAAATTTCATTTATGTGTTTCTGATGGTTACTTAAAACAACGAAGTCATCAACGTATAATAATAAAACAATGTAATCAGAAAATGTGTAAACGCAATTACACCAATCCAATTTGTTAAAACCAAGAGAAATTAAAATTTTATGTAATTCATAAAACCACACCCGGCCACTTTGATGGAGGCCATATAAAGCCCTCTGGAGTTTACAGACTAAATGCTCTTTCCCTTTTATTTCAAAACCTGGAGGTTGTTTCATGTATATATTATCTGAGAGAGGGGCGTACAGATAGGCTCCTTTCACATCGCATTGCGTGTGAATCCATCTGAGACATGAGACTAGGGCGGCAAAGAAAAAGCGGATTAGACTAAAGTTCAAAACTGGTGAAATAGTCTCGTCATAAGTTTCACCCCTGACCTGTTTATAGCCCTGGGCTACTAGTCTCGCTTTATATCTTGCCAAATGCCCTCTATCATCTCGTTTGATGGTGATGACCCATCTGCAGCCTAGAGGTTCAGTGTTGGGTGGTAGTGATGTTAATTCCCATACTTGTCTTTTGTTTATTACGTCCATTTCCTCCTGCATTGCCTGTCTCCAGAGTTCCCACTGAGGGGATTTTAAGGCTTGCTTATATGTGTTTGGGATGGAGTCTTCTAGTCATATATTGTTTTTACGTGTTTCTGATAAAGATGTATGTGGAGGTGTGTAACTAGGACTTGAACCAGCACTGGAAGTAGATTTTACAATACCCTGATATTTATTTTCCTCTTTGAAACTGAACATAGTTGGATCAAATTTGATACCATTAGACTGACAGTATTCCCGCACTTCTCTGAGTGATCTTAAACATTGCGTTTCACCCATCTCATAATAGTAGAAGTCGGTTCTCGACTTATCAGGCCTAGTTATAGCCTTACGGAACCATACAGCATCCCTCAGCGTTCTCGAGAATTCCTCGCCATCCTCGTCACTTTCATCCTCAGATGAGTGAACGGAGGCGGTTTCAACGGATTCTGAGGTGCCTGGCTTAGTTGATGGAGATGGTGGTTTTTCTAAAGGAAATCTGTCAGGTTGAAGGTCGGTCAAAGGGTCAATTTCTGGTTGTTCTGAACTTAAAATGCATCCCAGGTCGCTTCCGTTGTGCTCCTCTGAAGTAGTAAAAGGGTTTGTGCCTATGGAATAACTTGGGCCTTGCTCGCTATGTCTGTGAACATTTCTCGGTACAGATTCATCCCCAAATCTAACATTTATGGTTTCTATTATTTTATTTGTATCAGGGATCCATACCCTGTAGCCTTTGGTTGACATCGCGTAACCCACTAAAACTCCCTTTTTGGCTTTAGGATCACACTTTGAGCTTCTCAACTGTTTGGGCACCCCCACGTATGCCACAGTTCCAAAAGGGCGTAAATGTCTTATTGAAGGTTTGTTGCCACAGTAATACTTGAAGGGTGTCTTTTTCTGTGACTTATGACATATTCTGTTTAGTGTGTACGCGATGTATAGAACTGCTTCCGGCCAGAATTTTAAACTGAGTTTGCTTTCGTTAAGTATAGAGCGGGCCCCATCCATTATAGTCTGATTTAAACGTTGCGAAACCCCATTTTGTTCCGTAGAATACACGTTGGTAAACTCATGGTGTATCCTGTTTTCTTCAAAGTATTTTGTAAAGGCTTCATTGTCAAACTCCCGCCCGTTGTCGCTATGGACCTCTTTTACCTTAGTGCCTAAAAATCTTTCAGCTCTTTTTACATGATTAGTGAAAACCTTGAATATTTGTGATTTGTTACATAAGGGACAGACTGATACTTTTCGTGAGAAGTCGTCAGTTATAGTTAAAAAGTACTTCTGGCCGTTCCTACCTGTTATTTATGTCGGTCCCCACAAGTCAGTATGTAGTAATTCAAGGGGTCGTTTTGATCGTATTTGATTTATAGGACAGAAGGAAGTTTGCCTGTGTTTGTTAATTTTACATGTCTCACATTCAAAGTCTTTACTTTTAATAGGTGGTAAGCTCCTTACCCCATTACATTTTACAGTATGTTCAATTAAAGTGGAGCTAATGTGCCTAAGACGTCTATGCCATAATTTAAAGTCGTCCTTCTGGACAGTAGAGGCTTGAAAATGCACCTTTTTAGGACTTTGGCTATTTTTGAGTTTTAGTTTTATTTTTAGGGTTAAGATCTGGGTACAGGCAGTAAATGCCATCTTTAAGAAAAGCACGAAATAGGGTACCACTGTCACGATATGCTTTAACCCTACCCTCACCTCCTCTGAACTTGGCGTCAGTTTTATCAAGCCTAGGGCCAGATATCAAATTGTGCCTTAAACTTGGGCAGTACATAACATCGCCGAAGCGAACCATCTCCCCATTTATTTTTAAGTCTACTAGTCCGGTTCCTTCAATAGGAAAAGTCGCTCCGTCAACGGCAACAGCCAATTCCTCATTGTGCAAAGGCTTAAATTTAACATAGAGATTTTTATCTTTGCAGAAGTGGTGCGAGGCACCTGTGTCAAAGACCCAGGCGTCTCCACCACACTTAATATTACTAAGATTAGATTGTATGAGGTAATTTACCTGGCTTGTTGGCTTATGTTGACATTGGTTTCTGGTTCTATTGCGAGACACATCTCTGCTGAATCTGGGATTACTGGATTGGACTCTAACTGGACTGGACACCGATGAACCTCTGGATACTGAGGAGTTCTGGAATGAGGAGTCTCTCGAAGTAGTATGGACATGGAGGCAAGATTCGGGGCTGGAGGGAGGCTTGTTGAGGCATTTTACATTGTCGTAGCATATGGCCGGCTTGTCTACATCTATGGCATCGGCCTTTAAACTTGGGCTTATAGGGAGACCTCTTGGGTGTACGAGCTCGAGAAAAGTGGGACTGGACCAAGTTACCTCTGTCCTCTCGTAGTTTGATGCGGGATTCTTCAGCAACCAACTCGGTCAGGACATCTTTAAACTTGAACTGTTATTCAGGCCATCGCAAGATTCCCTGGACGAGGTTATCAAATTTCTTTGGGAGCCATCGAAGCAACTGGAATGTCAGATAAATTTCTTTTATCGGCTCATTCATGGCAGCCAGTTGGTCAGCTAGTCTTTGTAGACGTGCGGCAAACATGTCCACCAGCTCATCAGGCTGTATTCTACAGGATAGGATCTCGCCAAAGAGCTGCATATGGCGAGCTCGGTTGACAGGCTGAAAGTGGATTTTCAACTTTGTCCATGCTTCATGTGGGTCGTCGATGTTTTCTATAATTCTCCTGAATTCATTTTCGATGTTCAAGTAGACTATGGACAGTGCTGACCTGAGGCGTGCCTGATACTCTTTAGTGGCCACAGCGTCGCTGGTTTCCGGAGCCTTTTCAGTTCCATTCACGATGCCCCAGGCATTTTTATCTAGCAGCAGGTATTTTACATCCGCTGCCCAGGTTGCATAGTTGTGAGCATTTAGTTTGCTTATGCTAACCTGCACATTGGTCATTGCCATGCTTGCTTTTAACTTTAACTTAAATTTAAATAGAAAAGAAAAAAAGATTTTTTTTTCAAAAAAACGCACTCTAAAGCAGTCAGATAGTACAACAAAAAAATTTCACCAAAAAAACCTTTCTATTTCATGCCAGAAAGATTAAATGTGTTTATCAAAAAATGCTATTGCGCCCCCCCCCCCCTCCCCACTAGAAATCACTTGGAGGTCTAATGGCCGCATGCTACCACCAGTTTACGATATTGCCAACTAAGGTTACGGCCACCATAACAGGTTAAAAAGCGTAGTAGCTTCGGCCCATAACCCATGATCAGTTCTGAAGCCAGAACCGTTCTAAAATTACATAAAACTAAAGCAGAGGTGAAAAATTGGTGACCCTGAAATAAATGTTGGCAATTTGTGGTAGTGTCATATTTAAAAGTCAGTAAAGAAACATTTAATTAAAATAAATCTAACGTTTATTTTTGAAAAAAAAAAAAACATATTCAAAATAAAAATATATGTATATATAAAATGGTAAACAATGATAAACAATATCTGGTAAAATCAACCAAAAACAGTAATTTCCGAAATTATATTATCTACAAAATTAAAGTCATACGTTAACACAATAAAAATACTTAATTAATTAATCAGCATGACGTAAGATATTAAAAGGAAACGACCAGTACAGGTAGCAAAAATAAATTACTCACATTGGCGTTACTGGGGAAAAAACAGGCCTCTTAATTCAAAGTGATGGAGAAATAAATACAGTCCATAAATGTCCAAAGAAAATAAAATAAAGTTCCATGATATCAAAATGATTCATCACAACAAAATATTCAGCGAAATATTTCCACTATTGATTAACAAGATTCATCTCTTAACACAAAACCATCTCTCAACTAAAACAAATTCCAAACAAACTTTCATAATTGAAACTTAAAACACCATATGATATATGCTAGACTAAACATCGTCAGACTATCCCCAGTCAAAACAAAACACCCGCTTTAAATACCTCTGCTAGCCTAGACATCGCAAGAGAGCCACGCCCCCTTTGCGTCCGCCGGAGTTGAGTGAATGCGATCCTGTCTTGCGAAAGAGAGATACGACCACAAGTAAGTTGCGATTTGCGATGATTGCAAATTGCGATCAGACTGAGAGGAAAACGATCATGAACGCACATGTAGGTGTTCAAATCAAAAGTAAACAAATAAGTAACCGATTTAAAAATAGAATATGCCATGGAACAGGGAAAAACAAAATAAAGGGATTGGAAAAACCGGCAAATAAGATAAGATAAGATTGGAATAAAATAAAACCCAGTAAGTCATGCTATATTATTCTATTACAATATGTATATATGCTTATGGAGTGTTAAAGGAATGAGTATGGCTGACAGATCTTTTGAAGAAATGAGCACGTATTAAGCAATTTTTTGACAAAATTTTCACGCATATTTTTACACAATCTTTTCTGTTTTTTTTCCCGGGATCCTATATCGAAATTTACATTTTTTTCAAGCGATCTTTTGATGAAATTCACGATATTTTTATCCGTACTTTTGATCCGATGCTCCTAACGCCGGAACTTTTGTTGCATATCCGTAATAATTATGGACAAATCGTAATACTTGTCACCTCTGTTTCACCATTAGACGATTATGCAGCGTGCAGCAGAGGTGCCAAGTTTCAATAAAAGATATCAGTAACCAGAGTTCAGAGAAAGGCGGGTGGGTGGGAGCAAATTTCCAAAAGCTAATTCTTTCTTTTTCCTCGATCTCTAGGGGAAATTTGAGATTTCTTTTTACAATGTTTGGACGAAATGTGTGCGTTTTTCGCGATCTTTTGACGAAATGTGTGCGTTTTTCGCGATCTTTTGACGAAATGCGTGCGTTTTTCGCAATTTTTCGTCGAAATGTGCGTTTTTTCGCGATCTTTTGACGAAATGTGCGTGTTTTATGCGATCTTTTGACAAAATGAGCCTGTTTTTCGCTATCTTTTGACAAAATGAGTGCACTTTAAGCGGCTTTTTGACAAAATGTGCGTGATTTTCGCGATCTTTTGACGAAACGGGTGTGTTTTTTGAGTTTTTTTGACGAAATGTGTGCGCTTTTTTGCGATCTTTTGGCGAAATATGCATGTTTTTCGCGATCTTTTGACGAAATGCGCGCGTTTTAAGCGATTTTTTGACGGAATTTGCCCTTTTTTGCGACATTTTGACGAAATGGGCGTATTTTTACACAATGTTATGTTTTTTACCAAGATCGTATATCGAAATTTGCGTTTTTTCAAACGATCTTTTGATGAAATTTGCGATTTTTTTATCTGTAATTTCTATCCGATGCCCGTAACGCCGTAACTTTTATTGCATATCCGTAATAATTACGGACAAATCGTAATACTTGGCACCTCTGCGTGCAGTGATGCCACTGGACTTGAAAAATCTTGGGTCCCTTTTTTACAAAAGCAGGTCCCCACTAATAATAAGTAATATTTTCAGATGCAAAAATTGAACTTGTTCATTTGCAAATGAAAAATTAAATGCAATAATTATTGTTTTAATAATAATGTACAAATAATTAAAGCCAATATTAATTGTTTTTATTTTTTTTCTTTACTTTGAAATTTTCTTTACTTTAAAAAAAAATAAATGTGCAAGATACAAATTGAATTATAAAATAATGCTTATTTGATTGTAGAAGATAACATGTATCACTATTGTTTGCATTTCTTTTAAAAAGGAGCAAAACTTATTTATGGCTATTTCCATGAGTTCTTGTAGTGTAAGTCACAGGCTACGATTTTTGGCTACCAGTATTTTAGTACAAAAAAATGTGATTTATTTTATCATCACATTCTCATTAATTGAATAAGGCCAAGCAGACTTTTCGAAAATAATGGTGGCAAACAAGCATAGCAATTATAAGGTAATGTGACTTACACTACAAAACCCATGGAACTAGCCTTATTGAAAAAGACATTTTTCCTGGAAAAAAAAAACACTTTTGTTGAGTAAAGCAGTACTTTTTGTTTAATGAAGGGGTGTTTTCAGAAGTTACATTCACTCAGAAAGATTTGGAACAATCAAAAACAGATGGTGAAGCAGGAAAATCTGTTTTTAAAGCAGAAAAAAAAAAAAAAAAAAAAAAATGGAATTAGGAAATTTAACTTTTGGAACAGAAAAATTCTATCCTGGCATTAACTTTTTTTTTTTTTTTTTGTGCCCTTTTGACAAAAATTGTGTTTTAAAGCGATTTTTTGATGAAATTTCTTTTTTTAAGCGATTTTTGTGACGAAAATTGCCGTTTTTCATGATTTTTTTGGCAAAATTTGCCGTTTTCCGCGATCTTTTGATGAAAATTACCATTTTATCATGATTTTTTGATGAAAATTGTCGTTTTTTCGCGAATCTTTTGACAAAATTTGATTTTTTCAGGGTTCGTGATTTTTTTGATTTTTTTAATAAAAATCAAAACAATCGGATTTTTTTTATTTAAATCAGATTTTTTTGATTTTTTTTAAAAATTGCCACACATTATTATTATTTTATGATTTTTTGATTAATTTAAATAATATACAGTTTACATACATAGACATGCATATTATAAGTATTATCTATTACTAATATTACACAATTTACATAAATGATTCATACTATTTCAAGGTAAAATTTTAGGCTATGAAAAAAATCTTGATTACACAAAATGCATGAAAAACTACAAATCAGATGTCAAAAATTAATTCAACCTTCAATATTTTAATTAAAATAAAACAGATCTGCAACACATAAAAAATTTACACAAAATTGGAAGTTTTTAACTTTTGTTTTTTTTTAAGTGTTGACTGAGAAAAATGAGTTCAATTGCTGCCATCAAAATACTTAAGGCCATAGGACACAAATTGAGATGTCATCACTAATCAACTGACTTCTCAGTAGTGTTGGAATTTACACAGGAAAATTTTGAATAGCAATTTTATTTTACTTGTGGAATATTTATCATCTTATAAAACAATAACTATTTAAACTCACTAAAAAGAACTTGGAATCCCTAAATAAAAATTCAGCCAGAGAAGGAATGCTACAGTGTTGCCGCATCTGGATATTTTTTTATTGGGGGATTCCAAATTCTCATCTGTATGTTTAAGAAGTAATTAATCATAAGTTAATCAGTATGTTCAGTGTTTTATACGAAGATTGATATTCCACAAATAAAAGTAAATTGTTATTCAAAATTTTCTAGTGTGAATTCCAATATAAGTGAGAAGTAAATCAATTAGTGAATACCTCACAATTTGTGTCCTCTGGCTTTGAGCATTTCGATGGCAGCGGTTTAACAGTTTTATCTGTTGATTTCTAATTTCTGAAAGTATCAAACTGAAGGCAAAAAACATTAGTTCGATTGAAGCAGATAAATCTATCGCAGTAAAAAGCTAGTTGATCATTAATTCTATTTTTAGTATGAGCTTTTTTGATAACTGTAACAAAAATATCTTCCACCATTCTAAAAGGCTGAGATCAATTATATTAAATTAGATAAATAAATCAATTGCTGATTCAGATTTTGATCAAATCCTTATATAGCAGGCTTCACCAAAATACAGTACATAAAGTCATACAATTTTATTTTACCTCAACTTGCAAAAGTTTTTCTAAATACTAATGAGTAAATATTCAAATATTCAATATATTTCTGCTTAGATTTCTTTACCATTGCAAGATTATTTTATAATTTGATTCAAATGAAATTTGAAAGCATTTTTTTTTCTAAACTTTACATTTATTTTATTTTTTACTAAGCTTAAGCTTTATCTTTCTGAAAGTTGTTTGATTATATATGGTATATAAAACTAAATTATATTAAAGCACATTATTATGTTTGTTTATCTGAAATTTATAAAAAAATAACTTAAAAGAAAAACTGATTTAAATCAATGATTTTTTTTTAAAAAATCAGTTGATTTAAATCGTGATTTAAATCATGATTAAAATCAAGCCGATTTAAATCAACGAACCCTGCCTTTTTTTATCATTTTTAAACGAAGTTTGTCGTTTTTTCACGATTTTTTCAAGAAATCTGCCGTTTTTCTGGGATTTTATAACAAAATTAGCCATTTTCGCGAATCTTTTGACGAAATTTGTTGGAAATTATTTGTTATTTCGCGATTTTTTAACGAAATTTGCCTTTTTTGCGATTCTTTGATGAAATATGCTAGTTTTTCCCGATCTTTTGACAAAATGTGTCGAGATTTCTTGATCTTTTGACAAAAGTTACCGCTTTATCACGCTTTTTTTTATGAAAATTGCTGCTTTATCGCAATTTTTGGACGAAATTTGTCGTTTTTTCGCGATATTTTGAGGAAATTGCCTTTTTATTGGGATTTTGTAACAAAATCAGCCATTTTTTCGCGAATCTTTTGACGAAATTTGACAGAAATTATTCATCATTTTGCGATTTTTTTAAACAAAATGTGCCTTTTTTGCGATCTTTTGCCAAAAGTTAACGTTTTATCACGAGTTTTTGATAAAAATTGCCGTTTTTTGCAATTTTTTGAGAAAAATCAGCTTTTTTTCGGGATTTTGTGACAAATTAAGCCTTTTTTCGTAAATTTCTTGATGGAATTTGCCGAAAATTATTCGTTATTTCGCGATTTTTTAATAAAATTTGCCTTTTTTGACGGGTTTAAATTTTGAATATTAAAGATTAGCAGAGATTAAAATTAATTAGCACAATGGAAGCTTTTGCTTTTAGTCTCTAAACCTGTAAAAAGTTTAAGTCTAGAAAATTAAATAACTAAAATACTGTATGTTGATGAAATAAATACAAATAAGTTAAAAACAAACTAACTTTTATTTAAAAGAAAATAAAGATAAAAGCAATATAATTAACAAAAGCATTTATATCTATTAAACAATTAAAACGGAAAACTAAATATAAACAGACTTCATGGCAAAATAACTGTGATGTAATGAGCTGACGATCCGAAGCATATTTTAGCATATCTATCCACAAACACGGTAAGGGCATTCCTGGAGAAACTTCATTTAAAATAAACATCACTATCGTCACAATTCTTTCCTCAAAAACGATAGCCGGTCTCAAAAACAAACAGAGACGAAGCAGGTGGCTGGCTTAAGTCCAGCATTAAAAACCACTTCCTAACAGCTGCCAGCTATCTTGAACATCGGGAGAAGAAGGTGACGAAATACAGCAAAAGCGGTCTCTTAAATAAGTTGGGTTAATAAAACAATTAACAAAACTGAAGAACGGCACACTGACAGGCACGTAAATAAAACAGAACTATAAATCTAAACATAACTATTAAACAGAAGAGCAACGAACGTAATCATTTATACTGAAACATTAAGACAAGGATCTAAGCTATTGTCAAGGTATTTATACAAGAAGGAAAACCAAAAGAAACTCATTACGCATGCAAAAGGGCAGGTGAAGCGATGGTCAAATGAGAAACCATCATGACGAAACGTTATACCGGAAATGAGCAGTAACCAAATGACGTCACCTTGTGACGGTCAAGAAACACGTCATTACAGCTTCCGATTGCATACGAAGTACGACGGGAAAACAATAACAAGCCGGGAGTTTTAAAAGATAAAAAGTGTTGGAAATAAATATAAGGTAAGTTAAATAACTATTGTTTATATGAATGATAACTTTAATAAAGAAAGATTAATGAAGTTAACCAGATTTAATAAAAGGAAACTTATTAAACGAGAAGGTAAAAATGGTATTTTAATGAAAAGATAAATAATAGACTGTAAAGGTTATAATAAATGAATAAACTTTAAAATAGGAAGAATGTAATTAGGTTAGTGTAAATAAAGATAGATTGACTATATAAATGGAGATATGGCCGAAAAGTGGCAAGAACAGGGTGACATTTCCTGTCATTTTTGCAGAAAATTGCCCGTCCCGCAGGATGCGTAAACTCCATTTTTTTGGCGTCCCATTGGCATTTTTTTGCGTATTTTATGCGCTATAGTGCGTCCGCGGCATCCCTGAGCGTGTTTCACTGGCATTGATACATCGTTTAGCCATTGCATTTGGCGAGTGGTGTCTATTAAATTTTGCGAGTGACGACAATAAAGTTAATTGCCATGTTTAAAAGCTACTTGGCGAGTGGCGAGTGCTAATTTTGTGCTATAAAATATACACAATTTAATATTCTTAAAAAAACTCAGTATTTAAATGTCAAATCACTCATTATTTTACAGTTAACACATCAGTACTGGAAATTTTAATCCTTAGATAGGCAAAATTATGATGCCTATAGTAAATTTATTTTAAATATCAAATGACAAAAAACCTATATACAGGGTTCCAGCAAAACTTGTCTGGCAATTCCCTGACTTTCCAGAATCAAACGTGTAGAATATAATAACATTCGCTATTTATTTCCACAATTTTCAGACAAAATTAACAATTTTTCCTCTGATCCCTCTTTAAATATTTCAGTTGTTTAACAAATTTTACAATTTTCTCCCACTGAGATTATTTAATGAATTTTGCATCGTTTTCATTTTTTTCACCAATCTTCTTTGGGATTTACCTATAAATTTGTAAAATCTCTAACTTTTTCTACGGGTCATTCCATGTCAAATCAACCAAAAAAATTCAATATTCAACCTGACCATTTCCGATTTCAATGAAACTGCTAGGGATCATTCTCTATGATGATATAAATAAGAGCATATTTTTATTTTGTGTTTATTGCTTTAAATTTTTATACAATTAATTATTTAAATTTTGAAAAATCAGCATTTTTTGACTTGCATAAATATTTTCAATTTTGAATTTCTCAAGTTCTATCAAACATAGAAAATTTTATGACCACTCATTTCAAAGAGGAGTTTATAAGGTTTCATTTGATATGCAAGTCGACTATGTATAATTAAAATAAATAAAAGTTAAAATTTTTTAAAATTTAAAATTTTTTTAGATAGTCATTTTTTAAAATTTTGAAAAAATTGTATGTTTGTTGTAATATTATAAGCTTTAAATTCTGAAATTTTTAGAGTGGGATCTCAATGGGATCAGGAGTTATTAAATAAAAGCTAAAAATTACCATACAAATCATAAATAAATAACAAAATAGACAGAATTAAATTGCTATTTTAATGGTAATTTTTGCTTTTAATTAATAACTCCTGATCCCATTGAGATCCCACTCTAAAAATTTCAGAATTTAGAGCTTATAATATTACAACAAACATACAATTTTTTCAAAAATTTTAAAAATGACTATCTAAAAATTTTTCAAATTTTAAATTTTAAAAAATTTAAAATTTTATTTATTTTAACTATACATAGTCGACTTGCATATCAAATTAAACCTTATAAACTCCTCTTTGAAATGAGTGGTCATAAAATTTTCTATGTTTGATAGAACTTGAGAAATTCAAAATTGAAAATATTTATGCAAGTCAAAAAATGATGATTTTTCAAAATTTAAATAATTAATTGTATAAAAATTTAAAGTGATAAACAAAAAATAAAAATATGCTATAATTTATATCATCATAGAGAATGAACCCTGGCAGTTTCATTGAAATCGGAAAAGGTCAGGTTGAGTCACTGGTTGATTTGGCATGGAATGACCCCTACATATTTTTTAATTTTTCTGATTATTTTGAAATTTTCTGACTTTCCATGTTGCTGGGAGCCCTGTATAATACTACAGTAGACGTCCTTAAATCTGCAAACCTAAAATGTGCAATTCTCTAAAATCCACACATAATTTACGGATATGAACAATGAAACATTCAGTTCAGATATAGGGACAAAATGTGACTTTTTTAGTTTTATACCAATTCCAAACATATTTTAATTTGTAACTTTTGTTATTATTACTGACTTCATGCTTTTTCTTGAAAGAAAAATAAATTTACTTCTGAAAAAATTCAAGATATTACTGATATCAGTTATAATCATAATCTTTTTACGGAATATATTTATGCATTAATCAAGCTTTATCGGTTATTGAATCTGGCAAAACCTGGAATAAAACTTCCTTATTTTATTATTTTTATGTGAATTAGTATTGCAGTGAAACCCAAATCTATCGTTTTCCCACACTGATTATTTATCTTGACGGTTTCTGAATGAAATCGAAAGTCATGTGAATCCATATGACATACAAACTGGAATTACTTTTTTTATCCTAAAATGTGCTGTTTTTGTTGATGATAGCAACAATAATGCAGGTAAAGATTGGTTGTATATAGCAGAGCATGCGATTATATTTCCATTTATCAAGATGTTGCGACATGTGCACACTAAACATAGGAGAAATGTGTGATAATGCAAAAAATTCAAATAATGACG
The DNA here is from genome assembly GCA_964019185.1 of Maratus speculifer. Classification (NCBI taxonomy): domain Eukaryota; kingdom Metazoa; phylum Arthropoda; class Arachnida; order Araneae; family Salticidae; genus Maratus; species Maratus speculifer. Next base: position 115,420,783 of record OZ025295.1, on the reverse strand, counting down.
AAGAAGCCGAGGATAATGTTCATGCCAATGAAGCTAAGTGACCAGTACCAACACTTTTTGATGCAATTATCGCATTTGAAATTGCATGAACTTTTATACATGCATATGAAATTACAAAAAATGACTAGAAAAATATTGTATATCTTGAAAGTTTACTTTTTGATTTTCAAAAAATGGACGAAAAACCAAAGAAAATTATGGATTTTTTAAAATTAATATCAATTTTCTCTTTATCAAACTTCAATTTAATTCTTTTACAGTTTAGTAGGTAGTTACAAGGTACAACATCCTGTTGTACCTTGGGACAAACCAAATTAGCATTTGAGTATCACCTGAGACAAAAGATGATTAAATTAAACACTTGAAAATTCATCAATTTATACTTCGAACTTAATTTTATGGTAGTACTCTGTTATCTAAAGATGAAAATAAGGAATTTTGCTTAGTGGTCACTGGCTGGTAGGTTGATTTTTATTTAGTAGCCAGTTATTGGCTAGTGAAAATAATTTCTGTAGTAGCAAGTAAGTACATTTATGTCACTGAATATTTAACTACAGAATATATACGAGTTTAGAATAAATAAGTAATATATGAACTAGATAAAAATATTTGAATTTATATTGTTTGGAATAAACTTTAAATACTAATTTCCAATCTATTTTAATTTTTTCAATTAACTTAACAGCAAAGTTATATGTAACATCCATATGTAGTTAGCTAGATAAGTCCAACTATGCTTAAGCACTTTTGTAGCTAACGGCATAAATAAACTCCTACCATCTTTTTTTTAAAATTTTTTGTCTAGAATTAAGATGTGACCAAAAAAAATGGTTATTCACAGACTAGCACATTTGACTTAAAATATAAAAACTGAATTTCACAACAAATTTTCTAAAAAATAAAGAGGGAGGGGGTGAGTATCCTGAAATTAATACTATAAGTTTTCTCCATAATCCTTTGACATAGTGTGCATTTTTTTTCTTTTTTGTGATTTTTTGTCGTTCGTTTTCGCAATTTTTTAACGAAAATCGCGTTCGTTATCGCGATTTTTTGACGGTATTTGCAAAAAAAAAACACGTGGAAGCGAGTTTGATAAAAATTGCATTTTTTGAGTTCGTTTTTTGACGATATTCGCGTTTGTTATCGCGATTTTATGATGGTATTCACTTTTTTTCACATGTTTCTATAATAAAATTCGTGTTTTTTGCGTTCGTTTTTTTGTTTTTTGACGAAAATTGCGTTTACAATCATGATTTTTTTATGATAATCGCTTTCATTATCACAATTTTTTGACAGTATTCGCTTTACCTATTGCAATTTGTGACGGTATTCGTGTTCTTTATCGCGAATTTTGACGGTATTCGTGTTTGCTATCGCGAATGTTGACAGTATTCTCTGACGATAATAGCGTTTTTATATGGCGATATTTGCGTTCTTTTCGCAATTCTTTGGCGATATTCACGTTCTTTTCGCGATTCTTTGATGACATTCGCTTTTTTTGCGATCCTTTGATGATATTTCCGTTCTTTTTGCGGCTCTTTGACGATACTTACACGAGATTCGTGTTCTTTGCGACTTTTTGACGATATTCGCAGTTTTTTTTTTCCAAAATTCCTTGACAAAAAACCTTTTGGAAAATCCTGCATTTGGCTTGTACCTTATACATTTTTAGTCGCCGAGTGGCGACTGGCGAGTGCTTATTTTCATCTTTACTGTTATCCCGTCGACCAATTATACAAATCGCCAAATTAAACATATTGACATAATTTTTATTTTAAGTAACGAAAAAATATATAATTAGTAGAATATTAATAAAAAATCGAAATAAAAATCACTTAATAGCATTTTAAACACGTGTATCGCATTTAATGTTATTGAATTCAGTGAAACACAAAAACACATTGAACATTAGAACTAACTCAGCAAGCAAACCGATGCACATGAAAACATCAAGTCATTCAAAAACATTTCTTTACTGATGTCACATCCAAAAGAGAAAAAAATGGACACTGAAGCCTAGGAAATTAAGCAGAGACATCAATGTTTAATCTCCCTGTGTACAAAGTCATGCTTAAAAATTCAGCAATCTATGCCACAGCCTCCTCCTCATTTGTACTGTGTGTACTGAGTGAAAGTATGAGCAATGTGTGCAGGATTGAATTATTGCTGTTGCATGGAGGTAAAGGAAAAGAAATAAAAAGCAGAAGCAATTGTAAATGCTAGCAGGTAATATTAATACGAAATATATGAAAAAGTAAATAAATATAGGAAATATAGGGCAGTTAAAAAAATATAGGAGGCATAGTCCATGTCAATTCAGGCAGCCAAAGAAAAAATCTTACCTTCATAGTCTCAGAAGCTCTTTGATTGAACATATGTTAAAATTCAGGAAAAAATAAAATTCCCATAATTTTTGGTTTTCCCCAAAAAAATTTCTGGACCGAGATATAGGGTGCCAAAGATGGCATCACGAGCACCTTTTCCCGTTTGCGATTTTTGAAAAAAAGTTTAAAGTGCTCTATCTCTGAAACGATGCAAGATATCTCATTGCAGTTTATTTTATTTTAAAGATATTTTTCTGCTTAAAAAGATATACTCTATTTTGAAATATGTATTTAATTATTTTTACAGCAGCCTTCTAAAAAAAATTTTTTTTTAATCAAAAATAATTTTTTTCTCAAAAATGCCAATCTCAAAAATTTTGATTTTTTTACTGTTAGTCAATACCATTGAGGACTACCTTCACTGTAAAGGAGAACTTCCACTTTTGAGTTTAACAAGTTTTAGAATCATTTCAAGAATTTAGAGAATTTTACAGGAACTGCATGTCAAAAGTTCCATTAAAAGTCTCTCAATTTTTGTTTATTTGTATCATATTTAGCCTTTTATATATCCTAAACAAGTTAGAAATCACACGTCAAACATGGTAAATGAGGTGCATTCATACTATGACAAGTTTTATAAATATTTAGATCTTGGTGCAATAAGTATTACATTCTTGTGAAAACTGGCATGAATACAAAATTTATTATGTTTCTATATATTAAATTCAATAATACGGAAGTAATATGGATACATCTTAAAAAGAACATAATCACCAGGGCAACCTAGAATCATTACCTATCATGGGATATTTAATTATGTATGATAGAATTTAATAGAATGAACAATCATCCATTAATTTCATAGTGATGGGTATATTCATCTATTGCTATCATAGTACCTATATTGCACAAACTTTGAACAGCAAGCAAGAAGAAATTTCATTTGTCCAACCAAGATCTCTGAAACAATTGCAAAATATTCAGATTCACAATTTATAAAACGGAATTTTTATTGCATGTGTATATTACTGTGAATGGTGGGTTGCAAAGGTAAATGATATCAGTTGTTTATGAAATTGTCGTTAACTTTATGCTCCCACTTGGATCGGCTGTTGGGTATCGATTTCCACCTGCAAGACAGCAACATCACCACCAGTGTTCACTTTCTATTTACAATGTTTTAAGGATTATGGAAGCCCCAGACCCTATTAGTTAAACAGGAAGGCATCACTAATTATCAAAGGAAGATACAGATACTGTTCAACAAATTATCAAGTCTATGAATTTCTAATTTCAGTTCGAAGCAGAGTACACTGGAAGTAATATGCTTTGAAACTTATAAATATATTTTGTATACTTTACTGCATGTTTTTTTTCTTTTGTAAGCTATTTTTAAAGCTGTCAGTTTCATATACTTATTAAGAATTAAAATCCTATGTCAAACAAGACTAAGATTTTGATTTCCTGAGACCAGTATGTGATTGTCATACAGGAATTGGTAAAATATATGGCAAAATTTCACATATGTTTTGATAACTTGTCAAAATCAAAAGTGGAAGTTTTCCGAAATAAGGAAGGCAGTAAGTACTCAATGGTATTAATCAACAGCAAAAAAATAAATAAATAAATTTAGGATTGGCATTTTTGATTTCTTTTAATTAAAAAAAATCAAAAGGCTGCATCAGAAAATATTAATACAATTTTACAAAATTGAATATATCATTTCAAACAAAAAAGTTACCTTCAAAAGAAAAAAAAATGTTGTCAGATGATATGAAAGTTAAATTAAAACTTTGAAAAAAAGACATTCAAACATTTTATTCATCCTGTTAAATCCTACCACGCATAATTATTTCAAACATATCCCATGATAGGTAATGATTCTAGGTTGCCCTTGTGATTACATTCTTTTTAAGATGGATTGATATTACTTCTGTATTACTGAATTTAATATATAGAAACATAATAAATTTTGTATTCATGCCAGTTTTCACAAGAGTGTAATACTTATTGCACCAAGATCTAAATATTTTTAAAACTAGTCATAGTATGAATGCACCTCATTTACCATGTTTGTGTGTGATTTCTAACTTGTTTAGGATATGTAATAGGCTACATATGATACAAATAAACAAAAATTGAGAGACTTTTATTGGAACTTTTGATATGCAGTTCTTGTAAAATTCTCTAAATTGTTGAAATGATTCTAAAACTTGTTAAACTCAAAAGTGGAAGTTCTCCTTTACAGTGAAGGTAGTCCTCAATGATATTGACTAACAGTAAAAAAATCAAAATTTTTAAGATTGGCATTTTTGAGAAAAAAATTATTTTTGATTAAAAAAAATTTTTTTTAGAAGGCTGCTGTAAAAATAATTAAATATATATTTCAAAATCGAGTATATATCTTTTTGAGCAGAAAAATATTATCTTTAAAATAAAATAAACTGCAATGAAATATCTTGCATCGTTTCAGAGATAGAGCACTTTAAACTTTTTTTCGAAAATCGCAAATGGGAAAAGGTGCTCGGGATGCCATCTTTGGCACCCTGTATCTCGGTCCAGAAATTTTTTTGGGAAAAACCAAAAATTATGGGAATTTTATTTTTTCCTGAATTTTAACATATGTTCAATGAAAGAACTTCTGAGACTATGAAGGTAACCCCCCTGCCTGAATCGACATGGATTCGGCCAGGACAATATAGGATAGGTCATTTTTGAAGATAATTTTACAAATACAGGATATATAGGAAATATAGGACAACTCTGACCCCTGTTGAATATGACATTCATGATCATCCATTATTGGCATTTAATCTTACAATTTGGCGAAAATTTTTTGATCGACGGGATAACCTAGTAGTACCAATTTCATAATAAACAGTAATCATTAAAATATTTTTTTAAAAAATGTTATTTTGATTTTAAATGCATGCTCCGATATTTCGGCCTGACGGATGTTAGTATTAATGGAAATCATTATCAATCATTCGGTAAACATTTAAAATATGAAATAGTATTTCTTCATCATAAAAAAAGTGCAAATTCACGTATAACAAAAACATGTCAAATGAAGAGCCAATTGTTCGATTATCAAATTCATCATACAAAAAAATGCAATTTTAACAGAATGCAAGAAAATTTATGAAGCACACACTTCACATAAGATAAGTGAACAAAATAAAATAATAGATAATTCTAAAATCAATTTATGAAGCAAAGATTAAAAATCAGGAATTTATACCTCAGTAGAATTAGAATCTAAAAATTAAACTTAGAATTTAGAAATAATACTTACTTTACAAACACATGTTAAGATTTGTATACTTTGTTTTGTTTACAGTTATTTTGATGTCATTGGTTGCAGTTAAAGAGCAGGGACAATCTTCCTAAATTATTCCCGGTTCCAGATAAATATTTCGCTTTTTAGTTAAACAGAATTGACGAATCCGAAGCCTACATTTTTGATTAATCCGTCCCGTTTCAATTGTATTTCAAATGGAGGTCAGGGTGCTTTCACCAATCAGAACTGTCTATTTCTAGTGTGCGACATCCAGTATGACGTCAATTGAAACTGCCCTATTGAAAACGAAAAGGCAGCTGACGTCACTGTGGATCAAATAACTGTGGATAAGCAAGAAAGCAGGGCTACACTAGATACCGGGCTTGCTCATTTCTTATCACGACGTCACAAAAGGTGGCTGGCCGCTATCTGTGATTGGTAAAAACAGGGCTCAAAGTGACGCACCCATTGTTTTGTACCAATCGCTGGACGTCATTCAGCCACCTTTTGTGACGTTATGAAAGGAATGAGCAAGCCCGGTATCGAGGGGTCTCTCAATGAGAGAAATTCTGTACGAGATTACGAAATCACCTTGATTACGGCTGATTACAGCTGATTACTGTAATCACATGTGATTATACTTGATTACACTAAGATTACAGCAGATTATACTGATTATACCAAGATTATAGCTGATTATACTTGATTACACTAAGATTACAGCTGATTATACTTGATTACATGTGATTTAATTGCTAAAGGTTATCATATAAGAGTTTTAACCGATTTTACTATCTTCCAAGCAACTTTTTTTACATGTTAACATTTTAGAGTTGTCCAAAATAAGAAAATAGTATCAACATCTGTATAAAGAGGAGTTTTTATCCAGTCCTTTACGATTCCTTCTTTGCAGCGGTCCGCTTTGAAAATTAATTTCTGATTTAACACGTCGAGTGCCATGTCAGCCACAGGTGACTGACAGTGTATGATGACAGAATATGATATGAAACCAAAATATTTATATTGTTTAATGTAATTACTGAAAAATGTATATAATATCATGTTTTACATTGTCAGTCACCGGTGATTGACGCGGCCTAAACGGAAAAAGTCCAGTATCAGTCACCGTGACACTCATCTTGTTAAACAGAAATATTTCATAATTCCGATGTTCCGATCCTGATGATGAAAGGATAATTATAGGAATACTCTGATTAAAACAGAAACTTGTTTAAAATGGAAATTTTTCCCGATCTCTATTAATCTATCAATTTTCACTGATTTTATTCTAACTAGCAAGTGTAAAACTTCATAAACGGAGAATTTTAATGGTTTACTCAATCATGCATACGAATACACTCAAGTCTGTTAAATTAAAACCGCAAAGATAGATAAAAATTTTATTTTTGCCAAGTTTTCGTCATAGCTTGCATAATTGTATATTATGCATTGCCGTAGCTAGAAGTGAATAGTAGGGGGGGGGGGGCTCAAGAGAATGTAGGGGGGGAGGCTCATAATTTTATTTCTCTCTCTCTGACGAAGAAAGATAAATTAGTGCATATTTACACTGTAGATACTATGTTTCTTATTAAACTGTAGTAATAATTTCATTATATGCTTAGAAAAGTACAAGACGGTGAAAATTTTGAGTGTATAACTTTGAGCAAAATTAAACATCATGTTGGTTTCATGTGTATAAATAAGATGAGGAGGTGTTTAAATACTTATTTTATGTACAATTTAGTATTTCTGCAAAACTGTGAAAGGGTCTCAAAAATAAATTAAATTTCGAACAAAATTTCATTTGAATTTTCGGAACAGAAATTTATTGAGTGACCTTGGAATCGTTTCCAGGGGGGGGGGGGCTCAAAATATTTTAGGGGGGCTAAGCCGCCCATAGCGCCCCCTTAGCTACGGGCCTTATGTTATGTATTTCGTTAACACTATAAAAATTCCCACTTAAGGATAAATTAGCTAATAGACAGGTTAGTTTTTTACAAGGTTTACGGTATACAACGTAAATTAATCTAAATCATGTATACAAATACAGTCAATGAAGTTGGAAATTAAAGGGCTACTTCAGTTATCCGCTAGACAAGAAAAGACCCATTCGCTAATGCTAATAATATGGAAAAAAATTATAAAAATATCTCATGTTTATTCCTATTGTGTAGTTGAGTTCAATCTGCACAAAAACCGTTTTTCACTTTTTCGATTTTGATTGCAGAATTTTTCATGAGAATGCTTTCATTTTCGGAACTGGTTCCGAAAATGAAAGTGTCCTCATTATAAATATTTGTAAAGAAAATCGAAAAAGTAAAAACGGGTTTTGTACAGATCGAACTTATCTCTCCAATACAAAAATATTCATTTAAAAATATTGAAATTCAAACGATATATCTTTAGAAGTTTCTTCCATAGGATTAACATTAGCAACCGGGTCTTTTCACTTGACGAAGTAGCTTTCTAAGCTTATGAAGTACTTACTGTCAAACCTGCCAAAGAAAAAAAAATATCGAAAATTTTTCGTTTTGTCAGGTTTTTGTCTTATCTTGCATAACTGTGTGGTATTTATTTCTTTTAAAAAAAGTAATAATAATAATTAATAATTTAGGGCAAGATTCAGTTATAGACATGTAAATTTTTCACAGGTTTCACTGTATACAATATATATCAACCTGAATCATGTATACAAGTACAGTAAAACTCCGATAATTCGGATTAATTGGGACCAGACCCAAACCGGATTATCGAAAATCCGGATTATCCGGTGAATTGGAAAAAAATGAGATAAAACATACTTACAAGGAAGGTCTCCATATGGGCATACTCAGAAAAATCTGAAAAAGTTACAGAATGTTCTTCTCATATAGTTATATATGTTTATAAAAAAAATTTCGGCGGAATCTCCTTATAACGTCCGTAAAAAAATAATAAAAATTTCGTTTATTTGGCGATTTATCTCCGGTTGGCGAAAAAACGAAATTTTGAAAAATACGCTTTTACGCTTCGAATACTTTTTAAAGAAAAAACTTTCTATGTTCAATTTATTTAAATAAGTTTAGTTTAAGTAATTTTAGTTTTGCATTTTTACTTTACTTTAAGTGTAATTTTGTCATATACGTTTATATGTACTTATAACAAAATGAAATTAATATATTTTATCATTTAAAACACAATTTAAATTGATTAAAATTGTTTCAAATTGAAAAATACACTGTTAAAAATCTGCTGCGTTTTGTTGCAACGCACTCCCTTGCTTGTATAGAAAACGGTTACTTGGCCGTGAAATGGCGCTTTCTCATTGGTTGGAATAGAGATATTATATACAAGTGGTGGAGTGCGTTGCAACAAAATGCAGCAGATTTTTAACAGTGTATGACACGGTCAATTCACAGTGCTATGGAGCATTCTCATTGGCCAGAAGAAAGATATTGTATAAAAGTAGTGGGGTGACGTTGCAGTAAATGCTGCAGATTTTTAACAGTGAAGTCAATTAAAATCAATTTTTAGATTCGTTAAAATAGTCTGCTTTTGGCGAGGAAATGCATTGCTCGCCAAATCCCGCGTCGCTTTCAGCTTTTCACGCCAATTATTCCAAACTATTTTATTTTTTTACATATCTAATAATGTAATTCCGCCGCTAATTTTCACTGATCCTTTATTACCTACATGAGTAGTTTAATTCGTATTTTTTTCAAAAAATTCTGAGTATGCCCCCAATGGAGACCTTCCTTGTTAGAGAAAATCACCTTTACGTTAAACTTATTGAACATTTAAAGACAATAAAAATATTTACTTTGTAATAAAAAAGTTTGTAATTTTCTGCTGTGCCAGTTTTTCTATACCTTTTGCGAGCCCTACGGTCATGCATCCGCTTGAGCATAATCAGTCTGTTGCTAGTTTAAAAAAGTGTTTAAACAAGAAAGCTTAAGGTATTCTTCCAAAAAGATTTCAGAAAAAGCTTCTTTTATTCAGAATACGACGGTGAAACAAGTTAATGTTATGGGAATTAGCCAATCTCTTCTGAAACTTGAAAAAAAAATTGACCAAACCGATCCGGATTAACGGGGTCCGAATTAGCGGGGTTCTACTGTATAGCCAATGAAGTTTGAAGTTAAGGGTGCATTCGAAAAAATGATTTTCCATCTTCAACAGCTCGAAATTTTCAGATACAATTTTGGACACATTTTTAAAAGTAGAAGCATGAAACTTGCTGAGGGGATTTTTGAATTGACGTACAAGGTGCCGTGTGATGTCATTTTTCGCTGATTTAATTAGAATTTGATTTATAAGTAATTATTTTCTCAGCGTGACCCTTTTTTTCGTTCGCAGACCTCCCGCTTCGGAAAATTTGGTCCAAAATGCTCGTTTTTGATAGCATTTTTTGCAACATTTTCTGCATTTATCAAGGAATTGATAATCACGGCACCTTGTATAGTTTCTAAATAAGAGAATTCGAAAGTTTAGTGCATTTGAGAGCAAAAACGAATCTAAAAATAAATCTGAAAAAAGGCAGTTTGGATCGGAATACACCCTTAAGGGGGTACTTCATTCATGCGATAAGACCAATTCGCCAATACTAATCCTTAGGAAGAAATTTATAAAGATATCTCGTTTGAATTTCAGTATTTTTAAATGATTATTTTTGCATTGGGTCAATCTGTATAAAGTATTTCAGTTTTTCTATATTGACTGCAGGTTTTTTTTTTTTTGTTTTTTTTTGTTTTTTTTTCTCCATGAAAATGCTTTTACTTTCGGAAATAGTTCCGAAAATGAAAGCATCCTCGTTAAAAATATCTGGAAACAAAATTGAAAATGTAAGAAACGGTCTTTGTACAGATCAATATTACTTATCCACTCAAAAAGAATCATTTAAAAAGATTAAAATTCAAACGATATATCTTTAAAAATGTCATCGATAGGATTTGCATTAGCTACCAATTCTTTTCGCTTGACTGAATAAGCCTCCTAAGATTATAAAGTAAAGTCAAACAATTTAAAGCAAAAACATAAAGATTGAAAAATGCTCGTTTTCGTCAGGTTTTCTTCTTAGCTTTCATAATTGTATGGTGTTTAATTCATTCAGACTATAGAAATTTTCCATTTAACGTAAAATTCCGTTATAAACAGGTCAATTTTTCACAGGGGTTAATTTTTTATTGTATACAACGTATATCAATCTGAATCACGCATACAAATGCATACAGCTAATGGAGTTCGAATTTAAGGGGTTACGTACTTTAGTCATGTAAAAAGATCAATTCTCTAATGATAATCCTATGGAAGAAATTTATAAAATTAACTTGTTTTTATTCTTATTATTTTAATTTTTTTCCTTTTAATTGGATAGCTAAGGTCAATCTGTACAAAGACAGTTTTTAGCTTTTTCGATTTTGCCTCTAGATATTTTTCATGAGAATGCTTTCACTTTTGAAACCTGTTCCGAAAATGAAAGTGTCCTCATTAAAAAGTATCTGAAAACAAAATTGAAAATGTAAGAAATAGTCTTTGTACAGATCGATCTATATTTTCCAATGAAAAGGGAATCGTTTAAAAATATTGAAATTCAAACGAGATATCTTTAAAAATTTATTCCAATATTCCATTTTGGATTCCAATATTCCATTATTCCAATATTCCTATTTTATTTAAAACCCATTTGAATATGGGTTTTTTCTTTTGTTTGAAATGGTCTCCTAAAAGTACAATCAAACCTGTCAAAGTAAAATTAAAAAGATTGAAAGTTTTTTTGTTTTTGTCAAATTTCCATCTTAGCTTGCATAATTGTATGGTATTTATTTCATTAAGACAATAGAAATTTCCCATTTAAAGGCAAGATTCCGTTATAGATAGGTTAATTTTTCACAAGGTTTATTGTATACAACATATGGCAATCGAAATTACGCATACAAATGCAGCCAATAAAGTTTGAAGTTAAGAGGCTATTTGAGCTACGAGAAAAGACCAATTCGATAATGCTAATCCTATGGAAGAAATTTATAAATATATCTCGTTTAGTAGTATAATTTCAGTAGTTTTAAATGATTATTTTTGCATTGGATAGCTGACATCAATCTGTACAAAGATCGTTTTTTGCTGTTTAGATATTGACTGCAGATTTTTTTCATGAGATTACTTTCACTTTCGAAACCGGCTCCGAAAATGGAAGTTTCCTCATTAAAAATATCTGTATACAAAATCGGAAAAAAAAAAAAAAAAAAAAAAAAAAAAAAAAAAAAACGATCTATGTACAGATTGATTTTACCTATCCAATGCAAAAAGAATCATTTAAAAATATTTAAATTTTTTCCATAGCATTAGCAATCGGGCCTTTTCATTTAATTAAGCTTATAAAGTACCTTCAAATCTATTAAAACAAAATTAAAAAGATTGAAAGTGTTTTGTTTTTGCCAGGTTTTTTGTCTTAGCCTGTAAAATTGTAGAGTATTTATTTCATTAAGTTCATTTCTTACAGGTTTTATTGTATACAACGTGTATGTATAGAGCGTCGGTTCCCAATCTGCAGTACTCGTATCCCTGGGCCTAAACTAGAGAAGGGCAGAGGGGGCACGTGCCCCGTGCGCCACCAGAACAAAAGCCGAAGGGGGCGGCAAATTAAGATTTTCTTTGGTGTGTTTGTTTGATATTAAGAGTGCATAATGTGGGGGGGTGGGGGAGGCGCCAAAATCCATTATCCTAAGGAATATGTAACGGAGTAATGTGCTGGGTGTACGAGAAAATAATAGCGGAAATTGCAAAATTAATTTTAAAAAGTCGCAGAAATAGTTAATAAAGTCACAAAATTGTCCTAAATGATAAATGTAATTTGTATCGATTTATGAAATGGTTATAAGAAGCTTACTAATTTAAAACAAGTGGGTAAATGTGATCGCATATCATACAAAGGGTTTCGTTTTATATTTATTTCAAAACAAGTTATCCTTTAATTAATAAATCCAAATTGTTAATTTATATTTATTAAATTCTTACATAGATTGTAGTACCTATAAATTTGATCTTAAAATAATTATAAAAAGAAGTTATTTACTTTAATTAAAATATAAATGTTGAAAAAAATTATTTACATAAAATCTAAAATATCAATTCATTTAAAAATCAACAAATAAATAAAAACAATAAATAAATAAATAAAGTAAAATAAAAATTACAGAATTATAAATTAAACTTTAAATTTTTAGAAACGAAAAAAAAATGTTTAAACGATATTTAAAATGGTAAATCATTAATAAATCGCAATAGTTTCTAAAATAGAAAGAAAATTGAATTCCAAAAAATGTTATGATTGTTAGTGATAAAAAAAATATATAAATACTTAAACTGGCAAGATAATAATAATAATAATAATAATAATAATAAATAAATAAAATAAAAGTAAAATGTTGCAAAGCTTGGCATAAATTTAAGTGAGCCCAAACTGGTATGTAGGCTAGTAATTTTAATTTAGACTAGTAATTTTAATAAATAGGTATTTAATCCTCCTCCCATCATACACACTCATACATACCTTTTCGGCACGCCACACACCAGTGAGACATTTGACGAAAAAACGTGCGACATACGACAATTTCACCCTGATAACAAAGGAAAAACCGGTTTGACTGCGTCATGTTGCACGATTTTTGACGCATGTTTCATTGGTGTGTGGCGTGCCTTCCAACAGATTCGGGCTGGGCCGTGTTGAGGTTTACATGTTATTCCCCTACATACTTTGAGTCGGGCCTGAATAGGACTTAATTAACCTCAAAATGTGTATGACAGGAAATATGTTTAAAAATATTAATAGCGATAATGAACCTCTGTTACCCAGTCTATTAGCGAAAAGACTGCTGGTCACTTCTGGAAAGAATAGCGTTTTCAGCTCAGAAAGCAGTACATTCCTACCCCCCCCCCCTACCCCGCCCCTTTACTACAAGATTTCAAAGAGGTGTTTACCGCTAATAGTCGTGAAATCCAAGATGCCTCATCGGCTGTCTGTTGACAAAATTTATGACTCAGTAAAGAGATAAAAATACGCAATTTTTCCTATGTAGGGAAATGCTACTTCGAGAATTGAGAGAATGTTTTTACAGTAAAGTACACTAGAAAACTTTGAAGATTTTACTTTATTATTATTATTATTACAGCAATGAAATCGAGAATTTCATCACGGTATAGGTTTCATTAGAATACTTTTGACTTTTATAAATTCATAAATTAAAAAAATATATTCGATGAAAATGAAATATAACAATAAAAAGTGATTCAATGTAGGTTTCCGTCAAAATTATTTAGATATTTCACCTTACTTTATATTATGTTTAACTTATACATATTTCATCTTTACTGTCAAATTAAACCATTGAAAATTTTAAACGAATAAGTATTAAATAAATTTTTTTTATAACTCCTTTTTCCAAATTTAAGTAATATATAATGTTTGTCAATTTTTCCTTTTGGTTATATAAAGCAACATTAATTCACTATTGAAAAATCAAAACACAATTGATTAAGATTAATTAGTGCTATTTGAAAATTCGTTTAGATAAAAATATTGTTATAAATCAATCTGTAAAAAGAATATGAACAAAGTAAGGATTTTAGTCTATGAATCACCATTCATGTTTTAATATATTTTGTATATTTGATATATTTAAACATTCTTTCAAAAATTTATCAAATACGTAAAAAAATTATAATTTCTTGAGATTTTGGACCTATTTTAATAAATGATAATACATATAGACATCAGTATTTATCATTGGGTAAGACAAAGAAAATTTTCAGCTGAATTAGTATCCCCCCCCCCCTCTGTTAATCCTAACATTGAAATTACTTAATATATTGACACCTATATAAGTATTTATAAAATGAAATTAAACTGCAGTGCAAAATGAACAGAGATTATACAACAAATACTCCAAGTAGTGATTTCTAATACAGTTTTATTTGACAAAAACATAATACAAGATAATACAAATTAACGGTCATTAATTCGAAATTTGAAAGTTATTTTATTTAATTTCGGCTATCTTTCAATAAAATTAACATTATTGAGAAATAATATAAATTGAAAATTTGAATATGTAACGATATCTTCAATAATTCTCTATTCAATCAAAGATTGCAATATTAAATATAGATGCAACATACATGCAGTAATGTATATATGATTAACAAAGACAAAAATATCAAAGTATAATATTAATATACATATAAATGAGGGAAAATCATCATTAGATAAACATTAGTATTGCGTATTACTTTGCATTAAACTTGAGCAAAACTTAGCAACTAAAAACTACTTAAAAAACATTAGTTGCCCAAAATATACCATAGTAGTTTTTTCATACATTAGGAAGGTTCATAACTATTGGACGATGGGTCGAAGTTTCAAAATATGCTTATAAATGAGATTCCGCGTCCCATCTCTTAAGACTACAGAAATTTGTTGTTAAAATATTTTAAAATGTATATTTTTTCGGAAATCGCAATGTTTCTACATTAAAACTTGCGCATTTCTTAAAAATACAGAAATATTATTCCGAAGTTTATCTTTTATCCGACTTGCAGCCTTTCTTAAAATCGGCGCAAGATGATGGAAACAAAATCCATTAAAAAAGAAAGAAGAACAAAACAATTTTTTAATCACAATATATGCCTTTGTATTTCATATTTTGTCAAAAAAGATATTAATACAAAGTTAAATAAGGAAATGTTTGCTATTTTGTTTTATTGTTGTCTCATATAAATGATATTGTAACCATGCGTCATTTGTGTACTTACATTCAGCATAAGCACGTACAGATTTAAATGCTTAGAAGATTTTGAAATGAGAAATAATAAAAAATAGTACAATTGCTTACAAACAGATAGATTTGAAAAAATTCAAACATATATCTGTGAATTGAAAATTTGAATAAATACTAGAATTACACAGAATATTCAAGTTTTTGTGACATTTTTTTTTTAACCATCAGAAACGCGTAATTTTTCATGTTTACATTCATAAATATATTAAAGAATAATGACTTTAATCGAATACTGAATATTAGGTTAAAAGAATACTGAATATTCAGTTACAACTGCCCCCAAGTGCCCCCCTGGGGGGGCAGAGTGGGGGGAGTGACACACAAGACATCCATAATATGAATAAGCAGTTGCAGACCTTTCAAATAATGTGTCACACGACTGGTGTTGTAACGAAATTAAAAATGTGCCCTCCCTGAGGGGTACAGTGGGGGGAGTGACACACAAGACATCCATAATATGAATAAGCAGTTGCAGACCTTTCAAATAATGTGTCACACGACTGGTGTTGTAACGAAATTAAAAATGTGCCCTCCCTGAGGGGTACAGTGGGGGGTGGACACACAAGACATCCATAATATGAATAAGCAGTTGCAGACCTTTCAAATAATGTGTCACACGACTGGTGTTGTAACGAAATTAAAAATGTGACCTCCCTGGGGGGTACAGTGGAGGGTGGGCACACAAGACATCCATAATATGAATAAGCAGTTGCAGACCTTTCAAATGACGTGTCACACGTCTGGTGTTGTAAAGAAATTAAAAATGTGCCACCCCTGGGGGGCAGAGTGAGGGGGGTGACATACAAGACATCCATAATATGAATAAGCAGTGGCAGACCTTTTAAATGATGTGTCACACGACTGGTGTTGTAAAGAAATTAAAAATGTGCCCCCCTGGGGGGCAGAGTGGGGGATGTCACACAAGACATCCATAATGTGAATAAGCAGTTGCAGACCTATCAATTGATGTGTCACACGACTGGTGTTGTAAAGAAATTAAAAATGTGCCCCCCTGGGGGGCAGAGTTGGGGGGTGACACACAAGACATCCATAATATGAATAAGCAGTTGCAGACCTTTCAATTGATGTGTCACACGACTGGTGTTGTAAAGGAATTAAAAATGTGCCCCCCCCTGGGGGGCAGAGCGGAGGGGGACACACAAGACATGCATAATAGGAAATTGGCAGTTTCAGACCTTTTAAAAATATGCAACACAAGGGATGTGGACAAAAATTTAAAAAGTTCCCCTTTGGGGGGGGGGAGTGGGGTGCGGCGCCCCAAACATGCATAATTGGATTACAGTTTTTGACAGATTGGAGCAGTTACAGTTTTTTTAATTGATACGCCACACGATGGCTGTATATACAAATTTAGAAAATGTCCCCTGGGGGGGCAGAGAGGCCGCCGGCGCACCGGATGGCGCACCGGATGTGCAAAATATGAATAAGCAGTTTAAGGCCTTTCCAAAGATATGTCACATGACGGGTGTTTACGAAATTTAGAAAAATATCCCCCTGGGGGGGGGATGGAGGGCGCATCGAATGCGTAAAAAATTATAAATTGCCAATTTTTTCTAACAATATAGCACACGATGGGTGTCATCAACATTTAAAAATATGAAAAATATTCACATCAGGCAAAATTTTGAAAGATTTGCCGGCGGGGGGAGGGGGTGCATTCACATGAATAGTCACCGGGCTTTAGAGCGATGTATCCTCGGATGTATCACACGAGTTCTCCCCCCCCCCCCCCCGACAAATTAGATGGCGACAAATTGGATTTTTCTCGAGATTTTCAGTTCGAGATTATACCTGATTATACATGATTATACTAAGATTATATTGATTACAAGTGATTACACGAGATTACATTAGGATTTCTCTGATTATACCTGATTACAGGGGATTACACGGGATTACATGATTACGGAAGATTAAGGAAGATTACAGTAAGATTTCACTGATTACAGGAACGGTTGTACGAGATTACACTCCATTGAGAGACCCCTCGCCCGGTATCTAGTGTTGCCTTGAAGAAAGGCAAGCCACACACCAGTGAAACATTGAACTAAAAAACGTGAGACATGCGACAATTTCACCCTGATAAGAAAAAAAGAAAACGGTTTGACTGCTTCCTGTTGCATGATTTTTGACGCATGTCTCCCTAATAGCGTTGCAAAGGTTAGAAAAAACCCGGTTTAAACCCGGGAATAAACCGGGTTTTTAGGAATAAACATGGAAAAAACCCGGGATTTTTTGGAATAATTCGGTTTTTTGGGAATAAACCTGGTCTATTGGAAATAAACCCGGGAATAAATCGACTTTTTGCAACTCTACTCCCTAGTGTGTGGCGAGCCAAACACCTGTCCGCTCTTTACGTCTCCTAATGAGCACATGAGTTAAGAACGATTTTATTGGTCTGCATTCGACAGCCTATGATATGATTGGCCTACGTCGCCAAGGTGAATCCTGCAATGATCGTACGACAAAAATGTAGTGGTAGATTGGTTGACGGAAGTGTTTGTTTGTAAATATGCCCAGGGGCGTGCGAAGAGAAAACTGCGCCCGGGCAAAACTTCAATTTGATTCCCCCCTCCCTACACTTTTTCTTGTGACAGGGCAAAAATGACGGTGGTAATATAAATTTGGTGCCCCTTAAATCTCCGAGCCCGGGACGACTGCCTCCTTCGCCCCCCCCCCCATTTCGCACGGCGTTGAATATGCCCTTTCCTTATTACACGAAGGATCAATGTCGCTTCAACTTCTAGACGTCTCCATATTGTCCTATGGCAGCAAGAGAGCCGCTCGGAAAGCAAACGATTCTCTTGTGTCGGAGTATCTTATAGACGTCTGGAACGAAGGGAATAACAAGATGAATGTAGATTCTACCATTGCAGAATTCAGTTTCGCCTCCGATTAGAAAAAAAAAAAAAATCGATAGAAGTTTTTTAGAAGGGCGACCCCGTTTAGATTGAAATGAACTAACTTCATTTTTCTTGTGTTTCTCAATATAATAGCAAACAGAACGGCGTGAAATACCCAATTGAATAGCAATTTCTCTCTGAGACATTGGAATTGCGGAATAATAAAGAGATACAATTTAACGTGCTACTTCTTCATTGACTAGATTCATCAAAAACGGGTTTTTTCTTTAGTTTAAACGCTTTTTTATAGACTCCGAGTAAAAGGAAATGCAATTTAACAATAAAACGAATGGAATTCCGTCGAATTCGTCGAATGAAATGTTTAAAAGACCCGATCGATTTGGTTTAAAAAAAAAGCAAAAGTAATTACATTATTGAATCAATATATAATAAATATATTTACAAAGTAAACGTCAAATTTGCCAGTTACAATTTTGCATTCAAATATTCGCACATCTACAGTTAAAATTGTAATATGAGTGCCGACGAAATCCAGAAATTTTATTTTATATGCACTCACAGAAAAATAGCTTTATTATAAAAAAAAGAAAAATAATAATATCAGGTACTACTAGGTTATCCCATCGACCAAAAAATTATCGCCAAACTATAAGATTAAATGCCAATAATAGATGATCGTGAATGTCACATTCAATGACATTAAATACGATTCATGTGTTTAAAATGT
This sequence comes from Maratus speculifer, assembly GCA_964019185.1. NCBI lineage: Eukaryota > Metazoa > Arthropoda > Arachnida > Araneae > Salticidae > Maratus > Maratus speculifer. Next base: position 115,401,755 of record OZ025295.1, on the reverse strand, counting down.
CATTAAGTGATTTTTATTTCGACTTTTTATTAATATTTTTATTAATATTCTACTAATTATTTATTTTTTCGTTATTTAAAATACAAATTATGTCAATATGTATAATTTGGCTATTAATGTGGCGATTTGTATAATTTGGCGAAATTGGTCGACGGGATAACAGAGTAGTACCTAATATCGTTATGAGTAAAAATACGATGTTTTAAATAGTGACGTCATTTTCTCTTCAAATGTTCTTTAAAAGTTACTGTTTATGAAAAAGGCATCCATAATAATATTGTAATTCCCTTTTATCTGGTTGCTGAATGACATAATTTTCCTCATTTGAAATTTCTCTTATTTTGATTTAGACATTAATTTTTATCATAAATTATTTTCTGTCATTTTATTTACGTTATTAATATTATTTCTCAGTAAATATATATATATTTTTAACTCAATTAGTGCATAATTATACGCAATCATTTTAGAAAATAAATTTTTATTATCGAGAGAAAAGCTAAACTGTGTTGCCACCATTTTGAAGAAATGTCATGAAAAAGCTTTTAAAATTAAAAATAAAATATAAAAATGGAAATAAATTAAAAAATAATTAAAATGGGCACAACTACAAATAAATAGCTTTCATTTAAAAAAAATAATTATCAAAATCGGTTGACTAGAAAATTCAGGGCTGATGACACGACATTTTTAGCTTGTCTGAAAGAAATAGCATCGGATGCTAACTAGTAACAGCCAATCAAATGCTAGTAAATTAAGATGGCGGCTTTTTCTCGAACAGCCAATGGAACGTTTAGAAAAGAAAAAACGCAAGTGATTTTTATCGCTAGCAATTTTTACGTGTTACTATTACACGAGGAGTCAAAGTCGCTTCAAACTCCAGGCGTCTCTATGTAATCCTATAGTCTCTTCAAAAGCAAGCAACTCTCCTGGTGCCATAGAACAACAAGGAGACGCCTCGTGTAAGAGCACCATAATAGCACTTTAAAATTGAGAAATTTTTGTTACTGACTTGTTAATTTCCCCGCAGTTCATTGGATGTTCGAGAAAAGGCTTTTTAATCATCAGATTTCTAATTATCTTATTGACTATTATTGTTACTGGCAACTCACTTCTTGCAGGCATCAAAGTGTTTCTTGCTTTCGATCGACTCCCAGAGCCACAGGATAACATAAAAACGCTTGGAATATGAAGCGACTTTGACACATTGTGTAATAACACTTTTAAAGTGCTATTTCACTTAATAGCACTTTAAGGAAAGGTCGAGGCTGATGAGAATTTATCAATGCAGGTGTACGAAATGAGCAATATGTCTCTCTAGTGGTCAATAAAAAAATACACTTGAGATACATCATGGTTAGAGTTGCAAAAAGTCGGTTTATTCCCGGGTTTATTTCCAATAGACCAGGTTTATTCCCAGGTTTATTCCCAAAAAACTGAATTATTCCAAAAAATCCCGGGTTTTTTCCAGGTTTATTCCTAAAAACCCGGTTTATTCCCAGGTTTTTTCTAACCTTTGCAACGCTAAGCATGGTTGCCTGTCTTTTTCGTTAGCCTCGGAAAAGGGCAGATGATGTCATTGTGAGTTGAATTTCTATGGATCAGTAAGAAACACTTGTCCGTTCGCCTATACCAGAGGTTCCCAAAGTGTGCTCCGCGGAGCCCTTGGGGCTCCGCCTATACTTTTCAGGGGCTCCGCGGTGTTCCAGGAAAATAAACAAAACATGAAATAAATAAGCATATTGTATGGGGAAAAAAGGGAAAGAATTCCATGGGACGAAAGTACGTAGGAATTTGTGTGCGTGTGTGTGTGTCAAAAATAAATGCATAAATCACTGGGTTGAAAAATAGTATATGTTTTTAAATTGTATAAAAACCTGCATTATACATGTATCCATGTACATAATCTTTTATATAATACTATCTATAATATTTTTAATTTTAACTACTTTATTTTATGCCTCTGCGTTTAATGTGATTTTACTTTTTTTATAGCTTTAAAGGAGACCCGTAAGAAAAAACCCAAAATTTTTATTATTGATTTTAAAGTAATGAATTTTGGTGTACTACTTAAGAATTTTTTTGTAAGGAATAATTAGCAAAAAAATTCACTTTTTATTAAAAAGTATATTTTTTATGGGGGTTTTTATGTTTTTTTTTTTTTGTCGAAAAATACACTTTTTAAAATTATTACTCCTCATTCAATTTTCAATATTTTAATATTACTAAAATTTCTTAAAAACTGTTATAGTATATAGAAAAGAACTAAGGAGAGATATTTTTAATTTTCTATTTTAATCGGCTAAAAAAAAAAATGAATAAAAATATGCATGGTAAATTTCCTTAAATTCGTTATAATTTTCATGTTTATCAATTTGTGTAAAATTTTCAGAAATAGTTAAAAAAAAAATATCTCTCCTTACTTTTGTTGCAATTTTTTTTTAAGATTCTAAAAACATAAACACTTTGTTTCTAAATCATTTTACCACAGAGCCTTAGTACTTTGAACTTAGGCAAAATATGAAAAAAGTCATTTTCAGGAAAACATGTTTTAAATGGCCGCTAGTCCTTTAAACTCTATAGTGAGTACAATTAAAAAAGCTTATTTTTTATCTGTTCCAAGTGTCCCCGAGTTCTGAAATTTTGCATGGATATTCGCAAATATGTATTTTATCGTTTTCTGAGATAAATTTTTTTTGAACTTTTGATGATTTTTGGCCGAAAATGGGGTACGGGTCTCCCTTAATTTCTTTAATCTTTTTAGGTTATTTGTATATTTAAATTCTTTATACTTTTTTTCATAGTAAAACAAAGTTTGTCGATTAAAATGCCTCTTTGTTGTCGTAACACTTTGTGTCATTTAATAAACCCCCCATAATAATAATTTAATATTTGTATACGTTCTGTGTATAGTTTTTTCCTCATTATCTTTAATTTCTTTAATCTGTTTGTTTTATTTATTATTAATTCTTAGTTGTTTAAATTTTCTATGTTGTTTTGCATAGTCGAATTTTATTTTTAAAACTATGTATGTTTCTGAAAACGCAGTTTTTTTAACATCTTGTATCACTTAACAAAACCTCTTTAAAATTTTATTTATATTGGTATTATGATGCTACACATTCCTGTCAGAAATAAAGCTGTAACAATTAAAAAAAATATTAATTATTTACATTTGTCATTACACTAACAATCTAAACTTTTTCTCAGAGCCACTCATTGCTTAGAATTTTCATGGATGAGTACTCGCCCTGATATAAGATTAATTCCACCCATACATCCCGTTTTGTCAGTGAAGTGTTTGAACTAGTTGCAGTTCTTTTAACGCGGGGATTTCTTAACACTATATCTTTTTTGGGGCAAAAATAATGGTGAGAGAAATTTTTTTTCGAAACTAAAATGAATTGCTAAATATTTCAAATAAAACATCTCCCAAAAAATGAACAATGGTGCACCTCTTAAACACTAAAACGATGATGTCCTTCTTTATGTATTTTTAATAAATGGTTCAAAAGAAGAAGCTCAGAGACGTTTTATTTTCGTTGGATGTTTAGAAGTACTAGAAACGTAAAGAACTAAAAAAGAATCCGTAATCGCATTATTCTTATACGGGTGGGTGGGAATAGTGAAAACATGTTACATAATTACTCATAGTAGACTGGGCCAACGCATTTTACTTCTAGCCTATTTGGAATTATACAGAAGTCTCTTTTTGTAAACGAAATCTGTACAACTTACAATTTTTTCTATAGTGTGTGGTTGTCGCCATAAATAACAGTTTCACGTAAGCTCCAATGCAAAGCATGACCTAGACAGGGTTACAATTTATTTTTAATTCTGGGTTCATACAGGAAATCCCAAAAGAATATTTTTTATTTTTATAATGGATCTTATTAACTCTTTAACAGTAGTGCTCAGACATCGCTCGGGTAAGAATAATTTGTTTTTCCGTTGCTAAAAGCTTTCAGAAATACAAAATTTTTAATTATAATTTTAGTTGTTTTTAGCGGACATATCTCGATTGTAGAAGGAAGATATTTTAATATAAAAAAGGTGGTTTTAGTCCTTATTTTTAATTTTTTGTGTCCAATAGTAATAATTTCAAATAAAACTCTTAAGACTGTTAATTGCTCTGCTCAACAATTGTAAAACGTTTTGTCACATTTACAAATTCATTTTTTAACAGAAAGATAGAAAATTGGAAGGCCTGACTATGGAAGTGATTTTAAATCGAACTTTGTTTTTGATTTTATGCTAATTAAATTAAATATCAAGTTATAAGCGATTTCAATTACTTGATCACGCGTATTTTTCTCATTGTAAGACAGTTTTTTTCTGCTTTGGTTGATAAAAGCAATTCAAAACGCCAACTTTGACGACTTTTTTAAAAGATATATTACGTTTGCATAAAAACAAAAAAAGTGAGTGCGATTAGATTGTTTCTGAACAACAACATCTACTAGTCTCATGCATTTTTTAATAAAAATAAAATAAAACCTATGTCACAAAATTGTTCACAAACCCATGTTCACATATCCAGCAAATCTTACATTGTTCCATAGACATAAAAAATACCAATTTGTAAACTATAGAGTACCGTAGGATTGATGGGCTCCGCCTTAGAAATTTTTCTGAAAAAGGGCTCCGCGGGCCAAAAAGTTTGGGAACCACTGGCCTATACTGTCAAAAATGGAGGATATTCCATTTACGTTTTGATCACGCGGTCAAGGCAAAAGCTTCTAGGGTAAAGAAGAGAAAGCGTCGTTAGATGCAATGTAAATCCCCACCAGCCAATGAAACAGTTCATAGGGAAAGCAGTAGCAGCAGCCTCCCTGCTTATCAGTTAGAAGTTCTTTGGATAAATTACCGGTACCACGTGACCTTTTATAGCCTCGAACGCAGACTTGGAATATCCTCCATTTGAAACTTTTGCTGCATCGTCACTCCGCCGCTTTTTTTAAATACACTGTTAAAAATTTTACCCATTTGCTGCAGTATCACGCCACAGCTTTTATAGAATATCTCTTTTATGACCAATGAGAATGCTCCATACCACTGTAAAGTAACCGTTTTCTATAAAAGCGATGGAGTGATGCTGGAGCAAAGGGGTCCAATTTTTAACAGTGTATCTATATTTGGGCAAATGAGAGGCCCTATAATACAGTAAAGTAATCGTTTTCTATAAAAGCGATGGAGTGACAATGCAGCAAAAGTTGCAAATTTTTAACAGTTTATGACTCTACTATCCACTTCAGCTCGAGAAATTGAATGGTGTACGCTTAACAGATGTCTGATATGATTGGCCTATGCCGCGAAAACGATTTCTGCTGTAATCGCCGTGGATTTCCGTCTATTGACGGAAGGGTTTGTGTGCAAACATGGCCCTTTTTTAAGTTAAATATTTCAAGCGACAAAAATCGCCTGCGTTTTTTCGTTTTCTAAGCATTTCATTGGCTGTTCAAAAAAAGACTTTTTCAACATGAGATTTCCAAACATTTTATTTTTTGTTACTGGCTACTCGCTTCGTTTCAGACGTCAAAGATGTTCTGACACAAAAGGATTGCCTGCTTTCCGAGCAACTCCCTTGAAGCCATAGAATAACATTGAGACACCAAGAATTTGAAGCGACTTTGGTTACTTTTGTAATAGCACTTTTAAAAGTGATAGTTGCTTCATGTTCCAGGCATTTCAATATTATCTTATGGCTTCTGGAAGCTCGCTCGAATGGCAAGCAATTCTCTTGTGGCGAAACGTCTTTGACACATGAAACAAAGCGAGTCGCCAGTAACAGCCAATGAAACACTTAGCCAATAAACTTCCGGGAAACTGACAAGTCGCGAGCAACTTTTGTCGTTTGAAATTTTTACGAGTAATAGCACTTTTACACATGAAAATTTCAATCGACCAAAACGCCAGCGAAATATAATCATTTCATAGGCTGTTCGAGAAAAGTCTTTTTCATCGTCAGATTTTCAAATATTTTATTGGCTGTTACTGGCGACTCGCCCCGTTTCAGGCGTCAAAAGTTGCTATTACACGTAAAAGTCCTTATTACACGAGTGATTAAAGACGCTTCAAATTCCAGGAGTCTCCATGTTATCCTATGTGATTAGGGGAGTCGCTTGGAGAGAGTGTGATTCTCTTGTGTCGGAGTTTCTTGCGTCTTTGACGCCTAGAACGAAGCGAGTTGCTAGTAAGATCCAATCAAATGCTTGGAAATCCAAAAGATGATAAAGCCTCTTCTCAAACAGCCAATGAAATGCTTAGAAAACGAAAAAACGCTGGCGATTTTTGTCGCTTGCTATTTTTACGTGAGCACTTTTAAACTTTCAAGAGACAAAAATCGCTTGCGGTTTTTTTTCTAAGCATTTCATTGGCTGTTCAAGAAAAAGCTATACCAGTGTCAGAATTCAAAGTATATAATTGGCTGTTACTGGCGACTGGTTCCGTTTCAGGCGTCAAAGGCGGTCAAACACAAGAGAGTCGCGCGCTTTCCAAGTGTCACCTCTAGAACCAAAGGATAATATGGAGACGCATGGATTTTGAAACTATTTTCACCCTTCATGTAATAGCACTTAAAGACGCCCCGACACAAGAGAACACAGGCCACTAGACCCTGGCCGTCCACATAACGCAAGTCTTCTCTGATTGGCCTGTAAAACTGACCTTTTCTATAAAAAAATCTAAGCAATTCTAGCTGAATCAGCATGCGCTGTAGCTAGAGTTGCAAAAAGTCGGTTTATTCCCGGGTTTATTTCCAATAGAACAGGTTTATTCCCAGGTTTATTCCCAAAAAAAAAGAATTATTCCAAAAAATCCCGGGTTTTTTCCAGGTTTATTCCTAAAAACTCGGTTTATTCCCGGGTTTAAACCGGGTTTTTTCTAACCTTTGCAACGCTAGCTGTAACAAAACAACTTTGCTCTCTTGCAACATTGGATCATTGGAACGTATTTGCTTACTGAAATTAACATTCCATGTTTGACATCGAAGGACAAATGGACAAATTTATGGAAAATATAACAACAAACTAATACACGTGATAGTTGTTTGCAACTCTATATTCTAAAAAGACCCTTTTCAACGCATGCTCACTGAGTACGAAGCGCCGCGATAAAATTCTTTTCAGCGCATTCTCATTGAGCTACAATTATTAGATTTTTTGATAGAAATGGACTATCTTACGGTCCAATCAGAAGAGACTTGCGTTATGTGGACGGCCAGCATATTTCAGATGTGTATATTGCTGGGACGATTACTGTTTCTAAATCAATAGGAGAGCGTCATTATCACGGTCAAGTACACGCCCACACAGTTTGATTGACAGGAACTCGTGGACAATTGACGGTGCTAATTATAACGATAATCTGTTGCGGATGAAAGTGAGCTGACTGGCTGAATGGTTAGAGCGTCGAGCTTGAAACCGGAGGATATGGGTTCAAGTCCATCGCGGGCCGAGAGTCCGTTGGTGATTTTTTTTTTAAATTATTGGAGGCTGTCTTTTATTAATAAATAAGACATTTAAAAAAAATATTTCAAACCCTTTTAATATTCTAAATATTGTTCCAAAATGATTTATATATATATTAAACAAATGGGAAAAAAAGTATTCTGCGAAAATATCCGTATAAGCAAAATTCTTACTTTAATTTTTATTTATTTATTTCAGGATCAGAGGAAGTATAATTTCTAATTGAAGTAAATAAAATTCAGTCATTTTGAAAAAAAAAAAAAATTCTTTCGTACCTTTAATTTTTAATTACCGAGTACAAATTCAAACAATCCGAGTACAAATAAATAATAAACACACACGATCAATTGTCCACGAGTTCCTGCCAATCAAACTGTGTGGGCGTGTACTTGACCGTGATAATGACGGTCTCCTATTGGTTTAGAAACAGTAATCGTCCCAGCAATATACACATCTGAAATATGCGGACGGCCAGGTTTTAGTCGCCTGTTAAGAGAACTGCTTGTCTTCCGAGCGAGTGTACCTGAAGCTATAGGATAACATGCAGACGCCTGAAACGAGATTGAACAATCAGTAACTTGCATTTTGTGAATCCTTGTCATGGAGGTAAGACTTTTTGAACTTTAATGATACCAGCTAGTACAATACGAATATTTCAGTCTGCCTCATCATATCTTGGTACAACACGAGCAGAGCGGGGCATCAGTTCCCCATTTTAGCTATATCATCATTTCATTATGTTACGGCTTGAAAACCTGATGTAAGACAAGATTATTAGGTGTAAATTAAAGAATGACTGGTTTGCCTCGGCATTTCTTAATACGATATGAACAGCCACGGGCGCCAATTCGCCATTTTGGTGTTATTATCACGTCATCAAGTTATGAGATGAGATTGGTTCCAAATTAAAGGTAAAATAAATAATTTTATGATTATTTGGATCTGCTTGCGCATATCTTGGTAAAAACTTCGGCGGACAAAAATTTATAACATAAAATAACGTCATCATGCACAATTAAAACCCTATGAATATAATTTTTCGTACTACACTACTTCGCCATCGACTTTCAAGATAAATTAATGGTCTAGGAAAAGCTGATTAACAGTAAGAAAGAAAATGACTGATTTGGAATAACTTGGTATAAAGCAAGATGAAAAGGGAAGCCAAACCCTTATTTTGGCAGTACTATCACGTCATCGAGTTACGGCTTGAAATTTTGGCACTTTAGCGATACCGAATAGTACAATACGAATATTTCAGGCTGCCTCGTCATATTTTGGTACAAGACGAGCAGAGCGGGGCATGAATACCCTATTTTGGCGGATCATCACATGATCGAGTTACGGCTAAAAATCCTGATGTAGAACAAGATTATCAGGTGTAGATTAAGGAATGATTGGTCTGCCTCGGCTTTTTTTGGTACGACATGAACAGCAGTGGGCACCAAGTGCCATTTTGACATCGCTATCGTCATCGCTATCGTCATTTGACACGTCATCGAGTTACGAGATGAAATTGGTGCCAAATTAAGGGAAAAATAGAGTATTTTAAGAAAACTTTGGTTTACCTGTGCATGACTTGGTAGGAAATCTCAGCAGACTAAAATTTATAACAAAAAATGAAGTCACCATGTACAATTCAAATCGTATAAACATAATATTTTGATTTAAACTACTTCGTCATCGACTTTCAGGACGAATTAAGGGTTTAGGAAAAGTTTATTAACAGTAAGCGGGAAAATAACTGAGTATATATTCGACATAACTTGGTACAAAGCGAGATGAGATGCCAAATACCTTTATTGACAGTACTATCACATCATCGAATTATGGCTTGAAATTTTGGCGATTTAGAAATACCGACTAGTACAATATAAATATTTCAGTCTACTTCGTGATAACTTCGTACGAGACGAGCAGAGCGGGACGTCAATTCCGAATTTCGCCGTATCATCACATAAATGAGTCAAGGGTTGAAAATCTGATGTAGGACAATATTTTTAGGTACAGTTTAAGAAGACTGCTCTCCCTCGGTATTTATTGGTGCGATATGAACAGCAATGGGCACCAACTCCGAATTTCGGCATCACTATCGCGTCATCGAGTTACAAGATGAAATAGGTGCCAAATTAAAAGTAAAATAAAGTATTTTAATAATACTTTGGTCTGTCTGCGCATGTATTGATAGAAAACCGCGGTAGATTAAAAATACAAATTACTTAAAATTGTAAGACAATTCTAAAAGTAGTAACCCTTTCACGCTTAAATTACTGTGTCAATTTCAGTGTGGATGAAATTAATCAGCCGAATGTAACTGTAAGGATAGAATCACACAGACAAAAGTTTCATATTTTAAAACGGAGACTTGAAAGTGATATAAAATCTACCCTATAATCCAGTCATTCCACCATTCATTGCAAAGATATCACGATTTTTTCCTTTTTTTTTAATATGTATATTTAATGTGTTAAAATTTCTGGCCGTAATTCAATGAACTGATATTACCGCCAAAATTAAGAATTGGCGGCCCGCTCTGCTCATTTCGTATCAAGATATGACGAGAATGATTAGAGTATTTGTATTGAACTGGTCGGTCTCTTTAATGTGCCAAAATTTCAAGCTGTAACTCGATGATGAGGTAGTATTGTCAAAATAGAGATTTGGCATCTCTTTCATCCCACTCTGTACAATTTATGCCGAATCAATCGTTTTTAAATACCCTAATTTCCTGCGTATAATCCGCGGATCAAACAATACTTTTTCGACCCAGAAATTTTATTAAATAAAATATAACTTTTCAGATCGCCGTAAATATTTGCCTTAAATTACAAAATAAAATTTCTGGGTCAAAAAAGAATTGTTTGATCCGCGGATTATAGGCAGGAAATTAGGGTAACTGTTAGTAAGCTTTTCTTAAACCTTTAATTCATCGTGAAAGTCGATGACGAAGTAATGCAATTGGAAAATATTATGTTTATAGGGTTATGACGTCATTTTTTGTTATAAATTTTAATCTACTGAAGTTTTCTACTAGGATATGCTCAGACAGACCAAAATGTTCTGAAAATACTTTATTTTAATTTGGCGTCAAAATGACGAGTTGGAGGCCGCAGCCGTTCTTATTATACGAAGAAATGTCGAGGCAGACCAGTCATTCTATACCTAATAATCTTCTCCTACACCAGATTTCAAGATGTAACTCGATGATATGATGATACCGGCAAGATGGGAAATTAACACTTCATTCTGCTCGACTCGAAACTAAATATCACGAAGCAGATTGGCAAAATTTCAAGCTGTATATCGATGACGTGATAGTACTGTTTAAAGAGAGGTTTGGCGCCCTTTTCTTATCGCTTTGTACCAACTTATGCCGAATCAGTTGTTTTCTTACTTGCTGTTAACAAGCTTTTCCTAAACCATTAGTTCATCTTGAAAGTCGATAAGTAATATTTATTGCAATGTAATGCAAAATATTACGTTTGAATTGGCCTCAAATGGCAAAAGCCACGCCTCTGTACGTATGTATCCTTCGAAAAAGGTTGTTTATTGGACGAAGGGGAAGCAACGTTAAAATATCCCTCCCGCTTATTCGTGTTTTCCTTTTATATACCTACTTTGATGTTACATGTGTAAAGTCCTTTATACATTATGACGTCATTTTATGCTATAAATTTTAGTCTGCCGAGGGTTTGTACCAGGATATGCGCAGGCAGACCAAAATATTCGTAAAATACGTTATTTTACCTTTAATTTGGCACCAATTTCATCTCATAACTTGATGACGTGATAGTGGCGCGAAAATGGCGCGTTAGTGCCCGCTGCTGTTCATATTGTACCAAGAAATGCCGAGGCAGAACAGTCATTCCTTAATCTACACCAAATAATATTGTCCTACATCATGATTCCATCCCATAACTCGATGGCGTAATCATTTGTGTTAATCCTAGCCGGTCTGCTACTCCTGTTCCTGTTTCCAGTGTAGGCAGTACAATACATAGAAGGTCACGACTTGAAAGAGGCAAAAGAAAAAGGAGAAAAGAAAAACAACGCTTAAAAATAAAAGAAAATAATTAGAAAAAAACAACAACAACAGAATGCAAAGAAGCTCCTAGATAAATACAGGCAAAATATCATAGAATTGGAAAAAAGCATAGATTCACCAGGGAAAAGGGTGAACAGGCTATTAACTGGTTAGATAGTTTCTCCAACAGTTAAAAAGAATTTACTTTTGAGTGAAGATATAGCTACTCATATAAAAGAGAATTTCAACAAAGATAAACGCTATCTTAATTGCTAATTTTTTAATATGTTTTTTCCTTTTATGGTAGAATACGTTTGCAAGCGGTCTGGCAGTCGGGAGACGTTGCGTTTACTTGTGGCAAAAGGGGTTATGCAGGTCAAAAAGCTTCAAAATCACGTCATTTTATCAAGGCTCATTTTTTATATGTTTTTTGCTATTATGGTAGAATATGTTTGCAAGCGGTCTGGCAGTCGGGAGACGTTGCGTTTACTTGTGGCAGAAGGGGTTATGCAGGTCAAAAAACTTCAAAATCACGTCATTTTATCAAGGCTCATTTTTTATATGTTTTTAACTTTTATGGTAGATTACGTTTGCAAGCGGTCTGGCAGTCGGGAGACGTTGCGTTTACCAGTGGCAGAAGGGGTTATGCATGTCAAAAAGCTTCAAAATCACGTCATTTTATCAAGGCTCATTTTTTTATATGTTTTTCCCTTTTATAGTAGAATACGTTTGTAAGCGGTCTGGCAGTTGGGAGACGTTGCTTTTGCCTGTGGCAGAAGGGACTATGCCGGTCAAAAAGCTTCAAAATCACGTCATTTTATCAATGCTAATTTTTTTATATGTTTTTCCCTATTATGGTGTTGTACATTTGCGGGCTGTCGGGCAGTCGGCAGACGTTGAGTTTATATGTGGCAGAAGGGATTATGCAGGTCAAAAAAACTTTAATTACGCAATTTAGCATATTTTGTTTGTAAAATTGATTTATACTAATTATTTGAGATATTAATCCATTATTTCTAGACGGTATCAGTGTCACTAAGACTCTGGCAGATAAATATTTATAGATAATATATTACTCATTGGATTGCAGACAACCTATAACTAATTTGCCAGATACAAATTCGGTTCAAAGTTAATGCCAGACGGCTTTAAATATGGCAACAAAAGTGCCTGTTCCAAGAGTGGTTTATAATTCAAAAAGTATAAGACCTCTTTACGTCATTTTATCAAGCTTAAAAATTGCAAGATATTACTCTTTAAATAGCAGGCAACGTATAATTAATTTGCCATACACAAATTCGGTTGCAAAGTTAATGCCAGACGGCTTTAAATATGGCAACGAATGTGCCTGTTCCAAGAGTGGTTTATAATCTGAAAATTATAAGACCTCTTTACGTCATTTTATCAAGCTTAAAAATTACAAGATATTACTCTTTGGATAGCAGTCAACCTATAATTAATTTGCCAGATTATAATTAATTTTCAGATTATAAACTACTCTTGGAACAGGCACTTTCGTTGCCATATTTAAAGATGTCTGGCATTAACTTTGCAACCGAATTTGTGTCTGGCAAATTAATTATGGGTTGTCTGCTATCCAAAGAGTAATATCTTGTAATTTTTAAGCTTGATAAAATGACGTAAAGAGATCTTATAATTTTCAGATTATAAACCACACTTGGAACAGGCACTTTCGTTGCCATATTTAAAGTCGTCTGGCATTAACTTTGCAACCGAATTTGTGTCTGGCAAATTAATTATACGTTGTCTGCTATCCAAAGAGTAATATCTTGTAATTTTTAAGCTTGATAAAATGACGTAAAGATGACTTAAAATTTTTAAATTATAAACCACTCTTGGAACAGGCACTTTCGTTGCCATATTGAAAGCCATCTGGCATTAACTTTGCAAACGAATTTGTGTCTGGCAAATTAATTATACGTTGTCTGCTACTTAAAGAGTAATATCTTGTAATTTTTAAGCTTGATAAAATGACGTAAAGAGATCTTATAATTTTCAGATTATAAACCACTTTAGGAACAGGCACTTTCGTTGCCATATTTAAAGCCGTCTGACATTAACTTTGGAAACGAATTTGTGTCTGGCAAATAAGTTACAGGTTGTCTGCTATCCAATGAGTAAAATTGTAGCGTATATTGGGTTCTTTTGATCTTATGGTTAGACAACTTCAAACTCTTGCTCTTAGAAAAGTAGAAAATAATTTATTTACAGACTTCAGAACAACAGAGTCTTCGAAACTCACAAATATTACTGGATATTCAAAAATAACTGCTCAAATCTATCGTACAATTACAGCTTTAGACCCCAAAGAGTCTTTATACAACGTCTCAACACTTAATAACATTCAAAACAACTCAAACAAACTTGCTTACGCCTTGTTCACTCAATGACTGACTGGTAAATAATGACAACAGCAGCTCGTATCGCTCTCCTTATATAGGTTCGCAGCATGCGGCGAAGTTTCTACAACCTTCTAGAAAAAAAACCGGAAAACCACGGAACAACATTCAATGTATCAGTAGACCTAAGGGGGGGGTTATCATAAACAGGGAAGGGTTACCATCGCCAACAATCGCCAAGTTTGTCGCCAACTTGGCGATATATCGCCAAATTTGGCGACCAAAATTAGTTGCCAAAAGTGACGCCAACTTGGCGATATCTCTAATATTTCGCAAAGCTGCCATACACATTCACTGAAAATAATAGACAAGTTTGCTTGATAACAGAGACAATGCAACAAAAACTAATATTAGAAAAGGAATGGAGCTTAATAAGATTATTTACATTATTTTACAGTACAAACACGAACTATTTACAAAATTCGTAACACTACCCCCTCCTCAAAGACTGCACGTCCCGGGCAGTGCAATCCTTGAGTTAGAGGAAAACACTTAAAATAAATAAATAAATAAAATAATAAATAATACCAATAATAAGAAGTACATAAATAAGAACTAATTACTATTTACATATTTACAAAAAGTGACTTTCATGACCATGGTCTGAAATTCCAGTTTTGAATTTCTATTCACTTTGGCCAAAATAAGGGGCTAGCCGGTTATAGTGTACGACCTTGGGTTTGGCGTGTGGCGATTTTTGTATGCGTACAACGACGTCATTCAGCCTGTTGACGACTGTGTAAGGACCGTCCCATGTTTCTTTGTAATTTTGGCGACAGTCCCTTACGACGTATCGGATTCCTCAACCAAACTTTGTCACCTTCGTTGAACTCATGTCCTGTTGCCTTTGTGTCGTACCGTGTCTTCATCTTTTCCGATGCCAGTCCGATTCGGTTCCTCGTTAGGCAATGAATCTCCTCAATCCGCGCCTGGAGTTCATCGACATATTCCTCAGGCGATGAAGGAGCATCAGGAGGACGGCCAAACAAAAGATCCGCAGGTAGACGAAGATCACGACCAAAGAGCATTTGAGAAGGGGAATAACCAGTGGCCTCATGAGCAGCACTCCTGTAGGCAAGCAGGAACAGAGGTAATTTCTTGTCCCAGTCCTGTTGATCTTTAGACACCAGGAGGGAGAGGCTATTTAGGATGGTACGATTGAAACGCTCCACCATGCCGTCCGATTGAGGGTGTAGAGGTGTTGTTCGAGTTTTGTCCATGCCGAGTAGTTCACACATTTCCTTGAACACAGCCGAATCAAAATTTCTTCCTTGATCGGAATGGATTTGAAGAGGAACTCCGTATCTGGAAACCCAGTGTTGAATCAGTATCTCTGCTACGGTTACCGCCTCTTGATTAGGAATGGCATATGCTTCAGGCCACTTAGTGAAGTAGTCCATGACAAGGAGGATGTACTTATTGCCATCAGATGTTCTAGGAAGTGGACCCAGGATGTCTAAAGCAATTCGTTCGAAAGGAGCTCCTACATTATAACGTTGCAATCGTCCACGGGTGCGCCTCTTTGGACCTTTACGTGCTACACAGGTGTCACAAGTTCGACACCACTTCTCCACGTCACTGCGAACATTATTCCAGTAGAAACGCTCTCGAACCTTTTGCAGGGTCTTCATTACACCAAAATGACCTCCTGTGGGACTACCATGCAGTTCTTGAAGGACCATAGAAATTCTCGACTTAGGGAGTAGTAGTTGCCATCTACATGTCTTTCCATCGTCAGACTCCCATTTTCGGTACAAGATGCCGTTCTTCAAATGTAAGGAATCCCAGAGAGCCCAATAACGTTTAGTCGTAGGGTGGTAATGGGCCATGTCTTGCCAGCTCGGCTTCCTGTTGGACTCCTCTTTCAGCTCTAGAATTGGCTTAATTTCAGGATCAGCAAGTTGATCTTTACGCAGGCTCTCGTCACTCCACGGATTTTGCGATGAAGTAGACCCAGTTGTAACTTGTCTTACTATAGGACATTTGACATTAAATTTCTTCTCAACCCGGTCGCAGTATCTACAATTCTCTGAGCAGGGTCTTCTTGAGAGAGCATCTGCATTTCCATGTGCTGAGCCTTTTCGATGGCGTATCTCCATATCGTACTCTTGAAGCTTTTGTATCCACCTGGCTATCTGGCCTTCAGGGTTCTTAAAATTCAATAGCCAAGTTAGAGAAGCATGATCAGTTCGGATCAGGAACTTTCGACCGTAAAGATAGTGATGAAAGTGGTCTATGGCTTTCACTACAGCAAGAAGCTCTTTTCTTGTTACGCAGTAGTTTCGCTCGGCCTTTGACAAGCACTTGCTGAAATAGGCGATAACACGCTCCTGGCCGTCGATTTCCTGGGACAGTACAGCGCCAATGCTTTCGTTGCTTGCATCCGTATCAAGTATAAACTGTTTATCGATTTGAGGATACGACAGAATTGGAGTGGATGTCAAGGCCTCCTTAAGCTTTTCGAAAGCAGCGTCACATTCCTGTGTCCACATAAATTTTTGATTGGCTTCTGTTAATTTATGAAGTGGTCTTGCAATCATCGAGAAGCCTTTGACGAATTTTCTGTAATAGGTGCATAATCCTAGAAAACTTCGAAGCTGGTGAACATCTGCTGGACGACTCCAATTTTTCACGGCCGATATCTTCTCCGGATCAGTCCTAACTCCTTCCGCCGAAATGATGTGTCCAAGGTAGGCGACTTCATTGCGAAACAAACTGCACTTCGAAGGGCTTAACTTCAAATTAGCTTCCTTTAACTTTTGTAGCACCCGCCTGAGGTTGTTCAGATGTTCATCAAAAGATTTTCCTATGATTATGATATCGTCTAAATAAACAAGACATGCCTCATATGACAGTCCCCGAAGAACCGTTTCCATAAGGCGTTCAAAAATTGCAGGTGCGTTACATAGACCAAAAGGCATTACCTTGAACTGCCATAATCCTTGTCCCGTTGTAAAGGCAGTCTTCTCGCGGTCGTCGGGATGGATCTCTACCTGCCAGTAACCACTCTTCAAGTCTAAAGTCGAGAACCAAGTGTTGCCCGCAAGTGTGTCAAGAGTGTCGTCAATCCTTGGCAGAGGGTAACTATCCTTTTTGGTGACGTCATTCAGTCGGCGGTAGTCTACACAAAATCTTGTAGAACCATCCTTCTTTCTTACTAATACAATGGGAGACGCCCATGGACTTGTTGATGGTTCGATGACGTCATTTTCTTCCATATCTTTAATTAAATTCTGCACCTCTTCTTGCTTGGCAAAAGGTAATCGTCTAGGGTGCTGTTTAATAGGAGAGTGATCTCCCGTGTCAATTCGGTGTTGTGCCATTTTAGTTCGTCCAAAGTCTTCAGATGTTTGGGAAAATAAACTTTGGAATTCTCTAATTAAATGTTCAGCAGCTTCCATCTGTTTTGGATTTAAGTCTGTATTTTGTAACAAATCCTTGACTAAATTATCTGAAGATTTCTCAGAGTGACTGGAATTTTGACTTATGCACGTCACAGGAGCACATGACGCTATCGCCTCTCCTTTCTTGATATTCCTCGTCTTATCACTGATGTTAGCAATTCTGATTGGAATGGTCTTTTTCGAGAGGTCTACCACAGAAGAAGCCACCAATACTCCTGCTTGTGTACTATTGTCTTCTGGATAATCTATATGGCCAAATCGGTAATTAGTTTCATTTTTAATTACAGCTGGAACTAAAAATTCTGTTCTTGGATCTAGATTGATGTCTTCTTTGGCTATTACTGCTTGTTTACATTCAATTTCGTTATTCAATCCAAAAAGACTTATTTCTTCAAATTTTGAGAGCATTTTGTTATTTTTGAAATCAAGCTTGAAGTCAAACTTCTTCAGAAAATCTAGCCCGATTAAGCAAGGATCTGTTATGTCAGCCACATATGCCGTATGGTAATATTTCGTTCCTCCAAAGTTGATAGTTAAATTTGCCTTTCCATATATGCCTATCTTGTCGCCCGTCACAGTTTGCAGGGTAACGCATGGTGGAGTCCAGATGAGTTTACATTTCAATTTTCGAGCCAAATCTTCTCTTATTATTGTCACATTGGCTCCTGTATCGACAATCATACGGCACTGAATTCCGTTAATAAAGCCTATCACATATAATTCGTTATCACCGCCGCTCATTTTTGATATCTGGAGGATCTTCAGGTGGGGCTTTTCATTCTCTGGTAACCTCCGCCCCGCGAGATGGCCAAAATTTAGTTTCCCTGCTGACTGTTTGAATTTATCTCACGTTCGTGGATTTTGGGGCAATTTCTTCGGAGATGTCCTGTATCACCGCATCCCCAGCACGTGAGATTCTGTCTTCTTGCGCTTGTTCTTCCATATTTTAAAGCTTCAATCTCTTGATTTAATTTCCTAATTTCTTTCAAGAGGTCGATCTCAGTGTCTGAGCTTTTGTTCACCGTTGCCCCTCGGACTGAATGACGATCTCTTCGGCTGGCTTGTGTAGCTGCTTCCAACTTTAAGGCATATAGTAGTGCAGCCTTTAAATCCTGTACATCTGCCATTCGTACCGCTCTCTGCACTTCTGGATCTTTTATTCCGTCTACAAAATATTGCAGTGAGAGCATTTCCCGTACATTTGTTGGACAGTCAATGAATGCTAAATTTGCAAGCCGTTCAATTTCCGAGGCAAACTCTTGAAGGGTTTCACTCGATTTTTGATGGCGGCTCTTCATTTGTATTCTCGTATAATCCTTGAAGAATTTTTCGCCGAATCTCATTTCAAGTGCACAACTTAGAGTCTCAAAATTGAGTTGCGTCATATCGGGCAATGTTTGCAGCACGTCGGCGGCTTCTCCTCTTAAAGATGCTGCCAGTTGACAAGCTTTCACCTCGTCACTCCATTTGTTCGCTTCAGCTACAATGGTGAATTGGGTCTTGTAAACTTGCCAGGAACTCTTTCCATCGTATGTCGACAGCTTAATGTGCACGGGAGAAGCAGGCGGATTCCTAAATTCTTCATAATTACCACTAGACGCTGAAAGTTTATTCTCAAGATCTTGTACTTTTTTATTTAGCTTTTCATCTACTTCACCTAGTATTTTCTCTTCAACGTTATTGATTTTCTCTTCAACGTTACAAACTTCTTTCTGAATTTTCTCTTCTACTTCCGCCATTTTCCTTTCCATTTTCTGTTCAACATTACTAACTTCATTCTGAATTTTCTCTTCTACCGAATCTATTCTTCTCTCTACCGATGAGAACTTTTCTTCCAAAGTTTTCTTCATTTCTTCTTGGCTTTTATTAACGTCCTCCTTTAATTCTTCCATTCTCTCTTGGCTTCTTTTCATTTCTTCAGTCACATCTTCTTGGACTTTGTCGATTTTATTCGCCAACTCTTCTTGGCCTTTATTCATCTTTTCCGCCAGCTCTTCTTGGCCTTTATTCATCTTTTCCGCCAACTCTTCTTGGCCTTTATCAATTTTATTTGTCAACTGTTCCATTCTTTCTTCGTTTTTATCCATTTTATCCGCCAACTCTTCTTGGCCTTTATCAATTTTATTGGTCAGCTCTGTTCTTAATCCGTTAATAGCTTCTAACAGTTCTTTCAGTTGTACGTCCATTGTTCGTGTTTTCGCCATAAGACCCCACTCCTGACACCAAAAATTGTAGCGTATATTGGGTTCTTTTGATCTTATGGTTAGACAACTTCAAACTCTTGCTCTTAGAAAAGTAGAAAATAATTTATTTACAGACTTCAGAACAACAGAGTCTTCGAAACTCACAAATATTACTGGATATTCAAAAATAACTGCTCAAATCTATCATACAATTACAGCTTTAGACCCCAAAGACTCTTTATACAACGTCTCAACACTTAATAACATTCAAAACAACTCAAACAAATTTGCTTACGCCTTGTTCACTCAATGACTGACTGGTAAATAATGACAACAGCAGCTCGTATCGCTCTCCTTATATAGGTTCGCAGCATGCGGCGAAGTTTCTACAACCTTCTAGAAAAAAACCCGGAAAACCACGGAACAACATTCAATGTATCAGTAGACCTAAGGGGGGGGGTTATCATAAACAGGGAAGGGTTACCATCGCCAACAATCGCCAAGTTTGTCGCCAACTTGGCGATATATCACCAAATTTGGCGACCAAAATTAGTTGCCAAAAGTGACGCCAACTTGGCGATATCTCTAATATTTCGCAAAGCTGCCATACACATTCACTGAAAATAATAGACAAGTTTGCTTGATAACAGAGACAATGCAACAAAAACTAATATTAGAAAAGGAATGGAGCTTAATAAGATTATTTACATTATTTTACAGTACAAACACGAACTATTTACAAAATTCGTAACAATATATTATCTATAAATATTGATCTTCCAGAGTCTTAGTGAGATTGATACCGTCTAGCAATAATGGATTAATATCACAAATAATTAGTATAAACCAATTTTACAAACAAAAACCTGCTAAATGGCGCAATTAAAGTTTTTTGACCTGCATAACCCCTTCTGCCACATGTAAACGCAACGTCTGCCGACTGCCAGACAGCCCGCAAACGTACGGGCCTGCAAACCAAACAGCCCGCAAACGCCTGCAAACGTTGCGGGGGTGAAATTTAGTATCACTGACAAGGAAGGTCTCCATACGGGCATACTCAGAAAATTCTGAAAAAAGTACACAATGTTCTTCTCATGTGGATATATAAGTTTGTAAAAAAAATTTTGGCGGAACCCCGTTGGAACGTTCGTAAAAAAATAATTAACATTTCTTTTATTTGGCGATTTATCATCGGTTGGCGACAAAGTAAAATTTCCAAAAATACTTTTTTTGTGTCTAATTCTTTTTAAGATAAAAATGTTTCATCTTGAAGTTGTTTAAAGAAACTTTATTTATATAACGTTAGTTTTGTCAGCTTAGTTTATTTTAACTATATTTTTGTCATAATGTATTTAGAATGAAAATTAACTATGAAATTTTATGAATTAAAACAAAATTTAAATTAATTAAAATTGTTTCAATCTCAAAATTAACTCCAATCTAATTGAGCTTTGTCGATTCAATTTTGTTGCTATGGAAACAAAATATTCTCCGATATTGAAATGTATTACTGCAGTGTTCTTTATCTGGCCTTTATTTTGTCATACGCTTAAATGTATGAAAAAATATTTTTCAATATGAAAGTATTTTTTACATAAGAAATTATTTTCAAAGTGATAAAATTAAATAACTGCAGCCAAAGCAACAGAAATATGCAACATGAAATACATCTATGTGTCAAACTCTCTCATTGTTCAAATTTAAATTCATTAAATACGCTTTACACCTATTCTAAAGTTTAATTGACAAGAAATTTTCAGGTGCATTAAAATCGTTTGCTTTTGGTGAGGAAAAATGCTGTTCGCCAAATCGCGTGACACTTTCGTTTTTTCGCGCCAAATGCTCGAAAGTATTTTATTTTTTTACTGAGTTTCTTCTGTAATTCCGCCGCTAAATTTGACTGATCCTTTATTACATACATGAGTAGTTTAATCAGTATTTTTTTCAAAAAGTTCTGAGTATGCCCAGTATGGAGACCTTCCTTGTGAGTAGCTTATTTAAAAATATTTAATACGTATATTTTTGTTTTTCAATCTGATATTTATTTCTGGAGTTATTCGACCGTTTCCAGACTTTTCGGACACCCTGTATATAATATAATATAATATATATATATATATATATATATATATATATATATAAATAAATATATATATATATATATATATATATATATATATATATAAATAAATAAATAATATATATATATATATATATATATATATATATATATATATATATATATATTTGTAGTATTATCTAATGGTTCTATATATATATATATATACCAGGTGTCCCAAAAATGACTGATGGATTTTAAAATTCAATAACTTGCAAACGGTGACAGCTATTTAAATTTTTTTTGCAGGAGGATTATGTATAATGTTAGGAGTTTTTTTTACTGTATTTTATTTTTTTTTTGTTCGAATTTCAAACAATAGGTGGTGCTGACGGCGATTGAAGGCCAGGTCGACGCTTCGCTCAGCACTGATCACCTGACCTTCAATCGCCGTCAGCGCCACCTATTATTTGAAATTCGAACTAAAATAAAAAGTTACGGTAAAAAAAAAAACTCCTTACATTATACATAATCCTCCAGCAAAAATTTTTTTAAATAGCTGCCACCGTTTGCAAGTTATTGAATTTTAAAATCCATCAGTCATTTTAGGTAGATTTCGTATGAAATACTACCTATTGCAATCGCACCAGTTTATATATATATATATATATCTCACTTTTTTATGGACACGATAACTTCTATAATTCTTCACCAATCTCCAACAAACTGGTACATAAAATCAAAGGAGTTAAAATCTCGGCTAAGTTCGTTAATGGGCAAAATCGGACCAAGGGGGTAGGAATAGGGGACGTTTTTCTGAAAAACGAAAAACCGCCATAACTTTTTAATTAAAGTAGATATCGAATCGGTTTAAAGTTTATATTACTTCTTAAAAATGGGCCAAAAGTTTATGCATGACAGATTATTGATAAATTTAGAAGTGGGCTCAAGGGGCGAGAAAAACAGGGGTTTTGAGAGAAAAAAATTCATAACTTCGTCGATTTTCAAGATATCAAGTCCAACTAATTTTTTTGTAAATGTCTTTAAAATTATCTAAAACTTTTGTAGTTACAAGTTTTTGATAGGACCAACATTTACCGATGAAAAAAAATTAAAAACGAAAAGGAAAAGGGCGAAGAAAAAAGAGAAAAATCCATAACTCCGTCAATTTTTAAGATATCAAATCTGATTAAATTTATTTTACATCTTCTCAAAAATATTTACAACTTTTATATTGACAAGTTTTTCATAGGACCGATTCGTATAGCAAAAAGAAATTAAACAAAAATAGGAGTTGGAGAAAAAACCCCAAATCCAAACTGTTTATATTCTGACTCATTTTTAAATTCATTTTTGATTTTAAACGCATCCAAATGGTAGATCCTCTTATTTAGAAACTGTATAAAGTGACGCATTGGTCAATTTTCTGATAAAGATAGAATATATTTCAAAAAAGGCTTCCAAAAAGGGTATTTTGAACAGAATTTCTAAAGTCATCGGGAGTGAAAATTTAAGGAAGTATTCAAATAAGAAATTGCGTTTTTTTCTGACTCGTTTTTAAATCCATTTTTGTTCTCAAACGCATTCAATTTACAGAACCTCTTATTTAGGAACTATATAATGTGATGCATTCGTCAGTTTTTTGATAAAGACAGAATATATTTCAAAAAAGGCTACCAAAAAGGGTATTTTGAACAGAATTTTTCGAAATCATAGTGACTGAAAATTTAAGGAAGTGTTCAAATAAGAAATTGCGTTTTTTTCTGACTCGTTTTTAAATCCATTTTTGCTCTCAAACGTATCCAATTTACAGATCCTCTTATTTAGGAACTATATAATGTGATGCATTGATCGATTTTTTGATAAAGACAGAATATATTTTGAAAAAGGCTACAAAAAGGGTATTTTGAACAGAATTTCCCGAAGTCTTCACGATTTGAAAATTTAAGGAAGTTTTCACACAGCAAATTGCGTTTTTTATGACTCGTTTTAAAATCCATTTTTGCTCTCAAACGCATCCAATTTACAGATCTCTTATTTAGGAACTGTATACTGTGACTCATTGGCCAGTTTTTTGATAAAGATAGAATATATTTTTTAAAACGCTGTCAAAGTGAGTATTTCGCACAAAATTTTCTAAAGCAATCATGATTAAAGAATTAAGGATGTATTCAAACAACAAATCGGTTATTTTATGACTCATTTTTAAATTAAATTTTTTCTCAAATGCATTCAACTGACAGTTTTTTGTTATTTAGGAACTGTATGATGCACTGTTTTGGTCGATTTTTTAACTAGGTCTTCCCTCAGAGGGATTAGTCTGAGCGATATTGCTGAGAATACACATTTAATAACTTGCGATAAGTAA
The DNA here is from genome assembly GCA_964019185.1 of Maratus speculifer. Classification (NCBI taxonomy): domain Eukaryota; kingdom Metazoa; phylum Arthropoda; class Arachnida; order Araneae; family Salticidae; genus Maratus; species Maratus speculifer. The sequence continues at coordinate 115,377,828 of OZ025295.1, read as the reverse complement.
AGAAAATGAGATGTTACCTTTAATTGGTCATTCATTGTGATAAAATATAATGATGAAAATAAGCATATCGAATCGTAGAACTACAAAATCTTGTTGTATATACTATTTTTATAAAAGAAAAGCAAACCATGCATGGATATAAAATTGGAAATATGCAAAATGTTAAAAGTAATACAGAAAATAAAACATTAAATTTTCCTATATTGGAAATACAGCTCTTTGAAATGATGTCTTGAGCATAAACAGAAGCTTCGCATCGATTTGAGAAACTATAAATAACATAAACTATTATGTTTGAAGAGAAATGGAGTGTATTTTATATGGTGTGAAATCCGTCCGAATAGTTTATAATGTTGAATATCTGTTTTCCACGGATGCAATGAGGTTGTCGATAAAAGTTAAGGAATCCTTTTTTAAAAATTTGTCCTAAACGAGCACTTACATCTGATAAGTTACTGTGATGCCAAAGTTATAGTTTCTGACCCCAACAGTATCCTAGAAATTGCAATATTCTCAATAAATTGGGTTTAAAACTTTTTCTAGAAAAAAATGTTTAATATGTGAAATTAAATTGTCGAATGTTTTAGAAATCGTTCATAACGAGAATATTATAGCTTAAAAGTTGCCACAAAAAAAAAAAAAAAAAAAAAAAAAAAAGATTTTAAATTTTTAGTCATATCAACATCAAAGAATTCTCAATTTAAGAACTTTTTTTGCTCGTGCATTGATGGTAATTATTGTTCCTACGCAAAATATAGTATATTTTGCAGCAAAGATGGTTACCAACATTTTTTGCCCTCATTATTTTTTAAATCGGCTAGGTACTCCCAATGATAACGAAAAACACACAAACGTTAATGCTTTATAGCATAGAAATACAGAATCAAAAGCTATTTATCTCCTATTATATACACATAAACAGGGGTGGGGAAATACATCATTTTGCTCGCCAGTGGCGAGTGGATTTTCTCAAAAGGCGAGTGCATTTTTAGTTTTTGAAAAACTGTAGGCAATAGGCACATTATCAGAAACACTTTTTTAATCTAGATATTTTAACTTTCCAATTTATTACAGTGTAAGTATGGTACTAAGTTCTATCTAATATTAATCTTACCTTTTTTACATATATTTCTTAATATTATACAAAAAAGAATTATGAAAATGCATTGTAGTAATAGTAATTTTGTCTGTAATCGCGTGCGATTTTGTCATAACTATTTTGAACTGCGTGTGTTGCATTTTGCGGGCTGGCGAAATAAATCCTTGGCTGGTAAGAATTTGGAAAATTTCCCCACCCCTGCACATAAATTATCTAATTAGTGCTTGCAGATGAATTTTTAAATATACATAGATCAATATAATGCTTCATTTTTCTTTTATTAGTATTTCTTAGTATTCATTTTTCATTTATTTGTATTATTCAGTAAAAAATTCGCTTTCTTAAGCCCGAATTACGTCAAACTTCTTATAAAAGCGCCTAAGTCCATATAACAGCGAAGTATTGTGAAGAATATATAAATATAATAATAAATTGTAGTATAAATTGTATAAAACTTTAAAAAATAGCCCCGTTGCCCCTTTTTGGATCGAATTAAAAACAATCAATGTCTAATTCCAGTATTGCTCCCAGGTATGCATACATACTCCATATTTCAAAGTTGTATGCCAACAGGAAACGGATGAAAAATGGGAAAAAATGTCACATATGCACCAGGGTACATAATTGGCGTCAAAATGGCATTTTTTTACCTGAGATGGTAACCCGGCTTTATTGTCTGAGCGAAGCGAAGTCTTTATACTCAGAGATACGTAACGATATTAAAATTCAAAAAAATTCTTTCGTCAAGCAAATCTCAAAAAGTACTTGTCGGATTTCGATTCTGTTTGTACCAATAGGTACCTATGAAGGTAATCTGGTGAATGCACCTACTTTTAAAAATTAATTCCAAATAGTTTAAAAGTTATATTAAAAAAACTGATAAAAAAGCACAATTTATATGCATACGTCACAGAAATTTGGTGTGCGTGATTTTCAGAGGCTGGATATTTTCGTAGATAACCGAATCAGTACATGGTGTTGTAAAATGAAATGAAGTGAAACTAATTGAACGCGTAAATTAAGAAAATGAAAATATCGTCTGATTTTATTTATTATCTTTCGAAGAACTTTGACAAGTGTGTGAGAACGATTGAGTTCTCTGAATGTAATGAAGGAATGTGCCTTTTAGATGGAATTAAACTACATTTTTTATAATATATGGACTTTTAGATGAATTTGAACTTAGAATAAGTTTATCTCAACAGATGATTTTCGATTTTAATTCAAAGCTCCGCGCATCGCATAGATGCAACCCGCAAATGAAGACTTGCATGGTTAGTAAGTAATTTTTAAACTAACCCTATTTTCGAATAATAACATACTGGTACCCTCGGCGGGACAGGAGTTTTGAATTTCAATTAATTTTAAATGAAAAAATGGATCTGAGTAGTTTGAAAACTCAGAGAAAAGGACTGAGAGCTGCTTTTACTCTCACGTTTAAGAAAATTGAAACTGAATTAACTAAAGAAATATGTGAAATTAAAGAACTTTCTATTCTGAAAACTCAACTGTTTGATAAATTTCAACGGATGGACACTTGTCAAAGTAAAATTTCGGAAATATTGTTACAAGATAAGGACGAAAAATTGTTTACCGAAGATTTTGAAAGTGCAGAAGAATATCGAGAAAAATATATAGAAATATGTGCACGTATTGATGAAAAGATACAGGTTTCTTCATCTCCTGGCGAAGAAGTAAAACGCAAATTTAAATTACCGGAGATCGAGCTGAAAAAGTTTAACGGCGAACCAAAGGAATTTTTATCGTTTTGGAGCCAGTTCAAGAAAATACACGAAGACGATTCTATTGCCGCTGAAGACAAGATGCAGTACCTATTCCAATGTATGGAACCGAAATCAAAAGCGGAGCGTTTAATATCAAGTTATCCAGCTACCGCGGAAAATTATCCGAAGGCTATCGATCAATTAAAACAGAGGTTTGGACGAGATGATCTTCTTGTGCAAATTTACGTTAGGGAATTATTAACCCTCGTAATGAAAAATGCCACTGCGCCTAAAATGAAAGTTGACTTAGCCTCTTTATACGATGAATTAGAAAGCAAACTTCGTGCCTTAGAAAGTTTGGGAAGAACTCAAGAGAAGTATGGAGACTTTCTCATGCCCTTGGTTGAGAGCTGCCTGCCTGAAGAAGTTCTTTTGACTTGGGAAAGAAGTCGAAATCACGATACATATTCCAGTGAAAATTCCAGGACTTTAAAAAATCTGATGGACTTTCTACGCCAAGAAGTTCAAGGAGATGAAATGGTGTTTTTAGCAAGAAAAGGTTTTGATTCTATTGTTAGAAAAAAGAACATTTTATCTGAAATTATTAGCAAACCTGATCCAGCCACCGCCTCTGCATTGGTGAGTATAGAAAATAAAGGTAAGAAAAACAATTGCATATTCTGTGATAGGTTTCACCCCTCTAATAAATGTTTTGGGGCTCAAAAAATGTCTTTAACTGATAAACAAAAGATTTTGTTAAAAAAGGGGATTTGTTTCACTTGTTTGCAAAAGGAGTTCATCTGAGTAAGAATTGTAATATTAAAAATAAATTAAAATGTAATTATTGCCATAAACCACATTTTGAAATAATGTGTCCAGAACAAAATATAAATAATAATCAAGATGATTCTTTAAAATCTGAAAATTCTCTTTCGAATTGTAGTAGAAATAAAGTTGTGTACATGCAAACGCTTGGCGTGCGCATTCGATCGCAAGGTCGCCAAAAAGTCGTACGCGCACTGCTGGATTCAGCGAGCCAAAGTAGTTACGTAAGCGAGAGAATAACGAAATCACTGAAAATGCATCCTATAAGAAAAGAAATAATTATTCACGCGCTGTTCGGGGGGGGATGAAACGGAACCTAAAAAAAATGATGTGTTTTCGGTAGAAATCAGTGAATTAGATGGAAATAATGCGTTTTGTTTTGAAGCATTTTCCGAAAAAAGGATTTGCGGATTTGTACCTAAAATTAAAGATTATAGAATATTAAATGAATTAAAAAGAAATAAAATAAATCTATCTGATGATTTTTGTAAGGAATCTGAAATTGATCTTTTGGTGGGGGCTGATATGATAGGAAAATTATTGACAGGAAATTTAATTCAATTAAATTGCGATTTGACTGCCATAGAAACCAAGCTCGGTTGGACAGTGATGGGGAAACAAACGTGTGGCAAGAAACATAACGTTTTGACAACATTGTCTATGCACGTTAGAAATATTCCTTTGAATGAATTATGGGAACTTGAAACCATAGGAATTTCTGACCCCATTCAGAGTTTTGAAAAGCGGGAAAACTTTGATTTAAACGATTTTAAAGAAAAAATGAAAATTCTTCCCGATGGCAGATATGAAGTAGGGCTTCCATGGAAGTGTAATTTTAAGAATTTGCCCGACAATAAAGTTTTAGCTCGGAAGAGATATGAAAAAATGATCAATAAATTGAAATGTGGGGGATTTTTCGATGAATATCAGGAAGTATTTAAGAATTGGGAAAAAATGAATATTATTGAACGTGTTCCAGAAAATGAATTAAGTAATAAATGTCATTATTTACCGCATAGGCCCGTTATCAGGTTAGATAAGGAAACCACAAAAATACGCCCTGTATTTGATGCATCTGCTTCTGAGAAAGGGAAACCCTCGTTAAATGAATGTTTGTATAAAGGCATCAATCTTATAGAATTAATACCTGATATTCTTGATCGTTTTAGAATGTATCCTATCGGTATAACTGCAGATATAGAAAAGGCTTATTTAATGTTATCTGTTATGCCTAAAGATAGAGATTTTCTTAGATTCTATTTCCCATGTAATGAAGGACAATTGATTTATAGACATTGTAGAGTTGTATTTGGTGTCTCTTCTAGCTCTTATTTACTAAGTGCATCTATAATGCATCTTTTAGAAAATAGTCCTCCTGAATATAAGGAAACTGCTGAAAAATTAAAGTGTTCATTTTATGTAGATAATTGTGTATCAGGTGTTTCTAACATTAATGAAGCTGAAATGTTTATTGAAAATGCAAAGTTATTAATGCCTAAAGGGTGTTTCAATTTGCGTTGTTTTGAAAGCAATGTAGCTTGCAAGAATGTTGATAAATATTCTGGGGATACTTCAGTTTTGGGGATTATTTGGAATTTAGATAATGATTCTTTGAAATGTTGTTTAGATTTAGAAACATTAACGTGTGAAAGGAAAATTACTAAGAGATTAATTTTGAGCATTGTGCAAAAGATTTTTGATCCTATCGGTTTATTCTCTCCTGCTACATTGCTTCCAAAATTATTGCTACAAGACTCATGGAAACAGAAAATTCCATGGGATCGAGAATTACCTTGTAACATTGTGAGTGCTTTTTTGAAATGGTTGAAGAATATTGATGTTTTAAAAGAAGTAGCTATACCTCGATACTTAGAAATTAATGCTTCATCTGAACTTCATGTTTTTGTTGATGCGAGTAAAGGGGCATATGCAGCATGTGTCTTCGCTAGATCAATAATTGATTCCGATGTCAAGGTTACGCTTGTTAGAGCGAAGTCTAGGGTTGCTCCTCTCAAAACTTTGAGCATGCCGCGTTTAGAGTTAATGGCTTGTTGTATAGGTACTCGACTTGCGAGTTCTATCATCAAGGCAATGAATATGCCAGGTCTGAAAATCACATTCTGGTCAGATTCTACTACCGCAATTTGGTGGATAAAGGAACATGGGAATTGGTCGGTTTTCGTGAGCAACAGAGTCAAAGAAATTCGACAGATGTCCAATATAGAGTCATGGAAGCACGTTCCAGGAAATTTGAATATAGCTGATATACTTTCACGTGGATGTTCTCCGCAGAAAATGCTTGATTCGCGATGGTGGGAAGGTCCTAAGTGGTTAAAAGAAAATCCTGAATGTTGGCCAATTGGCGCGATTGACTATCAGCCAAAAGATGTTGATTTAGAAAGAAAAAAGATCGAAATTACGAATATTGATCTAGCTAAAGACACACCCCTTTGGCTCTTAGATAATATATCTAATTATGATAAGATGATAAGAATATTTGCTTGGATTCTGAGATTTGTAAATAATTGCCGAAATGTTTCTAATAAGTGTAAATATTCTAATCTTACTCAAAATGAAATTGAAAATTCTGAAAAATATCTAATCCGTTTAGTTCAGAGCTGTTATTTCTATAATAAAAGGTCATTAAATGATATTGTAACATTCACAGATGATAATGGAATTTTAAGAGTTAAAACTAAAATAACTGAAAGAAATGACCGAGAATCATTTTTGTATCCAATATTGTTACCAGGCAAATGTGAATTTACTAAATTATTGATTAGATCAGTACACCAAAAGAATTGTCATGCAGGTATAAGAACAATGCAATCTTTAATAAGAGAAAGATTTTGGATAATTAGAGCTAGAAGAACTATTAAAAATGTATTGTACGACTGTATTGCATGTAAACGTTTTAAGGTAAAGTCTTTGTCAAGCGAACCAACACCTTTGCCACCAGATCGCGTTACAGATTGTGCTGTCTTTGAAATTATTGGAGTAGACTTAGCCGGGCCGTTATTTCTAAAAAATGGCGAGAAAGTTTGGATAGCATTGTTTACTTGTGCCGTTTATCGCGCGATTCACCTTGAACTAGTCAATTCGCTATCTTCTGATGCTTTCCTGCTAGCACTTAGACGTTTTATAGCTAGACGCGGTAGGCCCAGCACTATTTATTGTGATAATGGAACAAACTTTAGGGGGGCTTCCAATGAACTTTCAAAATTAAATTGGGATAAAATTTTAAAAGAAACCATGACGCATAAAATTGTTTGGAAATTTATACCTCCCACCGCAGCTTGGTGGGGAGGCTGGTGGGAAAGGTTAGTTCGCATTGTAAAAGAATTGTTAGTACGTACTTTAGGTAGATCTGTATTGACTTATGAAGAATTGAATACACTTATATGTGATTGTGAATCTGTGATTAACTGCAGACCTCTAACCTATATCTCAGAGGACCCACTGGAGCTAGTACCTCTCACACCCGCTATGTTTCTTACTGAAAACCGAAGTTTCAGCAATTCGGATATTATCGAATTAGATTCTCAAAGTTTAAGGAGAAGGTTGAATTACAGAGCTAAACTTCTTACCGATTTTAGGCAACGTTTTAGAAAAGAATACCTCAGCGAATTAGTTCAAAAACATACTGAAAAATATACACGTGAACCGCGAGTGGGAGAAATAGTCTTAGTTGGGGATGATAACAAAAAACGTTTATTTTGGCCTTTAGCAAAGGTGATTCATTTAATTCCAGGACGGGATGGTAAAGTTCGTGGTGTTAAGTTGAAAACTCAGCACGGCACGGTTTTACGTCCGGTGCAGCGCATCTTTCCTTTGGAAATATATTCGAATGAAATAATTGAAATTGCATCCAAACCGTCGGGTGAAGAGAAAACTAGTTCCAGTGAGCATGATGATCATGAAAATGTGTCTTCTCCTGATAGTGTCATACTTAAGAAATATACCTCTTCTGGAAGATGTGTAAAAGCTCCAAAGAGGTTGGATCTTTTTAATAATAATTGTTATGTATTTGAAACTCTCCCCAAGTTTCAAAGGGGGGAGGATGTTGTAAAATGAAATGAAGTGAAACTAATTGAACGCGTAAATTAAGAAAATGAAAATATCGTCTGATTTTATTTATTATCTTTCGAAGAACTTTGACAAGTGTGTGAGAACGATTGAGTTCTCTGAATGTAATGAAGGAATGTGCCTTTTAGATGGAATTAAACTACATTTTTTATAATATATGGACTTTTAGATGAATTTGAACTTAGAATAAGTTTATCTCAACAGATGATTTTCGATTTTAATTCAAAGCTCCGCGCATCGCATAGATGCAACCCGCAAATGAAGACTTGCATGGTTAGTAAGTAATTTTTAAACTAACCCTATTTTCGAATTCTAACACATGGAGTAAATAGTAATCATTTTCGCACTCAGAAATATTGAATGCAATAAAACATTTTAAAATTTAATCATGCAGGAAAATAAAACTGTTATTTTTTTATATTAAAAAATGTCATAAAAACTTTGATTTTGAGATTTTGTGATAATCTCTTAACAGCACTTTTTGATCGCTAAAAGAGTATTTTACATATTTCGCGTGTGAAAATTAGAAACAATTGCGTTTTTAAATAAAAAGTTTCTTTTATGACATCATTTTCCTTTTATATTTATTTTCATTGCATGTTTTCTTTTAACTTATATTTTGTTTGTGTATGGAAGTCAATTCTGGTCACTAATTTTTTGGCACGGATACCACAAGCGCATCAGATTTGGCGCAATTTTTTTCAAAGCCCATTTGGCGAAAACTCCCTTTTCAAATAACGCTTACATACACATTTTTAAATTATTTTCTATTTTCAAAAAGAACTTACAGTAAATAAAATAATAATAATAATTAATAACTATAAAAAGAAATATTTTATATAATTAAAAGAAGGAATGAAAGTAAATAAACATTTTATGAGTAAATAAACAAATAATAAATAAATAAAGCCGGGTTACCATCTCAGGTAAAAAAATGCCATTTTGACGCCAATTATGTACCCTGGTGCATATGTGACATTTTTTCCCATTTTTCATCCGTTTCCTGTTGGCATACAACTTTGAAATATGGAGTATGTATGCATACCTGGGAGCAATACTGGAATTAGACATTGATTGTTTTTAATTCGATCCAAAAAGGGGCAACGGGGCTATTTTTTAAAGTTTTATACAATTTATACTACAATTTATTATTATATTTATATATTCTTCACAATACTTCGCTGTTATATGGACTTAGGCGCTTTTATAAGAAGTTTGACGTAATTCGGGCTTAAGAAAGCGAATTTTTTACTGAATAATACAAATAAATGAAAAATGAATACTAAGAAATACTAATAAAAGAAAAATGAAGCATTATATTGATCTATGTATATTTAAAAATTCATCTGCTAGCACTAATTAGATAATTTATGTGCAGGGGTGGGGAAATTTTCCAAATTCTTACCAGCCAAGGATTTATTTCGCCAGCCCGCAAGATGCAACACACGCAGTTCAAAATAGTTATGACAAAATCGCACGCGATTACAGACAAAATTACTATTACTACAATGCATTTTCATAATTCTTTTTTGTATAATATTAAGAAATATATGTAAAAAAGGTAAGATTAATATTAGATAGAACTTAGTACCATACTTACACTGTAATAAATTGGAAAGTTAAAATATCTAGATTAAAAAAGTGTTTCTGATAATGTGCCTATTGCCTACAGTTTTTCAAAAACTAAAAATGCACTCGCCTTTTGAGAAAATCCACTCGCCACTGGCGAGCAAAATGATGTATTTCCCCACCCCTGTTTATGTGTATATAATAGGAGATAAATAGCTTTTGATTCTGTATTTCTATGCTATAAAGCATTAACGTTTGTGTGTTTTTCGTTATCATTGGGAGTACCTAGCCGATTTAAAAAATAATGAGGGCAAAAAATGTTGGTAACCATCTTTGCTGCAAAATATACTATATTTTGCGTAGGAACAATAATTACCATCAATGCACGAGCAAAAAAAGTTCTTAAATTGAGAATTCTTTGATGTTGATATGACTAAAAATTTAAAATCTTTTTTTTTTTTTTTTTTTTTTTTTTTGTGGCAACTTTTAAGCTATAATATTCTCGTTATGAACGATTTCTAAAACATTCGACAATTTAATTTCACATATTAAACATTTTTTTCTAGAAAAAGTTTTAAACCCAATTTATTGAGAATATTGCAATTTCTAGGATACTGTTGGGGTCAGAAACTATAACTTTGGCATCACAGTAACTTATCAGATGTAAGTGCTCGTTTAGGACAAATTTTTAAAAAAGGATTCCTTAACTTTTATCGACAACCTCATTGCATCCGTGGAAAACAGATATTCAACATTATAAACTATTCGGACGGATTTCACACCATATAAAATACACTCCATTTCTCTTCAAACATAATAGTTTATGTTATTTATAGTTTCTCAAATCGATGCGAAGCTTCTGTTTATGCTCAAGACATCATTTCAAAGAGCTGTATTTCCAATATAGGAAAATTTAATGTTTTATTTTCTGTATTACTTTTAACATTTTGCATATTTCCAATTTTATATCCATGCATGGTTTGCTTTTCTTTTATAAAAATAGTATATGCAACAAGATTTTGTAGTTCTACGATTCGATATGCTTATTTTCATCATTATATTTTATCACAATGAATGACCAATTAAAGGTAACATCTCATTTTCTTTACTTATCGCAAGTTATTAAATGTGTATTCTCAGCAATATCGCTCAGACTAATCCCTCTGAGGGAAGACCTAGTTTATTTATTATTTGTTTATTTACTCATAAAATGTTTATTTACTTTCATTCCTTCTTTTAATTATATAAAATATTTCTTTTTATAGTTATTAATTATTATTATTATTTTATTTACTGTAAGTTCTTTTTGAAAATAGAAAATAATTTAAAAATGTGTATGTAAGCGTTATTTGAAAAGGGAGTTTTCGCCAAATGGGCTTTGAAAAAAATTGCGCCAAATCTGATGCGCTTGTGGTATCCGTGCCAAAAAATTAGTGACCAGAATTGACTTCCATACACAAACAAAATATAAGTTAAAAGAAAACATGCAATGAAAATAAATATAAAGGGAAAATGATGTCATAAAAGAAACTTTTTATTTAAAAACGCAATTGTTTCTAATTTTCACACGCGAAATATGTAAAATACTCTTTTAGCGATCAAAAAGTGCTGTTAAGAGATTATCACAAAATCTCAAAATCAAAGTTTTTATGACATTTTTTAATATAAAAAAATAACAGTTTTATTTTCCTGCATGATTAAATTTTAAAATGTTTTATTGCATTCAATATTTCTGAGTGCGAAAATGATTACTATTTACTCCATGTACTGATTCGGTTATCTACGAAAATATCCAGCCTCTGAAAATCACGCACACCAAATTTCTGTGACGTATGCATATAAATTGTGCTTTTTTATCAGTTTTTTTAATATAACTTTTAAACTATTTGGAATTAATTTTTAAAAGTAGGTGCATTCACCAGATTACCTTCATAGGTACCTATTGGTACAAACAGAATCGAAATCCGACAAGTACTTTTTGAGATTTGCTTGACGAAAGAATTTTTTTGAATTTTAATATCGTTACGTATCTCTGAGTATAAAGACTTCGCTTCGCTCAGACAATAAATTTATTTCAAAATATGTTGTGAAAATGGGCATTTGAGCTGAATTTTTCTTAAGATGATTCTGATAAAACCAGTTTTTGGAGAAAAATGAAATTAAAAATTTTTCATAAACGGCCAAATGAAGTTATTAAACTTGAAATGAGCACTCTTCGAAATCTACCTCCGCCTATAGGCCTAGCCGACAGGGATTTTTGGGACACCCGGTATAAGTACTATTTTGTTCGCACGATAAAAATCACAATAATGAACGAATCGTCTTCAACCTCGCTAAATACATTCAGATGGTTAATATCTCGGCGAGTATGGCAAATGGACAAAATCGGCCAAGGGTGTGGAAATGGGGAGGGTTAAAATTTTGAATACTGCCTTAACATGGCTGTAATAAAACCCGCTCTTAGAGAAAACTAAAACATTTTTGTCTATAGCAGTTGCCAATAATAATAATAAAAAATAACAATAAAAAAGGAAAATCTTACCACAGCAATTACTTTTCTATTGCAAGATTTCCACGTGAAAACTGAAAATAAAATAAATAGTTTGATAAATTAAAAAAAAAAAATGTGAATATTATATCATGTTTGAACTATAATGGATGTTATTAGTTGAATATGTAATGTCACGTGAGTTTGAAAAAACCTTTTGAAATATGATAGAAACCCGACTATAGAAATATTGGTATATTTTAAAAATTTGAGGGTCTCTGAATTTGTTTTCGCTATTTTTAAATCTATTTTATATGCATGCGTGTTTGTAATTCTAATTTTGCAAAAGGTTTGGGTATCTAGAACTCATTCTTAGTGAAGGAACTTGGTTTATTTTCTAATCTTGATTTAATTTTTATTCATGAAATTAGTACTTAACATCGAAATCTATCTTCGCCTGTAGGCAGGAATTTTTTATGGTTGTCAACAGAATGCTTGACGGAATCCCAAAGTTTTTGCCATTTCTTTTTTTTTATAAAATCCCTTATTAATTTCTTTCAAAATCTTCATTTTATGCAGAGAGTTATGTTTTACCTGGAAGCGATTTTTTGCGTATGCATTAAAAGATGGTACACACATAGAGGAAGTTTAGCAATTTTTTTTTTATCAAATGATCTCTAACACTAGGCTGCAGGCACACGCTTGTTTTACTATCCTTCAATGGAATTCTAAGAAATCTGTTGTTTAGGACCCTTCTGCGGTTTATTCACGTTAGAATGAGGGGAGTGTACAATATGGCAGGAGATAAGGAGCTCAAATCTACTTGAAGAAAAGGTTCCTTTTTTTGCAGGACATCAGACCTCTTCCACTAAAAGTCATCAGATATCGAAAACACCGCATCGTCATAATAAAAGCAGCTGATACTGATAACAGGCTCGCCCGTAAGATTCGTCTGTTTGCAGCTTTAAGCTTAAAGAAGGTTCTGAGTTACCGCAGAGTTATCCACTCTAAACTGTAACGGGACAAGTTGGCTGTAGTTAAAAAAAGACAACACTTATTTCTATATCCCTTTTGATCCTACCCTATAAGGAAAGGGCATATTTATAAACAAACACTTCCGTCAACCAATCTACTACTTCATTTTTGTCGATACGATTATTCTAGGATTCATCTTGGCGACGTAGGCCAATCATATCATAGGGTATTGTCGAAAGCAGACCAATCAAATCGCTCTAATTCATGTGCATATTAGGAGTCTTAAAGAGCCGACAGGTGTTTCTTGCTTATCCACAGTTATTCCACCCACAGTGACGTCAACTGCCCTTTCTTTACTCTCTGTCTATTGACTAAACGAAAGAACAAACGGAAATTTGAGGGTAACTATGGAATCATTTCATCGTTTGCCACATCCTGTGATAATTATAAACGGCTTCAGGTGCAAGGAAACGTTTCAATCTTTTCTTAGACTGCCTGCTCATCTTTGTTGAAATGAACAAAGGCAGACAATAATTCGATAAAGGCAGTGCAATAATTAAATAGATATTGACTAAAAATTCGTTATAGAGAGACTTGATTCTATTGATCCAAATAAAAAAAATTAATACACAAAATGACGCACTTTCGAACTGTGTTTTTAGCACTTTCTAATAAAGTTGAAAAGTGCTTATGCATTCGGTTTGTCTGTCCGTATGGTCGTCTGGCCGCGCTCTAACTCTCGTTAATATACTCGGATTGTCATGAAATGTTTGGACGTTAGTGACGTTCACCCGAGCACAAACCCTATTGAAAATGAAGGTTCAGTCATGATTAGTTTATTTACAGGGACAGACAAAAGTTTTCCATTATATTACGGCTTATGGGGAAAAATCGTTTCAAATGAATTTTAAAGATGTTACACCCTGTCAAACATCTTCATATTTATATGCATCTAGAAAGTGCACTAAAATATGCATTTTGTAAAGTATGCAGCAAAAAGAATAGTTATTATTCATTTACAGGGCCACACAAATACTGGAATATATATTTGGATATGAACAATAATATGTTATTTTCCTGGATAACGAAGTTTTGTTAAAGATTTCAAGAAGTGTTGGAAAGTGCTTCATAATCTATGCTTAACGCATGATTTTTCTTACTTGTTTAAATTTGCTAATCGCTGCAAATTCATGTTGAATTCAAATAAATTCAATATGCTTTATGATTGAAACTGTTGATACTATTATAAATTAATATAATAGAATGTACAAAAGAAAGTTTTGTAATAGTCAAAGAATATTAGTTTTATATGAATTTTTTAAATGTGATCTTTATCAGACTCCTTTTATAAATCATAAATAATACATCGTATGAAAAAATGAAACATATTACTTTTAAAGCACAAACGAAAAGAAAGGAATGGATAGGTAAAATTTTCCTCCTTTATTTCGAATCATTATCGATTATTTTACACAACAAATATGCCTAAACCTTCTTTGACATCTTTATCTCTAGTTAGATCCTGCAAGTCATATTTATTTATCAAAAGTAATCAAATTCATATTCTAAACTAACGAAAATAGAAAAAAAAAGAAACATACACTTCATTCAGAAATGTAAAATTAAAATAAAAACATAATTTGAAAATTTTATTTTATCTATGTTGAAACGTTAATGGATATATTTCTTTGAAAAACCAGGAATCTTGTGGTTTCAAGAAAACACAAATCATAAATAATGAACATTTCATATCAGAAACTGAAATACATTTGTTTTGAAGGTATAAATGTAACAGAATCGATGAAGAAATCGAAATTTCTTTCCTTGTTTCTCGTCGTTATCGATTATTGCGCTTTATGAATACTTCTAAACAACTCTTGACAGCCTTTCTTGCACTGAAAATGCTATTCAGAAAATATTGTATGGTTCGAATATTTTTTTCCATTTCACATTTCGCCTGCTAATTTTGAAGATATTTGCATAACCATCTGTACCATTCTTATGGTTTCACATGAGGTGAGTTTTCACATTCGTGGAAAATATAATTGTCATCTTGGTGTTAAACACTTCTTAACATATTTGGAAAATGCTTATGAATTAGTTTTGTCTGCCCACGCTCTAACTTAAATATACATACTCGGATTTTCATGCAACTGATATGCAGGGCGATTCTTAAAGATTGAAATAATAGGCTTTTTCATTGGCTCTAGACACATACTTCCAATTGCAAAGTTTCATAAAAAAGTGAAAAATATGATGAGATAAGTTGCAATTTCATGGAGGCCGTATTTGAGAAAATAACTAATTTTTTTACGACTCCTGTAGGGTAAAAATTCCAATTAGGAAATTTTTTTTTATACATTCTTGAATTAAACACAAACAAATCCATCTTCATGCAAAACTCACAGAAGTATGCCCGTTTAAATAATTCGTCAAGTTTTAAGGGATAAGACAAAAATTAAAATATGCGTAATTCAAGGAACAATGTTCTTTTAAGAGTTATATGAAACAAGTAGTTCAAGAGCGGATCGCACAAAACCTTAAGTCATCGAGCACAAGAAAAAAATCCTTTATTTTATAGAAGAGTAGAGATAGGGAAATCTAATGACCCGTGTCTGTCGGAAGCGAAGTGGTGCATAAGCCAAAAATTAATACCACTAGTAGTTGACTCGTAGGATAAGCATTGTGTTTTCCTGCACACAGTTTTACGAGTATTCATGACTTTTGATAGTACGGCAAACACAATGCTAATCCTACGAGTCAACCACTAGCGGTATCAATTTTTGGCTTATGCACCACTTCGCTTCCGACAGACACTGATCATTAGATTCCTCTCTTACTTTTCTTCCATAAAAGAAAGGATTTTTTCTTGTGCTCGATGACATAGGGTTTTGTGCGGTCGGCTCTTAGATTAAAGTAAAAAATAGTCAAAATTTTGACTTTTTTGTCATGGTTAACCATATAATTTGAAAACTAAATCAGATTCTAAAATTTCGCAAAAACTTTAATTTTTTTTTAAGAAATGATTATTTTTTTTAAAAAGGGGTAATTAAAAGTGCTATAAACTTTAAAATAATAAATTCATTAATATGCGTTAAAAGCGGCAAATAAAAGAAATTACGTCATATTTAAAATGACGAAATAATATTGGAAAGCAGTTAAAAATTAAAAATATATTTTGAAGGGACGTTCACTCTAAATAAAAAGGAGTGAATAGTCACTCCAGAATAGTGAATTCTCACTCTATCGCAGACTCAAAATATGTCCAACCTCTTTAGAGTGACTATTCACTTTGAGCAAAAGTGGAATCATTGACTCTTTGAAAGAGTGAATACTCACTCCTAGGAAGTGAATATTCACTCTACACAGGGGTCAATAATCACTATTTCTGAGAAGTGACTATTCACTTTTGCTAAAGGAGTGAGTTTTTTCACTCCTAGTAGGAGTGAGTAGTCACTTTTTCATAGGAGTGAATGCTCTTTTTTTTATTTTTCAATGAATTCTCTTTTCTTATTGCTATTATGGGCATTTTAAAAGAATCGTGTCTTTTAGAACATACAATGAAAATAAATACAAACGTGGTAAAGATTGGAATACAATACTTTATTGACAATATTTATTTAATTCAAAGTATGTAACATTAATCGAACTTTTTAAGGGAAAACATAATTAAAGTAACACATGAATTAAATTAGATTATTGACAGAAATAAACTATTTTATTCCAATCTTTCTCCTTGTGTTTGCTTTCATTGGTAGTCCCATAAATATATGATAGTTTTAAAATGCCCATAAGCGCAAGTTATTAAACAGTTTTAAAATATTAAACATACATTTTTTTTCAGATACCCATTAAGTTTTACATATTATTTAAATAAATCCATAATGCACGTTATCTGTTTTTTTTTATGTGTAATTAAAATCTTATTTCTGAAAAATATATATTAATACAAGCCGTATTTATAAAATGACATGGTATGTCATATTTAATTTCAATTTTTTATTCCCGTATATAGAGTAGATGTGCATGTAGTACCTGCCGGCGAAGACGCTCACGAGCTAATGCTAATCCTATGGGGAGAGATTTTTCTAACATCTCGTTTGCATTTTGACATTTTATTTATTTATTTATTTTGCATTGAATAGCTGAAGTTCGTCTCTATATCGCATCTTTCTTACTTTTTCGACTTCGGTCGCAGATATTTTTATAAAGTTTCTTTTACTTTCAAAACCGGTACCAAAAATGAAAGTGTTATTTAAAAAATATCCGCAGACAAAATTGAAAAAGTAAAAATAAACAAATATTTAAGAGAGAAAATGTGTTTTTTACGACTTCTGTAACTTAAGTGTTTTTATTTAAATGGTGAACGATTAAGCCCTATAAGCCCCTCTTTGCCTGTGCCCTTAAAAATTTTTTTCGGCTTCATGAGTGGTTTGATTTCCAGATTATAAAATAGGCAAAACATAGAATCATTTTGAAAAAATAATAATAATAAAATGAAGAAGATATTGAAATTTTATAAATCATATTAATATAACTTAAAAACAACTATTTATAAAAATTTTGGTGTCATTACATTTTGGTAAGTGCAATTTAAAAATTAAAATTAATTG
The DNA here is from genome assembly GCA_964019185.1 of Maratus speculifer. NCBI lineage: Eukaryota > Metazoa > Arthropoda > Arachnida > Araneae > Salticidae > Maratus > Maratus speculifer. The sequence continues at coordinate 115,360,449 of OZ025295.1, read as the reverse complement.
CTTAAGTTTTTAATTAAATCAAAATATTTTATGCACTATAAACATAACTGCTTTTTTAACAGTGCCTATATGAGGTGTACATTACTGGAAAATGACTACTTAAGTATTCCAGTAACGGACACTCCTCTCAAAACCTTAAAAATTAATGAAATTTTATAGACGACATTAAATACATAAAATTCAAAGCTTCCTTCAGCTATAAAAACAAAAAATTGCAAATTTTGCAATAAAATAAGGAATACATAAATTTATTAAATGAAGCCAGCTCTTAGTATGATTTTCAATGAAAAACAGTGAAACTTAAAAACATTATTTTGTGCTTCCTGATTAGTTTAATTAAGCGTGTCAACAATAGTGCTAAATTATAAAATATGCAAGGGCGAGTTACGAAAAAAAAAAGCTAAATTTTTTTAGTTATTATTTTTTTTATAAACCAAAAACATTCAGGTGCGTACACTGCTGCTTCTACCCTATGATACTGCTACATCTACCCTATAGTATTCTAAGAATGTGAGTTAAAGTTTTATAAAAAATATACTCGTGTAGGAAAAAGGAAAATGAAGAACATATAAAATAAAAGAAATGACTACATAAGTGTTGAATTAAGACATTTTTCTCCGGAAGGGATATTTCTGGCTCCGGGGGGGGGGACATTATAGAGCTCCGGGGAGGGAAACTGCCCATTTTGACCATTGGAAACACAAAATCTCAAAATTTCCGGGGAGCATTTCAATGCTCCGGGGGAATACCTCCCCCGAGACATCCTCTGAATTCAACACTGCTACAAATGTTTTGTTCTTACTGTTGGAAAAACAATTTTAATGAGTTATTTATCTCTAATAAATAAATGTCATCTAATATAAGTCATACTGCAAACTTTTAAAATTACTAAAGCGTTTTATTCAGCAATCTTTGCGTCAGCGATTTTTCTTTTCTTTTCTTTTTTTTTCTCCGAGCAGAGATAGAAGACAACTTCCTGTGTAAAGTCTAACTCAACATTCTAGAATTTATTTTCGGAAAATAAAAAGTTGAAATTAAAATTGACTTACCTTTTTTTATGTTAAATATTATCCCTTGTTTGATGAATAAAAATCCTTTGTTTGATAAATAAGATATGTGCAGTGCAACATCTTCGTCACTGAGTACTGATGGAGTATTATTGCTTTTTACTGAATTATTTTTTCTCCATTTTGACTCCAGATCAAGAAACTTAATCTATGTGGATTATTTTGAATCATAATATATCGGAGTATATCATTCCAAGATCGAAATTTCAACTACTTTTCAGTATTAATAGTACAAATTAAAGATCCACATTTGTAGACCGAGGAAACGAAACATAACGGACACATAACGGATACGATAAAATGGCGGAAACATTTTTATCATCACAACTGAGAAGACGATTTCTGATTGGCTGATGCGTAATACATATCTAAGTCACTTTTTAAGAGTGTCCGTTGACTCTTTCAAAGGAGTGACACTCATTTTTGAAAACGAGTGCGTTTTAATAGCAAATAAGCGTAATTTTTATAGGTTATATTATAAAATGTAGTTTTTGAAAAGTAAGAATTGACATATTTTGGTACTTTTCATTGTTTTACTCCATATATTGGTTCAAAGTTGAGCGGGTATTTTTTTCAAGTGTATAATGCCGGGCTTTCACTCTCTTTAACGGAGTGAGATTTTTCACTCTCGACCATGGAGTGAGATATTTCACTCTCGACAATGGAGTGAGATATTTCACTCTTTTTTAGGGAGTCAGAAATACCACTCTTTAAAGAGTGTATTTGTATAAAGTTCACTCTAAAAAGTGTGAAAATGCAAATCACTCCTACAAAAAGTGAGCTTTTCACTCCTCCCAGTTTTAGAGTGTTTATTTCATATTTTGATATGATCTTTTTAACTGTTGTTGTGAATTCTAAGGCGGCACAAATAATATTTCCTTTCAAGCAACAAAAGTAATTTCACGTGAATATTAAAAAACAAAAAGAAAAATTTAGTGAAAATTACATTAGATTTAAAATGATACATTTAAAATGTCCTACTGAATTTTTTTTTCTTATAGCGCGGTTTAAAAAAATGCGAGTAGGCAAAGACTCTATTTCAACTGTTTAACCGATCTTATGTAATTAAACATGCAAAATAGCCAGTACATGTTTAACAGCAATTGATTTGATCTTAAAATTCCCCAATTCACAAAGAATGAATGAAAATCGATTTACAAAAAAAAAAAAAAAAAAAAAAAAAAAAAAAAAAAAAAAAAAAGCCATTTGAAAAAAAATAAATAAATAAATAAATCTTCAATTTTTTACAATTTTTAAAAAGCCGATCAAATTAGCTAGTTTATAGAATTACTTTATATGACATTACAGAAATATTGTCTATCGTTTTTATTGCATGCAAAATATTAAAAAAAAATTCGCTTACACTTAAAAAAATATAGATAGTTTAGTATCTATTTCAAATTTAAAACTTAAATAATTAATGGAGACTTATAGTTTTGAATTAAAATGATTTTAAAATGATCAAATTAAAATACAATTTTTTTAAAAAAAAGGTGAATATGGATATGAGTGAGACATGTATGTAAATTTTGGATGGCAAAATTGATGTCGGGTTTAGATTTCACGGGAAAAAAAATTCTATGACTGAGTAAAAGTGCAATATATTTTGCTGTTCCTCATTTTGAAATATCAAGCATAAGAGTCATAGCTGCCAACTTTTACGTATTTTTCCTACCACAAAAGTTTTATAGTAAATATTGTTTTATTTTATCGCCGAAGTCTTATGATTAAACCAGGGCATGAAATTTCAGCTTTAAAGGTTCTGGCCAGACAAAAATTTTTACTCGCCACAATTTTATATTCATTCAGACAACAACGTCAGCCTCCACACCTGAGGAGAAAATGAAATATTTATAACAAATTCAATAGAAATTAACGATTGTTAGAAGGAGCTGTCTGTTAAATCCATGAATATTTTACATTTATGAAAAATATGGGATATTTTTAAAATTTTAACAGATGTAGTATGAAAAACTTTATATTGACCGAAAAAAGCAGAAATTGATAAAACGAAACATATTTACTGCAAAAAGAAAAAAATAACATTAACAAAAATAAGCTTGCCATAGGATTTAGTGATTACAGAAATATAGACCAATGATAAGTTCCTGTACCATTAACACTTCAGATTGTGTAGTGCTGTCTTTCTGCACTGAAATACCGCTTATCAATTGCAGCTGTTGTTGGGTCAAACTCTGTCAGGGTGGGTCCATTAACAGAAATTCTGAGCATATCATTCATTGTCTCAATCTTTAGAGAGTTCCTGTATGCTGTCTTGAGTCTGTTGTGACACCTGAACATTTTCTCACATGAAGCTGTGCTTACTGATAAAACAACGCAGAATGTTAGGATCTGCAGCAAATTGGAGAATCTTGCTGAACATTTTTCAGTGTAATTCTCCAGCATCTCTTTCAGTGTCAGTGATGGGAACATAAATTTAAATTCTGCCCACTCTGCCAATACAATATCTACTTTTTCATTAAAGAAATTTCGGTTTAAATACATAAAGAGCTTTTTTTTATTTTCTGTCCCAAATTGAAGAATTTTTTTTTTTTTTTTTTGAGAGGCCAACTCACAGTGTCAAAAACTTGCAGATATGCTAACACATCTGATGACGTAGCTTTCAGTCTTTCGGTAAGTATATCTTTGTATGTTTAATTATAATGTCCCTCTTAAAGTCTGAAACTCTTCCTCCCCATTTTCTATATTTGACAGCTGCACATCCTTGATTATCCCTGAAATGGATAGTTGGTCTAAAAATTCCTGTTTGCTTGGTCCAACACCAGATTCGAGATCTATTAGAACTGAGATTTTAATTTCAAGTATGAAATGGGAAGCTCCTTGTTTTGTAAGGCCACACTTAAATGGTTCAATTTCTGGTAGAAATCCAAGAGGAAGTACAACACTTTAAGTAATTTATAATACTTCAAACATTTCAGCAAATCCTTAGATTTAGAACTGCCACTGTCTTTTCCAAGGGCCACTTGTTCAATATGGCTTACAACAGTGTTCCAAGATTGCAAGTGAGCTTTTACTGCACGTTCTTAGATGAATAACCATCTAATAGTGTGAATATCACCCAGTCTAAGAATTTCTTCTCCTATAATTTCTACGCTTTCTTTTAACATATGAAATCTTTTAGCCGAGGCATGGTAAAATTTAAAAACACTTCTAACAATTGAATCAAATGTTTTAAGATATTAAACTTCACCACATGCATCGAAAACAGCTAACTGCAAATGGTGTGCAAGGCAGTGAATATTTATCAATTTAGGACAAATAAATTTCATTTTCATAGCTAAACTTGATTTATATCCAACCATATTTGAAGTACCATCAATACCCAAGTGTACAATATAACATCTGTTTCTATATTCATTTGGACCTATAATGTTATCTAGAAAATCAGTTATGGCTGTGAAATAATTTGTTCAAGTAGAATTTGGCAGCTCTATTAATCCTAATATGTTCTCTTTGATATGATTATCTTTTGCATCCACATATTGAACATACATGCTTGTATGCAATAAAGATGATCTACCTGAAGAACCATCAAATAGAATGCTGATATATGTACAAATTTTTAAGCTTTCCACTAAATCTAACATCAAAGTTTCAGCAATAAAATGGATAAAATACCTGCATTGTTTTTCATTGAAATACTGTGTTAAAATATCCACATTTAATTCCTCAGCCAAGCACAAAAGATCTACAAAGTCTTTAAACGGTAATTCAAGATTTGCAACACAAAGCTTGTATTTTGGAAAATAAATACCATTGCTTCATTTTGAAATACTTCCGTGTATTGCTGTGCATAGTTTGATTTGAAGCACAAGATTTAAAAGACGAAACTTCTCGCCAGCTTTAAATATTTACTCGCCAATGGCGAGCTGGCGAGGGGAAATTTCGTGCTCTGGATTAAACAAATGGAAAATCTCTGTGCAATTTTAGTGGTAGGAAAAATGCGTAAAAGTTGGCAGTTATGTAAGAGCTTTAATTGATAAGTTTATCATAATAACAGATAATTATTACATTTTACTGCTTACATATACGATTAAAGTTGAATTTTAATAATTTTTATAATTGAGTTTTACAGGAATAGTATTTTGTTGACTTTAAATTAAATATTTAACAGTAAGACATATTAATATAAGGGGCAATTTTTATTTTAATTAATTTTGTAGGTTTTTTTTTATAAATCAATGACACAGTGATACCATAATTTACAGTGATACAGTGAGTTTCAATGATACTATAATTTTACATTTCAATTAAAAAAAAAAAAAAAAAAAAAAAAAATGTATTTACACTATTACATTAAAGAGTAGAAAGCATTGAGGAAAAAAATCCTGTTAGAAATATATATATGCTATTTTAATTATCTTTGTGGTTATATTATTATTATTTTACATTATTGCAACATAGTGTGTTGTGGCTCACTTATCATAGAAGATACATGTTTGTGGTCTGCGGGGGGGGGGGGGGGGGAACGAACACAAAAACAGAGAGAACCATTGTCCTAGGAACTATCAGAAATTGTAATACATTTATTCTGAAGGCACAAATGGAATAGAGTATGTACTCAATGCATGGAGAAATAATAAATTCTTTCCTTGATTTCCGCCGTTATCGATTATTGTACTTTAAGAATATCTCTAAAGTATCAATTCTAATCTTTCTTTACGCAGAAAATGTAATTCAGAAAATACGCTTCGAATATTTGTTCAAATTTCGCTTTTTAGCACTTTTCAACAGAGTTGAAAAGTGTTTATGAATTTGGTTTGTCTGTCTGTGCTCTAATTCCAATTGCCATGAGGTGGATATTGGAGATTACTATAATATGTTCGGTATTGAAAATGAAATGTGTAGCAATTCTGTTCATTTAGAGGGCTACTCAAAAGAATTCCGTTACATTATGGTCTATAGGGAAATTTTTTTTTGCCGTGAATGATTTTTAAGATATTACAGTATTTTAAGCATATTGAAATTGATATTAATCACTGAAATGTATTACAAGTTTCTAGCTATAGGTTTCGGTTTGCGTAGAATTTATTGTTTATTTACACAGACACACAAAAGAATTTAACTATAGAAGAAAATGAGCAATAATTGTACCAGTGAAGATTAAGAAAAATAATTGTTGGAATAGCACATAATTCCAATAAAATAAAGACCATAATTTGTTTGTTATCGTCCATAATCGAGCAATATATTTTATTCCGTTTCAAATAACATATTAAACAACTATACTCAAATTCATTGATTCATTCCTAACTAACAAGCACCAATTTTGAACTATCTATGAATAATATAAGTATATTTATATCAAAAGCCATAATAGGGTACAACGCCCTAATTATTAAGCTACAACCGGTGAAAAATAAATTAGGATAAACGTATTAAAATCGACTTTTAACCAGATAGATTCGGTAAATCTCTTACCGTGCGATTTTTGCGCCCTTATACTGTAAAAAAAAAAATTGTAAAATTACTAAACTTTTTCTAAACAACTGAGATTTTTAAAACTTTTTATGTAACGGTAGCAACAAAAATTATGTATCTGTTGTATAAAGTTTTTCTGTTACCATTACATAAAAAGTTCTTGGAATCCCAGTTATCTAGAAAAAAATTAATAATTTTACAGTTTTTTTTTTACTGTGTATGTTCCTATGTGTTTTTTGATTATTTTGGTGTGATTGACTTGCCCATTCATTTTGGCTACGTTATTTTGAGTCACCCTGTATACATAAAGCGCTGACATGACAAAGAAATTATTTCAGAAATATAACATATCACATTCAGCAAAGAAAATTATTGATTTCTAATTTTTAGTGAAAAGCCTTAAGTTATACCTCTTTGCTAAATATTATCTAATTTTACTTACGGTTGTTGGTGTCAATAAAAAATACTTTAACAGTAAAAAAAATGTAAAGTTACTTTCTCTAAATGTAAAAGCTCGATAAAGAAAAGAAAAACAAATCCAGACAAAATTTTAACAATCTATCTTATTTTTAATAAAATGTTAGTCAATGCATTCTTCGAAAAAACGAGGATTCTTTAAGCTTAAATAAAGCACAAATCATCAATAATGAATTGAATCAGAATAAAATATGCATTTTTTGTATTAAAAAATGTAAAGCAAGTATAAAGAAATAATTTTTCTTACTTTATCTCAGGCTTTGGTATATTACGTATATTTTAAACTCCTCTTTGACTTCTTTTCTTTAACTAAAAATGTAATCTACAAAATGCAGTTTTAATATTTATTTGTACCAATTTTCAACAAAGTTGAAAAGGTTTTATGCATTTGGTTTGTTTGCCCGTTTGGCCGTCTGTCCATGCTTTAGCTCCTGTAAACTTGCTCGAATTTTCATACAATTGATCAACGTTCTTTAGGGTCACCAAGCATGTTATGCATTGCATATAACGTATGTGGTACCGATAGTTTATTTACAGGGGCACTCAAAAAATCCATTACATTAGGGCATATGAGGAAAATCATGTGCAGAGAATTTAATGCAATTACGCTATTTGAAAAAATTGAAACTAATATAAATCACAGAATTTCTCTACAAGATGACTACCAGAGAATAGGGCAATCATGGCATTTGTCGTTAATTTACAGGGACACACAAAAGAAATAGGTTTAATACTGCCTTTGAGTAATAATTCCTGGAATTGCGTTTTAAATTTCAGTATGAACTTTTAAATGTAACTAATTTTTTGCATGTTACTCGATGTATATAAATTATACATATGCATATAAATGCATATGTATAATTTATATACATAAATGCATATGCATTATACTATTTTTATGTAATGCATTATAATTAATGCATATGCATATAAACTATACATACCTCCTATGCTAAGCTGAAAAAAAAATGCGTATTATTTTTATTGTTAGTGAAAATTTTTTAAGGGTGCATGCATTTTTTAACTGAACTAATGTTTGGCCTGCATGTAAGTTAATAGATAAAAACCTATGTATGATACACTTCTCACAGAATTCGGATAATTTTCCAGTTGTAGATAGAAACAGCTGTAATTGGGTTTTCAAATATGTTATGCATTTCTTTATGGTTTAATTAGACATAATATTTTAATTTATTACCCTTTATCTACCGAATTATGAATTCATGAAAATTTTACTTTCTAAAGCATTTTACGTAAATTGTTTAAACTAAATTAAAAGATTTACATTAATCATTTAACAAATTTTTGAAGGATTAATAAATTTGAATTTACAGGGATTTTGTGCAACATTTACAACCCTACTCAAATGTTTTATTTTACATTGTTTTCTTAGTATTTTGTAGAATTATAAAATGTACAAGTATGATGTTCTTACAATATAAATTTAGAAATATTTACGAATTGAAAAATCTCCATCCCCCTCCCTCAGCGCCAAGAAAGCTGAAAAGATACAAAAGCAAAAGAAATCATCCTTTTAAAAATATTTTTGTTTTGTATACCCAATAATGCTTTTGGAATAAAATAATGTAACGTATCTGTAGCTCATTCTAAACAGTATTACAACTAATTGACGTATTGAAAGAATTTTATAATAAGTAATTTTAATGGTACTTGTAAGTACCGTCGGTAGATAAAGGGTTAAACGGTGAAGTTTTGTTGCATTATTCTGTATGCGTTGGAAAGTGCTTCATAATCCATACTTGAAGCATGACTTTTTTCTTTCCTATACATTTAGATCTCGCTTTTTAAACTTCCACAATGTCTGGTTTAATGACAGGAAAATAAAATAGACACCGTAAAAAAAAAAAAAAAAAAAAAAAAAAAAAAAAAAAAAAAAAAAAAAAAACCTGTAACGTTACTAAACTTTTTCTACTAAACTGGGATTCCAAGAACTTTTCATGTAACGGTAATAGCAGAAATTCATGTAACAAAATCGTTTACATGATTTTTACTGTTATCGTTATATGAAATGTTCTAGAAGTCCCTAGAAAAATTTTGGTAACTTAACAATTTTTTTTTACAGTGTATTGAAACTAAATTTAGTACTGGTATAACAATTTACTATTGTTATGTACTGTTACATTGTTATTATAAACTAATATTTACTATTTTGGCTTCTATTTTAACGCTGTTATATACTGTTTTTCACACAGAAGTTTAATTTTGCAATTAATAAGAAAAATACGAAAGATTACGTACATCTAAATCTGCAATTAGTATACATAAAAAAATACAACTTTGCATTTTAACTGCATTAAATTCCTGCTTCTTTAAAGTTAAAGTGGGGGGAGGTGTATTTTTATTAAAATACCTTAGTTAAAAATTGATACGTTAACTAACGCATATTCAAAAGTACCAGATAGAAAATTTTGGATTCCTAATTTATATGAAAAGACCGGGGGACTCTTCAATCACCTTAAAACAATCGCTCCGTAATGTTAAAGTTATGTACAGATGGTTTCCAAATTTGTCGTTTAAACTTAAATACTTTGAAACGACTTTTTTGCATAGGACAGCAGAAATCAATTTTTTATACGGCTATTTTTTTTAAATTTTTCGATTTTGATTGCAGACTTTTTTATAAGCTTACTTTCACTTTCGAAACGGGTTCCGAAAATGAAAGAACCTTTATTAAAAAAATCTGACAAAGAAAAATAAATGAAAAAAACAGCCATATTAGAGATTGGCCGCAGCCATCTTACGAAAAAAAAGCGTTTAAAAAATCTTAAATTTAAACGAGAAATTCGAAAACAACCTGCCAACAGGTTTAACATTACGAAGTGGGTATTTTCAGGTGAGTGAAGAATAATTTTAAATCATATATCTCAAGATGTCATTTAAATTTTACCTATTTTAAGTATACCTGTTTAAGAAAGAAAAAAAAACTACTTAAGATGCCAAAAAAATTTCTTATTTTTGGAGAGCTGCTGCCAGTTTATATTCTTATAAAAAATCCTACAGGAATTACACGAAAATTGCTGTCAGTGTATTATTATAAAAATTCCTTCAGTAATAACAGTAATCCTTCAACAATCTTTTCCTTTTCTACTGCCACTTTTACACAGTCACTTTTCTTTCATGCGGAATTTTAACTTGGAGTTTAATAATAAAAAAAAGACATAAAATGTAAAATATGATCAAATTTAAATTTAAAATAAATAAAATCCGTAGAAAAAATTATATTTTAACCGGACTATTTTTAACCGTAAAGTCGAACTTCTTTTAAAAAGAGCTTTATCTAAATATCTTGGCTTAAAAACAATAAGTGAATTAACGCATATTCAAAAATACGTTACTAAAAAGTTCTAAAACTTTCTATCACATTCAGGAATGTAATTTATCACATCCTAATTTTCAGTGAGAAGGCTTTAAGAAAAATTAAAAAAGAAAGAAAGGGGGAAAAAAGCCGTACTCCTTTTTCAAATGTTATCTATTTGATTTATGGTTGTTGGTTCCAATAAAAAATACATTCTCAATAAGAAAAAGTAAATATACTCTCTCCAAATATAAAAGTTTTTTAAATAAAAAATGAAAATAAAAATCCAGTCAAAATTTCAACAATTTATCTTATTTCTATTGAAAGGTTAGTCAACGTACTCATTGGAAAATCGGAGAAAATAACTTCAAGGAAGCAAAAATCATCAATAATGCATTGTATCGGAATAAAAAATATACTTATTTTGTATTCACAAATAAGAAGCAAAAGTAAAAGAAATTTCGTTTCATTATTTCGAATCGTTGTAGATTATATTTGTTATAGTCATAAAAAATCAAAGGACTTTTTGATGAGCAAAATACAAAAATCATAAAACAATGCTTTTTTTTTTTACCAGAATTTTTTTTATGTAAAATTTATGAATAATTTTTTCCAGAAAATGTACATCTTGTGATGGAAATTTATATGTTTTGTCGTTAACTTGAATTTAAAAAGAAAAAAACCCCAGTTTTTCTTATTTTCATTCATATTTATTTATCATTTAGATTCTTCTAATTTTAAAATAAATAAATAAATAAAATAAAATATCCAATAACATTTGATGCTGCCATCTACAATCAAAAATCGAAACTAAAATGATCATGTTATTCTTAGGCTATAAGCAGCAGCGCCACGAAACGATTACTGTTTCTGAACCCAACTGTTTCTGTTCCCTTTACTATATTCTATCTTCATGATTTAAACATTTTAAAGATTTATCGTTCACATTCCGTCACTTTTGACAGGGATTATATATTAGTTATAAAATAATTCCTTAATAATAACAGAAATTCTTCAGTAATCCTTCCACATCTACTGTCATTTTTACACATTCAGTTTTTTTACGCGAAATTTTAACTTGGAATTTGTTAAAACAAGACATAAATGAAAAACATGATCAAATGTAAATCTAAAAGAAGTAAAATCCATAGAAAATATTGCATTCTAACCTAACTATTTCTAACCGTAAAGCTGAGTTTCTTTAAAAAAAGACTTTATCTAAACATCTTGGTAAAACCAATAAGTAAATTAACGCATATTCAAAAATACGTCACTAAAAAGTTCTAAAACTAATCTATCACATTCAAGAAAGAAATTTATCGATAACTAATTTACAGTGAGAAAGCTTTTAGAAGAAAAAGGAAGAAAAAAGAAGCAATTTCCTTCTTTGATATGTTATCTATTTAATTTCTGGTTGTTGGTTCCAAGAAGAAAAAAATACATTGTCAATACGTAAAATTAAATATATGCTCTCCAAATATAAAAGTTTTTTAAATAAAAAAAAACCGAAAAAAAAAACCAGCTAAAATTTCAACAATTTATCTTTTTTATTGAAACGTTAGTCAACGTACTCATTGGAAAATCGGAGTTTCTAACAACTTCAAGGAAGCACAAATCATCAATAATGCATTGCATCGGAATGAAAAATATATTTATTTTCTATTCACAAATAAGAGGCAAAAGTAAATGAAATTTCTTTTCATTATTTCGCTTTGTTGTAGATTATGCCTGTTTCTAAATACTTCTTTGACATATTTTTTATTTCGCACTCAAATCTACAAAATACAGTTTGAATATTTGTTTCTGATTGAGAATTTTACATTTATATAATGTTTGTATAAATATGTATGGAAGTTTCATGATTTAATCAATGTTACAGTAAATTTTTATTTTACCAAATTTAAAATTTTAATGAATAATAATAATAATAAATTGTACAAATATTGGCGAGGAAAAATTGAGACAAATTTAAACAAATTTTGAAACATTTCAAAATTTTATCTATAACACACCATTAAGTCATAATTATATTGCGACTGTGAAACACAAATTAAGAAATTATTAGTTATCATTAACAATAATTATTAATCATAATAATAAACTAGTAAGCACTAGATATCAGATGGGCTGTAGACAAGCTTGTGCTCAACACGGATTCGGACTCATTATTTTTAAAACTATCTTTTTTTATTTATTCATTCTCTAAAGAAGAAGAAGAAAGTTATATCACCTTTTTAAGTGTTATCCATTTAATTTACGGTTGTCGGTTCCAATAAAAAAGTACATTGTCAATAAGAAAAAGTAAATACACGCTCTCCAAATATAAAAGTTTTTTAAATAAAAGACAAAAATAAACAAACAAGAAAAAACAATCAAAATTTCAATAGTTTATATTATTTTTTATTGAAACGTTCGTCAACGTACTCATTGGAAAATCGGAGATTCTAATAACTTCAAGGAAGCACAAATCATCAATAATGCATTGTATCGGAATGAAAAATATATTTATTTTCTATTTACAAATAAGAAGCAAAAGAAAAGAAATTTCGTTTAATTTTTTTGCTTCGTTGTAGATTATGTCTGTTTCTAAATTCTTCTTTGACATCTTTTTTAGGTGCGTTCGTAATTATGTAAATATGTAGCACCTATAGTTGTCGCTCAGTCCGTCCGCCTGTCTGTCCGCATATTACAACGCAAAAACTACCCAACCGAATCGTTTGAAATTTAAAATACATAATTATTACATAATTTTGTCGAGTCATTTCAAATTTTATGAAAATCAGATGGATAGATCAATTACAGGGACAATCAAAAGGATTCCGTTACATTACGGTCAATGGGGAAAAAAGTCTCAAATGCAATTTAATCGTTTGAAATTTAAAATATATAATTATTATATAATTTTCTGGAAAAGCCAGATCGTGTCAGTATTTGAAATTTTCACCGACAGATCTTGAAATATTTGATATTAAAGTAACTAGGGGAAAAGTCCGGGCTTCTCGAATAATAGGACATAGGGGAAAATCATCATATACAGGGTGATTCATAAATATCGAAACAATAGCCTTATATATTACCTCTAGACACATATTTCTAGTTTCAAAGTTACATAACAAATATGCAAAATTTGATGAGCTAAATTGTAACTCCGTGTACGGTTTATTTAAGAAAATAGGAAAATTACTAATTTTTTATACGTCTACCGTTTGTTAAAATTTCCAATTAGGAAAATTTTCCTTATATATTCCCAAATAAAGCACAAAAAATTTCATGTTTATACCTGCAAAACTCACAGAGATATGCCTGTTTAAATATTTGTCAGGTTTTAAGGAATTAAGCAAAAATTAAAATCCGTGTAAAACAAGAAACAATGTTACTTTAAGAGTTCCAGGAAACAGGTAAAAATATATTTATTGAGTTAGAATTGCGATTTAAAAACAATTCTGGTTGTTAGTCACACATAATTTGCAAACAAAATCACATCCTATAATTTCTCAGAATTTTTAATTTTTTAAAAATGATAATTTTTTTTTAAGGGATGTAATTTAAAATCGTTATAAATCGAAACATTATTTGTTGAGTTTCAATTTTTTCTTCAGTTAATTAAAGACGCAAATATAATTATAAATTTCATTTAATGATTTTTTAAAAATATTAGTTTAAAAACAGTAAAAATATAAATTTAAAAAATGGTAATTTATAATAATAAACATATATATACATAATACATAATGCATGATATCAAAAATTTAAATATTTTGAAGGCACAGATGGGAAAAATAAACAAAACTCTTTCGCCATTGTTTTGAGCCAATACAGATTAATATGCCTCACGTGCATTTGTTAACTACCTTTGAAGTCTTTTCTTTCCGCTGAAAATAGAAGTGACAAAGAATGGTTCGAATATTTATTTATATTTTGAAACTAGTTTTTTTTTTAAAAATATAGAAGATTTTTGTATAAATATAAAATAAAAAACATACAGAAAAATATTATTGAGATATGATAAATTACCTAGAGATAATAAAAGAAAAAAATCTTTCTGATTTATAATTTTTAGTGATTTGTTTTAAAGTGTCTCAGTGTTTTTAAAATTGGAAAAAATAAAAACAAGTCGGAAATTGCACGTCAAATGTAGCAAATGAGGTGCGTTCGCACTATAATGAAGTTTTAAAAATATTCAGACCTACAGTACTTCGGATATAGTAAAGTATTCGAAATCTTTTGTGTGTCCCTGTAAATATTATCCGCCTTTTATTATATAGGAAGTAACTTGTATTAACCTCTGCAACGTGTATCAGTTTCATAAAATGTGAAATAGTTTAAAACCCATTCCAAACAATATTTCCCCCTAAACCATTATGCAATGGAATATTTTTGTATGGCCCTGTAAATAAATAACAAATATTCTTTGCACCACAGATTGTACAGAATATATATTTTTGTATATACGTCATAGATGCAAATCAATTTTATTATATTCGAAAGAATGTAACATCATTAAAATGCACTTGATCTATTTTTTTCCCTTTGGCTGTAATGCAACACAATACTTTTGATTATCCCTGTAATTCAACTATATATCGATTTTTATAATATTTGAAATGATTCGACAAAACTATGCAACATTTATATATTTTAGATTTCAGTGGGGAAGTTTTTGCGTTGTTATATGCGGACGGACGGAGGGACTGAAGAATGATTGTATGAGCTATGTATTTACATAATTGGGAACGCACCTAAAAAGGACCATTTCCAGCGTTTAATAACTTAAAATGTATATGATTTTAAAACACAATTTTTATTGGGATGAAAGATATAAGTAATATATGCTTCATTTCATGCATTTAATAAAACTGAAAGGTACAGAGTTAGAATTTTGGGAGATTAGAGTTAGAATTTATTAGGGGATGGGAAGGGCTCCAAATTATCACACATTTGTCGATGAAAGAAAGTGGCGTAAAAGCTCACTCACAGGATCACTTAAGGGCAGGTAGAAGGTCAAAATCTAAAATATATCGATTTTTCATTTTTTTAATATTTGGACTCTACCATTTCTCCTCTTTCTACTGATATATTACTTTTGTTTCTACGGCAGAAGTTGAAAATTTTTTAATTATTCTGTTTGTTCTGTCTCCTCATTGGGTATACTGACGAAACATCTTAAAAACTCTTTATCGCCACATTTTACCATAGTCCATGCTGTAACAGAATTATTTTGCTTGTAACTATAAAGGAATAATAAATATTATCCACTCCATATTCAGTAGATAGAATGTTGTATTGCACATGAATAATGTATATAAATTTCAGTATGTTTGATGAAGCGTAACTTTAGTGAAATACGCTGCAAACTATTTCATAAAGCCTAATGTAACAGAATTATTTTGCGTGTCCCTGTAAACAAACTATAAGACCTACACATACTATTTTCAATAGAGAAGGTTGTATGGTATACCTTTATAATATGTAGGAGGAGGGCAGGTGAAGCGGTCATTTGAATTTTTTTCTACTGTATAGTTCGCCACGCAGAAGCTGAGTCAAACAATCTTAGTATTCTCTGGTAGTATTTTTTGCAATTTTGAAGCGGAAGGCTATATATTTCTAGTTATAAACTTATTTTGTAGTTTTCTTGCCTTTTTGATTTTAAGCAAGTGGTTTAATTTCTTGATAATACATCGAGTTATAAATATTTGCCCTTATGCTGTTTAACCAGTATGAAATAAGCTTTGAAATGATTTGTACAGAACTGCCAAGTCTTCAGCTTTTTCGATACCAGTATTTTAATGCAGAAAATGTCGTTTTTTTTTTTTTTTTTTTAAATTGGAGCATTTGGGTGATTTCGATATTAACATTTTCTATAAGATAATTGTAGTGGGGAAAAAAGCTGGAGACTTGGTAACGCTGTGTGTGTTTGAAAATGATAAGTCACGTACATCAGATGCTAAGCTACAGTTTTTGCAATGGTTTCATTCCAGACAAAGTGGCCACAAAGAGATCGGACAAAATGACCAAATAGGTAATTTCCCCGGAAAAGAATTATTATTTATTCACAACAAAGTCATAAAACAGAAGTATTTTCTTTGAAAAGATAAAGACATTCCGGGCAATAAATTCTATAAAGAAAGGCTTACTTTGACATTTGCAGTCTGTATGTCTGATAGATGCACTTGTATTCATCCATTTGCAATATTGGTACTCATTACTGTTTAGTTTACCTTGTAACGATTTAAGGTTTAAAATATTAAAAACATGAAACTTATTCTTAATGCGCTTAAGGGGTCGTCCACAAATGATGCCACGCTTGAATGAGGGGAGGGGGGGGGGTTCATGAAATTGTGACAGTTTGTGAAAAGGGGGTGGGAGATATTAAGAAGAAATGTGACATCACATATTTGGGTTAAGATGAAGGAATTTAAATTCAGTGGATTAAATTATGAAGTATAAAGTTATTTTTAAATTAAAGCATTTTTGTTCATAAAGAAAAGATTTAAAGCCAAATACGTTAAATTCTATTTCAAATTCCAAAATACTACTGTTTTCAATTGCTTTTTCATATTAATAATTTATTACTAATTTATATTATTATTATTTTTTATAAACCTTATTTTATGCAAAATACGAATAATTTTTATTGTTCAGCTCATAAATGCCATTAAAACCCATAGTTAAAGTTTAAAATTAAAATTTGAAATGTGATCTAAAACGTAGAGCTCTGTTTCTGAAATGCAAGTATATGTTTACGTAATATAGCGTGACATGTGACAAGAGGGGGGGGGGGGGTTGGGTGTGTAAAGTGATGTGTGATACTTTGTGACACAGGGGGGAGGGGAGTCAAAAATATGGAGGGGAGTCAATTAAATACTTAAAAAATACTTAAAAAAATACATGACATCATTTATGGATGAGCCCTAAGTAAAGATTGTTATTTTAGCTTATGTTGATTAAAAACACATCCGGAATTAATGGGATTTGCTCATTTAATCTATTTTGACCCCTTTATCCAGCATAGGCGGGTAAATTCCTCTTTTTGTAGCTTTTCTTTTAAAGTAATGTGTACATTTTAAAATAAACTAAAACAGGTAAAATAGTGACGGAAATTAAAGTTATTATAGTTACTATTGGTACAGTAAAACCCCGATAATTCGGATTAATTGGGGCCAGACCCAATCCGGATTATCGAAAATCCGGATTATACGGAGAATTAGAAAAAAATGAAATAAAATAAAACATGCAGAAAATCACCGCCATGTTAAACGTATTGAATATTTTCAGCCAGTAAAAGCGTTTACTTTGTTTAATTCTTCCAAAAAAATGTCAAAAAAAGTTTTTTTTTTTTTTTTTTTTTTTTTTTTTTTTTTTTTTAATTTAGAATACGACGATGAAACAAGTTAATGTTATGGAAAATATCCAATCGCTTCACAAACTTGAAAAAAATAAATGACCAAAACGATCCGGATTAACGGGGTCCGAATTAGCGGGGTTCTACTGTACTTCTTTTTAAAACTTTACTAATTAAAAAGCTATCACAAAAATTAACGAAACTTTAGATTGATTACTTTACCTTTTCTTCTCCTACCCAGCTCGAGGTAATCTGTGCTATTATCCGTAAAAATTTCAAGCGATAAAAATCGGCTGCGACTCGCCCCCCCCCCCTTATTTTTTTTTTTTGGTTTTCTAAGCCTTTCATTGGCTGTTGGAGAAAAAGCTATTCCCATCATAAAATTTCCAAGCATTTTATTGGCTGTTACTGACGACTCGCTTCGTTTCAGGCGTCAAAATCGCTCCGACACAAAATAATTTCTTGTTTTGCAAGCAATTCCCTTGGAACAATAAAATAAAAATGCTTTTACACTTAAAATTTCAAGTGACAACAATCGCCTGCATTTTTTTTGACTTCTAAGCATTTCATTGGTTTAAATTTCATCGTGAGATTTTAAGTATTTAATTGACTGTTACTGGCGACTTGCTTCGTTTCAGGCGTCAAAGATGCTCTGACACAAGAGAATAGCTTGCTTTTGGAATTTGAAGCGACTTTGATCCCTCATGTAAGAGCAATTCAAATATATTTACTCGAGTTAGAGAACGGCCATGGAAATTGAAATCATAAACAATTTTCATCTATGCTGAAAAGTGTTAGAGAAATACAAGTTACTTCATTTAAAAGTATAATTTTATAAAAGAAAATAACCAAACAGTGCTTCAACTATTCATTTCTTTATTGAAGCATTAATCTGTATATTCTCTGAAAAGTAAAATAAATTAAAGAAGTTGTAAAACAAATTTCAAAAGAATACAAATAAGATATAATTCACGGTATCAAAGTGGAATATAATTATTTTGAAAGCACAGACATGAAGGATAAAGAAATGCATTTTTCTCTTCTTGTTTTGAACTGATATCGATCAGCATACGTATCGTGAACTTTCTTAACTTTGTTTGAATGCTGAACTGTACGGTTCGATTATTTATTTCGAATATTATGTAGGATTTTAAATGCAGAAGATTTCTATATAATTATGTGTAGAAATGTTGAAAAATAACAAGGAATAGGAAATTGTGAAACAGAAAAAAAATTGTCGAAAATTTCAGTATAGCACATTTAAACTTTCTTTATAATCACAAGGAAATTAAGAAGCATATTAAAATTTTGTGGAAAAATCAAAGACTTTTTAAGGTATCTGTCTACGTTGGAAACACTTTAAAAAAACGTAAAGTATTGAATAAAGGCACATATTTTAGTTAAATTTAAGACAGAAAGTGAAGGAAAACCATAAAATCTAACATTATCGCTATAGCATTTTTATTTTCTTCCATCTTTACAAGAAGAAAGTATTGGATTCGTGAAAATTTTTGAATTCCGGCTTTTGATGGATCTCCACGGATTTTTACGAAATGTCTGTTTGTGAGTCTATGTGTCAGTCAATCAGTCTATTTGTATGTAATGTGACAAAAATTTTGTGGGCGCTCTATCTCAAGAACTAATGCACGGAATTTCACTAAACTTTCGATTCTGTTGGAACTTAATGTAAGCTAGATCTGATTAGTTTTTCGTGTATTTCGTTCAAGAGGTGTCGCTGCTATGTTGTATTATTTACAATTTCCACAATAGCCATATCTCAAGAACTAGTGCATGGATTTTCATAAAATTTTATATTTAGTTAGTATTTGATATAACATGAAGCTGGTTACGTTAAAGTACAAATCGATCAACAGTTAACTCTGCAATGGTGCATCATTCTTTATTATCGCAATAGCTCTATTTCAAGAATTAATGCACGAAATTTTATAATTTTAGATTCAGTTAATCACTTATATAGATTAGTGTTGTGTAGTTTTTTTTTGTAAATTGGTCTACAGATGGCGCTGCTATGCTGAATTTTTTACGATTTCGCAATAAATGTACCTCAATAACTAATGCATGGATTTTCATGAAACTTCAGAATCAGTTAGTATCTGATAAAAAGTTGAACTGATTAGTTTTTGGTGTACAACACCCAATATGTGGCGCTGTTATGCAGATTTTTTTAAAAGATTTTGCAACAGCTCTATGTGAAACAAGTGCACGGATTTTCATGAAACTTCAGGTTCAATTATAAGTCGACATAAATTGTTTCTGACTAGATTTTGGTTTAAACCACCTAACCGATGACGTTGCTATGCTGCATTTTTCAGGAAGTATTAACATGCTTAAGATATAAGAAAGTTTTTGGGATTGCCACATCTGACTAGTTTAAAAATGGAGTTTTTTGCAATTTTTTAAATCAAAATTTGATGTTTAAGCTAGACAGTGCATGCTAAATGTATTTCAACTGTCTTTTTAAAACTTTCTTACAAAGTTGAAGAGTATATATACATTTGGTTTGTGCGTCTGTCCACTCTTGAATTCTCGCAAATATATTCGGATTTTCATGCAATTGATAAACGTTATTTAGGATTACAAAGGCATGTTTGGTTTTGTGTATGACGTATGTGAGATCAATAGTTCATTTACAGAGGAACTTAAAATAATTGCATATACATTGTGGTGCATGAGAAAAATCGTTTGCAGTATTTTTGAATTATTATACTAATATTAGTATGCAATATTATGCAAATATAATGCAATATTAATGAAATTGCGCATTTCCAAATGTGTCTTGATAGCAGATGCATTGCTAGTTGAGCAAGTTTGGAGGCAGGCCAAATTTTCGGATTTATGATAGTTTTTTTTTTCCAGGAATGATAATATACAATACAGTAATAGGGAATTTTTAATATTACATCCAATGTTGTATATGTGTGACAGGTATTTAATGTGAAATTTTACAGATCAGTGTAGTATTTGAGGTTTCTGACAAGGTTTTTGACATGACGGTTTAAACCGGATAAAACCGCACACTGTCAAAAACTTGCAAACCCTGGTTACAGTACTGCCTTTGAATAATACTTACTGGAAACGTTTTTTAAAATTCAGTATCAGACTTTAAATTTAAATAATATTTTTGCACATAACTCATTGAATATAAATTCTATACCTCATACAGTGGGCTAAATAAATGAATTTATGTGTCATTCTCATTATTAGCGGAAATCAGGGAGGTTAGGAAGACCCCAAAGCTCATTAAGTCAAAGATTCAGCAATTTAAATGGCTGCTTGACAAAAACGACCGAATATTAATGTATTCTTCAGACACCACATTCACTTTTTTATCCGGTTACCTACATAAAGCAGTCACCAAGAAGCTTAATATCAAATAACACAGGAAAAGGATCATACTAAAACGAACAGAAAAACAAATGGTTGCTGCGATAACTAAGTGTAGCCGCAATAATTTTGTGGTATCCAAAAATACCCCAATGAGTCCTTTTTAAGGCCGAATGATTCTTTGTTGGATCACTTGCTGAACACTATCAACATTAACTTCTGTAACTGCCGTACTCAGGTGGCCGGTGTTACAGACACGATCTTTATATTCCCAGTTCGTTGTTTTTTTTAACCAAAGCCTTGATTCTATTTCTTTTATTTAGTCACTTTTGTTTCCCGTCTGGAAGCTGAGCCTTGTTTCAACAATACTGTGATCCAGACGGTGAATTTTCAAGACAAAATATATTTGCTGTTCTATCAAATAAATCATTTCAGCATAGCAACTTGAAAACTCTAAATAGTGCACGCTAAAAACAGGATAATGAAGTACAGTATGGAGAGTCTACTGAATGTCGTTTCTTTGCAGATCTCGCAAATTTCCTGTAGTGCCATCCAGGACCTGACTAAGGCTATTAGAGTTCCCAGGGCAAGCATCGTTCTGGGGAGTGGGGCTTCTATCTATCAAAAAATTTTTTTGTGCATAATGTGGGAATGGCTACTACTAAATTTCATACCTATTGTATATCTGTATAAATTTTGTACCCTGTACAGTACACATCTGTATACAGGGTATCGCAAAACGATAGTAGAGCTTTAAGGAAAAGTACAAGTAGTATTTGTAGAAAAAATGATAGCTTGGTTTATAGAAGTATCTCTTTGGAAACTTTTATTTTGTTTATGTACTTATGTTATGAAACGTCTAAAAATGTCTTAAATCGGTCATAATCAAAGATTTTAACTTTCAATGTTACGAGGGAAACGTTAATAAAGAACTTCTTTTGAAAACAATATAATACCATGTTACTATAAAAAAATTTTAATCATTGGTTTTTGATTTATGTAGTTTGTTTTTTGCATAGATGGATGGGGTAGTGGAAGCAGAGAAGGGAAAGTAAACCGCACTGTCTTCTTAAATGTTTGAAAGAATATAAATTTTGAACAATTTTAGCTAATTTTAATCATGTTGTACCTTTTAATGAGAATTCTGATTGCTCTCATGGGAGGCCCCCTAAAAAGGGAGACCCGGGACAGCTGAACCGCATACTCTTGCATTAAGTAGGGCCTTGGTGTCATCTGTTTGCAAACCGTGTAATTTAATTTAAAATACTGTGTTAGTGAAAATTTACTAGTTTTTCAAGTAGAGAGCAAAAACTGCGCATTTCAATCGTTTTTGTGTGTGTGTGTGTGTGTGTGTTTCACTTTTCAAATATAGATGTTTGGGACACCCTGTAAATAAATAAATAAATAAATTTATGTGTGGATTTTACATTCACAAAAATATTTATTTCGATTCATCACATACTTTTTGTTGGTAAAAAAATCCTTCAAATTTTTCTAAAGTTAAGTGGATGCAAACGTTTTAAAAATAGTTTTAGTTTAAAAAGTTTTACATATTTGAGCTGCAATGACGGGTTTATTTTTATTTTTGAAGCACGTAATCCAGACTAAAAGATATCAGAATTAAACCGATTTATCAAATGCGAAGCTGCGAAAATGACAGTACCACAAATTATCTCAAACATATTTCGAAATCGGCGAACTTACTATGAATTTAAAATACTTTGAATTGTCATAAATTTAACATACAGTATTCAGTGCGGATATCACACGTCACAAAATGTCTTTAGATGATAAGAAAAAAGGAAAAAAGTTCTTGAGAACTTGTCAAAGTTCTGCTATTGAAATTTTGAAATTAAAATATTTTCGATAACGAACGAATGGAATTCGATTTATGTTTTACTATTTACAATTAGCATTTGATTTGTAATACAAGTATATTTAAATTAATTTATTAATGTAATTTACTTATTTTATTAAAATTATTTTAAAGATATTTTACGTATTTTTTTCCTCTATGTATTTCCGATATTGATTTATTTAGCTATTGTTCCAATGTTCCAAGAATAATTTTCATTAGACATAAATCGGACAAAACATGAAAGAAAAATCATGCAACAGGCCTAGATTATGAAACAGTTTCTAATACATTTAGATTACTGTATCAAATTTCATTGTTTATTGAGGTGGAAGATTATGTCTAAATAAACAATTTTCGAAACACATTAATACATTAGTAAACCTAATTTCAACATTTGCTATCTGTAGTAAGAAAAATTATCACAATTCTTCAACAACCGTTGTTTAAGTGGAGGAAAACGTGAGGCATTTCGGAAACGATGCTTTAATTTTGGTAGAAAAATAATTTTGCTTTTAAATTTGCAACTAATTTTGGCATATAACTATGTAACATAATGTAATATAACATGGCGAATCGCCATGGCATCAAACTATCGCGATATTTATAACAATATAGTAGTGACTCAAATCTAGAAAAGTATAAATGAAATTATCTATCAAGAAATGTAAGACTATTTACAGAACGTTTACGAAAAGATTTACGTTCACCAAATCAACGTTTGATAAAATGAATTAATTTAATTTGTTCTAATCAGTTAAAACAAATTTTTCCATATTCAGAACTTAGGTAAATCGTCATCTCCTGCTCAATTTAGAATAGAAAGCAAATCATTAACGCCGCCTTTGAGTGTGATCCTTTATCGTGTTGATAATCAATGACCAATAGTATTGGCGAGAATTCCGATAACGGAAAATTAAATGTATTTAAAAAATGGTTAAACCTATCAGAACAATCTTTTTCGAGGTTGAGACTTAGTTGAATGATTTTCTCGTTCTCAATATATTTTACAGACATTGAAATATATTTCATAAAAATTAAATACGCATGGTGCATGTAAAATACATCGTGGGTGCAAAGTATACCAATATAACTTTGGATTATACCTCTAGAGGTACTTTGACAGGTGAAGGTCTCAAACCCTGATCAAGATTATAAATTACGAGATCAACTTGTGTAGAAATTAGCATGTGCCAAACAATAAGATTAAAATGTTACCCTCATAGCATACATGGTCACAGTGACGTCACTGTGAGTCATTTTGGTCAAATAACATCTGACCAAAATGCCACCACGCAGTGGCGTCACATTGTGACTTTATAAATAAAGTCACATTATATTAACAAATTACAAATATTCTTCAAAACATGTTATTTACTTTAAAAAACATGTTTCTGGCAATTTAAATATCATTGCTTTTGTCACAGTTTCGTCACAATGTTAATGTCAAATTGGTCACAAATGACACATTTTTCACAAATTTGTCACATTGTGACCACTTTGTGAAATGTCACAAACGAGCTCTAAAACGGCCATAATGACTTCACATTTTAGTCACTGTGACTTCACATCGACAATCGATGGTCACAAAGTCACAATGTGACTTCACAACGACGTCGCAGTGACGTCACCATGCCTTAGGGGTAGCAACCGGCATAACAAAATTCATATCTGAGCAGTAAGTACTGTTGATAGGATGAAGATCAAGGCTCTTGTCAGATTTATTACAGGTGGTGGTTAGGGGGTAACCCGTCCCGCCAGGTATGAAATCCGCTTAGCAGAGAAAATTCGGCAGGTAGAGGGCTGGTCATTGATTAGAAAGAAAGAAAAGGTTTATTTCATAAAAACAGTTGTTCGTGGTTGTTTTCAATTAATGATATCATTTTCAGTAACGAGGTTGTTTTAGCAATGTAAAACAATTTTTCCCGAATTAAAGACCTAACTAGTTAATTTTATCGTACCCGAATCAGTATAAGAGCCAAGTTTTGAAAAAAAAAATGGTAAGAGCCGTTCCGATATATAATAGCAGTTTCGATACTAAATTGTTTTAATCTTCCAAAACGAACTTTTCTGAATTCATAAATTCATCGAATTCTGGATTCATCGAAAACATCCATCATGTAATTTACATGAAACAAGCATGTTTCGCGTAAATTGCATGAACATTTTTCGACTAAGCAGAACTTTCCTAACAGAGTTTGTTTTAACCTTTTAAAACGAACTTTCTTGAATTGGTGACCTAGCTATAGATCGGTAAATTGTACTCGAATTAGTATAGTAGACAAGTTTTTTGAAAATTTTCTCAGCCATTTAGGGTACCATTCAAAATCGGCAAAATCGCTTGCTCGTTTAATTTATATTATAGCAGTTATTTTTAAAAAGGAAAGGCTTCACAATTAAAAAAGAATATTTATACATGACTTTGACAATATGGGTCACTCTGAGATTTAGTTAGAAAAGAATCTTTAATATATATTTTGGTATTACACGCCACATATCTATTTACAAGTTGTACATATTTACAATATTTAGAAATATAGAGGAAATCCATGGTAACAGACCTACATGCGTATATTTTCAAAACAGCCTCATATTTTCGCGTCACATAGAATTTCGTGGCGAGGGGAAAAATGAATAGCAAGTGAAGATGGGAAATTTTGGGAGTAACGGCTTTAATGCTTCCACAGCTTGCAATAAAGATTTAACATTTGCATTACATCCCTCCTCCTCTGGCTCCTTAGACTTTTTGGCAAGGGACCAGGAATATTTTTCTTTGGCTTACCACGTTTCCTGAGTGGAGTAACTGGGAGTGGACTGCCGGCTTAATGACGCCATTGCTTGTAATAAAGATTTAACATTTTCCTTATAACATGATATTTCTAATAATCTAATGCCGGAGTTCATGTTACAAGCTTATTTACATGCACCAATCGTAACATTATGCTATTCTTTTGCATTTGCGTCAATGCGTTGCACACGGTAAAGACACGGGTTTAACCCTTTATCTACTGACTGTATTTATAAGTACCATTAAAATTACTTATTATAAAGTTATTTTAATACGTCAATTAGTTGTACTACTGTCTAGAATTAGTTACATATATATTATATTATTTTATTCTAAAAGCATTATTGATTACGCGAAACAAAAATATTTTTAAAAGGATGATTTCTTTTGCCTTTGTATTTTTTAGCTTTCTTGGCGCTGAGGAAGGGGGATGGGGATTTTTCAATTCAGAAATATTACTATATTTATACTGTAAGAACATTATATTCGAACATTTTATAATTATACAATATACTAATAAATCAATTTAAAATAAAAGATTTGAGTTGGATTATAAGTATTGCACAAAATCCCTGTAAATTCAAATTTAATTAATCCTTTAAATCCTTCAAAAATGTATTATACGATTAAGTAAATTTTTCAATTTAGTTTAAACAATTTATGTAAAATACTTTAGAATGTAAAATTTTCATGAGTTCACAATTTGGTAGATAGAGGGTTAATTAAATTTCGGCTTTTGAATGAGAGTCCCTTTTTTGCACTGTTTGCATCGCTTTGATAAACAACTTGTATTTCAGTCACTGTTAGTATTAACACTAATAATTTAGCACTAGTAATTTAATATTAATAACCATAAATTGAAATTTAATCTTGATTGAAGACTTTCCATTAGCGATCATGCGATCGACACAATATAAACGTATTTTTCCTTAGTGTACGGTTTTGATTATTTTATTTTCCCTTTAATATTTACTCATCTCATTGTTTACTTAATCCTTGCTCTCACATATATATAGTTTATACTAAAGTTTCCTTGGATAGATTATTATGCAAAACAGTTAGTACATTTTTAACATTGGGTATATACACTACCTGGCCAAAGATGACCGCCCACTTGCGATTTTAGATATTTTGTTAAATATCTAGAAAAATACTTGAGGAATTATCTTGAAACTCTAAAAGTGTAAATATAATAGTGAAAGTCATAAATTTTGGTGAAGGTTTTCTTTCAAAACTCCGAAGTGGACGTTAACAAATTAAAAAAGAATGAATATCTTTAAGATAACCCTGTCAAACTAATGTAGAAAAAGCGTTAAAGCTGTAGATTATGATTAAGTGGCTTATTGTTCATTTTTATGTCGATGAAATGTATACTCTTAGAGAAATAAAGGTTTTTATAAAAACAGTCCCAAATTTTTCCAAGATTTCTGCTTATAATTTGTAAAGTTCTTAATATAAAATAATATTCTTTTCCGAAAATATGACACATAATATTGCACACAATAACCTGTTATCAGAATAAAAAAATAATAAAAAATGTATAAAAAATGATTAGGTTTACCAAATAATTTTTCACTGCGCATGCGTAAACGATATCAAAATTTCATTTGCATATTATGTTAGCTAAGTGTATAGAGCAACTTTTGTGAAAGTCTCAAAATCATAGCTTGAAAATTCTGAAAATAATCGTGAATAGAATAAGTTGAAAATCCGTTATTCCCAAAATGAAGCAAAAAGAAGAGGGTTCTATCCATATACTCATTGATTTGTGTCAATATGGAATATACAATATGAGACGTGCTACTACATTTGGATAAAATCCCTCATAATGTTGCTTCATTTTGTGAACAACGGATTTTGTGATAATTCTATAGACGATTACTTTCAGAATTTTGAAGCTATGATTTTGAGACTTTCACAAAAGTTGCTATATATATTTAGCTAACATAATATGTAAATAAAATTTTAATATAGTTGACGCATACGCAGTGAAAAATTATTTAGTAAACCTACTCGTTTTTCGTACAATTCTTATTATTTTTTAAATTCTGATAACGGGGTATTGTGTGCAGTATTATTTGCCATATTTTTAGAAAAGAATATTACTTTATATTAAGAACTCTACAAATTATAAGCAAAAATCTTGGGAAAAATTGGGACTGTTTTTATAAAAACCGTAATTTCTCTACGAGTATACATGCCATCGACTTAAAAATGAACACAGTTTATTACTATAAGCCACTTAATCATAATCTACAGTTTGAACGCTTTTGCTACATTAGTTTTGATAGGGTTATTCAAAAGTTATTCAATCTTTTTGAATTTGTCGACGGTCTCCTTTTGGAGTTTTGGAAGAAATCTTCATGGAAATTTATGATTTTTACTATTATATTTACACTTTTACTGTTTCAAGATAATCCTTTTTGTACATTTCTAGATATTTAACAAAATGTCTAAAATCGCAAGTGGACGGTCATCTTTGGCCAGGTAATGTATATATATATTTAGCATCGCAAAAGTAATAAACATTTTAAATAGCTTAAGTGTATTTTAATTTGCTTAATATTCACATTTAAGATATTTAATGTTCCGCTATTCTTTATTTTGAACTGTCAGTGACAAGTACTTCTATTTTTTTTCTGATATACATCAATATTATTTATTATTTTCTTCATTTCACCTCCTTAAGGGTTTGTAAATTATCCATAAAACAGAAAAGTTGAGATTTGAAAACGAAATCCGATTCTTTCCGTCATTGGTACTTGAAGCTCTTTAAGAACTACATTTCAAACAATGTATATCAAAAGTATGTCTTTTATTCTTTAAGTTAGAACACTCCTGGGTTATCATTTTCCAAATTTAATCCCTTTGCGATGGTTCAGCTTTCGAGGATTTTATTCACGAATTCACAGCAGAAAATTGATGTATTATTTATGAAGCTCTTTTATAAATTCGTCAGCAATTTTTCCAAGTGTTTTTTATTAAAACAGATATTTTGAATCTTTCTTTTCATTGTAAAAATTCTTTACGAATAATTTTCCATGTGGTTATTTTTCTTACATTATTCAATAGTTTTGCTCCAACTTATTGAAAAAAGAAATTGTTTGCATTAGTTATTAGCTTTTATGTTTAGAAAACATTTTTTTTGTAAGCTTACACAAGCAATATCACTTAAACGGAACTATTTATGCTTTAAAAATAAAACCAGCTGTATATTTTAATGAACTTGTTTTTAATCCATAATATTATATATGCTATTTATTTTTACGTTCATACTCGTAATAATTTATTGTTTTCTCTGAAGGTAATTAAATGTTTATATACAGTTGAGGTTTGTTTTCAGGTTACATAAATAGTGCCATGTGAACCGAAATATTTACTATTTTTTAAAATTAAAACCAGGATGTGCGGAGTCGTTGAAAAATATGGACAACTTCGACTTCGATGGCTGAAATTGTAATGACTCGGACTTCGACTCCAATTCTGACTCTGAGATAACAATGTATTATACTTAAAAAAAAAAAAAGTTACTAAGATTTTTTTTAGGAAACAGGGATGCTTAGAACTCATTATGTAACTATAATCCCGGTTACAGGTAAAATTTTAGTAAGATTACTTACTAAAGATTATATCAGATTAATTTATAAAACCATTATTCAATCGGTAAATTAATTATGAGTGAAATGTAAATGAATTATGAAAAAAAGTCCGGACTAGGATTCGAACCAGCGATGCACTGGCTGAAACCACCAATGCTCTTCCAACGGAGCCATCCCGGACGAACACTGCAGGATTATTTCACCCAAATAGCTTTAACGATCATACAATCTGGTCTGATACTTTGGATCAACTCAATAGAAAAAGTTGAAGGTTAATCCGGGATGGCTCATTTGGAAGAGCATTGGCGGCTTCAGCCGATACTACATCCCTGGTTCGAATCTTGGCCCGGACTTTTTTCACCCACTCGGAAAATTTACATCTGTTACTAAAGATTACTTACTTATTTTAGTATATCCGTTTGCAAAGCTACAGGTTTCTGCAGCTTTACAAAAGCTAGTTTTGTTGACTTAAACTTACAGATAAAATTTTAATAAGCATGCAGATCTATAACTTTACATTTGTAGAGTTACAGATATGTTTTTATAGTGTAATTCCATTTAATGTGTTTTGTATTTTATTTAGCAAAAATTTTTTTAAAGTAAGAAAAACTTGAAGAAACATACCTACAGCCATAGAAATATAAAAACTTTAAGAGAATTTTAGTATAAAAAGTTTGAAATATTTCTAAATATTAGAAAAAGTTTTGAAGAGCATACATAATCCAGCAGAAAAAATGTCAGAATTAAACCAATTTATCAAATACCAAACTAAGAAGAGGATATGCTACAAATTTTCTTAAACATATTTCAACATCTATCCACAAAACTTGCTATGAATTTCAAATTGTTAAACTACTATAATTTTGACATACAGAATTCAGTGTGGATATCATAAACGTAATAAAACGTCTTTTAATGACAAGAAAAAATGTGAGAAAAATTCTTGCGATCTTGTCAGAGTTCTAATGTTGGAATTTTTAAAAAGATATATTTTTGATGCTGGAAAGAAAAAAAAAATTCTAATTTTTGAATTAATTCCAATAGCAAAAGTGCATTGATTTTATTTATAATATAAATTTATTGCAATTAAATGATTAATTTTAAGAATTTATTTAATTTAAATAACATGCCAAATTTCAAGTTCTTAGCCACTTTATTATCGCAAAAATCGTAATTTAGGAAGTTTTTGCACAGGTGGTTGTGGCACAAACATAAAATGTTAATTATGGTGGAGCAATAAATATGTATGTAACCATTACTTTTGAAATCGGGTTGGTATTTTCTGAGATTGTATAGAAAAGATAATTTAGAACATTATTAAAAAGCCTTTTACGCATTTTCACGACTTTTAAATTTAGATTCTTATATAGACTCATCTTAAAGTGCATTTATATCTTATATGTAACCACCATGCCAAATTTTATGTTTTTAGTCCTTTCAGTAAGATAAAGGACGACATGGAAACAAAATATATCTTCTGTTGGAACAAGGACGATTTTCGTTAATTTATTTAATATAATTATTTTTGAAGTTGGTTCAGTAGTTCGAGAAATTATAGCTTACAAATAAACAAACAAACATGCATACAAACTTTACTTCTTTATAATATTAGTATAGATATATGGATTTGAAAAGAAACAAATTACTTTTTTGGGAACTACTAGGTTATCCCGTCGACCAAAAAATTATCGCCAAACTATAAGATTAAATGCCAATAATGGTTCATCGTGAATATCACATTCAATGACATTAAATGCGATTCACGTGTTTAAAATGCCATTAGTGATTTTTATTTCGACTTTTTATTAATATTCTACTAATTATTTGTTTTTCGTTATTTAAAATAAAAATTATGTCAATATGTACAATTTGGCTATTAGTTTGGCGAATTGTATAATTTGGCGAAATTGGTCAACGGGATAACAGAGCAATAACCCTTTTTTGTGCTAAAAAAAAAAAAAAAAAAAAAAAAAAAAAAAAAAAAAAAAAAAAGCTGAAAACACTTTTTAACAAGAAAAATATTTTTGCTGAAATATCCAAAAGGCATTTTTTTTCCTATGATGATATATCTAATATACTTGAGCTTTAATGCAGAAAAAAATAAAAGAGAAAAAATGCTTTAGAAACTATATGTTTTACTTTTAGCTTTGATGTGGAAACTTTTTTCCCCTTCGAAACGTTTACAAAATCATCGTATCATTTTTCTGTTCAGGTAACCACTTATCGATATGATCTTGCTTAACTTACTCAGTAATATTGGACTTGTGCTGCCTTTTATTATATGTTTTTACGACTTTTTCCATGCAAAAAATACATTAAAGCACTTCCGAATGATAACCCATAAAAAGTCAGCCACCATGTTTATTTATTTTTATGCTGTTTTATTTTTCAATTTCTGTAAAAGAATATGTTTCTTTTTAAATTTTAAATTTTGTTTACATTTTAAATCGTTTAAAAAGAATAAAATGATCAAATGTTTTCTTAGAAAATAAGTATTACTCAAGCATGACAACTGAATTTTTATTTATTTATTTATTTATTTTTAAAGATTAAGTTAGTATGTTTTTTAAAATAAATAATGAAATTTTTTTATATAGGCCGAA
Organism: Maratus speculifer; assembly: GCA_964019185.1. NCBI lineage: Eukaryota > Metazoa > Arthropoda > Arachnida > Araneae > Salticidae > Maratus > Maratus speculifer. The sequence goes on along the minus strand of OZ025295.1, from coordinate 115,328,615 downwards.
TCCATGTCGATTCAGGCAGGGGGGTTACCTTCATAGTCTCAGAAGTTCTTTGATTGAACATATGTTAAAATTCAGGAAAAAATAAAATTCCCGTAATTTTTGGTTTTCCCCAAAAAAATTTCTGGACCGAGATACAGGGTGCCAAAGATGGCATCCCGAGCACCTTTTCCCGTTTGGGATTTTCGAAAAAAAGTTTAAAGTGCTCTATCTCTGAAACGATGCAAGATATTTCGTTGCAGTTTATTTTATTATAAAGATAATATTTTTCTGCTTAAAAAGATATACTTCATTTTGGAATATATATTTAATTATTTTTACAGCAGCCTTCTAAAAAAAATTTTTTTTAATCGAAAATAATTTTTTTCTCAAAAATGCCAATCTTAAAAATTTTGATTTTTTTACTGTTAGTCAATATCATTGAGTACTACCTTCACTGTAAAGGAGAACTTCCACTTTTGAGTTTAACAAGTTTTAGAATCATTTCAAGAATTTAGAGAATTTTACAGGAACTGCATGTCAAAAGTTCCAGTAAAAGTCTCTCAATTTTTGTTTATTTGTATCAAATGTAGCCTATTACATATCCTAAACAAGTTAGAAATCACCCGTCAAACATGGTAAATGAGGTGCATTCATACTATGACTAGTTTCATAAATATTTAGATCTTGGTACAATAAGTATTACATTCTTGTGAAAACTGGCATGAATGCAAAATTTATTATGTTTCTATATATTAAATTCAGTAATACAGAAGTAATATGAATCCATCTTAAAAAGAATGTAATCACCAGGTCAACCTAGAATCATTACCTATCATGGGATATGTTTGAATTAATTATGCGTGATAGGATTTAACAGGATGAATAAAACATTTATGCGTGTCTTTTTTTCAAAGTTTTAATTTGACTTTCATGACATTTGAAGGTAACATTTTTTTGTTTGAAATGATATATTAAATTTTGAAAAAATGTATTCATATTTTCTGATGCAGCCATTTGATTTTTTTTTAATTAAAAGAAATCAAAAATGCCAGTCCTAAATTTATTTTTTTGCTGTCGATTAATACCATTGAGTACTTACTGCCTTCCTTATTTCGAAAAACTTCCACTTTGGATTTTGATAAGTTATCGAAAAACATGTAACATTTTGCCATATATTTTACCAGTTCTTGTATGACAATCACATACTGGTCTTAGGAAATCAAAATCTTAGTCTTGTTTGACATAGGATTTTATTTCTTAATAAGTATAAGAAACTGACAGCTTTAAAAATAGCTTACAAAAGAAAAAAAAAAAAACATGCACTAAAGTTTACAAAATATATGTATAAGTTTCAAAACATATTACTTCCAGTGCACTCTGTTTAGAACTGAAATTAGAAATTCATAGACTTTATAATTTGTTGAACAGTATCTGTATCTTTCTTTGATATTTAGTGATGCCTTCCTATTTAACTAATAGGGTCTGGGGCTTCCATAATCCTTAAAACATTGTGAATAGGAAGTGAACACTGGTGGTGGTGTTGCTGTCTTGCAGGTGGAAATCTATATCCAACTGCCGATCCATGTGGGAGCATAAAGTTAACGATAATTTCATAAACAACTGATATCATTTACCTTTGCAATCCACCACTCACAGTAATATACACAGGCAACAAAATTTCCTTTTTATAAATTGTGAATCTGAATATTTTGCAATTATTTCAGAGATCTTGGTTGGATAAATGAAATTTCTTCTTGCTTGCTGTTCAAAGTTTGTGCAATATAATAATAGATGAATATACCCATCACTATGATATTAATAGATGATTGTTCATTCTATTAAATTCTATCATACATAATTAAATATCCCATGATAGGTAATGATTCTAGGTTGCCCTGGTGATTACATTCTTTTTAAGATGGATTCATATTACTTCCGTATTACTGAATTTAATATATAGAAACATAATAAATTTTGCATTCATGCCAGTTTTCACAAGAATGTAATACTTATTGTACCAAGATCTAAATATTTAGGAAACTAGTCATAGTATGAATGCACCTCATTTACCATGTTTGACGTGTGATTTCTAACTTGTTTAGGATATGTAATAGGCTACATATGATACAAATAAACAAAAATTGAGAGACTTTTACTAGAACTTTTGACATGCAGTTCCTGTAAAATTCTCTAAATTCTTGAAATGATTCTAAAACTTGTTAAACTCAAAAGTGGAAGTTCTCCTTTACAGTGAAGGTAGTACTCAATGGTATTGACTAACAGTAAAAAAATCAAAATTTTTGAGATTGGCATTTTTGAGAAAAAAATTATTTTCGATTAAAAAAATTTTTTTTTCGAAGGCTGCTGTAAAAATAATTAAATACATATTTCAAAATGAAGTATATCTTTTTAAGCAGAAAAATATTATCTTTAAAATAAAATAAACTGCAACGAAATATCTTGCATTGTTTCAGAGATAGAGCACTTTAAACTTTTTTTCGAAAATCGCAAACGGGAAAAGGTGCTCGGGATGCCATCTTTGGCACCCTGTATCTCGGTCCAGAAATTTTTTTGGGGAAAACCAAAAATTACGGAAATTTTATTTTTTCTGAATTTTAACATATGTTCAATCAAAGAACTTCTGAGACTATGAAGGTAAGATTTTTTCTTTGGCTGCCTGAATTGACATGGACTATGCCTATATTTAGATATCACAAATCACGTTTTACTTTTTAATAATAAAACATTGAAAACATATTAATGAAGTGCATATTTAAATGACGAATTACTATTTATTAATTGATATTCGGTAGAGAATAATTTTTTATTAACTATTATTTAACTTTGACGGGGAGATATTTTTGATTTGAAAGACGCCTAGATCACTGTCGCGACAGCTAATGGCTGATATTTCGTGACTGATTTAATAAGATCTATCACATACTTGAAAATCAGCATATAAAAAATAGTTAATTCAAAAATGTCTTTGGTTCTAGGATTTTTATAATTATACAATTATTAATGGAAAAGTTTTCTTTTAGAAAATATAAGATAATAGTTTAAAATATGGCGTTTTAAATGTATTATTGAAATATGAAGTAATTTTCATTTGTGAGTGCTTTTATTAAAAAATAAATTAATTATTTAATATTTTTCAGTAATCACAAGTAAATATTTTATTTCAATTTAAAATATAGTGTATGGAAACATCACAATTCGTTTTTTTTTAATCTGGCAACAGTAGATAAGAATAGCTTTTCAAAATATGAATTAAATCTCTATTCAGATAGGGAAATTTTAGAATAAATAGCTTCCAAAAGGAAATAATAAAATCATTTTTATGTTACTTGTAGCTATTATTTTACATTACTGCAACCAAAGCTCATTCGATTTTAACAAACTTTGGAGACAGATTTGGCAATGGTGGTGGGAGATGAACCAGGGATCTCATTATCAATTTTAGACGAGAACGTTGGCTTCCAGCCAAATGGCAAACCACTTACTCTAAACTCAGCATAAAACTAATCCGCTTTATGCTGATCAAGCGAGAGGATTTAGCTGCACATTCCATTTTTATTGAAGAAGACATCTTGTTGACGTAAAACGAGCAATGGGCTCTTAAGGCCTTTGTCCTTGAGCGAGCTAATGCTATTCCTATGGGGAAGCATTTTTCTAATAACTCTTTCGCATTTTGACATTTTTTTTCTTTTCTTTTTTCTTTTTTCTTTTTTTTTTTGCATTGGGTAGCTGAGTTGCATGCTGACAGCGCACCTTTTTTATTTTTTCGATTTTGGTTGCAGATATATTTTTTAAAAAGCACTTTCAGTTTCGAAACCGGTTTTGAAAGTGAAACTAACTTTGTAAAAAATATCTGCAACCAAAATAAAAAAAATAAAAAAGGTGCGCTGTCGGCATACACCTCAGCTATCCAATGCAAAAAAAAAAAAAAAAAAAAATTTCAAAAATGTCAAAATGCGAAAGAGTTATTAGAAAAATGCTTCCCCATAGGAATAGCATTAGCTCGCGAGCGTTTCCTCGAGCGAGGACAAGGGCCTTAAAGAATGCCGTTTTATACATGTGTGATGCGAGGTATAAGCTTCGTGCTTGAGTATTTTCACTGGATTTTCTTCCTGAAGATGATTGATTTAGTGCTGCTATCTGTTGATTAGGAGATGAGTTGATTGTTGTTGAAAGCAGTATGTTTGTGCCTGTCATCAAATATGAAAGTTTGGATTGGCGTCTTTGAGAGTTGAACCAGGTATTTCACAATCAGTAGCCGAGAACTTTACAGCGATCAAACTGCCAAGACAGTTAATCTAATCTAGTAACTCACTTTATAATGATCAAGTGAGATGAAATCACTACAAAAGAAATATTTTTTATTGAGTGATTTGGTACAATAGTTTGAATCAAACAAATTCGTGCATAAAAATTATTTAAAATTTCTAGGGTCATTGAATTGTCTTCTCAACGATAATCTGATTGTAATTAAATTTATTCTATTTATTGATATCTAAGTTCTATTGGTATCTATTTATTGATATTTAAGTTCTAAAAGTATGAAAATGTTGTATAGACACCGGGATTACATTGCACAGCACATCAAGAATTTAGTGAATATTCGAGATTATGAAACTTCATCTTTAGAATGCATGAAACAAGTTCCGATGAAGAAAAGGACCAATAAGAATATCATGTGCGCTTTTTCCACTTGTTACACATTTTTACTTTTTTGTTTCAATATTTTGTATGATCTCTAAATTTGTTGAATAATGTACACTGGAGCTCATATGAATGATTAATTAAATGCGGAACAGCCTTTAGGAAATTTTATTTGTCATATTAATTTTGTATTATTCATAATATTTCTAATCAAAGCTTTTTATTCCGATAAAAATCTTTAAAAAGGATTGTATTGTATTTTTTCTGATTCTCGACAATTGTATACTCTCTGATTAAAAACAATTTACAAAGAGTGACAAAAAATAAGAATAACATACTACTAAACAAAGAATATCTCAAACAAGCGATTGTAGTGTGATAATTATTTAAATAAAATTGGAATTTAAAAAAAGTCAAAAGCTTTGAGAAAATGAAGGATTTCGTAAATGTGTTTTTTCGGAGTATGTTTCAGCAAAATACATTTCAATTTGTTGACTTTAATTTTGAAAATAAATAAATATGTTTTTCTTTTAGAACTACCCAAAATCATTACAGAATAGACACCACAACATTATCGTTCAAATTACAATCCAAAACCTGTGATTTTGTGTTAACATTTATATGCGAGCCATCGTCAGATTTTCTGTGACGTCACTCACAAGTATTGCTATAACTCTCTAACAAAACTACTAAATAAAAATGTGCAATTAAAACATTTCTCACAAAATCATCTAACTTATTTATTGCAAGGCAGCGTCATATTTTATCTACCAGTTTTATCGTTGATGTTTTTAGTATATATGATAGATTAGCAGCTTTCGCCCGCTACGCTGGTCGATTTCTCTAAAGGAATTTTGAATCAAACAAAATACATCTAATAAAGATATAATAATAATAATTATGGTATCCAATCAAACAACCATAATTCTGGTCTTATTCGTATTATCTTACATTATCCGGTTCAAAGTCGATGTTGATGACATAATAGACAAAATAGCTCTAAAATGACCGAAATACCTGTTTATTTTCTATCGTGTCACTCTTCTACTTAAATCGACTGTTGAGATATGCCAAATGTTCTAAATTTTTTGACGCCCCCTTTTAACCTCCTTAAAGGGGGGAGAATTTCTAAAATCGTTGAAATACGTGTTTAATTACTTTTTAGTATATTTATTATCTGGATTTTCACGCTTATACCTTGAACGATTGTTGAGATATACCAGGATGTTCCAGAATTTTTGCCCCCTCCCGTTTGCCCCTCCTTAAGAGATGAATTTTCAAAAATCCCGTTTTAGGGCATGCTTACGTCATAAGAAGTATATTCTCCTAAATTTTCATACCTCCAGTTTCAGTAGTTTGGGCTGTGTGTTGATTATCAGTCAGCCAGGACAAACTATTTCATATATGTATAGATTAAATAGTGTTGATAACAAAAGTGTCAGTCTGATGGTGGATATGACCCCGTCTCTCGAGCACTCTGTAACTGAGTTTTTATTCATTTCATATTGTAACTGATTGCTTGATGTTGCTATGGCAAAGTTGTCAAACTTTAATCATAGCCAGCAAAAGTGGAATAAAGCGAGTGATTAACATAAATAAGGGGAATTTTCTGATAGCTAAACATCATATAAAATTTTCTTATGTTTATTACACGCTGATAAAAGCAATTATTAAACTAATACAGGACTAATGTTTTCGTTCATTATTTCTTTCTTTTATGAGCATTTTATTTTTGCTAAAGATATAATGTAGCGTGCCCAATTCGACAAATTTCAAATGATGAAAACTCTGCGAATAAACTTTTCCAAGATAAAGATATGTGACATTTTTGTCATAAAAACATAGATAAAATTATGTGTCCTTCATAATAAGGCTGCGACGACGAGTCACATTTTTGCGACAAATTTTACTATGGATGATTTTGTCATACATGTGACATTTTGAGATAGGGAGCCAGTAATATTATCTGCAAGTTTCCCCATTTTATATCACAGGAGTCATGGAGAGGTAAAAATTAAGTAAATAAATAAACGTTGAAGCTTCATTAAACTACACATTGACTGCTCCAAAACAGTTTATTAAAATGCATTCATATAGAGCGGAAAATGCTCTCCCCGGAGCAGACATTCCATAAAAAAAAACATAGCTTTCGCAAGTCACCTAAACCCGAAATATCGAAAAAAAGATTCCATCCATCTCTGATGGGCGTCCTCTCTTAAGTAAAAAAAGTTTCTAGAACTATCGATAATCTCTAACCGCGATTCTTTTATGTAAACAGAATTTAATGTCTAGCACCGAGGTTAAAAATAGCAGCCTCGAATCTTCGGCAAACGATAATTTTATTTTAAAAGATTATTATTTAACTAATTTATAAACGAAATCAAAATTCGAATGTATTTCACAGACAATAATTTCATACAAAAAAGAAAAAAAATGAATTTATTGATTCGCAATAAATATCAAACGTGAAGAAAAAAAAATAAAAATAATGATATATTTGAAAAGTACGGTTTTGGAATAAATTTAATCCAATTTTCTTAAAAAAGGGTTGATAAAAGCAAGGAAAAAATGAATTTTATTAGGAATTTTAAGGAATAAAGTTTAATTAAGAATATTTTTAATTTAGAGCCATTTTTTAAAATTATGCACTTTGGAATAAATGTTTTTTTAAGGCGAATTAAGAATTTATATAATTTCTATAAAGATTAGTAGATTAAATCTAATAACAGGATTTTAATTTTATATTTTGTATTATTTAATTTTATATTTTGTAATTTTGTATTTAATTTTATATTATCAAGTTGCAATAAATACGGAATATTGTTAAAAGGAAATTAATGTAGTATAAGGTTAATTTTGGCGAAAAAAATTTAAATTTGTAATATATATGATAGACTACTATATACTATAAATATTATACTATAGATAACGAAACAGCCAGTCAGTTACGCACCAGCACCGGGATGTTTCTTCAGCTACATGGCACATTTCGCTGCAATGTAAAATGAATAGTAACCTGATTACAGATGTTATTTCGACTCAATGCAATCATCAGTAATGGAGTTGCTATTTATTTCACATTGCTGTAGGCTGTCTGATGTTGCTATGGCAACATTCTCTGGTCGTACGTTACCTGACAGGAAGTCTTATTATACGTATAACCAAATTTATTTACAATATACATAAAGTGTAAATAGGAATTTCGCTCCGGCTGTTCATGACTTGAGTTCTCCTAAACAGATTTTTATGAGACCTGCACTGTTAGTTAGATAATTTTTCAGGGAAGCTTTTAGTAGATTGCGTATCATTCTATGTTGCTTACAAGGAAGGTCTCCGAACGGGCATACCCCAAAAAATCTGAAAAAACTACAGAATGTTTTTCCCATGAGGATATATACGTTTATAAAAATATTTTCGGCAGAACCTCCCAATTAGTATCCGTAAAAAAATAATGAAAATTTCGTTATTTGGCGATTTATCGTCGGTTAGCGATGGAATGTAATTTAAAAAATACTTTATGTCAAACACATTTCAAGAAAAAAAAAGTTTCATGTTGAACTTGTTTTAATACATTTAATTTAAATCACTTTAGTTATTAAGTTTAAGTTAGTTTTAAGTATAATTTTGCTATATCGATATTTATATGTATTTATATTCAAATTTAATCATCAAAATTTGAGATTTAAAACGAAATTGATAATTTAAATTAATTAAATTTGTTTCAAGTTCAAAGTCCAATTGAGAATTATCTATTAGATTTTGTTGCTATGGAAACGTCTGGCTTTTATTTTTGAATACGCTTAAACGTATGAAAATATTTTTCTCATTGTGATTTTTTTTTTTTTTTTTTATCTATGAAAACATTTTTTTCCAGTGATTAATTAAATAACTACTTCAGCATGTAATATATACATGTAAAACAATATGTATGTGTATGTGTATTGAAGTCTCTCATTGTTTATGTTTAAATTCATTAAATACCATTTACACGCATTCTAAATATCCAACAGTTTTTTGAGTTGCATTAATCGTTTGCTTTTGGTGAGGAAAAGGGTTGCTCGCCAAATCGAGTGACTCTTTCGCCTTTTCACGCCAAATATTCAAAAATATTTAATTTTTTTACACACTTTCTTCAGTGATTCCGCCGCTAATTTTGACTGATCCTTTATTACATACATAAGTATTTTAATTAGTATTTTTTTCATAAAATTCTGACTATGCCCGGTTTGGAGACCTTCTTTGTTAGTTTTAGAATTATTGGAAAAAATTCCGCAACCAGATGATCATGAAAGATTAACTTTTTAAAAAAGCTACACTGGACAGACTTTAATTAGTATTGCATTGTATGTTTTATGTTGCTTAGTTATAGATATATGGACTAGAGTTCTATAATCAGATATACATGAGTATTACAGTTTTTTTAATAAAGCTCTATTAGGCGGATTTTGTTGACTCTTGCACAGTTAATGATTTTAGGGAATGTTTTAGTACATAATATATCGCTATATGTATCTTTATTAAAAAATTATGGTGGAAAGTTTTACAACAAGGAGAGCCTGATTATAAAGGACTAGTATTTTAAAAACTTTTACTGTATGGATTTTGATGATACTTTCTTTGTTAATTAAATAAATTTTCAGGAATTGTTTAATATGTTGCATATTGTTCGATCCTTCTTTAACACGTGTTAATGTAAATGATCAACTAAAAGAGTTGTTCCTTTACAGGCTCATTTTTGCCTGACGCATTAAAAATGTAATAGTGCAACGGCTTTTGTATCATTGTCAGCAACGCGAACAGACATTAGATATAAAGATCCACATTGCTCTAAAACACAAAGAGTCAAGGTTCGTTTCAGAGAAACCGACCACAGTAACGCCTATAGCCTGCTAGTTTAAAATGTCATATACATAACTGCCAACTTTTACTCATTTTTGCTACCACTAAAATTATACAGATATTTTCCATTTGTTTAATCACAAGATTTCAATGATTAAATAAGACAATATTTATTATAAAATTTTTATGGTAAGAAAAATGCGTAAAAGTTGGCAGCTATGCATATATGTATCGATATCATTGACGCTAAAAATGTCCTAAAAAAATGTAACACTGACTCCCAGACGTTTAAAATTGAAAGTACTTTTGAAATGTATCCAATAGAAGTTAGGAATCCTTTTCCTAGTGTACGCAGTAGCTTTAACACACTCTTTTGAGAAATGGACGTAATATTAGCTAATGAAAAGACTATTCCCTAATCGTAATCCACATAACAAAAATCTTCACTACATTGGTTTATTTTCATGTTTGGTATGTTTTTTTTTATCTTAACGAACACAAAATTTTCAGCGATTTACAGAAAGTGTAGTGACAAACAAACTTAGAGTTTATTTTATTTTATTTAAACAACAGTATTAATTTGTAACAGAAGTTTTTAAACAAGTTCCCCGAAACTTTATTTTTATTTCAATGATTTGTTTCAAGTAATATGTAAATGTTATTTACTTACAAAAGAATATTTTTGTGACTAGTGGAAAAAAAATTATGATTTATGGCTTAGGAAATGGAAGTAAAGTAACATTTATAGACTGAAAGGTGGAAAGGACAAATATTTGTTTAACTTGCAAAGTGGCTGACGTTTTTTTAGTTTGGAAAACCTGCTTGATTTTTTTTCTAATACACAATAAACTTTCAAAAGTTTCACAAATGTCAGCTTGAGTATTTCATGTTGACTTCTTTTTACCTCGCCTGCCAGGCATTTTAGAAATTCAAGCTCTAAATTTGTTTAACAAGTTTGCATTTTCTACCAGTTTGTCAAAGAAAAAAATCTGAGAATTACGTATTCTTTAAATATTTATTTTTTAAAACTTATTATACAAAAAACAAATCTTTACTGGAAGATTAATTTCTTGTTATAGTTTATCAAAAAACAATTACAATTTTTAACACACTATTTACATTTTGTACTAATTTTTTTTAAATATTTCACAAATAAGTATTTATGCTTGGAATCAACGAAATTGTTTTGTAAATTCAATTACTAATTAAAACATCCCAAGATTAATTTAGAATTATCCCTTTACTCTTTTTAGTTCTGGTAGGGATTTGAAAAAATGAATTTTTTTTCCTAAAAAAAAAAAAAAAAAAAAAAAAAAAAAAAAATTCTTTTGGTGCACATAATTGATGTAAAAAGCTTACAATCATTGAACAACCTCGTTCTTTGACTTTATTAGAACAAAATATTCTGTAAATCATAAAGCCTTAGGGTAAACTATCTATGTCCTAAAAATGGCAAGATTGATTATCCACAGGACAGTCACAAAAACGAAAAATCCGTTCAGAAAAACCGAGAAAAACCGAGAAAAGCTTCAGACAAGTCTCATATTTTTAAAAAAATATGACGTACTGTTAATACCAACTATAACTGAAAAAAATATTACTAATGAATGTACCAGTAAGGATCCTCTGTCTCAAATTGTACATTTTTCAATGAGTGTCAAAATTTTCTTTTTTTCTGGCAATCCATTTTACTTTTGAAATAATACAAAATATAAATATATTCATAGAAAAGAAGTGTTGCGTAATACACATTCCCATTGTATTTTTATTCAACGATCTAAGTTTAAGTTGTGTATACTTAGAAACCATATTCACCTCTACCAGGCCTGTTTAACGCCTTTAGAATAAGGAGCAACATTAACGCTGCATTGCTCAATAATGCATAGGGGGAACTGGGGCACATTGATACATCTACACTACTGCTCACAGGGTCATTACAGGAAGTTTCACAACAGCTCTAAAAGGTGATGGATGCAAATGCACTCAACTACATACAAAAAATCGTGGGATGATTCAGTAGTTTGAAAAAATGGGACGGGTAATTTATTGTTTTTGTAGGTTAAAAGTAAATCTGAGATGCACAATTGTAATGGTATTATAAAACTGTTCTAGTATTTTCAACCGAAAAGAATACTCTGCCTGGCTAGTAAAGCTACACTTTATCAGTTCCTTATTCTTTATTGTTAGGTGAATTATGAAGTGTTGGAATTGAGATTCATATTATTCAAAATGGCTGTATGGGGTACACTGATACAGTCTATGTCGGAGCACATTGATACGTATCAATGTGCCGCATGATAGCTACAAACAACCTAAATACTTTTCTAGCTCATTTTGTCATTACATTTTATTATTTTGTTTTACCATACATTCCTTAATCCAACCATTTCCCGACAAAAATATGTAATATTAGTTTTTATTGAACTGAAATAGCTCTAATTTTTATATTAGAACATTTTATAGTATTTTTGCAAACAGAAGACGTACGAAATTACCCAACATCTAGTGCTAGTAGAACTAACAAAACAAAAGGACGGCAGCCTGGAAAATCTCAAATTTATATCAATTCTCCAGAGAAAAAAGTATTTTCGACATGATAAATAGTAAGTAAGAGAAACAAGCTGCAGAACAGCACAGGATAATTATATTGTAAACAGAATTTTTAATATAATTGTCCTTTATTTTCTGTTTATAAACCGATTTATAAACAGAAAACCTGATAATTTTTTCATCTTTTTTCAGAAAGAAGATAATGCTGGGGTTGAAGTGCTAGATAGGACAAAGTTACCACAACCAACAATCAGACAAGGAACAGCCAGAACATCAGGTCATTATACATTTCATTTTGATGCTTTAATATTGCTTACAAATAAATTGTGGGCGATTTGAATTTCTATAAATAAATATAAAATGATTTGCTAACCATTTTTCTATGAAAAATATGCATTGGTGTTATTTTGTCTCCATTTTTCCCAGACGTATCAAAGTGCCCCATGGGGTGTATCAATCTGCCCCGGGGATGGGGCACATAACCCTGTATAGTAATAAGTAAAACCATGTATTATCCGCTTTCTGTATACCAGATTCCAAAAATTAAATTACGAAAAACATAAAATACCAAATAACATACGCCTTCAATTCAATATTTTTTCATTTAAAAATATAAATTCAGATAAAATGAAGTAACAGGTATAGAATATTACAAGTTTGAGGATCATTTAAGGGATCATGTACCTTTAATAGTGTCCAAAATCTATTTAAGAGGACAACTAATAATTAAATATGATTTCATAGCAACATTTAAAAACAAATCCCGTTCAAAAATTCTTATTAGAAGAGAAGTTATGTCTAAAACTCTTTGAATTTTTCCTACATGATGAAGTGGATTTAATCTGTGAAGTTAATTTTCTCAAAACGGCAACTTTGATCATTGAGCGCATGATTTCTGAAAAATAATTGCCTACAATATTACGAAATTTTTACTGAATGTATTAAACAGATAGAGGCACAAAATATTCGATTACTAAGTCTTTCAAATAAAAAGTTTAGAATTTACAACAACGTTTGTATAAAAAAAAACCTTCTCGATATTTCGAGTTTTTTTAAAAGAGCCTTTTTTATTCTAGGGATCGGCAAGATTTTTTCCTATTGAAGACCATTTTAAAAAGCCATTATATTTGTACTCATTAAAAAAATCTTTATTTTAGCCATTGATATGCAAAAAAATCATGTGGCATTGCATGCAGAATAACTCTTTCGTAAAACTTGTATTCGCTGTAAAAATAAATAAGTAAAAATATGTATATGAATATATATATTTTCAGAATTTTAATTAATATTTTATTTAATTAATGCATATATAAGCTAAAAACATCCAAGAATGTTTTGAACTTTTCAAAAAAATCACTATATTTCTATAAATATTCGTGCTATTTTTTACAAAAAAAACAGTGAATATGTTCTACAGTATTCACATATTTTTACTCTGCAGCGATCGATTATTTCGTGCATTTTAATATACTTGGTAATATCAAATATTATTATTTTTATCTAATATGTTATTGGCTTCGTAATTGTCGTACTTATTAAACATAACCTTTGTAATTCTTAAATTCCAGAAGAATCCGACAAGTATATTTTTAAATGTTTGACTGAATGTCTAAAATTGAAAGTGTCAGGTCATTAATAACTATATGGTATTAGGGATACAGGGGCACATGTGAACATCGCATTTTTTTTCAATAGTTATTATATGATTTTTTTAATTGAAAAAATTGCCAACGATGACAGCATCTGTAAACATATGGTAAAAATCTTTTGAAGCTTTTTGACATTTAGTTTGTCCTTAGTAGCCAAAATACTGTTATAGATCTCAAAAGTAAAATATCAGTTCCAACTTGTTAACCGAAAAGCTTTATTTATTTATACTTTTATTTGAATTTTAGTGTTTTAACATATTCTATGAATAATAAGAAATTTTTTTTAATAAAAAAATCTTCTAAAATTGCGAAATGTTAATCATTTGTCATTTTAATTTAGTAGCAATATGGGGCACTAACGAACAGACAAGTTGGGGACAGATATGAACTGTTCGTAAATGTCACAATAATCATTTTGTGATTCTGTTATTTTCACTTAACTTCATGAGAAATAATGTCAGCTTCATTATATATTATATTGAATTTATATTATTTGTCATATTTTTTCACATAGAATATTTAATTTTGTGTTGAAACTTCCACAAAAACATTTGCCAACAAGTGCATAAAAAGGAGCAATCTCGTTTATGTTTAGTTGTTGCTTAAATAAATTTAATGTTTTATAAAATGTAATAATGTTATGCAGTGTTTTACTAAAGAGGTTACTATAATATTTTTTTAAGCATCGTTAATACAAAAAGCATTGCGTTAAACAACTTTTAATTTTTTTTTAAATTTCATTTTTATCAATCTTGCAATGATGGCTTACTTTTATCTCTAAAATAGCTATGTATATGATGTTATGCATGGAGATAGATCTAGAGATCTGGATAGATATGGAGTAATACCTTAAGAAATTAACATTTTAAAAATAATAACTACCATAAAATCCAGATACACACCCCACACCGTGTCCTCTTTCAAAAGTAGAAGAAGTTAAATTTACGAGAAAGCGCGTGCGCGCTTATAATCGATATAAAAAACAATCATTAAAACCCTTTTTTACCATTAATTTAGAAGTAAATAAGGCAAATATAAGGATGAGAATCTTTCGTATTTCAGAAGATTTCCGATAAATATTATCTAAATGCCTCCACCCTAACTTCTCTCCGAAATAAAAGCCCCTAAACAAAATTTAAAAGTTTTTATTTTTTTCAAATTTTCTTCTTTCTTCTTTATTTTATTGTAACAATAAATCAGATTTAATCCTCCCTCCCCTTCCCAAATGTACTTATTTTCATTTTATAATCTTGTGTTTAAACATAACATCCAGAAACGAGAGAAATTTATGCATAACTTTTTCTTTATAATGAATTTAACACATAATGGTAACTAATGATTATGACGACAAATGAATAACAGCATGCCGAAGGATACTTTTATTTTGCGTTTACATGTGCCCCACGGGTGTTCACAACTGCTTAAGCGTAGGCGCTTGTGCATGAATGGGGAGAAAAGCAGACAGCAAGTGACTTCCGTCCAATTGACGCGGCAGTGCTTGTGAGGCCATCATGGCTTTTCCATTGAAAAATCCGATGATTAAAGAGCTGCGAGGTGTCTGATCAAAGTCTAAAGCAGTGAGAAATCTGATAACACCTCGCTGCGCTTTAATCATCGGATTTTGCAATGAGAAAGCCATAATGGCCTCACAGGCACTGCCGCTTCAATTGGACGGAAGTCACTTGCTGTCTGCTTCTCTTCCCCCTTCATGCACAAGGGTCTACGCATGTTCACAACTACACTGGATACTCCAATCGCATCTCTCGACGTCTTACTACTTTATTCCAAAGCAGCATGTTCAAATTTCTACCGGTTTGATAATTACGGCGTTTCGTACTTTTTCAGTTGATCGCCCCTAGTATAAAAAGCTGTTCGTTAAAAAAAATTTTGTACACACCCTGTAATCAAAGTTAAAAAATAATAAAAATTGTATAAAAAATGAGTAGGTTTACTAAATAACACATGCATGCGTGAATGCAATCAAAATATTTTGTGCATTGTGTTTTAGCTAAATGTACAGTGAAACTTTTGTGAAAGTCACAAAGACATAGCTTGAAAATTCTGAAAACTATCGGCGCCAGAAAAAGCTCAAAATCCTTTGTTCCCAAAATAAAGCCCCCCCCCCAAAAAAAAAGAGGGACTGTATCTATATATCCATTAATTAGTGTCAATAAAGCTTACACAATATTGCACGTACTACTGTATTTGGATATAGCTTCTCATCTGTTTACTTCATTTTGGATGTGGGAAGTATATTGATCTCATTTCACTTCAGTAGTATAAAGTGAGAAACCAGCTCACTGAAACTGGTTTCGCGTTTTGCTCAACGCTAAAGCACTCGCCTACACTTCACGTGATCGTTGGTTCAATCTCCGGCAACGCCAGACAGTCCCTAAAAGCTTTGTATCCGGGTTATTTATCGTCATCGGCATCCAGTAATTTTTAAACAATAATGCAAAACTATATATCACCCAACGAATTTAAACCAATTTGCCCAGAATTTAAGGTCGGAGTATTTCAAGATCTTGCCGTGTTCTGAGGAACTATCATCTTATATTCGGCGTTTTATTGTTTACTGTGATACTAATACAGTAAAGGCTTCAGAGATACTTAAAAAAATTTATATGCAACAACATTTTTCGCAGAAAATTACAAAATGTTAATATATATGTAACTATTATTGGTATTTTTTATTTTAATCATTCGTTTAATGTAACATGTAAATGTTACTTATTTTTGTAAAATATTTTATAAATTTATCGAATTCTTTTTTTACGAGATGCGATTTCGGAAATGAAAGTAAAATGACTTTTATAGATTGAAAGGTGGAAAAGACAAATATTTATTTATATTGTGAAGTGGCTAACATTTTTCCGTCTGGAAA
Organism: Maratus speculifer; assembly: GCA_964019185.1. Lineage (NCBI taxonomy): Eukaryota > Metazoa > Arthropoda > Arachnida > Araneae > Salticidae > Maratus > Maratus speculifer. The sequence continues at coordinate 115,312,052 of OZ025295.1, read as the reverse complement.
ACTAGTTTAAGTTTTATTTATACTATAATTTACTTTCAAAAGTTTCGCAAATGTCAACTTGTGTATTCCGAATCAACTTCTTTTGGTCTCATCTATCAGGAACTTCAAGAAGCATTCAATTTTTAAATTCGTTTAACTAGATTTGTATTTTTTTACTAGTTTGTAACAGAACAAAAAATTCAAGGAGTCAAATAAGCTTTATGTATGTTTACTTCAAACATTCTTAAGTTTTTTTTTTCATGCAACGAAAAATAAATCTTTACTGAAAACTCTTGTTATAATTTTTTAAAACTGATAGATGATAGTGCTTATTTTTTGTATTTAACAGATTTAAGAAAATCAAGTGATTTATGTACTTAATCATTAAATTTTTTATTTAGTATAATCATTAATTTGAAATTTTATTCCTTCGAATACTAATTTGTTTTTAGGTGCATTCGTAAATATGTAAGTACGTAGCACCTATAGCTGTCGTTCAGTCCGTCCGTCTGTCTGCCTGTCCGCATGTAACAACGCAAAAACTACCCAATCGAATCGTTTGAAATTAAAACTATATAACTATTACATAATTTTGTCGTGTCATTTCAAATTTTATGAAAATCTTATGCATAGATCAATTACAGGGACAATCGAAAGTATTTCGTTACATTGCGGTCAATGGGGAAAAATATTTCAAATGCATTTTAATCGTTTGAAATTTTAAATATGTAATTACAGTGAAACCTCCAAATAAGGGACACTCCGAATAAGAGACACCTCTATTTAAGGGGCAAAACCTCCGGTCCCAGTCCCTTGGTATAGGACGTGTAATGTATTTACCTCTGAATAAGGAACACTCGATTTAAGGGACACTTGATAATGAGATCAAAGGGACTCGTTTTTACATTTCAGATAATGAAGTAGTCTGTGATGAAAATGAAAATACAGATTTTTGTGAACTTATCAAACAGACAGACAGTCATGTTGATACAGAGGCATACGACTCAATTAACAACTATTTATTTACCCACCATTCTGATTCGATATCAAAGCATTTATCCATATTGAAAGCAATGCTGAAAATTGTGAGGATGATTCTGAAAGTGAAGAGTAAAATAAAATTGTAACATAAAAAACTTTACAGATGCTTTTACGCTGTTCTCAAATTAAAATAAGGCAACTTCTAAGACATAAGTTTTAATTTAATTTAATTCGGAAATGCCTAAAACTAGCATAAGTTATTGTTCTGAAAATATGCAGTCGATCAATTTTTCTATTTTTTTGCAAATACAATTGATCTTTCAAAAAATATTGTCAAAGTAGACATTTGAACTGAATTTCGACGTGAAAGAAATGTAACTACTCAAGAAAGAGTAGAAAAATGCCTTTGTCACGTGATCAAAATCGCTTATGTCTCAATAGGTAATTTATTTACAAAAAATTAAAAACACAGTTCAAATCCAAATCACTTCCATAGTCAAATGTTCCAATTTTATACTTTTCCTTTAAAAAAGGAATTTGTAAACGTGTCCTAACGTTTTCTCATTGCTGAGCAGAACAATTTAGATATTCGTTCCCTTAAAATACGCAAATCAGTTAATTACTTCTTTTTAAATTTATTTTTATTTTTATTTATTTATTTATTATTATTTTTATTTATTTTTTATTTATTTATTTTATTTATTTTTGTAAATACTGCTGATAATGAAGAACTAAAATTTATAAGTATGGCAAATAAACATTTGAAAGATTTGTATTGAAAATTTGCAAATTCAAAAACAATCCCTTTTGATTGATTACTTCAAGTGAAATTCTTTCAAATGGTTTTATACATTTTGCATGCATACTGTTTGCATAAAAATATAAATCAATAATTCTATAAATCATTTAATGATTTAGTAATGAATTGAAATTTTTAATTAATTAATTCTCTTGTCTCATTAACATAATTTATGCACTTTAGATACATTTAAATTTCCCCTTTAATGCTTTGTTATTTATATGTCCTACTGAACTATTAATTAAAAATAATACAAAAAACTCTGAATAAGGGACACCTCTATTTAAGGGACAAAAGTTCTGGTCCCATAGGTGTCCCTTATTTGGAGGTTTCACTAACATAATTTTGGCGAGTCATTTCAAAATGTTTCAAAAGCATTTTAAAGGTGTTACACTGATTTAAATATAATAGAATACATGAACCTATGAAGTATATATATATACATATATATTAAAATATACATTCTGTATAATCTGTGAGGCAAAAAAAAAATATATATATATATTAAATTACAGGGTTGTTTGAGGCGTGTGTTAATTATATTAAACTATTTCAAATTTTATGAATATGATATATGTTGCTGAAATGTAATAAGAGTTTCTTCCTGTATATTTACAGGAACACAAAGAAGATTTCGACCACTATATTATATCCGAAATACTGTCTACTATAACAGCAAGATCTGAATATTTTTAAAACTTCGTTAGTGCGAACGCACCTCATTTGCTACGCTTCACGTGCAATTTCCAACTTGTTTGTTATTGCAACTAACAGGATCTCTTAATACACATCCTTTACACAGCTGAAGATTTTTTTTTGTGAAATTACAGAGAACCTATGGATAATCCATTATCTTACGCCTTATGTAAAATGATAAAGATTTGGAAATCAGAAATTCTATCAAATAACAGAGATATCATTTCGTAAATTAACAGTACATTCTATAAAATTACACGAGTAAAATAGCTGTAAATTTTACTTTTAAAAATAACGATTTAGTGGAGGATATTCCATCTATGCCATGATCACATAGTCAAGGCAAAAACTTCTAGCATAAAGAAGTGAAAGCTCCGTTAGACGCAATATAAATCCCCACTAGCCAATGTGGCAGTTCATGGGGAAAGCACTGGCTTTCTTTCTTATCAGTTAGAAGTTCTTTGGGTAAATTACCGATACCACGTGACTTTTTTTAGCCTGAAGCACGGATTTGGAATATCCTCCATTGCTTTTCGATATTTATCAGCTTTATGAAGAAGAACCAGAGTTGACACAAGAAATTTCGCTATGGTACCACTTAACTTTTCTAACAATATCTGGCTTCCTCACGGTTCGATCCCGGACCTTTTAGACAAGAGTAGAACACTTTACTGACTATGCTATATGAGCCGTTGCAATTCTATGTAAAGGATGTCTTTTACATTGAGCGGGAGTAAAAAAATATAGTGTTTGTTATTGTTTTTAAAAGTTTCATTTGAAATACTTGTTAGGGGCCTCCGTGGCCGAGTGGTCAAAGCACTACACCACTAATCGCCTTTGAGGGTTCGAATCCCACTGGCCCCATTGCATGCACTCTTTGTGTGGAGCTCCCGTTGTGTATCTCCTGTATTGTAAAATTTCCTTGTGCCGTCTCGTCCGTGTAATATTGACGAGGATTTATAAGCAAGCTTCATGTCGAGCACACAAATCAGATGTATGTTGTTCAATAAACAAACAAATGCGCGTTAAACACATTCGTGTACGTTTTAAAAAATATTTTAGATAGACACAAAACATTTTAGTATCAACAATTATTTTTAGAAATCAATTAAAATGTTTTAGTATGTTTAATTATAATTTTGTAAAACTAGTTTAAGTAATAAGTGTAACATTTAACGAATTATTATGAAAATATTTTATTTATTTATTTATTTATTTTTGCTACAAAAAGTTTTTGAAATTGTCATACAATATATTGTACACACTTTTAAAATTCTTCTAAAATCTTATTAAGTTAATTTTTCTCTATTTTCTTATTTAAAAAAAAAAAATTAATATATGTATTAATTTTTTTTTAAATAAGAAAATAGAGAAAAATTAACTTAATAAGATTTTAGAAGAATTTTAAAAGTGTGTATTTCGAATGACAAATTATAAAAAAAGATAAAACATGAGGAAATTCTTACAAGGAATTCTATACACGAAAAAGGAAATGGTGCAAAACGCTGATCGAAAAACTCAATCAAATGCATTTAACCGAGAACTAGAATAAATTTACAGAGTCTCTATTTTTATCTGTATTTTTACAGACATTTTTAACAGCATAGGCTGCTTTCATAACACAGAAATCTTTTTAATGCTCCCCCTGACTGTCCAGCCAAATGGCAAAATTGTAATTTTGTTTTCTATGTTTTTTGTTACAAATGTTTTAAAAAATACATTACTGTTCCAACATATAAGAAAACTTAATAATCAGAGACATGAATGTAACCCTTTAGATTATTAACAACTACTAAATATTTTAAAATTGCAGTATATATAGATATAAAATATGAAAATATTGCAGTGAAACCTTCTGCTTAGTGAATGGATATATCAGTTCACGGCGGTGAGAAGGTTTAGTTTTATAATCGTTTTCGATGACAATAAAAGCAGCAATAAAGTGATTCTCTTCGCCTTTGAAAATCCCTATTGCACAGTGGGACATGTAAACCGGATTATTTTGTGTGTCTTTGTAAAGGAATGATAAATGATATGATTTTCAGAATCGATAGAAAACATTTTGTTGTATCTGTACAACATGTACTATTTCGGCCATTTTCAACATAGTGTCAAGTCCGTTACCAAATGTCAAGTCTGTTACCGAAAGGATTTTTAATTATTATCATTTTTTCACCATTCTACTTTTATTTTTTATTCAACCAAGAAACAAATATGCATTTTCCTTAAAATTTAATAATTTACATGGATATATACTTTAATTATTAGAAAAAAATTTGTATAATTTCTATGTGATCAAAATCTTGTGGCTAAAGCTGTCTTTCATTTCAATTTAATTTAAGTATTATTAATAAATATCATGTTTTGAAATTTAAGAACATAAGTCACTTCAAAGTAAGTTGATGTTAGGAAATTAAAAAAAAAATAAAACTGAGTATTTTCAGTAATTTTGCATGGTAACAGACTTGACAATTTGAATTACAAGCCAACTTTAAATAGCATTTACATATTATATTATAGGGAAAAGTGCACAACCAATTTTTTTCATGTACCTTAAACATTTACTTCAACACCTATCTCCATTTTTTTTAAATATTAAGTTTGAAAAATAAAATTAAAATTCTGAAATGTAAGCGAATTGTGAAAATGACCCATTTATTATACGTTTACTATTTATTAAAATATGGTGAATTACTTAAAAAAAAATATACTTAAGTATTCATTTACTGGTCGGACTACAATACATTTGCTAAATGATGTGGAATGAGTAGTATTTACAAGTCGTTGACAAAGAGATATAAATCATTCTATTACACTACGTAAAAAAAGTAGAAAAGCCTTGGACATTTTTTTAAAAGAAAAGCACGACTGATTACGTTATAGCAAAATTCTTTACTTGAATAACGTTTTACAACTAAATGAACGTACCGGGTGTCCAAAAAATGACTGATGGATTTTAAAATTCAATAACTTGCAAACGGTGATAGCTATTTAAAAAAATTTTGCAGCAGGGTTATGTACAATGTCAGGAGTTTTTTTACCGTAATTTTTTATTTTAGTTCGCATATCAAACAATAGGTGGCGCTGACGGCGATTGAGGGCCAGGTGATCAGTACTGAGTGAAGCGTCGACCTGGTCTTTAATCGCCGTCAGCGCCACCTATTGTTTGATATGCGAACTAAAATAAAAAATTACGGTAAAAAAACTCCTGACATTGTACATAACCCTGCTGCAAAAATTTTTTAAATAGCTATCCCCGTTTGCAAGTTATTGAATTTTAAAATCCATCAGTCATTTTTGGGACACCCGGTAAAATGATAGTAATCAAAAGTAAATTACGAAATGAATTTGTTTTTCATAATACATTTTTTTTGTTTACATGAAACTCTGCTAAAAAAACTAGGACACATAAGTATTTTTTGGGGAAAATTAAAGCATTTGTAAGAAGTTTTCTTTTAATTTGCTTTTATCACTTGGAAATCTCTGTTCAACATTAAACCATAGAGTATTTGGAGTCTATTTTGGCAAAAATTGTTCAAACATTTCTATGTACATTCCGAAGCTCAACAACAGATTCACACTGTTTTCCTCTATTGTATATGGGAAGAACTAATGCATTTTCACATATTTTCAAATATGTTTGTATATGTTGTTCCTTTTTATATGTTGTATCAGATTAGGATAATAATTTCATGATATATTAGTAAAAATATGAAATGAAAATGAGCATTACAAGCTCTAAATTTTGAATATCCGTAATGCGAAAACTAATCCAAATCACATGAAATTCCATTTTTAGGCACAGTTTCAACCGAAGATTTAAAACATGCTGTCGAAATTGGATGCTGCCATTGGAAAAAAATGTGAATTATTTTGTGAATAATTCCTTAAACGAATTTTATATAAGGTGTTCTGGTGTAACAACGCCAGGTGGGGTAATAACGCAAAGTGCTGATATTATACATAATTATGAAATAATCCGCTAAATGGCACCTATGGGGTATTCGCAAAGGCGGTCTGAGTCATATAAAACACAAACAGCAGTTTAAACTTAATTTGTGCCATTTGTAGGTCTTTACGCTTTTAGAAGCAACTAAAATTAACGCTTGATCTAAAATTTGCGAGGTAAGTTCTGTTATGTGAAGACTATATATTTATCAGGAAATACATTACTTGCTATATAAATTTGTAGTGCATTTCATGTACTTTCAAAATGTTGTAAAAGATTTTAGATACGTTCCCGGGATAGTTTGTAGTTTAAAATGTACTGCACAATAAGTATATCGGGGTAATAACGCCTTTCCTTGGCGTTATTACCCCGAGGAAAACCCCCGCGTTTTTACCCCGCGGCGTTATTTGGCCCGCGGGGTAAAAACGCGGGCCAAACCATTACCCCGCGTCAAAATTGATCTTTTTCAATTATTTATTTATTTATTTATTTTTTTTTACTAATGTAAAAACAAATTTTAACTGTTATAAATAAAACGATATCAAAATGTTTTCGGTATTCTAATTCCAACATTTTCACAATCAGGTTTCTATTAAATTTCCACTTTATTGTTCAATTGAGTTCTAAATTTTAACAATCCGCTTTCTCAGCGTTCTATTTTTCAAAATTTTACAAATTTAACCCTTAACTGATGTGATTGAAATTGTAACATAACTAGTGTGAAAGGGTCTGTGAGACTGCAAGATCAAAATATGATTAAAATGTATGATTAACACATAGGATTGTGTTTTTGAACTAAAGTTTTGTACAATACGATTATAATTAATATGCTGCTATTTAGAAGTGTCTGGTAATAGTACTAAAGTTCCAAATGAAACAAAATTTTGGTAGTGTGCGTAGTTAAACTGAAGATTTCAAGTTAAATTATAAAAATTGAAAAAAGAAATGGTCTGTAAGACCGGTAGCATTGGTTAAAGGTTAAAACGCGATCGATGATTAAAACTCATACAATACTATTTCTGCACTAGACTTTTTGTACAAGATTAAATCTAATTTAATCTGTTCAAATATTTCTAACAATAGTACCAGGACTCCAAATAAAAGAGAATTTCAATTGCACCTATAGTTAAACTGGAAATTAAAAGTTAAATTCTGAAGTTAGGGCCCCACCAGTGGCCAAGAGGTTCGGACCTCTCAACTGGTAGACGGCAGGTGCTGGGTTCGAACCCAATCGCGGCTGTCGGCCTAACCGTTCGGAGTTTTCGTGGTTTTCTTCGAACCTTGCGTAAATACGGGTTAGGTTCCCTTAGAAAGACCCCCACGAAGGGCATTCCCCCTGGTCCTATATCCCTAGCGCAGATAATCGGACGTCAAAAATCAATCAATCAATCAATCAATCTGAAGTTAGACAAAAAACAACCTTCAGTTAGATTATTAACAGCTGTTAAAGATTAATTTTGTTGCTTGTATACAGCTAATGAAATATAACCACATGAATTATGCATACAGTGTAATAAGGGATCTCACAGGGATATTGATTTTTATAAAAAATCTTATATAATTAATTTAAAATACAAATTTACTAAAGCATATTTTATATAACGCCTGCATTTTAAGTTTAGGTTTGCGCGAATCCGACTTAGTGTAGAATTTACGGTTTAAAAAATATTTACAAAACTTCTGTAACAGTGTTAACAAAAATATTTATTACACATAACTCTAGTTTATTATAAAATTTCACATGATAAAAATGTTACATTAAATATAGTCAAAAGTGTGTAATGTTTTTAATAATTATATTTAAGCTGGACTGTTTAAGCAAAGAGAAGCTAATGGTGTTATATACTGAAGATACTCCCTTAATCTGCTTTTTCTTATACTTTCGCAAAAAATTAAATGTTTTTTATCGCATAGAATACATATATGGAAACATAAATACTGATTTAGATAAATGCAGTTAAAACCGGGCAACGTTTCTAATAATTTTATCCAAGTGGTTCTTTTTTAAGCAATAAAGAAGCTCAGGATCTGATATTCTTTTGCCCCCCCCCCCCCCCCCCCCCCACACACAAACTTATTTTTCTTACACTTTCACAAAAAAAATTAATATTTTCTATTGCTTAGAATACAATTTGTCAATTCTAGGGTTGTAGAGTTCATATTTTTAGAATTGGGCAATCTACGTGGGATTATTCCATCTTATTTTGTTCTTTTGTTTGCATGGAGTTATTACCCACATAGATATGGGTAATAACGCCAAATAGCATAGGTCCGGAAATCACGCCGTTACATTTTACGAATACATATCTGTGAAATTATTTTTTTTACATAGATAGTCGATGAGTTGCTGTATCAAATACTATATTTGTTTGAAAAATACAATCTAAAACTAAGCCGGTAAAATTGGTAGAACCTTAACGTGGCGTTATTACCCCACGATACCTTATATCATTTAAAAGTAGACTTTACCTCCAATCGTTTGGTTCTGGTAAATTTTTTCTACGATTATTTGTAGAAGAGTTAGTGGGAATTTTTTTTCACGATTGTACAAATATTCACGATTTACATTACAATTTTCACGATTCACATTACAATTTTCACGATTGTAAAAATAATGCATTATGCAAATAAAAACAATAAATTTTTATCAAACACGTTTTAATATAGAAACAATGCGTTCTTGTAACATGAAAAATACAGCGCATTCTCAAAGCAAAATAATATGACTTCAACAAATTATAAGGATTGCAACAGCTTCCTATTGAAAGGAATTTAGCCAATATTGTAACCCCATCTTCTGGGGGGTTTTCAAACCTTGTTTTCTTTAAATGCTCTCTAATTGTACATTCACTGGGAGCTGTTCACTTACAAGTCGAATTAGACTGCATTTCATTATATTTGAAGTAACGTACTATCATTGAAATGAACCGCAAACTATTTTGTATATACAGTCGTGGAAAAAAAGTACAATAGAACCCCGCTAATTCGCACCCCGTTAATCCGGATTGGTTTGGTCAATTTTTTGAGAGGCGATTGGCTAATTTCCATAACATTAACTTGTTTCATCGTCGTATTATGAATAAAAAAACATATTTCTAAAACTTTTTCGGAAGGATATCTTAAGATTTTTTATTTAAACTCTTTAATGTTACCTTTCAAAAAAACAACAATGGCAATTCCAATTTTCCCAATTTTCTATTTAAACCGCCTTCAAATGTCATTAAAAAATCCCTGCACAATAAATTTTTACTTAGCGCGTTGCAAGAAAGCAAGGTAAAAAAGTCCCTATAATGGTTTATTTTGAACGTCAGGTAGAGATTACACCCAACGAACTCCGTATGCTCAAGCGGATGCGTGACCGTAAGCTATAGAAAATTGGCACAGCAGAAAATTACAAACTTTTTTATTAAAAAGTAAACATTTTTAGTGTCTAAATATTCAATAAGTTTAATATAAAGGTGATTTTTTGTAAGTACGTTTTATTTTATTTCATTTTTTTTCCAATTCTCCCGATAATCCGGATTTTCGATAATCCGAATTGGGCTGGTCCCAATTAATCCGAATTATAAGGGTTTTACTGCAAAAACCTTTGATAATTACCTTCACTAATTAACTTTTCAACAATTTACTGTAGAAAAAAAGTTACTGGTACCGAACGAATGAGAATGAAGTCTACTGTTAAATGATGTATATAAAAGTTGCTTAGGAGACCATCTACATATTAAAACGAACCCAAACTTGATTTTTTTCAAAAGCAGTACCCAATTTTAACAAGATATTTCAAATTTTCGGTTCAAGCTATGCCCAAACACTACATTTCAAATCATTTGAATAATTTTTTTTAATTAACAACATTCAAAATTTACTGTTTCTAATGTTAAATTACATTTTCCTATTTTTATTAATATCTCCTGAAATAATATTCTTAATATGCTATTTTTTTATTTTGCAATAATACTAAAATACTTAAACATGAATACGTTGAATTTAAAATTTTTAAAATTTTATTATATGAATTATGAAAGTAATATTAAAAAAATATTAATTGCAACCTACATTTTTTTTATGGATTTATATTTATTAAGTCCTGCTTTATGAAAATGCAACATTTCAAATTTTTGTTCCGAGTAGTTTTCAAATTATGCTTTAAAACAGCCAAATGATAGTTTAAAGGGCCGTCTACGATAGAAGTGACTAAATATTTTGAAACTTCTTATGATATTCTGTAATCTAGCAGTCATTAATGACTGCTTGAGTGGCGCCTATTTTGCCTTGATCAAGAAGGGGGCTCTCTTGGTCAACAATCGAGTACTGGACCTCAATATGGATACAAACCCTAAATATGCTCAGTTCAAAATAATTAATTTCTCGAAAACCGTACGAATTGCATGACAATTTATTTATAGGTTAATTGAAAGATGTAGAGTTCATTTATGCGTCAGAATTGTGTTTTGCTATTGATACAAAAAACAGGGTGCGTTTTAATATATAAATGGACCCCTAAGTAATTTTATATTAATCATTTAAAAATAGACATTAGTTCCAATCGTTTCGTACCAATAACTTTCTTTTACATTTTTTGCAGAGTCAGTAGGGGGGTATTTACTTTTTTCTTTCATGACTGTATCTATAAGCTAATTAAAATAGCTAAATATTTCATAGGGAACATGCTAATGTACTATAGTGAATTTCAATAACATATTGCCATAAAGCGGAAATACAAATTTAACTTTCTTCTATATTACGCAAAAACTACCCAACCGAATCGTTTGAAATTTAAAATATATAATTATTACATAATTTTGTCGAGTCATTTCAAATTTTATGAAAATCTGATGCATAGATCAATTACAGAGACAATCAAAAGCATTCCATTACATTACGGTCAATGGGGAAAAAAGTTTCAAATGCATTTTAATCGTTTGAAATTTAAAATACATAATTATTACATAATTTTGTCGAGTTATTTCAAATTTTATCAAAATCGGATGCATAGTTCAATTACAAGGATAATCAAAAGTATTCCGTTACATTGCGGTCAATGGGGGAAAATATTTCAAATGCGCTTTAATGATGTTATACACATTCGAACATAATAAAATTGATATGCATCTGTAAAGTATATATTATAATTTACATTTTGTATAATCTGTGGTACAAAGAACATTTGTTATTGATTTACAAGGCCTCACAAAAGTATTCCATTACATAATGGTAAAGGGAGAACATTGTTTGGTGCAAATTTTAACTGTATTAACTATTTACAATTTTATGAGATTGATATATGAGAGTGATATTTTTAAAACTTCGTTATCGTACGAACGCACCTCATTTTCTACGCTTCACGTGCTATTTCCAACTTGTTTTTTTCCATGACTCTACCTGTAAGCTAATTAAAATAGCTAAACATTTCATAGAGGAAAATAATGTGTTATAATGAATTTCAAAAACATGTTACCATAAAGCGGAAGTACAAGTTTAATTTTCTTCTATATATTTTTTGCAGAGTTAGTAGGGAGTATTTACTTTTTTTTCATGACTGTACCTGTAAACTAATTAAAATAGCTAAATATTTCATAGGGAACATGCTAATGTGCTATAGTGAATTTCAATACCATGTTACCATAAAGCGGAAATACAAGTTTAATTTTCTTATGTATTTTTGCAGAGTTAGTAGGGGGGTATTGGGTATTTACCCTTTTTTCCCATGACTGTACCTGTAAGCTAATTAAAATAGCTAAATATTTCATAGGGAACATGCTAACGTGCTATAGTGAATTTCAATAACATGTTACCATAAAGCGGAAATACAAATTTAACTTTCTTCTATACTTTTTTGCAGAGTTAGTAGGGGGGTATTTATCTTTTTCTTCCATGACTGTGCCTGTAAGTTAATTAAAATAGCTAAATATTTCATAGGAAACATGCTAATCTGCTATAGTGAATTTCATTAACATGTTACTATAAAGCGGAGATAAAAGTTTATTTACGAGGATTATAGCACAGATAAATAGACGGACAAACAGATGAATCGAAATCATTAAACACCTTTTAACTATGCTGGAAAGTATTAAAAATGTTTATACAAGTAATGTATGTTGGGTTATTCCGAAAACTGACAAAAGAATTTTTTTTGCTGGAAAAAAAAAATCAACTGCTTATACATTTCTTTTTTATAGTTTGATGAAAAATATTTTTTACCAGAATAATATGCTAAAGTATCCATGGAAATATTTGAGATTGATCCACGATTGATCTAAATTTTACATTTACAAAGAGTTACATACGAATGAAATTGCGTTTTAGACGCTGGCAGTTATTCCTTTTCAAAAAAAGAGCTAAATATGCTGTATTTAATTAGGATAGTAAAAAGTTTTGTTTAGTTAAACAGTTTAATCAGGTTTATAATTTTATGAACTCGCTGCAGAAATATCTTAATACTATTAAGGGGGTCCGGAACACATTTTAAAATATTTTTTATTTATTGAGCTCTAAAATTTTGATTATTTTATGGTGATGCTTAACCGTATCCTTTATAAATAAAATCACTTGATGAAACTTCACATAATTAAAAAAAAGTTAAAATTTGTTTAAAAATGGCATAATTTAAAATCATTATAAGTCAAAATATTACTTATAGAATTTTTTTTATATATTTAAATAAACAGAAATAGCTTCATTTTAATTTTAACTCTTTTAAAAATACTAATTTTTTAAAAATTAAAAATGTTTAAATAAAAATATTGATGTAACTTTCATTAAAAAATCATAATTTCAAAAGTAAATATTTTCTTCAAATTTGCCGAATAAAAATTAAAATAATAAAAAGAATAGGTTCCAAATTTGAAGCATTTATCTTTAGTGGTTCATGAGTTATAACAATTTAAATACGAGAAATGAGGAAAAAATCCCATCATGAAGAAAAACGCATTTTCACGAGAAGTTATTCCATGACAACCTTTTCTTGAAAGCTAGATTTTAAAAATAAACCAAAGCGGAAAAAAATAATATTTCATGTTCTAGATAGAAACATGATTTAAACATCATTTTAAGCGGAAAAAAATAAAGAAATTAAAAAAAAAAATTGAAGATTTTTTTGTTTCGAACCTCCTTAAATATAAATTTCACAAAAACAAAAAATACAATTTTCTCATTTATGGCAGCAAAAAGGTTTTGTTCTTACGAAAAAGACTGCCATAGTTAAATTATCTGCTAATGAAATTTAAATCATGAAACTGGCAACCATGATTATCAAAATATCTTAAAAATTTAGAAGACGAGTTTTCAAATATTCGAATTGAATTTTGTAATATAACTTTCTTATGTGAAGAAAAGATAACAGTACAATAATCGATAACAGCACAAGACATGAAGAGAAAATGTTATTCTTTTTTTTCTGATTTACACTGGATGCTAATGAAATCTAAATCATGAAACTGGCAACCATGATTATCAAAATATCTTACAAATTTAGAAGACGAGTTTTCAAATATTCGAATTGAATTTTGTAATATAACTTTCTTATGTGAAGAAAAGGTAAAAGTACAATAATCGATAACAGCACAAGACATGAAGAGAAAATGTTATTCTTTTTTTTCTGATTTACATTGGTGCTTTCAAAATAAATACATCTCACTTCTTGATACAATGCATTATTTATGATTTGTACTCTCTTTAAATTATTAGTACTTGCAATTTTCAAAGAATACATCCATTAAAGTTTCAACAAAAATATGATAAATTGTTGAAGTTCTGATTTTTAAATAACTACTTTTGAATAAAGCATATTTTCTTAGTTTTGAATTTTTAATTGGAATCAACATCCATTCAGTTTTATTTATGGATGTTGAAATGGTATGTATTGATAACTTTTGACAAAGAAACTTGATTTAATGTGTTTAACTGTTAATTTTGAATATTTTTTTCCTTTAACAAGGTATTAAAGGTAATTTAAAGGTATTCTTCTTTTATTTTTTTAGATATGGTTTAATTCATTATAAACCTCACCCAACCTCACAACATATAAATCTTACAAAAATAAGAAATGCTATTTTTAAAAGTTTTCGTATTTATGTAAAAGACGAGTATAGTTAACTTACCTACTTATGGAATTTAAAGAATGAAACTTGCATACATTATTATCAAAATATCTTACAAATTTAGAAGACGAGTTTTCAAATATTCGAACTGTATTTTTGTAATATACTTTTCTTATGTGAAGAAAAGATAAAAGTACTATAATCTATAACAGCGTAAGACACGAAGAGAAAATGTTATTCTTTTTCTTTCTGATTTACGTTAGTGCTTTCAAAATAAATAAATATCACTTCCTGATACAATGCATTATTTATGATTTGTACTCTCTTTAAATTTATTAGAACTTGCAATTTTTCAAAGAATACATCCATTAAAGTTTCAACAAAGATATGATATATTGTTGAAGTTCTGACTTTTAAATAACTAATTTTGAACAAAGCATATCTTATTTTTCTTTCATTAGTTTTGAATTTTTAATTGGAATCAACATTCATGCATTTTTTATGGATGTTGATGTGTTATGTATTGATAATTTTTGACAGAGAAATCTGATTCAGTGCATATAACTGGAAATTTAATTTTTTAAAATTCCGTTTACATGATTCATTATATTTTAAAAGTATTCTTCTTGTATATTTTTAGACATGCTTTATTTAATTATATTAATTTAGAAATTTAATTAAATTAATTATTTAATATTATTATATTTAATATTAATTATTTATTTAATATTATAATATTATTTAATAATTAATTATTTAGGTCAAATATCTTTCTCCAATATGCTCACATTGAAAGAAGATGATAATATTAAACGATCTATAAAAGGACAATTTACTTCAAAATTGATCAAAAATCAATTTATTTTATTAATATTAAATAAAAGCCTGTTTAATTGTGAATATTTTGCACCTCATGTTTACTCACACAGCAATTACACTACAAGATATTGTAATTTATTTTAATAACCCGGTACAATCAGTACAAATAAAAGCTTTAAATGGCTTTTTCCCCATGTTCATATTTTCTTCACTTTCATGTTCTAAAAATGCTAAGACTTTTAGAACACGAAAGCTTTATGAAGCATTTGAGATAGAGATTTAAAAACATTGTACATGTTTTTATTATGTATGTGATAAATTTGCGCTTGTGTTTTTGTTATATTTTCAAAAATAAAAGTATTTCAAGATATGTTAGATTCTAAGGGGTCTCTACCCAACAACATATATTAAAAAAAAATCAAAATCTATACTACAAATGCTGGCCCTCTTCTTGTAAGTCATTTCATAGAATATGCAGATTTATGTGTGTAGATATATGTATGTGCGATAAAATTACACGAATATCTAGAAGTAGTAAGTAAATAAATAAAACAATTACACTTTTGCGTGTCATTGCTTGCATATTAAGTGCAAATTACTATTGTATGTAAAAAAATAATAATGGATTTTATCTTGAACTAAATTAGCATAACTATATAATCGAGAGAAACTTAATTTATCAAATAGAAAACTGCATGCATCTTTATTAAACAAGTGTCATTTAATTAATTTCGTAAAACATATCAACACGCACGGTTTGTAGCTAATCTTCTTTGTTGACACCGAATAATGAGGATTTACATTAGTAGGAAAGGTATATACAAACATTTTACGGACAGACATACATAAATACAATAAACCCAACTGAAGTGAAAAAATAGCCAGAGCCAGGAATCTGGCTCGATTCCTGACTGGCAAATTTTTCACTCCAATTGGATTTAATTGGTTTTTCCCTGTGCCAATTGGGTGAAAATTTTGTTTTTGAGTATAGGTTACGTATTACATGCAGTAACAGCACGTGGTTTTTATTGCAATGTAAAAATAAAAAAACGTGAAAAAATGAAAGAGATTCTAATATTTTGGAAAAGGAAATAAAAATTAATTAATGATAGTTTGATATAAAAATTATTGATATAGTAATAATAAAAATAATTTAAAGAATTTTAAAAAAATGACAGTAAATAAATATGTATTTAATGGAACGGATACATTAAATAAACAGTTATAAATAATAAATTTAATAAGTAAGAAAACGTTAAATATAATTTTCACAATAAATCGTAAATATTATTATAAACTTATTAAACGGATATTCTACAAATGTGGAATGCCAAATTGGCGGCGGAGGGGGGGGGATGCAATGTGGTGCATATATGACATCAGTGCTTTCTACTTATGTATGTACTAGGCGGTGCGACGGAACTTAGCTCGGTCAAAATTAGCTTTGTGTTCAAATCAATATATTATTCTCACTGCAACATTATTGCTATTTTAGATACAATTTGCCTGAGCTTGAGTCACGGTAATACATATTGATCCATTAATCAAATTTTACCGAACATGCGACCTAACCTTAGAGCATTTCTTGAATCTGAAAAGATGGAATACGGAATTTTGTCAAATCGTTTCCGTTTTGTAGATAAAATTAGTTTGATCCAGACTCATTGTGATGCAAAATGACCCACTAATCGAATGCTCTTGACCATATGACCTAGCCCAATGATCTTCAATGCAACCCAAAAATGATAGAATATGAAATTTAGTCAATGTGAATTTCGATAGAATTTGAAAGAATATGAAATTAGTCGTTTTTTTAAATGCAGTCATCATGACCAGAAACAATAATGACCCAAATAGACTAGGGATGGGACGAATATTCGGTCACTATTCGGTATTCGACCTATTCGGCCCCTTTGCCGAATATTCGGTTGGCCGAATATTGAAGGCTTGTTGACCAAATACTTCGGCCGAATACCTGTAGCCGAATATTTAGAGATATCTGGCCGAATATTGGTAAAATCTCGCCGAATAGTGAAAGATATCTTGCCAAAAAAATTTAGGATTTAAAGAATTTCATTTCTTACATTTTTTTTTTCCTCTAATATAAATTGGCTACTTCATTCATGAAGTCATTCTCATTCTTATACAAAATATACAGTTATTCGATTGCTAAAAAATGCACAGCCTTTCTGTATTTCCCATAAAAGTGAGTGATATTTTAGAAAATGCTGGCCAAGTTGGAGATTTAATTGTATGGGAAATGTCTTCATTAGAGAATGATATATTACAATTCAAGATATAAAAACACTTGTAATAATAAAAAACGCTGCCTTATTCTAAAACACTTGAATATTTATTAATGTCTGCAAATTCCATGCACACATAAAAAAGGCTCTTATGAAATTTGTAACTTATTTACGTAAAGTAAGAAATGAAAAAATTCATTCACTAGGTGTATTAACAATGATTCATTTTCAAAATTAGATATCAAATATTACTATTCCAAATACTACAACGGTACATCTGAAAACAGAACTGGTGGCAAAGTAGATGCGCATTAGATGACACAACTAGCTTTATGAAGATCATTTTATAAGTATTTAAACATAAATTCTAAATACTGAACAAAATAATTTTTTTATTCTGTAGTTTTTAATTTTAAATGATTATTTGGATAATTACTGACTTAAATATGTAACATTATTATGTATATATTTTTAATTTACATATTCCTTCATTCATGTTGTTATCAATTTCTGTTTATTCTTTCTTTTAATGCTTGTTGAATAAGTTGAATATTGTATGCGCCAATTCAAATGTCAAAGATTTTGTTACCATATGCATTCTACTTTAAGCATAAGCCTTTTGCTTTAACGTAATTTGTAATTTAAAGCTTGGCAACTGATTTCAGAGCAGGCTCATTCTTACGAATTCGCTTATCATTAGGGACACAAACTCTAAATGATCAGATTTACTTCATGAAAGGTTATTTCAGAAAATATCTCTTCATGAGTTCTGAGAGAGAGAGATTAAGAATATTATTAATTTTGGATGCAAGAAAGGGTAAAAGTATCATTTGATAGTAAAAATGAAGTACATTCTTCCTATTTTAATGAAAATATCTTACCATCCTGACTTACTGAAAATCAGGGGTCGATTTAGAAAAAGAAAGTTGCATAGCAGTCACTGCTATACAAAGTCAGTTTTGAATAGCAGTTAGACACTTTTGTATAGCAAGTAAAAAAATAGGTAACGTAACTTTTAAATCTTGAAAATTTACAAAAAAATAAAAAAAAAGAATATTTAATAAGATTATAAAAAAAGCAATATGAAAGCGAGAGAGAAACAAACGTGTACGGTAAGCGAAGTACGGTCGGAGCGAAGAAGTGGGGTCAGAATGTGCGCTGTCTGTTTCGATGCATAAATAAAGTAAAAAGATCGTAACAGTGAGTGTTCATTTTAGAACCACTACAACAGCCACGTCAAACTTCTATGAGTAAACGCCGTTATTGGTGAGTAACAGTGATTCAGTAATCAATCACAGCGTCAGGGCGGGAACAAATCATGTGTTTACTGGGAAAAATGTACACAGCAATGGCGTCTCGCTGTACTTCCATTGTAAATATACACTTAGGGAGAGTGAAAACACAATGTTTGTCGTGTAAAAACATCTTTAAATTTAAGTGTACATGAAATAAAAAAGGGTGTGGAAAATATGCATCGCAGTGATTGCGATTTAATGCATTTCTTGGATCGCATTTTAGTTAAATTTGAATCACAAATTGCGATGCGATACCACTTAAATCGAGCCCTGCTGAAAATCAATTTGATGTACATTAAGATAAAAGAATATAATGCAATGTCATAATTTTTTCGTGTTAAAATAAATGTCTCAAATTTAAAAATACATTTAAAAGCACATTTAAGAGTAATAATTATTATTGAGCTCCTATTTTTAAAATTATATATGATCAAAATTTATTTTCTTTATTGGAAAAAAAAGTTGATGTTCGGCCGCCGAATACTCGGTATTCGGCCTAAAATTTGGCCGAATATTCGGCATTCGGCTATTCGGCCAAATCACTATTCGTCCCATCCCTAAAATAGACCCATGTAACCATATCCCATGTTTTTCCAAAGATCAATAACGAAAGGATTCAAAATTTAACCAAATTCGTTAGAGCTGTTTTTGAGTTAAAATTTGATTCACCAGCAGTGAACCAAAACTGACCAACTCATTGACATTTCACGAACATGTGATCTAGCCCAGTGATTGTCTCGTATCCAAAAATGGCATAATATAATATTTTCTCAATATCGTTTCAGCTTTTTTTAGATACAATTAGCTTGACTCACACTCTTAGTGCCCAAAAATGACCCACTAACCGAAATTCTTCAAACATGTAACACAGCCTAGTGATCTTTTGGTACAATATCTTGTGTCCTCAAAAGGCGTAACGTAAAAATTTGTCAAAATCGTTTGTGACTTTTTTTTAGATACAATTAACTTAACTCTGACCCATACCCATTGTGACCCAAAATGACACACTAATCGAATGTGCATGAATGTGCAACATAGCCTATTGGCCTTCTTAAGTATTCGACAATTAAACACACTACTATGGGAATAAACTCTTTTGCTTATACTCACATTACAACGAAGTCCGGCTCAAATCACTAACTCGGCTCTTCTCTTCAGGTCGCGGACTACTTTTACTAACCTATAAATAAACAGTCCTTAACTGCACAAATATCTTTATTTTAAACAACCACAGAGCGAAACTACGCTGAACTAACTCTTACCGAACTCCGGTACTGAGGCTCTCTACCTTTACACATCAGTTCTACTATTCGTCGCTGGAGGATTTCCCAAGTCACCACACCACACACACCCCAACTGACAGCTTACAGCTGTTATACTTTGCAAACTGAAGACGCAAATAGAAGTTAATAGAATAATTAGAAATTTGCATAAAGACTCAAAAAACCGCAGTTAACTGTAAATCGAGGGCACCACACACACTTCGGAAAATTAGAGTTGCATAAAGGATAGATGTCGCTTTTGCGCCACACATATTAGAACATTGACGTCACGATCCCACTCAAAACACCATAGTGCCTTTATTACAAAGGGAAACTCCCTCACAGCCGTTTTAGATAAAATGTTCAAACTTGGAGCATGTTTTTTTTTCAATTGTTTTGCTTTAGCAAATTAAAAAAATGACATTTACTTTTAAAATATCATATTTTAAAGTTAAGTTACTTCATTTGTTTTCAAATGTTTACCTTAACTATTTTTAATTTTCATTTAAATTATTATTTTTAAAAATGTTGAATCAAAATTAAATTTTATATATTTCTGTTTACTTGCATAAAAAATTGAAATTCTCTTCTACAAATAGTATTTTAAGTTATAACGATTTTAATTTACCCCACTGTTTTAATAAATTTTAAATTGAAAAAAATTTAAAAGTATTATTAAAAGTTTTATCATGTTCTTTTTATTGCTAATAATACGGTTAACCATAAAAAAAAATTCTAAATTTTAACTTTAATCCGAAAAAATGTGGTGTTTATTTCCACGAACTTTATTGAAAAAAGACATATATAGTGTAGTTTTTTTTGGGGGGGCGGGGGGGGGGGTTAAAATTCATTAACATTTTTGATACAGCACACCATAGCAGAATTTTTTTTTAGATCATTCATTTTTCACATTAAAGTTGAGCCAAAAGTTGCATTATTAATGATCCAAACTTTGTTTCCACCCGAAAATGTTCAATTTTTAAATCTAAAACTATTTTTTTTGTTATGAAAATTAGATAATTGTATAAAAAATTGATGTTTGTTTATACGAATAGCTTTGGGAGAAATGTGATTCAGTAACTTTTAAAAAATGGTTTGCAGAACAATCTTAAATCCCTGCAGCAATGTTAGTATATTCTTTGTATCATTAATTTTTCACATAAGACTTGAAACATACTTCAGTAAGCTGAATTATTAATGTTTGAAATTTTGTTTGAGTCTTATTTCTCTTTCTAGAGATTAACTTGTGCTGGCAAGCATCAACATCAATTTTATGTTCTACTTTCAAACTATGGATAGCCAGGTTAATCAAATATTTCAGACTTTTTTCTGCCCCCCGGCAATTAATATATCTTAGATATATTAATTAAAAATCTGCAATTAAAATTTTGATGTATAAGTAAATTAAAGCATAGGTAAAAGATAGTGAATGTATGTTAAAATGAATTGTTTGCATTGAATTTTTATTTAAATATTTTTTATTTTTATTTAAATTAATATTTTTAAAAATGATGAATCAAAATTAAAGCTTATTATTTCTGTTTACTTACATGAGAAAAATAGAAATTTTACAAATAACATTTTATGCTATAACAATTTCCATTTACCCCACATTTTTAATATATTTAAATTGAACTTTTTTATGACAAGTTTTATCATGTGTTCTTGTTTACTCATCATACGGCTAACCATCACAAAACATTTAAAAATTTTAACTAAGTAGAAAAAAATTATTTTAAAATATGTCTCCTCCCCCTTTTAATAAGAAAAACCATAATGTTTATTTTTACGAAATTTTTTGAACAAAGAAATATGTAGTGCAGTTTTGGGGGTAAAAGTAAACAACATTATTGAAGCAGCACCATAACAGAGTTTAGAAATTTTTTTATCATTCGTTTTTCACATAAAAGTTGAACCAAACTTTGTATTATTAATGATCCTAACTTTGTTTCAGCCCGAAAATGTTCAATTTTTAAATCTAAAACTGTTTATTTTCCTTTTTTTGAAAATTAGAGAATTTAATAAAGAAAAAATGATGTTTGTTTATATGAATAGCTTTCGGAGAAATGTGATTCAGTAGCTTTTGAAAAATGCTTTGCAGAACAATCATAAATCCCTGCAGCAATGGGAGTATATTCTTTGTATCATTAATTTTTCACATAAGACTTGAAAGATACTTCAGTAAGCTGAATTATTAATGTTTGAAATTTTGTTTGAGTCATATTTCTCTTTCTAGAGATTAACTTGTGCTGGAAAGAATCAACATCAATTTTATGTTCTACTCTCAGACATTGGATATCCAGGTTAATAAAATATTTCAGATTTCTCCCGTGAAATTATTTGAACTTTGAAAAATCGTTTATTTAATTTTTAAAGCCAAAGTAAATTAAAGCATAAGTAAAAATAGCGAATGAATGTTAAAAATGCATTATTTTTATTCATTGTTTATTGTTTGTAGCAGCGGTTCCCAACAGTTAGTGGTACGCAACCTACTTTTAAGCAGAAAAAAAAGAATTCGCAATAAACTTGATATAAGGATGTATATCAGTAGTGAAATTGTTGTATAACTTTTATAAGCTATCGGCATCCTAACTTAATAAAAAGGCAAATTTTCCTACGAAGGATGCACTATCCACTATAGCAAGAATTGGAAATCCCAATGTGTGTAACTGAAGTAACAATTAAAACAACTTACAAACTATAAAGATAATTAAATAGTTTTATTATTACCAAAAGGTAAGTTGATAATGAGTGAGATTTCGGGTACTGGTGTTTATGGATGAGGGCGTTTATATCAGGGTAAAGAAAAGTTAATTTCCATCTTAAATCACTTTCTGTAAGCAGTTTGTTTTCGTACCCCCCCCCCCCCCAAAAAAAAAAAAATAAATAAAAATCCAGAAAAAAATGGACATTTACACAAGTATATCGCGTTGAATCCATCAAGGATGTCAAAGCTGATTTAGATGTTTCTGGATATTCTGCTCAGAAACAAATGAAGGATTTTCCGTTGAAATATTATATATTTTTGAAATTGTTACAGTTTTTAAACAGATGAAATAATATATTTTATTTTATTTTATTTTATTTTATTTTATTTATTCATTTATTTATTTATTTAATTTTTTTTACAAGCCTTGATTGATTTGCCATCTATCAAAACACCCTCTGCGACCCATCAGTGGGTCACAACTCATAGGTTGAGAACCGATAGTTTATAGAATAAGTTATACTCTAAACCTGTTTTTAAAAATTTTAAAACACACTAATTTTAATGACGATAATTATATAATTATAATTATTTTATTACCATTATAACGCCTGCCAAATGCTAAGGGGTAAAAAAAAGACGGCATTCAACTTCATATATATAGACTTATATCATGTAATTTTATACTTGAACTTATATTTTTTTCATAAAAAATAGTTTTTAACACATCATAAAAAAACAGTGTTAGGAGTAAAATTTGTAGTTCATATAATTTATTTTTCTCTCAAATTTTAAGCCTAATTTACTAAGATGGATCCTTAATTTTTAAAAAATTGTTCATCTGCCTTGAGAATGTTTTAATCTTTACATCCGACGTTCTTTTTACGAAATTATTTATTTTAAGAAGATGATAAAACTCCAAATTTTCATAAAATAAAAAAAATATCGAAGTTAGATGAGTTTTGGTAGTCGAAGATTCGGATCAAAGAAGTCTATTTTTAATTTGCATACAGTAAAAATATTTTTTGTTTAGTTACAGGTAATCTACGAATAATTTTGTATGAAATTACAGCTATGAGAAAAACCGAGATTCTGATAAATACCAGAGAAAATATTCGATAAATTTTGAATAGACTCTGTAAATTAACATCGTTAAAAATACGCAAGGTTTGTGACGGTATATTCATGCTGGGTGTCATTTGTCACGTTATATGCAGACATACTCATTAATTTAGATTAAAACAACACAGTTTATTAAAATGATAAGGGCTAAAGGAAAGTGGAGCCAGTCTATAATTTCACTCACTGAGAACACTATGAAAAGCTAAATCATACTCACAGGCGTCGGTCTAGCTCAGTCGGGGCACCGTCTAACACTTGACACTATTTCCTGGCTGATCTACTAAACAAATCTTAATTTCACAGCCCGTGGCTGTGGATATTTCTTTATTTCTCAAATAATCAAAACGGAACGATTCTAAACTTTCTTACCAAGGCAGAATCTTTAATCCACTATCTGAACTCCTTTTCGCTTTACTGGAGGCCGTAGCTATTTTCTAATCGTCAGCACCTTCATAAACAATCATCAACTTCGTTGTCCAATGGCGGAACACACACAGAGGCTGCTGGCTACTGCCAGGAACACACAGACGCTGGCTGCTGGCCAAGGCCAGAAACACACAGACGCTGGCCAAGGCCAGAACACACACACCACAAACTCACACCCAAGCTTTTATACGCGACAAACTGAGATACTTCTCATTAACATAATACTAATAACCGCGAGCTAACTGCGGAATTCGAAAGAGCACACACACTCTAGAAAGTTAAAGTAAAAGAGAGGATAGATGTCACTTTTACGCCTACAAAATGTTAAATTATTGACGTCACGATCTCAGAAACACTAGAGTGCCTTTATGACTAAAGGTCACTCCCTCACAACCCCCCCTCGAACTCCGCAGAGAAAAAGGGCTGGGCTAAATGCATGCCCAGAACTTTTTCTTGTTATAAATTTAGAGCCGTAATAAAACACAGTGATGGGTGAAATTTAACGCCGAAACATAACTTTTAAAATATTAACTTTAACCCATCACAACCAAAAAAAAAACTCAGTTTGCCTCAAATAATCACATATCCAATCCAACCATTCTTCTATCTTACAAATAGCCTCCGTAAAACTTCCAAAAACTCGTAAAACTTTCAAAACTAATTACTTCTTCTCTCAAAACAACCCACTCCACTGGGAGTGCTAAAATTTCTCAAAACACTAACCTTCCGAAATTTTCCTCAATATTGCAATGCAACTATAACTTTACCCAAAAATTTCTCCATAACTTTTAATATACTAGAATTCGCACCAAGTCCAAAAAACCCAATGCGCACAAATTTTCCTCATCCAAATTCCGACTCATCTAAAATTACATTTACTTCATACTAAACTAACTCTGCTACTACGTAATACCTACATCCCCATTAGCCAATGAACTAACTCCCAAACTTCTTCAGACTTAACTCCACTTGAACAATAATTGGGGCACATACGTACAGCGGCATATCGCTGTGCTTATGCAACAATCAAAAAATATCAAAAATTTACAAAATGACGTCATCAATCTCTTCATCTGCATTAACTAAAAGAAAAATAGCAGAATCAATACATAACAAAAGGTATACTTCCCTGCAAGAAAATCACATTAACATTCAATTTTAATACAATACAATTTCAAATTCAAATGCAGCTTAAAACTTCGCAACTTGCGGAAACCATTCCCAACTAAAGTACCAAACGCAACTCATAAAACACGAACGATAAGAAGAAAGTTAATTCATTAAATGTTAGTATAAGATATAGAAACGCGTGTCAAGGCCTTCTTGACCGCAAAACACGTGCGCGCCTGAACCGCGGCGCGTGTACAAAATAACTCAAATTACTATCTGTACTTTCTGAAAATTTAAACATACATTAACATACATTTTATAACACATGAACAATAACAATATAATAACATTTTAACAAATAACATAACAATTTAACAATAGATCCAGAATTTTTAAAAAGCAGTTAAGACCAAAATTTTCAACATACATAAAACTAACAATTTTGCAAACAAATTTTGAACACAATTAAGCACTAAACGTGAGTCCGTCAAAGAATTCCAAAAATGGCCAAAAGTACAAAACAGTCTCTCTGCTTTCTATTCCTTCACATTGCTACCACATATATGCACTCTAATAGAAATTTAATAAAGAACAGTATCACCCAATCATAGAGATGATTCGCTGCTGGCAGGTTTCATACTGCAAGATGGCTTTCTCCTCCTGTCCCAAAAGGCTTGCACGAAGGATCTCTCGTCATCAGAACTGTACGGTGACGCCACAGTTGACTGTCGTGCCTGGAGCCTGGTTCTGAATGGATGCCGTGGAATACTCGTAGGTTCCACTCGACGACTCTGCTCTGGCCGGTTCGCTGGGTTCACTCCATGGCGAGGTTCACACTGTTGTTGCCGGTAATCTGAGAGTTGCCTCCTCTTTCTAGACGCACCCGAAGTTACCGAAGATCCTAGGCCACGTTTCTTTCCGGACCTATGTAGTTTCTTGTTAGGCAAAAATTCAGATTTTAAAGTTCGCTTAACAGTTTTACGAGTGTCCAAACGAAATCTTTTCTGGGGATTAATCACTGAAGATGGTGAACTATTAGTTAATTTATGCTTGTGAGGTTGTTGTCTAATAGATGGAGGAACTGGACAATTTATAATTTTTTGTCTTTTATGACACACAGAGTCCGATGTATTTGACACAGTTCTCTTATTTTTATTATACTTTGCTCTCGGATTGCTAGGCTTTCGACTTTCAATAACAGTCTTTGGAGCTGTTTGACCAAATTTTCTTCTTGAATATTGATGAAAAGAATTAGACGAAGAAGTGCTGGACTCGGGACACTCATTGGATCGGGAATTTCGCGAAACACCACTCGACATATGAGAACCTTCACTACCATTTTCTCTAAACTTATACACTCTAACCTGATCCAGATTAACAGTCATTCTTTCACCATTGACATCAACAACCAAATTATTATTTCGAACTTCCAAAACCTCGAACGGACCTACAAACTTCGGACCAAACTTAGCTACTCTCTTTTGACGACTTGAACTTAACCAATGCTTTTCTACTAACACAAAATCTCCAACTTTCACTTCTAACTCCCTTCTACGCATATTATAATACTGAGCTTGCTTTTCTTGCGCTTTTCCCATTTGAACCTGAGCTTCCTTAACCAGCCTCTCAATATCCTGACACATGTACTGACTTTCTGCATCTGACACCATAACTAACCTTTGGAATGGAGTAATAACTTTTCTACCCAAAAACAATTCAGCAGGCGTTTTCCCCATTGACTCGTGAACTGCCGTACGAAGTGCGTACGCAAAATGTTGAAGAAACTGGTCCCAATTTGCATGATGAGAACCAACATAAGAAGAAATCATTTGAATTAATGTACGATTTACACGTTCAGCCATATTAGACTGAGTAAGTTCCCTACCGTCCTCAGTCCTCAACTTTTCACACAAAGACTTAAAAATATTGAATATAAAATCATAACGAAATGGTTTACTAGCAACTAGTGCGTCAAAACCAATATAAATTTCATTAGTTAAACTCGGTTTATCTGAAAAAACTTTACCACAATCGACTAAAGACTTATTAACCTCCATTTTCTTAACCACACTTAAACCCGACTCCTCCAAATTAACTGACACTGAAACAGGCTCTTTCTTACTCACATTCTCATCATTATTCACGATTAACGACTTTTTAAAGAAATCCAAACTAATTCCTCTATCCCTCATATAATCCACACCAACTATACAATGCACTGTTAATCCATCCAACACACAAAACTCCCAACATGTCTTAACCGAACGAATTTCAACTTCCAATTCTACTGAACCTTTATTATCGCAAGCTACTCCCTGTGCTGATTGAACCACCAGACTTGACCTTTTCAACTTCTTATACGAAAAATATTTCCGATAACAATCAAAAGAAATGAACGACTTATCTGCCCCTGTATCGAAGACACTTTTAACGACAATACCATCCAACACAATTAACACTTCAGGTAACTCAACCGGATTAATAGTAATTTTATTCAAACTCATCGAAGACTTTTCCGACCTCTGAACACATTTGCTTTGCATTGACCTATTTTCAACATTCTCATCCGAAGTTAACCTCCTTACTTGCGAAGAAACATTCCTGTCCTGTACTCCCCCACTACGATTATAACCACTATTCTGTCTATTTCCATACATACTTCTCTCACCACTTCTAAAATTATTAGCACCACCACCATTCCTATTACCATTACTCGTATTCGACATATTACGACCAAATCCATCACTTCTATTACGCACATTATCCGGAAATCGCTGCCCCCCTCTCACAAAATTACGTTCCCCCTCATTTCTCAAATTACCATCCGTGACAGGTCTCTGCCGAGGGTTACGCAAATCCCGTTGATCCGAGCTATGCCGAGACTCATACTTCGATAATATCTGGTGCATTTCTGCAAAATTCTTCGGTGCTCTAACTTCAATAAAGTCCTGTATATTTGGATTAAAAAGAGGAAAAACAATGTCCAACAATTCCTCAAATGTAATATCTAAATCTAATTTATTTTTTAGTTCCAGCTTACGAAGATAAAATTTTGACGCCGACTCATAAATATTCTGCTTATTACAATAGAACTCTTTTCTCAAAATACTTTTATCTTTAACGGGAGGAAATGCCTTCTTTAACTCAATTACAGTTTGTTCAAATCTTTTCGCTTCCTCAGTAATCAAAAACTTTCCTATATTTTCTAACCACAAAAGTGCTTCGCCCTTGAACGAGCATTTAAGCACTACGTACCTGTTTTTCTCAGGTATATTATTGAACAAAATATAATCATCTAATTTCACTAAAAATTCACTAATATCACCCTCACCGGTGAAATACACTCGTGGCACAATCTCAAAATGTCCGAGATTTCGTTGGGCGCCATTTGTGACGGTATATTCATGCTGGGTGTCATTTGTCACGTTATATGCAGACATACTCATTAATTTAGATTAAAACAACACAGTTTATTAAAATGATAAGGGCTAAAGGAAAGTGGAGCCAGTCTATAATTTCACTCACTGAGAACACTATGAAAAGCTAAATCATACTCACAGGCGTCGGTCTAGCTCAGTCGGGGCACCGTCTAACACTTGACACTATTTCCTGGCTGATCTACTAAACAAATCTTAATTTCACAGCCCGTGGCTGTGGATATTTCTTTATTTCTCAAATAATCAAAACGGAACGATTCTAAACTTTCTTACCAAGGCAGAATCTTTAATCCACTATCTGAACTCCTTTTCGCTTTACTGGAGGCCGTAGCTATTTTCTAATCGTCAGCACCTTCATAAACAATCATCAACTTCGTTGTCCAATGGCGGAACACACACAGAGGCTGCTGGCTACTGCCAGGAACACACAGACGCTGGCTGCTGGCCAAGGCCAGAAACACACAGACGCTGGCCAAGGCCAGAACACACACACCACAAACTCACACCCAAGCTTTTATACGCGACAAACTGAGATACTTCTCATTAACATAATACTAATAACCGCGAGCTAACTGCGGAATTCGAAAGAGCACACACACTCTAGAAAGTTAAAGTAAAAGAGAGGATAGATGTCACTTTTACGCCTACAAAATGTTAAATTATTGACGTCACGATCTCAGAAACACTAGAGTGCCTTTATGACTAAAGGTCACTCCCTCACAGGTTTTGTAAACGTACTTTTAAAGGTAATAATTTAATCTTTAAAATTGGCGAATCACTCAATTTTTAGTCAGCTTCAAAGAACGTAAGTTTTAACCCTTTCATTACGCGGTTGGGACATATGTCTTCCCAAAAACTATTTCTTCTGTATTCGCACCACTTTTAAAAAGCTATTAAGTGCCATATACTTGTACCAGAAGAATTTCAAGATAAATCTATGATAAACAAATCCTTTTGTAAAATGTGATACGAATGAATATATAAAATTCTTCATTTCTATCCTGCAATGAAAAGCTTAAGTGCTGTATCAATAATTTAACTTTTATGCAATTTGTCCCTGGCCGTTCTGAGACTTGAACCACAAACCTCTTGATAATGGAAGAACGCCTTACTGATTGAGTTACAGGAGATATTAGTGAATAGTGTAAAGTATGTCTTTTATCAATCAGCGGGGAAAAATCCCGATTAAATCTCATGAAATGATTTTTTCCTTTCTAAATTATTCTAAGTTAAAAATAAAACAATATTTAAACTAAATTTCCTTTTTTAATATATCTATTAAAATTACAAAAGTATTTTAAAAGTGTGTATTTTGACTTTTATTTATAATAACTTGTAAATTTACTTTTGATTATAATAATTTATGTATTTATGTAATTATGTATTTTGACTTTAACAAAGATAAAAATATGTTAAATACAGACATGGAATTCCTTACAGGGAACTGCATGAAACATAGGGGGAATGCCTGTAAAATGATGACCGAGAAAGAATCATTCTGCGGTGTCTCTTTTGCAGATGGCAACGCAGCTTTGTTTAAAAAATCAAACCTGCTAAAATATAACTTTACCCAGTTTCGTTATTTGTTATTTATTCTTTTTCTTTTCTTGTTTTATCTCCTTCTTCTCTTTACTTCGCTCCACCTTTTTATTTTATTTTATTTATTTATTTATTTTAAAGGAAATAAGTGAACTCAATAGAATGCATTTAACAAAGAACTAGTGTAAATTTACAGTGAGTCTCGCTACTTTTTCTGTGTCTTTTCAGAATTTTTTAACAGTGCAGTTGTCAGATCACGGAGATAAGTTTTCTAATTGTAATTAATAGGACCTAGGGTTGTATAAAAATTTAAAACGTATCACTTTTTAAAAATTAATGATAAATCTATTTCCCTGACGTAATCTAAATTTTTATCTTAGTAGTATAAAAATTTAAAAAATACAAAAAAAAAAAAAAAAAAAAAAAAAAAACTAAATCATAATTTAGTTTTATATTTTTAAACTTTTGCAATTCTGAAAATTAGAATGCGGAATTACATCGATACATATTACACCCATACAGATGCTTGTCATTTTCACTTACTTTTAGCAAATTATTGTTTTATTGGAAAAATTGTTTACTATGTATGATGCATGAAAGTCCAAAGAATTAATTAAGGGTATTCTCAACTGTTCTGCTCAATAAGCACAAAACGTTTTGACATATTAGCAAATTCATTTTTTAATGGAAAGATATAAAATTGGACGGTCTGGCTATGTAAGCACTTTCGAATCGAATTGAGTTTTCCATTTTATGATAATTACTTTCCGAATTATAAGCTATTTTGATTAAGTGATCACGCTATTTTCTACTTTTCGTTGTCTGTTTTTTCTGCTTTCGTCGGAAAATGCGGTTCAAAACATAATTTTTGACGGCCTGTTCTCAAATATCTATTGAGTTTGTACAAAAAAAAAAAAAAAAAAAAAAAAAAAAAAAGCGTGCGATTAGATAGTATCTGAATAACAACACCAGCTAGATTCATGCATTTCCGAACAAAAACGAATTTAAACTTAAGGGAGATCCGTAAGAAAAAACCCAAAATTTTTATTATTGATTTAAAAGTAATGAATTTCGGTGTACTGTTTAAGAATCTTTTTGTAAGGAATAATTAGCAAAAAAATTCACTTTATATTAAAAAGTATATTTTTATGTCGATTTTTATGATATTTTTGTGTGGAAAAATACACTTTTTAAAATTACTACTCCTCATAAAATTTTCAATATTTTGGTATTACTAAAGTTTTTTAAATAGTGTTATAGTATATGGAAACGACCCAGGGAGAGATATTTTTATTTTTCTATTTTAATCAGCTAAAAAAAGAAAAAAAAATTACGCATGATAATTTTTCTTAAATTCGTTATAGTTTTCATGTTTACCAATTTATGTAAAATTTTCAGAAATAGTTAAAAAAATATCTCTTCTTACTTTTGTTGCAAATTTTTTTAAGATTCTAAAAACATAAACACTTTATTTCCAAACCATTTTACCACTGAGCCTTAATACTTTGAACTTAGGCAAAATATGGAAAAAGTCATTTTCAGGAAAACACAGTTTAAACGGCCGCTAGTCCTTTAAACTCTATAGTGACTACAATTAAAAAAAGCTCATTTTCTACCTGTTCCAAGTGTCCCCGAGTTCTGAAATTTTGCATGGATATTCGCAAATATGTATTTTATCGTTTTCTGAGATAATTTTTTTGTTGAACTTTTGATGATTTTTGGCCGAAAATGGGGTTCGGGTCTCCCTTAAATCACAAAGTTGTCCTTTTTGATTTAAGAACAGAAAAAGTTGTTTTGGCAGCGTTTTCATAGCATTGATTTCTTAACATTTTCTTAAAATTGGCAGAATACCCACAAGTGACAAATTAAACAT
This sequence comes from Maratus speculifer, assembly GCA_964019185.1. Taxonomy (NCBI): domain Eukaryota; kingdom Metazoa; phylum Arthropoda; class Arachnida; order Araneae; family Salticidae; genus Maratus; species Maratus speculifer. Next base: position 115,279,773 of record OZ025295.1, on the reverse strand, counting down.
ACTTTGACTTTAAATAATTCTTTTTTTCCCCTTGTATAGCTTTTTTAACAGTTAAAATTTATTTCTGGACATGATGAAATATTTCACGCCATTCCAAGTAAAAAGCAAAGAAAAGAAAAACATTGTATTAAAAAAAAATGACTTCTGGAAAGAAAATTAACTTATCTTAATATCTTGTTTGATTAATGGACCAAATTTTGTACATATTATAAAAAGGAATTAATTATAACTAACATTAATTTGAAATTTGAAATTTGAACTTAATTTATTGATAATAAATGTTTTTTAAGGGAGACTCGTAAGAAAAAACCCAAAATTTTTATTTTTGATTTTAAAGTAATGAATTTTGGTGTACTATTTAAGAATCTTTTTGTAAATAATAATTAACAAAAAAAAAAAAATTCACTTTTTATTAAAAAGTATATTTTTTATGTCGATTTTTATGATTTTCTTTTGTGGAAAAATACATTTTTTAAAATTACTACTCCTCATACAATTTTCAGTATTTTGGTATTACTAAAATTTCTTCAATAGTATTATAGTATATGGAAACGACCTAGGGAGAGATATTTTTAATTTTCTATTTTAATCAGCTAAAAAGAAGGAAATAAATTACGCATGGTAAATTTCCTTAAATTCGTTATAATTTTCATGTTTACCAATTTATGTAAAATTTTCAGAAATAGTTAAAAAAATATCTCTCCTTACTTTTGTTGCAAATTTTTTAAAGATTCTAAAAACAAACACTTTGTTTCTAAACCATTTTACCACTGAGCCTTAGTACTTTGAATTTAGGCAAAATATGGAAAAAGTCATTTTCAGGAAAACACATTTTAAATGGCCGCTAGTCCTTTAAACTCTATAGTGACTACAATTAAAAAAAGCTCATTTGTTACATTTTCCAAGTGTCCCCTAGTTCTTAAATTTTGCACGGATATTCGCAAATATGTATTTTATCGTTTTCTGAGATAATTTTTTTTTTTTTTTGAAATTTTCGAAAATGGGGTTAGGGTCTCCCTTAACCGATAGAAATCTGATGAATGTGTTCATGAAGTTAAATCAGTATAACAGGATGATATCTAATTTATATGCATCTAAGGTATATGATTTATTTGAGGGTTAACTTAACCTTTACAGGACGAGTGTTTTTTACAGAATTTTAATCTTTTATCACCGGTTTTTAAAAACAGATATTTTTGCCTAATTGTATCGGGAAAATGCTTGGATTAAACAAGGCTAAATTTACAATAAAAATTTGCTGGTTAAAATAAGGAAGAATTCTTTGCATCTTATACGGCACGTATACCGGTTGCTTGTTCCCAAGGGGTTAAGAAACGTATGAGACAGACTTCGCTGCATTTGAATTTTTATGTTTTCATATTCTTTAATCTAATTATTATTTACATTATTATTATTATTATTATTATTATTATTATTATTATTATTATTATAAGGAACAGTAGCCTATAGTTGTATAATAAGTTGTATACTACTTGTTGTTCGTATAATCTGTTCCATTTTGATAAATATATAAAAAGGGTCAAATAATGTGTGGACGAATTAAAAAAAATTTGATTAATCATTTATCGCTTAAATTTAATAATTAAAATTAAAACACACCAGTAAATTAAAAAAAATACATATTTTTCAATTCGGGAATAGTTTGTGCTCAGTTTTATAAGCTTCTTCAAGGAGGGTAAAATCAAGATTCAACATTCTTTTTCATGTACACACAAGCACAAACAATTCAGAAATTGTACATCAGTGTGCAATTGTACAGTGGCAAACAAAGTGTGTTCGTTCTGTAACTTGTTTTATAAATATCCAGATCTCGGTGCACTTTTATGCAAAAAAGGAATGAATACAAAATTTATTACGATTAAACATATTAAATTCAGTAACTCGCTAGTAATATGATCACAACCTAGAATCATTGTCTGCCATGGGATATCATTGAATTAATTACGTATTATAGGATTTAATAGAATGAAGAAAACTTTTATAAATATATTTTTAAGTTTGGATTTGACTTTCATAAAATCTGACAAATTTCTGTAACGATTATACATACATACTAAATTTCAAATCATTCAGTTGGGTAGTTTTTGCGCTACTATATGCGGACAGACGGACGAATCAGACAGCTATTATAGTTGCTACGTTTTTATAAATTTACGAAAGCACCTAATAAGCGAGTGCATCAGCATTATTTTGCGTTTAGATATTTATTTTCAAAATAGGCAGCGATCAAGAAAATTTTTTTGCGTAAAATAAACATAAGCCACTATATTTAATTAATTTTAAAGAAAAAATTTAAAATATTTACTTCATACTGAAAATCATCATTTTTAGTTCCAGTCATATCCTAGAGAAACTTCCTGCAACTGATATTATTTGATCGTTTCACATCAAATCATCTTTTTAAATAAGTTTTGACATGACAGTAAATATCCAAACCATATTACAGTTCGTGCATAAGTAGGATGCGTCAAACAAAGTTAAGGTATAAAACGTATCAATGAATGTTGGTACAAAAGAAAGCATGAAAAATTTGCTTTTTTTGTTTTACTTAAATTCTTTATAAAATACAAATTTTACTTTTTGAAGTAATAATATTTTTACATACTTTTTTCTCAGATTTAAAATTCTTCTTCTTTAAATTTCGATCTTGTCACTTTAGTTAAGATTATAAAGTATTACTTAATTTATGGCATGTTTTTAACGCTTTCCAATGTACCCAAAAAGCACTTTGTGAAAAATGTTTATAAATTTGTTTGTCTGCCGTCTGTATGTCCTAGATTAGAAAGTAACAATACCTACAAATTGAGTACTATTGATTGCCTTGCAAACAATATACAGGGTTTAGATATGTCTGGAAATTGTCCAATAACTCGAGAAAAACGCAACGAATTGTGATGTAAGTCGGAATTTGTACTTCAAACGTAGCAAATGAGGTGCGTTCGTACTATGACGAAGTTTTAAAAATATTTAGATCTTGATGTAATAATATACAGTACTTCGGATACCGTATAGTATCCAAAATCTGCTTTTTATTATACAGTAAGTACCGTATAATAAAAATACGGTACTCACGATGTAAAAATCGGTAATACTTCGGATACCGTATAGTATCCAAAATCTGTTTTTTATTATACAGTAAGTAACTTCTAGTAAACCTCAGAAACATATATCATTTTCAAAAAATGAGAAGCAGTTTAATATAATTAAAATTTGAAATGACTTGACAATAGTATGCAAAAGTACATATTTAATATTTCAAACGATTTGGTTGGGTAGTTTTTGCATTGTTATTTGCAGACAGACAGACAACGACTATGAGTGCTCCGTTTTTATATAATTACGAATAATAAAAATGTTTTTCAAAGAATATGTAAATTGCAGTCGTAGTAAATTTTTCATATTTTTCAGTTTTCATATGATATAGGATACTTTAAGGTGAATTATTGATATTTTAAATTTCTTTTCAACAATATTTATTTTGAAAATGTTAAAACTTATCGTCATCTACTACCATTATTATTAAATAAGTAAGAAAAATCATGTATCAAGCATAGGTTATGAAACACTTTCTAACACTTCCTGAAATCTTTAACAAAACTTTGTTATTTAAGGAAATAAAGCGTTACTGTTCATAGTCAAATATGTATTTCAATACTTTGAACAGTCCTATATTTAAACTGTCGATTGATATATATTATGTTATGGGAAAATTTAGTTTAGCAAGAAAGCACCTAATGGTTTCAAATTTTTATTTCATCAATTTATACTAATAAAGGAAAAATACTTGAACACTTTAGTTCAGCCTTGTAGTTGGCCTAGTACCTTTATTACACGCCAAATATTTATCTAAAATTTAGTTTAAACTAAAATATACTTAAAACTACTGAAATCACATTTCCAGAAATTATCATTCATATGCAACTATGTATCCAATTATTTGCGTGGCCATCTATATTCTTTTACCTATATTCTACAAACATTTCTTAGTAAACTGAATGCAGTTCAATGTAAAAATGCAGGGCTTATTAAAAAAACATCCTTAAGTAAATTACGCAAGAATTCACTAACATTTAGAAGATCTTTTGTGTAATCCTGAATAACAACCATACTACTTACACACATATAATACGCATTAATTTAGTAAAACTTAAAAGCGTATATCATAACTGAAATTTAATATCAACCATCTATCAATCATCATAGAAAATATACTCTGTTTCGGATAGAATATACTATTTGAAATCTTTTGTGTGTCCCTGTAAATGCTATGGACTTCATATTATGCATGATATAATTTACATTAATCTTCAGCGACGTACATCAGTTTTGTGATGGAATTATTTTGTGAGGTCCTGTAAATGATTAACAACCACTATTTTCACCACATGTTTTATAGAATGCATATTTTAGTGCACTTCGTAAATGTATATAAATTTTAATATGTTTGACAGGGTGTAACATCTTTAAAATTAATTTGAAATGATCTCGCCATAGGCCGTAATGTAACAGAAAATTTTCACTGTCCCTGTAAATAAACTAATTATGCTAGAAACTTCATTTGCAATAGGGCTCATGCTAGGGGAAATGTCAGAAACGTCCAAAAATTTCAGGGCAATCCGAGTATATTTACAAAATTTAGAGCACTAACAGACAAACCGAAATCATAAACACTTTTCAACTTTGTTTGAAAGTGTTAAAAATGTTTGGTGCTTACTTCTAAGAAATATTGTGAAAAAGAAGAAATTTTTTTGAACCCCTTTAAAACTGAGAAAATAGTTTTAAAAGATGTTAATACCATTGTATTATTAGTAAATGTCTTATATTATTCCATTTTCACATAAAACTTGAAACATTCTTTAGTAAGCTGAATTATTAATGCTCGAAAGTTTATTTCATGTATATTTATTCTCTGGAGATTAACTTGTGCTGGTAAACATCAGCATAAATTCTATGTTTTCGTTTCATCTCTTGGATATAGAACTACTTTTCATTTTTCAACTTATCTTCTTTCCCCGGCTCAGTTTGTTCATCTTATCTGGAAAATAAGATTTTAAGATGCGTATTTTAAAAATGTGTGTATTTTACATTTTTTTCTCGCATGGACGAGAAAAAAAATAACAAATGTTTAAGATCTTGTCGGTAACATAAAATTTAAACCATATAATTTATTTTTGCATGAATAACAGAAAATGATGCATATGAATGAAATATATATATTTGTGAAAAGTTTAAATTACATATGAAGTTAACATTTGTGATAAATAAGGATTTAAATTTTGAATTTTTCGCTAGTGCGGAAAAAAAAATATAGGGGGAACTGGGGTACATTGATACATGGGGCACATTGATACACCCCCACTACCGCTCACAGGGTCATTACAGGAAGTTTCACAACAGCTCCAAAAGGTGATGCTAGTGTATTCAACTACATACAGAAAATCTTGGAATGATTCAGTAGTTTGATGAAATGGGACGGGTGATTTATTGTTTTTGTTGTTCAAAAGTAAATTTGAGTTGTACAATTGAAATGCTATTATACAACTGTTCCAGTATTTTCAACCAAAATGAATACTCTCCCTGGCAAGTACAGCTACTCTTTATCAGTTCCTTATTATTTATTGTTAGATATATTGTGAAGTGTTGGATTTGAGACTCATTTTATTCAAAATCGCTGTATGGGGCACATTGATACAGTCTATGACGGGGCACATTGATACAGCCTAAATCCTTTAATAGTTCATTTTTTCATTACCTTTTATTATTTTTTTTACCATAGACTCCTTAATCCAACTTTTTTTTCGCAAAAAATTTCTAATATTAGTTTTTATTGAAGTGTAATAGCTCTAATTTCTTTATATTAGAACATTTTATAGTATTTTTGAAAACAGAAGACGTAGGAACTTACCCAGCATCTAGTGCTAGTAGAACTAATAAAAGAAAAGGACGGCATTCTGGCAAATATCGAATTTATATCGATTCTCCAGAGAAAAAAGTATTTTCGACATGAGAAATGTTAAGTAAGAAAAACAAACTGCAGAACAGAAAATGATACTTATATTATAAACAGAATTTTTAATATAATTATCCTTTATTTTCTGTTTATGAACCTATTTATAAACAGAAAAACTGGTAATTTTTTCATCTTTCATAAGAAAGAAGATAATGCTGGGGTTGAAGTGCTAGATATGGCAAAGTTACCTCAGCCAGCAATCAGACAAGAAACAGCCAGAACATCTGGTCATAATATATTTAATTTTGATTGCTTTAATATTGCTTAAAAAATTGTGGGTGATTTGAATTTTTATAAATAAATATAAAATGGTTTTCTAACTCATTTTCTATGAAAAAAATGCATTGGTATTATTTTGTCGTCATTTTTCTCAAACGTATCAATCTGCCCCGGGGATGGGGCACATTGATACAAATGACTTTTTTTGATTTTTTTAAAATTACATGCAAAAATAATATATAAAACAACGATTGTACATTTTTATAACATACTACACAAGTTTTGCTGTCACCTCATGGGAAAAAAACTTGAATTTTCTACTTTCTTCACACCAAAAAAAATCTTAGAAAAAAACTGTATCAATGTACCCCAGTTCCCCCTATAGATACTGGTGGCCGTTGATGTGTTTCCACTTTTTACTTTATTCTATCTTTACAAGAAAAAAGTATTGGACTCGTGAAATTTTTTTAATTCCAGTTTTTGACGGATTTATACGTTTTAGGAGTCAGAGATTCCAAACATGTTTTTACAAAATGTCTCTCCGTGAGTCTGTGATTCTGCCTGTCTGTATGTGACATAAATTTTATGGCTGCTTTATCTCAACAACTAAACCCGCGGAATTTGATTAGAATTTATATTCTGAGTCCCTAATGTAAGTTGATTTTGATTAATTTTTGCTGTAAATAGCTCAAGAAGTGGCGCCAATATACTACATTTTTCACGATTTCCGCATTAGCTCTATCTCAAGAATTAATGCACAGATTTTCATCAAACTTTAAATTCCGTAAATCCATTTATGAACTAGTTCTATTTAAATTTTGCTTACAATAGCCCAACAAGTGGCGCTGCTATGTTAATTTTTCCCGATTTATTTCAATAACTCTGTCTTAAGAACTAATTCATGAATTTTCACCAAACTTCATGTTCCGGTGCAGCTTGATAAAAATTACTACTGTTTATATTTTGGTGTAAATAGTACAACAAGTACCGCTTTTATGTTGAAATTTTTCTGATATCCACAATAGTCCTATTATAAGAACTAATGCACGGAATTTCATTCCTTTAGAATCTTCACGATCAGCATAGATTGTTATTTAATATTTCTCGGTACTATGGTAGCGATATTTGAAGTATTTAACATTCATGGGATAGAAGAAAATTTTGGGATTGCGACATCCGACTGGTTTTATGATGTAACTAACTCCATTACGGGAATTAATTTTCTGTTAATATTCAGACAGAGCTTGATGCAATGAAATGGAATACAAAAATGAGCAACGTTAAAAAAATGCCCTTCCCAAAGTTCATAAACCAAATATTCCTTTTCGTCCTTTGACATGAAATCACTATTTAAATACGTCCCGATAAGTGATGCCCTCTGTTGTCTGGAACAGACTGCGGGAATTTCATTATTCATGTTTTGAGATTCAAGAGCTCATATCCCTCACTCGCATTTGTCTATCTCAAACTACATTTTCATTCCAAGGAAATTTTCACAGGCAATCTGGTGGTTTAGCCATGGGCTCTCCCTTGTCACCAATCCTCGCTGATATTTACATGCATTATTTTGAAAGCTCCCTTTTCAGTAAATTTTCTTTTCCTTTTTGGATTCGCTATGTTGATGATACGTTCACATTAATTGACACCCCTCTTAACAATATTGAAAATATTTTGAACATTACGAATTCTATTGATAACAATATTCAATTCACTTATGAAACTGAAAATAATGGTTCCCTTCCATTTATTTATACTTTTGTAACTCGCACGGTAACTGGTTTTTCTACAGCCGTTTATCGAAAACGTTTTGCCGTTTGTTTACCCCCCCCCCCCCCCATGCTCGTTCTTGTCATCCTCCGAGCCAAAAAATGGCCGCTTTTTATACCTTTATAAATCGCGAATTACATATTTGTTCTGATTCCCAGTCATTAAATAAGGAAATTCAATACATTAAAGCCATAGCGATTGATAGGGGTTACTATCCTTCTATAATTGATGCTGCGCTATTTAAACTGCGGCGCCCTCGTTCCTCAAACTCATCGCAGTCTTCTATTCCATCCAATATCAGCATTGTGTTACCCTTCTTTCCTAAAACAAGCTTTACCATTGTTAAAATTCTCAAACAACGTGACTTCAAAATAATTTTTGCCCTTATTAACAAACTCACCCTCTCCAAGCTCAAAGATCCTATAGATTTATCTAATTCATGGAGAATTTACTAAATTAATTGTCAGCGCAGTCTGTCCTACATTGGACAAACTAAAGGTTTTTTTTTTAAAAAAAGTATTAATGAACATAAAAATTATATTGAGAAACAAGAAATCACAAAATCCTCATTTGCTAAACATTGCTGCGGTATGAACTATATTTTCGATTTCAGTTCCGCGAAAATAATTTCCAAACCTACTTCCACTCATGAACTTAACTTCCTTGAAGCATTTCACATTTATAAAATTTTGACAAAATTGCTAATTGTGAATTCACTATCCCCCCTCTTTCGAATTGCTGGAAATATTACATTAAAACCTATATTTCGTAATTGTTATTTTTTTCGCTCCTTTTGACCTTTTTCTCTCTCCTACAGTCTCTTTTTCGTGTGTTCTCCTATTGGCCATTACTTGCAGTCCTCTGCCATTCTTTTGGTTGCCTTCAATCCTCCGTCTCTACTATATATATGAGCAAACTTCTACCTCCTCTAGCACTGACGACGGTACGCTAAATGCTACCGAAACCGGTCTGCTGCTTATATAATATATTTGGTGCTTTTTAACATTGCTCATTTTTGTATTCCAGTTAACTTTCTTTTTTATATTGTACGTTATTTCTCAAAAATATGCATAGTATATATATTTATACAATGAGTGCTCTATTCATTTAAGTTTGTATAGACTGATTTAAAATATCATCATTCCTGTGCACATTCATTTTTAATAAAAACAGAAATATAGCAGAAGAAATACAGTTCTTCCGATACACTTTTGATCGAAATTCTCGGTTAACCAAAATCATTTTTTTAACTAACAAATTTTATGTAGGCAAAATGTTTTTTTTTTCTTTTTACTTATCCTGAATGATCAGGACCGAGGTCGATCCGGTTTATAAAAAATCCGGATAGTTGAAAAACTTAAAAAAGGGTTTTTTTGCAATACTTTTTAAGTAACTTCTTATTACAGTTTTTCCAGGCTTAGGACTGCCAATTGTAGTAGTCCACATTTTATCATATTACATATGATCTGTTTAGAAATTATTTTTTAACTTTTTAATATTTTATTTTTTACAAAATTGGTTCAAAGTTATACTTAGAAGTACATATAGAAACTATTACATGCATCTATACATACACTGTATGTAAAAATACATGCAGAGAGAGGGGGAGGGGAGGGAATTTCCCTTTTTCCGAGGACACCAGAGAACAAAATAAGCAATTTTTCAGCCACTTACAGATAATCTGAAGAAATAAAAAACATTTATATTTTCTACATTTTTATTAATTTTAATGAAAGCAAGTTAAAAAAAATTCTAATTTAACAAATTACAACGACTATTTGGAAAATGATATTATCAAAGACTAAAACTTTAAAGACTTATAAATAAATTCTGTATTTAAAATAATAATAATAGTAATAAACATCATTTTTAGGATGATCATAACGAGTCCTGTATTACGTACGCCATGCTTTAAACATTAATATTCCTAGACCAATGATAAAAATTAATAGTTCTAATATAATATACAACTTTAATTGTTTAAAATGTGCATTTTTATTTGATGGAGTTAATCAGACTGACTTTTTAACGCCTCATATTACGTATGACATGGATTAAAAATTAATAGCCCTAGAACTATCATGAACAAATTTTAAGAAGAAATTTCAGTTTTACAATTTTCGGAACTGCAAGTTTTTAAACTTCTAAACATCGCGCATTTTAAAATTTTACACAGTTTTAATATTACATTTTTGAGTAGCGGAACAAACGCACTTTTAAATGAAATTTGTTTGAAATCTTTATCACCATTTTTTTTCATATTATTATTATTATTTAAAGTTTTTATTAATTTTTTGTCATCTTGGCAACATAAGTATTCCATTTTTGGACATTAAACATGGACCAATCAGAAAACGAATAAAATAAAATAAGTTGCTCAGTTAAACTAATAAAAAGATTCAGATATACTTCAGATTTCTCAGTTCTCTACCGAGGACAACAACTATTTTCCGAATAGTTAATAAGAGGGATTTTTGTGGGAAAAATATATATGAGTGGAATTCTGGCATGTTAGTAGAAAACTTCTTGGGATCTAGCAACACTCTCTTTCCATTTATTGAGGATTTTATTATTTCAGGTTTAGGAAATAATTATTTAACAGTTACATTTCGTGACATCAAGACGATTTATCTTACCGTTCATAAAGAAATTTTACTACAAACATTTAGAAGGAATACGGTCAAAAAGTAAGGTCCTTGATCGATACGTTTAATTGGATAATCTGGTTAATCGGCGTTCGGATAGTCGTCGCTCTATTGTATCCCATTCCTTGTGTATGAGTCCATTTTTAAAGTAACATTTAAATATAAAAGAAAAATTCTATACAGTTTTGTTAATCATGGAAAAAATATACATTTGAAGGGTTTCTGTTCGTCATTTTTTTGTTGTATTAATACTACATTTACATCAATAGTAAATTACACTTGGGAAATTTTTACAAGTGAACAAAGTTCAAAAGAAATTTACATCCTTACTGAGAATAAATTGCTCAGTTAAACTAATAAAAAGATTCAGATATACTTCAGATTTCTCAGTTCTCTACCGAGGACAACAACTATTTTCCGAATAGTTAATAAGAGGGATTTTTGTGGGAAAAATATATATGAGTGGAATTCTGGCATGTTAGTAGAAAACTTCTTGGGATCTAGCAACACTCTCTTTCCATTTATTGAGGATTTTATTATTTCAGGTTTAGGAAATAATTATTTAACAATTACATTTCGTGACATCAAGACGATTTATCTTACCGTTCATAAAGAAATTTCACTACAAACATTTAGAAGGAATACGGTCAAAAAGTAAGGTCCTTGATCGATACGTTTAATTGGATAATCTGGTTAATCGGCGTTCGGATAGTCGTCGCTCTATTGTATCCCATTCCTTGTGTATGAGTCCATTTTTAAAGTAACATTTAAATATAAAAGAAAAATTCTATACAGTTTTGTTAATCATGGAAAAAATATACATTTGAAGGGTTTCTGTTCGTCATTTTTTTGTTGTATTAATACTACATTTACATCAATAGTAAATTACACTTGGGAAATTTTTACAAGTGAACAAAGTTCAAAAGAAACTTACATCCTTACTGAGAATAAACTGCTTATTAATGCGAGGTCGTAGCTCATTGGAATAAGTATCATACACACATGGAATACAGTAATAGAAGAAAACTTTTTTGTTAAAGCTTTGGCATGATTGAAACAGCAGAAGACTCTGATACTGGCGAACTATTGTATTTAAAAACTTTGTGATAAGAGCTGCAAAGCAAAGTTTAATCGAAACTGCGATCTAAAAGCCTTTCACACCATTCAAATATTTGTGAAATGTGTAAAAGGTACTTAATAAATTTAGATAATTTATTATTATTTCTATTTTGATATTCCTTTATTTTTTTTAAGTACTTGTTACCATACTGTGCTTGTGAGGTCTTTGTTGCAAATGCTGCAAAGTTCAGCTGGTAGTTGAGGCACATTACACACGATCCTTTATCAATCCCGATAGGTAGAAATCATATGGCGTCAGATCGGGTAAGCGTCTGAACAGAACTTCTTTGCTAATCAACGCTTGAGAAGAATTGAGTTATCGATATAATATGTGCCATGTGACGAAATGCGCTTACAGTGAACACTTGTAAGCTTGTAAGTAAAACTAATTGAGTTCCTTTTTCATTTTATGTATTAATTATTTGAAGTTTCATGTAATAAATACTACCAAGTGTTAAAACCCCGATATTTATTTAGAAACACAACGCATTATAAATTTTGTATATTATTTCTATAAATAAATAATAATAAATAAATTCCCGTTTCTACTAATTAAATACTGTAAAATTAAAAATTTTCAAAAATATTCCTGATTTTTTTTACAAAGATTTGATTAAGAGTGAATATATCAGTATAGTTCCGATAAGAATTAGGGCCCAACTTTTAGTAATCGCAATCATTCCTCCTACCGTCAGGCATAATCCTTGTAGAATCTGAAGGATGAAAGCTATTCTATGCGAAAGTAAACTATCGTCAAATGGACTTTCGTTGATTTTTATAAGAATCTGCTGGTTGATAACTGGTATTTCTCCACCTTCGTTGATGGCTTTTATAGCAAGAATTATGATAAAAAGTACAAGCATAATGTCCATGATTCTATGTCCATTAAAATGGAAAATATCTTGCTGTTTACTAAATATGTTAAAATAAATTATAGTTGCAAACACTAAAACCGCATCACTGTTGACATACTTCAATTTCGAATCTACGAATTCAATTAACGGTTTTCTGTTGCTATATATTTTATAATTTTATCTTAAAATCCCGAAGCGAGACCGTAATTTGTTTTTAACTTCTTTCATCCTCTCAATAAGATAACAGGATACAACGTCATATTCAATAACTTTTTTATAAAGAGAAAGTGTTCTATCGTTTGTAAAGTAAGTATGCAATAAATTAAGAAACATTTAATTATGGATTAAAAACGAAATAAAACCAAAATGCACCTAATTTTATTACAGACGACATTTTTCACATAGCGCGTATTTTAATTTCACTTTTTTTTCAATTTTTATGAAAAAATTATAGAAATGGAGTTTTTCTGCTGCCACATTTAAAAAATTGGTACTAAAAACTATAAAAAAAATTAATGTCTAAAAAAAAAAAAAAAAAAAAAAAAAAAAAAAAACTGAGAAGAGCTTTTAAACAAACTGAATTTAAAAGTACATTTTCCCCTATACGATGGTGCAAAAATTAAAAATGCACAACACTTAGAAGTTTTGACACATGTGGTAGTAAAAATTGCAAAACCGAAATTTTATATCAAATTTCAAAGTGCTGCCATTCTCAAAATGACATATACGTTACGCACAGATAGGTTTGGCTTTTATAATATAGATAGATTGTAGTATTAAAAGATTTTAAAAATATTTCTGATTTTTTTTTACAAAGATTTGATTAAGAGTGAATATGTCAGTATAGTTCCGATAAGAATTAGGGCCCAACTTTTAGTAATCGCAATTATTCCTCCAACGGTCAGACATAATCCTTGTTGAATCTGAAGGATGAAAGCTATTCTATGTGAAAGTAAACTATCGTCAAAAGGGCTTTCGTTGATTTTTATAAGAATCTGCTGGTTGATAACTGGTATTTCTCCACCTTCGTTGATGGCCTGTATAGCAAGGATTATGATAAAAAGTACAAGCATAATGTCTATGATTCTATGTCCATTAAAATGGAAAATATCTTGCTGTTTACTAAATATGTTAAAATAAATCATAGTTGCAAACACCAAAACCGCGTAACAATTAACATACTTAAATTTAGAATCGACGAATTCAATCAATAGTTTTCTGTTACTATACATTTTATGATTTAACTTAAAATCACAAGGCGAAACCGTAATTTTGTTTTTAACTTCTCTCATCATTTCATTAAGATAACAGAATACAACATCAACTGCAATAATGTACATTAATAATGGCCGAAAACAGCAAAAGAAGCTTGTGCAGTATAATAATATACTGTGCATGTTGTTGAATTTTGAGGAAATTTTTTCCAACAGCGATGTCCAAGAAGGATATTCCGAGGAAAGTGCACTTTTGTTATCAGCAGTAATCGAAAAACATACTGCAGTTGAAAACAAGATCAGAAAAAATAACATACAAAAAGACAGCATGATTATATATTTCCTTCTTTTTCTGTTCAAAGCATAAACGTGCTTCCTCTCCATATTGTATTTTGAGAATACTTGAAGCATTTCAAAATAATCTTGCTTTTTCTGGTGCAAAACGTAACTGAATAACAAGCCAGAAAAAATGTAAATTATAGGTGAAAAGATGTCCATATCAAATCTGTCAAGAAAGAATCCGAAGTGAAAAACACCCGTTAATAATCCAATAATTGATGTAGCATAAAATATAAATTTTATTCCAAATTTTAATGCTGGTCTTAAAATATCTTCTTTCCCTGAAATATCTATTCCAATCATTATAAATGCATAAAATGCAATATCAAAAATAGGTGCATGTTTATTGAAGGCAGCTGATTTTATATGCATTTTAGCACTTCCTACTGTGTTTGTAGTTTTGAAATTTAAAATTTGAGAATTAAAATCGTAAATGAAGAAAATATCTTTTCGATATACTAAGTGCCATTGGGTCAAATTTCATTTAAATGCATTATGAAGGAAGGTTTGTCAGTTATTATATTTAAGCTCACATCTTGACATTGAACAATTATATGTATGTACAGCAGCAATGCAGATTTGACAAAATATACACATTGCATTTCCATATTTTTTCTATTTTACTACGTTATTAGACCATCGTTTAATATTACAGTTGAACTATCATAAAATAACTTAAAACACTTTTATTAAATTTTAAAAATGAAATAATTTGCAGATACAACCAGTGTTTGAAACTCGATTAGTTTTTATGTTATAATGTACCGTGAACGTTTCAATTCTTTATAAATTCCAATTCAGTAATATTTTATTTTTAATAATTTACTATAGTTGCATATTGCTAAATTATTAAAGAACGGACATAAAAATATGTTAGATGCTACAATTTAAATAAGTAAATACATATTTAAAAATAAAATATTTTTATTCAAGTGTTCGGGATATACTTCACAGTTAGTAAATAACGTGATATATTCTACATATGTTTATGCTACTTGGTTTCAGATGCATCATGATAATTCGCATTAGTAACCCATTTCTGCAATCAAGACGCTATTCAATGATCTTTAAACATTATGAAAATGATATAAAGAGCAATGAAGGATAATAAAAGGAAAAATTTATAAGAAAAACATAAAGGAAATTAGTAGCCTTTACCACCATAAGCAAAATAATAGAAAGTCAATATTTTTTAAACTAAAAGATATTAATCATTCGCCATGAAGCATTCATCTCACATTTTTCACATTCTGAAACAGAAATTATTTGTGGATTTAAAGTCTGAAAGTTCTACAGATCATATATATATAAGTTATGGCGAAGATTTTCTTGTAGAAGAGTAAGCTATTCTCAAGTAATATTCATGATATATTTGACGTACCTATCAGTTTACAATGCGGAGCTATAATAAAAAAAGTATTATTGATTATTTCCTTTCACACAAATAAAAGAAAATAACTTTAATTTCCTTTGAACGATAAATTTGAAACATAACAGACATCTTATTACTGAAATTTTGTGATATCTGTTACATATATTGGATTCCAAATTTTTCTTATCTACTTTGAATATTTTATTTTCATTCTTATTTTAGAAAGCTTTATTTAAAAAAAAACATTTTCTAAAATAAAGACTGTCGTGCACATAAAGATTTGAAGATACACAACGAAGATGACATAATATACGGTACAGGTAATTTTTTTAACAATAAAAAAAATTCAGGAATATTTTTCAAAATTCTCATTATTACAATATTTTCCATTATATATAATCTAGGAAAAGACCATTTTCCATTATTGAAAGGAATTTTTAGTACTTTAATATAAAATTATTTTATAAAATCAACTAATCACATTTTTATATAGTCGAAATCCATATATTTAAAATTCTTCAATATGAGTTAATTTGAATACTAAGGATATAAAATATATTTTTCATCAAGCTTTCTCAAACACACATTCAATATCAAAGTAACTGATTAGATGTTTTTAATATCAGCTTATTTAATGATACCTGCATTAAGTGCATCTTTTATGTTTTTTAAATCAAATGTCCATTTAAATTCACAGAAGAGACATCAGTATGAGCTTCTTTATGGCTATGGAATTTAAAGTAAAGTTTTAATCAAATTGTAAGAGATACATTGAACGGCAGTTATGCTACTAAGCAAATAGTTGTTTCTTAATATCACTCGCTTACGTTTAACGATCCCAATATATATGGCCTATTCGCATATGTGTACACACATATCATTTTTATGAACCAAAGTTTTGTGGAATGCCTTTACAAGATTTCATTATTTCATGTTTTTTCTTATGACTGGGAATCGAGAATCTTTCTTTTATTCAAAGCCTTTTTAAGTAGAAATACTTTTTTCACATAAAACTGTTTTATAAATCTTTTAATTGTCATTGCATATTATTGATAACAAACTACCCAAAACTGATCAATTAGAGCATACTTAGAAAAAATTTATGTAAAATAAACATCAAACTGTTAGAATTACTTACTACATTATGCTTATGTTTTTCAGAAATGTTTTAAATACTGGATGCCAGTAGATAACGCATCCAATAGGTCTTCATTTTGAGCCTATTTCCGAGCAAAAGAAATAAATTAAATTTTTATTGTTCATTACCAAACTGTCTGAAAAAAGATTTGAATAACATTTGTTTCTTAGCAATTGGTTTGTTTTTAACAACTGATGTCCATCTACTAACAATAGTTATACATATGTATATTACTGGCGTAGTTAAACATACATACCAATTCTTTGTTTCCTGCAAGACAAATTAACTTTTAATTGTCACACGATATTGCATAATTCATATGCTTATAAAAACAATATTATTAATGAGGTGTTTGCGTGCTTGTAAGATTGTCACACGTATCAATTCTGGTAGGGATGCTGAACGTTTGCTATTCTTTACATAGCTATGTTTCAATATCATTAAGTAACAAAAATTATAGTTTTTTTAATAATATGAAAATCAATAGTTTCTTATTACACTAATACATTTTAATATTGCTGATAACTTAAAGCAAACAGATCAATTTCTTTATGTTAAACTTGTGCAATTTTCAAAAATATATATATTAATTTCTTTACAAGCTGAGAAAAATCGACTTCAAATAACGTGAAAGTATAGTTTTATGAGAAAAATATAAGAAAAACTATTAATCTTTTGTACAACGCTCAAGAAAAATGACTAAAATAACGGTTTATGAGTTTCGCAAATGAAAGTAATGAATAGCGTTTCGTTCCAAATTTCATTAAAAATACGCATTTGTAAAATGACAGACAAGCGACAAAATGATAGACAATGAGCAATATTTTAGTCACCAGCATTAAAAGTTTTAGTAAACAACTGTATGTCAAATATCAAAAGTTATTAATTCAACCTTCAGTTGTGTGTCTAAAAAAAGATATGTTACTTTACATATTGCAAATGGAAACATATATTGTGCTCTGAAAAAAAAACAGTATGAATTTAGTTAAGGAGGTGCCATCTGAAATCAAAAATAAAAAAATGCTACATTTTCGTTTGTGTCACTTAATCGATAAAATTGAAAATATTAATAAACAGCATTTTAAGATAAGACAGTTTATGTTAACAACAATAGCAAAGAATTTATTATACTTAGAGAATTGTTAAGGGGGCTCAGGGGTTAAAAACTTCTCAAAAAATCGATTTTTTATGATCTAGTTTGATTATTAAATTAATTCTTAACTCAATGCAAAAAACCGCATAAAAATATTTGCATTTTTAACGGAGTTATAAGCATTTATGTATCAACACTTTCATAGCCGCACCCATATAATTTCAACTTTAAGTCGCGTTTTCTCAAAACTTGATTTTTGACGACTAACACCAAGATTAAAAAAAAACTATTTGATGGACTGGCTTGATTTTTTTTTGCATGCATATAACATCATTATCTATAGAATGAATTAATATAGTTTAGATAGTTTAATATTTTGAGTATTTTTAATGAAAAAAAAGTTGTATTTTTTAGGAGTTTTTAAAATTTTCAAATTTGAGAGTTTTTTTAATAATGTTTTTTTTGAGTGATAGTTATATCCTTAATTCATTCTATAGAGTAAAGTTTCCGGATCATTTTAAAGCAAAAATTATGTTCTTATGTCAATTCAACGTTAAGATATCTTCGTGTTGGTGATATAACACATAATTTTTTTTTTCAAAAATTGTGTTACATAAGTTTTGCTGTATTTCTTATTATATTACATTGAAGTACTTCATTTTATAATTTTATAAGACTATAAACATGCCTTTAAAATATCAGAAAGTTTAAATTAGTTACATCGAATACTTCTGTTTTTACATGGACTCGAAGCGAGAGCTCTGTTTACATGTTTTTCCGTATCGATCAACCCCTGAGCCCCCTTAAGTTACTTACTTCATAATGGTAGTTTGGGAAACTCATTAGTATTTTGTATTGTAGTAAATATTGGAAAAGAGATTTTATTACATTTGGAAGCATGTTACTTTTGATTGATTGGTATAATTTGTAGTTATACTGTCATTTATTTGTCCCAAAATGATTTGATTTCTATAGTATCATTGCAATCAATCGTTTTTGTCATTTTTTTTTCACTTTCTGATTTATCATACTTAACGAGATGTAATCCGTCGAATTTTGACGAAATAAAATTTTGAAGAAGGAACTGTTTCATTCATTTATAATAAACATACAAAATTAATCACAGTATATTTGTCACAGTATATTACATGCATCTTATATTTGTCAGTCTAATTCTCAAGCAAATATTGTTTTAAGCTAAAATTAACAAAATACTATTTTTATAAGTCTCAGTTGTTCAAATTATTAAATTTTAATTTTAATCGCATATTTAATCAGTAAAATATAATAAAGACCAGTTATTATAATGAAATTATCAATTGAGGCTCCTGTGTTTGGTGTAAATGCGAATGAAAAAAATATTTCAAATTGACACTATCATAGAATTTCATGTGAAATGCAAACGCGTCATCATTTTCATCTTCTCAAAATTAACATACGCATTCTAAATTTAATAACAATTTTAATTTTTCTTAAGAAAGGTGTTATAGTAAAAATAAAATACATTGACATGTTTCGGAACCGTCAAATAAGTTCCATAGTCACAATATAAATAAAACAAAATTTCAAAATATTTCTCGGACAATACAAATGACACGCTACAATGAGATATAAATAACAAAAAAACACGCGCTCTGTTGCAAAAAATTAAATTAAAATATAGACCATGATCTAAAACTTAACTAAAAATAAAAATTTCAAACTATTTCACGGTCACTACAAATGACACGCGACAAAGAGATTTAAAAAAACATCAAAAAACACGCGCGCTATTGTAAAAAATTAAATTAAAATAAACCATGATCAAAAGAAATTCCAACTTGGTTCATCCCATTCAATTTATTTTAATTTAATTTTTTACAATAGCGCGCGTGTTTTTTGATGTTTTTTTATATCTCTTTGTCGCGTGTCATTTGTATTGACCGTGAAACAGTTTGAAATTTTTATTTTTAGTTAAGTTTTAGATCATGGTCTATATTTTAATTTAATTTTTTGCAACAGAGCGCGTGTTTTTTTGTTATTTATATCTCATTGTAGCGTGTCATTTGTATTGTCCGAGAAATATTTTGAAATTTTGTTTTATTTATATTATGACTATGGAACTTATTTGATGGTTCCGAAACATGTCAATGTATTTTATTTTTACTATAACACCTTTCTTAATAAAAATTAAAATTGTTATTAAAATGTTTATATAAAAGGCGAATATTTTAAAATCTGATGATTTAAAAAATCAATTGGATTTAATTAACTTTTTATCATACGCATTCTCATATCCGTATTCACCATTTTTTTAATGGCATTTCAATTTGATCATTTTAATGTCACTTTAACTTAAAACTTGAAGTCACGATTGTCAACAACATCTATGCATGCGCACAGTCGCAATCTAAACTTCAGGTGCGAATCTCAGTCTTGAAGTATGAAAATTGCCATGACTTACACATTTTTATTGTTTTTAACTAATTTGTGTTAAAATGTTTTGTTTTATCTAAGAAAATGATCATTTTCTTTGCAATTTAACGTCAATTTCACTTATTTAAGCATTTCGCTTAGTGTCTCGAAATTAATAACAGCAACACATGCAGGCATAAAGAAAAAAATATATATAAACTTTAAAAGAAAAATTGCGTGTTATCAGATACAGTATGTAATCTTCAATACATACGTCCCTAATATCTTGGCATAGTATGACGCTAATGGGATTTTTTTAATGGCAACTATAATTTGGCATTGACATAAATTTCATACATACAGAACGGGTTGGCAAATTAGGTCTTAGGCTTTGATAGCTTGTGAGCTAAAAACCGTAAGAAAGCACTTTGAAGTCAAAATCAGAGTCAATGATTTCATAGATTGCTATTGTATGGACCACGTGTACTCTTTAGGTGCATTCGTAATTATAAATACATACCATCTATAATCGTCGTTCAATTAGTCCGTCTGTCTTCCCCAGAGGAATACCTTCTTTAGGTTTTCACGGGCTTCACAAACCCGGGAACCTGAGTGACCTTTCTCTTTTCCTTTTCCCTCTTTTCCCTCTTGTCTTCCTTTCATCTTTGTTCCACTCTCATTGTGGTTTCCTTTTCGGAGGTGAGGGCAATCCTGTATGAGCCGATATCATCCTGTATATCGACTCATGGAGAATTGTAAACCACCCACATGTTAGCCGTGCGTGGCGACCCGTGTCTCTGGAAAGGGGGATCCTGGCAGTTGAGGGAAACCAACACACTGCTTTGGCCTCTACTTCAGGTAGACGGGAGGTTCATATTGGTCCCGTATGTACCAATCTGCTGGTCAGCTGACTTAGGTCACTGGCTTAGGGATCAAGCGAACGAGTGCTTACTAGCCATCCTGTTAAGGGTGGAGACTGGCATAGGAGTATCTTGTGACCGTATGGGCCCTAGTTAGCGCAGTTGCACGAATGTGCATCCCCTATGTTGGGCTTGGTAGTAGGTGGTGCGGCCGGGGTCTGAATTCTATTTTTTCTAACATGGCTGGAAAAAAAAATTTCCTTCTAACTCT
The DNA here is from genome assembly GCA_964019185.1 of Maratus speculifer. NCBI lineage: Eukaryota > Metazoa > Arthropoda > Arachnida > Araneae > Salticidae > Maratus > Maratus speculifer. The sequence goes on along the minus strand of OZ025295.1, from coordinate 115,258,457 downwards.
CTCCCAAGTGGAGAGCAACAAATTGTACAGTATAATTTTACTCGTTTCTTTATAATTAAACACACAGATAGCTATTCAGATAGTTCTTTTAAGAAAACTTCTCCGTTCCTTATTGCAAAAACATTCCAGTCTTATCTGGGAGATGGACAATCTCTCAAAAAATTGCAATCCGGAGATTTACTTGTTGAGGTTTCTTCTGCTAAACAGTCAGAGCTCCTCTCAAATTGCTCTATAATAGGTACTTTCTCAGTAAATGTTCAGGTTCATAAAACTTTAAATACAAGCCGTGGTGTTATTTCTGAGCCAGATCTTTTATACTCTACTAAAGACGAACTGTTACGGAATTTGAAAGAACAAAATATTATAGATGCACGCCGTATCACCATCCGTCGAAATGGAGAAGTCATTCCTACAAAACATGTTATTCTAACATTCAATAGCCCTATTCTACCGACCAGAATTAAAGCTGCTTACCTGAACTGTCCTATTCGTCCTTACATCCTTAACCCTCTCCACTGCTTTAAATGCCAGCGTTACGACAACACTACAGGTACCTGTCATGGCTCTACTACCTGTGCGCGCTGCGCAGAAGTTGGCCATGATGGTGATACATGTGAGAAGTCTGAACGCTGCATTAACTGCAATGGTGACCACACAGCATTCTCCCGTTCCTGTGCTAACTGGATACGGGAAAAAGAAATCCTTGCCGTTAAAATATCTCAAAATATCTCCTATCCTAAAGCCCGCAAAATTGTCGGATCCAGAACTCCATCTGTGGGAGTATCTTCCTCCAGTTTACTCAGGCAGCATTGAGAATCCGTTAGGCACAATAGCACTCAGACTGATTCCTCTTATCCACCAAGTAATTCATTTATAACTCAATCAACGAAACCCCAATCAAAGAATCCCGTGATACCTGTCTCCCTACCCTCATAGCATGCATGGTCACAGTGACGTCACAATGACGTCCCTGTGAGTCACTTTGGTCACATCACATCTGTGACGAAAATGCCACCACTCAGTGACGTCACATTGTGACTAAGATGTGACTTTCTAAAAAAACTTTCACAGGTCGTCACAATGTTAATGTCAAAGTAGTCACAAATGACACGCTTTTCACAAATTGGTCACAAAGTGGTCACAATGTGACGTCACAAAAAAGCTCTAAAACGGTCATAATGACTTCACATTTTAGTCACTGTGACTTCACATCGACGACGTCACATCACGTGACGTCACGTCGACAATCGCTGGTCACAAAGTCACAATGTGACTTCACAACGACGTTGCAGTGACGTCACATGTCTTACGGGTACAAAAATGACTGGAAACCCACCGTTAGAATGTTGGGCATCACCTTCAGAACCCGTTAAAATAATTAATCTTGAAAAACGGCGACAGAAATTATTAGCTCAATCTAAGAAACCATCCAAAATCAAAACTGAGACTGTGACTGCTCCATCTCCAAAAAATACACCAAACTCATCTAAACCCCAGACTGGTGCCAAGGCATCCACAAGTACAAGAACACCACAAAGATCTGATACTAGTCAAAAACAGCTTCTAAAACAAAAACCTAGCTTATACAGTTTTTCGCAAGCAGAAAAAAAAGAAAACCTCATCTCCAGCCTCTCTACCGTGGAATACTGTGAGTAAAAAAAAAAGAAAAACTCCAACCGTAGCCCAATTATTAGAAATGTGAAGGACCCGAAACAGCTACAACACTACGTTGAAGAGGCCATGGACTCTGAATGCTACACCAATGATTCCGATGCCGATGACGATAACTCTATCTTAGAAGAATATGAACCCAATTGACATAACATTGTCCTTTATTACTTTGTATTTTAAACTTGTTGCATTTTATTCACAATTTCATGTTATAAATTCTTTATTGATTGTTCAATTTTTATCCTGTCAAATTTTCTTTCTTTAAACTTTCCTCTTCACTCTTTGGTTAGTTATAAGTTATTTTTACTCACATGTGTTATCACATTGCATCCTTGATTTTTTTAAACCTGTTTTTATCTCAACTTATACATTTGTTTGTATTTTAACTTTTTACTATCAATTCTTATGGTTTTTAATTGACAAAAGTGTTTTTTAGGTATGGACTTTGATCTCGTGATTGCATGTTTTATTTACCTATCATTACTGGTTGTTACTACTATATAATTATAGCAGTGTTTTCATTTTGACATTGTCTTGGCGCAGCATGTCCCAAAGGGGACCTTGCGCCATTAAACCCAAATCAACCAACCAACCGTCCGTCTGTCTGCATAACACAGAAAAAAAATTACCCACCGAATCATTTGAAATTTAAAATAAATAATTGTTTCATAATTTTGTCGAGTCATTTAAATTTTATGAAATATAGGATGTTTAGTTTAATTGCAGTGGTAATCCAAATTATTCCATTACATTATGGTCAATGGGAAAATAGCTTCAAGTGCGTTTTAAAGATGTTACACTCTTTCGAACATAATGAAATTGATATGCATTTATGAAGTAGATATTAAAATATGCATTCTGTACAATCTGTGGTGCAAAGAATATTTGATATTAATTTACATAGCCACGCAAACGTATTCCATTATATAATGATATAGAGGGAAACATTATTAGGGGTGCGTTTTAATTACATTAAACTATTTCACATTTTATGACATTGATATATGTTACTACAAGTTACATGCTGTATAATAGAAAGCATGTAGTATTTACAGGGATACACAAAAGATTTCTGATGCTCTACTGTAACTGAAGTATGGTATACTGTTACACGAAGATCTGAATATTTAAAAACTTCCTTATAACGTGAACGCACCTTATTTGCTACGCTTAACGTACAATTTCCAACTTGTCTATGTACAAGGTATCAGGATTCATCGTAAATGTGGATGGATACATACAGTTCGACCTTGCAATGAGCAGTATTGAATATGAGCTCAGGTGATAGAGATCTTTCGGGATGAAATGAGCTTTGACAATAAATAAGATGCAATCGTAGTAAGCAAACAAAGAAGAAATATATAAAAAATGACGGATATTTCTTTTCTAACAAAGGATACAAGCAATTAAATAGAAATTAGGGTGTAAAAAATCATAGATGTTTTAAATGAAAAAAATCGGATTTTTAAAATTTTAATCAGATGTATTTAAAAAAAAATCTAAATCAGATCTTTTTTTCTCCAGCGTTAAAATACTGATAAGAAAACAAGAGTTTTATGTTTCCAGAACAATTAAACCTCTAATTACTAACATAATCTGCATTTTTACAGTTTAATTAATAAAAGTTAATTATTAATTAGTAATTACAGAAATTTTAAAAATTGCAAATTAATGGTTTCATTAATTAGTATAATGCAATAAGGTTATACACATTAATAGTGTAGGTTATACACATTAATAGTAAGGTTATACACATTAATTAAGGTTATACACTTAATTGCCTAAATCTTAACTTAGTGAATATATGTACATTCTATCTAAGATCCCTTGCTCTGCTTAACACTTTTATACCAATTAGTTTTTTTTTTTTTTTACTTACATATTCTTTTACAATAGCTGTTGAATAGATGTTATTCTATCATTCTTCTTTGGTTCCAATATCTGGTATAAATTTACTATCGGAAAAGTAAAATGAAAAGAAAAGTGTATTCTGGTTATTTGCTCTCTTACTTTGCAGGAATTTATTATACTTGTCATACTTATTTTATAAAAAACTTGAATTTTTTGATTACTTAAAGGAAATTATTTATCATAAATTATATTAAATTAAATTAAAACGTTTGAATGAAATGCTTTTTATGCATTTACGAACTTAATGTTCTACAAGTCACAGGAATTAAGTTTAGAAACAATTTTTAAAGCTATTTCTTTTTATTTATTCATAAGGCAAAATACCTGTAGAAAAATTCCAAATTAATCTTAAGTTTAATGTTTATATGTCATTTTAAGCATTAATATATTTTTTAATTTAAATATATGATTAAAAAATCACTTGATTTAAATCACGATTTAATCGCTGATTTAAATCAACTGATTAAACTCATTGACACTCTAGTAGAAATTAATGATTAAATACATGAGAGTACAGTAGAAAAGGAAGAATTGTTTTTCCAACAGTATCAGAATAACCAGAAAAAATTATTAAGATAATAAGATTATGATAAAATTTTACAGATGTGGAGAAAAAAGTAAAAACCCCTGCTATCTCTGAACCAAATTACTTTAGAAAAACATTACTGATAACAAACGATTGGAAATAAAATCTATTTTTAAATGCATGTAAAATTTGTTCAGGAGGTCATCTACATATCAAAATTAACCCAACTTTATTTTTCTTCAATAGCAACACACCGGTTTCACACTATAAATAAATACTATGGCTATCTTTTAGCTAAAACCATATTTTTCATGAAATTTGTACGCTTAATTTCAAATACATTAATTATTTTAAACTAAGCCTATTTTAGGGGCAGTATTAAAATTAAAATTCGGCAATCGCTTGCTGAAATACCACAAAGTGACTATGTCACTTATGTCAACAAGTTATTTCTTGCCAATAGGAAAATTTCATTCGCTTAATGTGTTTTGACATTTGCTAGCTTAAATAAAATAAATAAAATGTATTTTTTCAAATTATAATTTTCTGCATATCATAATGGCTCATTAAACCAACATTTTGATGTTTTTTAACTATAATTCTAAAATGACTTGGAGTAAAAAAATTAAATTGAGAATTTGCATAAGGCAGGATATAATAAATATAAATATATCACAAAAATGTAGGTTGCAGTTTATATTTTATTCAAATATTAATTTCATAATTCATATTATAAAATTTTTAATATTACAAATTCAATGTATGTATGTTTAAGTTTTTTTAATACTATAACCATACAAAAAAGTATCACATTAGAATTATATTTTCAGGAAATGTTGATAAATGAATAAAAATGTAATTTAACATCAGAAGCTCTAAAATTTGAATGATTATAATTAAAAAACTCAAAATTTCGTTTCTAGGTCGAGTTCGAATCGACGATTTAAAATATGTAGTCAACCCCGGGTGTTGCCATTAAAAAAACAAAGTTTGGCGTGGTTTTGATTTTGGTCCTTAAGCAGATTTTATATGCGTCAACTAAAAATAGGCCTTTTTTCCAATCGTTTGGTACCAGTAATAACTTTTTTCTATTAAAATTAGCTGCAGAGGTAGTAGGAGGAGTTTACCACACAGTAAAATGAAAGAATAGAGATGAAGTGTGGAAGCTGGAGATGTCGCCAAAAATGTAACCTGAAAATCCATTACATTAGGCCCAAACACAACCGAGTGTTTTCGTAAAAAAGAAGAAAACTTTTAGCAATACAGTTTTTCGTTCATAATACAATGAAATGCTTCTTTAGAATGGTTAAATATAAGCAGATAACTTTCATTTAATGAAAAAATGCATGGATTATGTCAAATAATTCGGACCCTGTTCCACGTGATTGTTTTGTTTGCAGCTGAATAAAGGCATTGAAATTTGAACGATAATGCGCATCATATTCCAAACCGTTTTAAGGCATATTGCACCTCCATATATCTCTTTCCTCCATGCTTGTTTGCTTTTTTTCTCATGACTCTTCTTTTTAATTCATTGATTATTTTAACTTCAACTTAAAATGCAAACAAATGCAATTCCTTCGCAAATTTTATTGTGTATTAATCCTATTTAAATCAATACATTAGAAATAATACATAAAATAAATTAAGATACACCATACTAACTTTGAATTTCATTATCGTAAAAAATCAAGCTTGTCATTTAAATTAAATTTAGAATTATAAAATTCCTTTTCTATATGAAACTTCGAAATCAATTATTAAGTAAAAGATTTTATGCCTGTAGTAATGTCACATCCACTTTTTAAAATTTTAAACTGTGCTGCATTTCTCTCCTTATGGGGAGAAATATATTACTAATGTACGATTAATTTTTTTTACATAATTAATTTAATGTTATTTTCACGCAAAAGTTTCTCTTATACAATTCAATTTTCACTGGTGTAAAAAAAATTTTTGAGACTAATGGCCACTAAGAAAAAAAATTCAAATGTTTCAAAGGATCGCCAAATAAATTTCATTTTTTAAATAATCTTTTGTGCAAGAAAAGGAAATAAAATATCATCAAGAACAGCAATATTAATTATTTCTTGGATTTTTTGAGGAAAAATGTAAAATGGAAATAAGAGTAAATCGAGCTTTATTAGCAGCACGGCAAAAATTTCCTTTATGTCAGACAATGAAAAGTATTATATTACCTGCATTAATATTTTCCCGATAGTTATTATTTAAATAATTTAGCTTTAGCTACAAAAACTGAACAATGGCAATTCAAAAAATGCCAGAAATTAATTTTAAAATTAAAAAAGAAGTTTAACTAGTAAAATGATTAAGACCATCAAATGTGTCATGTACAAATTATAATATACTTATTTTTGAGTTTAATAAATGAATAAAACAATGAAACAATTAGTCTTCTATATGAATCTATCAATTCTATCTATTTTATAATGTAAAGATGTGTCCGTGAGCACTGCCTACAGAATACTAGTCTTGAGAGATGACTCAAAAATCGCGGAATTTTTACCGTTTTTCCAAAACGAATTTCTTTTAACGTTTCTACGGCTCCCTAAATTTAGATACTAGTATTTTATAAAATGTTTCTTTGACTTGTTTAATCCTAGAGAAATAAAGCGGAAAAGATATTGATACCAAAACCCAAGGGACCGTATAAACACTGGTAAAAGTTTGCCTTCCGCAGCCGCCATTTTTGTGTCAACATTAATTCCTAGTATTCAGAGAGCAATGTCGTGAGTAATTGTGACGTCATATTGACGATGGTTAACGACCAGAGCCACCGATGATCTGAGGTTAACGATTAATATTCTATTAAGATATTTATTAAATTCCAAGCAATACATAATTTCTATTTTTACATCGTCGAATAGTGGGAAAAAAATGTACTTTCAAGTGCAATATGTGCAATAACCGTACCGATTTACAGATTTTTTAAAGGTTTTAAGGTATTTTCAAGTATGAATTAAAAGAAAAATTTATATTTATCGAAAATACCTAGATTGCGTATGTGTTCTAGACATGTGGGATAATTTCAATCACAATTGATACCATCTTCGTCGTCATTTTCAAATCCCTGAATCTTTCGAGGTTTTCTTAAAAACAGTAATTAATCTTTTATATGAACTAAGCGTAAATTATTCGCTCAATTTTACAATTTTGGTATTCGAGATAATTAGTCTTTTATAATGCATATTTAAACAATTTGTATGTTTAATTTTGTTTCTGTTTAAAAATAAATTATATGAAAAATTGACGTCTTCTAACAAAGTCACGTAATATAAGGTCTGGTTTTGTTAAGAGGAACTTAGCTTTTATCGTATATTATTCTTACCATAGACAATTAAATTCTTTTAAGTCAATATTTGTCGAAAATTATGGAATCTATGAGTGTGAGAATAGTTGTGTGTAATAGAAGTTTAAATAGAAAAAAATTAAGTTCAATAAGACAATATGTTTGAAGTTCTTGAGTGATGAAACAGTGTGTTTAGAGTTGATTACTATTTAGATTACTTAAGTTTTAATCTCATACTGACAATTTTTTAAAAGCACGGTTTATATATTACTCAATAAATGCTATTAAAGATACATTTTGATAGTACAACGGATTTTTTATACTAAGATTTAAGGGATCCCGGGACTCGTAAAGGTTCAAAATTTTCGAAAATATTTTTATTTAAAATTAAACTTCTATTTTCCTGAACATTTTGATATAACTGTTTCTTTGAAATCAGAACTAAAGTTTGGATTTTTAAACCATAACCGCACTGTAAAAAAAAGGGTCGATCTACTAAAAAAATTTTAGTGATCATTGTAATTACTAAAAATTTTTTTGTAATCTTACTCGGTTACAAAGAATCTGTAAGAATTACTAGAAAAAAGCCAGCAACGAATAGAGTTAATAGTTTTATATTTTTAATAGATATTTACACTCACTTGGTGTGGCCGTGATAACCTAGTGGTCATAGCACCGAACTCCAGGCTGAAAGTACCCGGATTCAATACTGGACGCAACCAAATATGCACCGAATGTATGCAATGTAAGTACTCGTTAAATAAAGGGATGCAGTTACCATGGGTTACTATCTCTGGACTTTCCCTCCCTTTAAAAACGTGTCAAAATAGAGCAGGTAGCAATGTTTGGCGCTGCCGTTTATTGCGGCTTTGCCGAATATCTTCCGATTCAGAATTCTTTTTACCCACTGGATGCAGCTCGAAGAAAGCTACTGCTCTTCGGGCATACTTAAGGGTTACTAAAAATAATTTTGGAGCTATTACTAAAATTTGCTTGGTGACTCATACTAAAAAGTTTTAAGTTAGTTGTACAAAAAAATTCTTTTGTTTAGTTTACAAAAAAATGTTTATTTCACTTGCAAAAAAAAAGTTTATAATGGTTATTAAAAAATTCTGTGGAATACAAATTTACTAAAAAATTTTTAATAACCTCTTGAATTTTTTTTTTACAGTGCACTCAATAGTTGAAGCTACATTTCCGAAAATTTAAAGTCATTCTTTTCCATTTTTAGGCATAACGCGCAGGATATCTCAAACACTTCTGTTTATTTTTTCATGAAATTTTCAAAACTTATATTTCATGTTAGTCTGTATAAACAGAACCTAAACTTTTCTTTTTTATTGTTAAAAAAAATATAGTTTCTTAAGTGATGATGTTGTTCAAATTTCTAATATTTTGTATACTATAATGCAACTTGTGCTAAAAATAGGAAAATGCTTTAAATACAAATTCATTGGGTCAACTGAAAAGGTCTGCTGTTTCTTTAAGATAAGTTTTAATAAAAATGTACAAGAAGATATGAAAACTTTATTGAATCACATAAGCACCACTTTATTATGTGATATTTTTGCCATCGTTTTCGCAGATGAAAATCCAATTAAAAAATCATTATGTTCAGGGATGTAGTGGAGGGTATACGGAGTATACTCCGTATACCTTCTGGATTTTTTAAAGGAACACCGTATATTTTCTGTTTTTCAAGTAAGCTATAGTATACACATTCTATGCTATACCCCCTGCCTTGAGCATATACCCTCTGTTTAGAGCGTGTATCCTCTGTTATTTTTACGACTACACCGCTGATTACGTTTTTTCGTAAAGAAGTCGCCAATGTGGCGTTTGACAGTCTTTATATAAGTGAATTCCCGGCCGTTCAAAGAAGTTGGATGCGACATGAAAATTTGAAAGGATTAAAGGACCAGGTCTGGTGAATATGGATGACACAAAACATCCTAGCCATACACATTAAGATATTGTCTTACATTAATCTTAATGATGTCGCCTCCCTTATAGATGAGATGAATCCCCTCCAAAATGAACTTTATCTGTGAGACTGAAATTTCCGGACTTAAACTTCTCAAACCAATTTCGATCTATGCTTATATGAAACAGCACTTTGTCTATATACAGAATATGTTTTCCAAGCAGTCGTACTAACATTTTTACCTTTTTTTGAAATAAAAGATTATTATATGACGAAAGTTAACTTTTTGCTTCTTCATTCTTACCACTGCACTATTATGTGATAAAAAAATTATGTGATAATACAAGGGCAAATTATGTAGAACAAGTACACTGTAAAAAAAATCTGTAACCTTAGTAATCTAAATTAACCGAAATCTCTTATGCTTACTAAAATTTTATGTGTACACTGTACAAGAAAATGATGTCAATCTACAAAACTTGTAAGCAAAACTAAAACCATCTGTAACTTTACAAAAGAATTTACTAAAATTTTGGGAACTTTACTAAAATTTTATCTATATTGCTCGTTATCGTCACTTAAAAAGTTCTTGGAATACGATTTCCCAAAAAAATTCTTAGTAACCTTAAAATTTGTTTGATTCAAAGTGCAAATCTGTATCTGTTACATGAATTTTTATTGTTGCCGTTACATAAAACGTTCTTGGAATACAATTCTACTAGAAAAATTTTTGTAAGTTTTCCAATTTTTTTTTTACAGTGTAGAATAGACCGAAGATACACCTCTGGGTCATCTTGAATAATCCAGAGGTGTATCTCCGGTCTGTTCTACTTGTTCTACATAGTATTAGTAGCAAAACAAATGAACGAAACCGAACTTTTGTTTTTAAAAACAGCAAAACTTTCCGGATGGTCTAATATTTAGATTCAGGGTAAATACTACAATCTGAAATGTAAGTAGGCACCAAAATTTTCATTCTAGTTGAAATAGCAATTTTGTCATCCTATTTGTAAACTGTTATACCAATTTTCTGCTCATCAAATGTTTGACTGTTTGGAAGCCCTATAAATGCTAATTCTGCATCTTTAAATTTCTTAAACACATTAATTAAAACACACTTATATAATTAATTCCAATAAAAATTGTGTTTTAAAATCATATACATTTTAAGATATTAAATACTTAAAATGGTCTTTTTGTTTTATTTTCTCCTATTTTAATATTCCTGAGATCCTTTAAGAGGATTAATAAAATAACATCTATCTGACAAAAAGTGTTCCACATTTTTAACATAAAAGTCGAGCCTTACTAAATTGTAGGTTTTAAAGGAGCAATCATACTTACATCATGTTGGATAAAATATTTTTTTTAGAAAACATTATTGTAAAACATCTCTTATTCGTTTTGTTATTTACCTTGTTATGTGTTTCAATTCTTTGATATAAAACACCCAGATGAAACTATTAGCGAATACAATTAAGATTAAATTCATTTAATGTACCAGAAATGTTTTTTGCAGAAGCCATTATAAGAGGATTTACTAATGGCAAAGCTTTAAAAATGTAGTATTTAGTGATATTTATTTTTAACCATTTAGAAAATGATTAATGTTCTTGGTCTAGTTTAGAGATATCTAGACATATCTGAATCCTTGTGATGTTCGCATTTTTGGAATGTTTTTGTTGCTACGATGAGAATATATATATATATATGTATATATATATGTGTGTGTGTGTGTGTGTGTGCGTGTGGTGTGTGTGTGTATTAAAAAAACTACAAAACGGTTAATAACTCTAAAACAACTTCAGATAAAGCTTCCAAACAAATTGCACTTAAGCGTATTTTTTTTGTCCCTATACGACTGTGTAAAAACTGAAAATGCGAAATGTTCAAAAGTTTAAAAATTTGTAGTACCAAAAATTGTAAAACTGAAATTTCTTTTAAAATTTGAAAGTTTTGAAATTCACAAAAAGAACTTATGCATTACGCACAGATATGTTTGTCCTTTTTAATATAGATAGGGTAAATAAGAATTCATAAGAAATTGAACAAATTCAGAAAGGGTGAAACATCATCACCTGTTTATTTTGTTTTATAAAATTTATGAATAAATCCTTTAGGAGAAAAAAAATACTGTATACAAATGATAATCTCTTTGAGATTTTTCACATTTATTTACCTTTAATTTTTAATATTAATGTACATGTATTGTGTACAAAAAAATGAAGAATTTGTTTTTCCTTAGCAATTTAGATTCTTTTCTTTGACAAAAGTTTAAGCTCTTCGTTAATCTTACAATTAGTTAAAAAGAATCATTTTCCAAATGGTTGTAATTTGTTAAATTACTTTCCTTAAATTATTTTTTTATATTTATTTATGCAAATTAATGAAATGGAAGTTTTAAAATTATTTTTTATAAAGAAATTGCATTTTATTTTCGTATAAAAAATAAGTTACTTATCGAAATTAAAAATAAATCTATAAAAAAAATTATCTTCCAGAACAATTATTGAACAACTTTTTTTTAAGATTTTAGTGATTTTAAATCCTTATTTTGAAAATTGAAATTATGATGATTTTTTTTTATGAGAACAATTCCATAAGGTAAAACCATTTAATTCGTAACTCGTATTTTATTTTTGAAGATAATTAATCTAAACTTTTTTACAGAAAATTTCTGTTGTTAATTTCACTTATTGAAATATAAACCTTTTTTTCATTAAAATTAATATATAGCAAGGAAATTAGAAAGATCACTAAAGGTAATACATTTTTCAACAATTTTATCATTTCAAATTAATTTTATACTCAAAAAACACCAATCAAAGGCCATTAAGAAAAATTATGGAACAACTTTACTTTTTTCATTAAGTTAAGAAGGGGAAAAATATTGGAAAATGGATATAATGGAAGTTTTAAGAATGCGTTATTATTATTATGACTTTTTTTTATTATTTTTTTAGATGTTAGATGATGAAAATTAACATTGTTCATCATACTTTACATCAGAATTGATTATTAAGTATAAACTTTAACGATTGCAGCGAATAGAGATTTCTTTTTTAAGTAAAAAAATTTTCGTAAATTTTTTTCACGCGATATTATTGATAAAATAGAATTTTTTTTGAAAGGCAAATAAATTCGCATTATTTTTTCGCCATGTTTTTATCAAATTAATTCTTTTTATAGAGATATTATTGGGATGTCCATAATAGAAAATGCATTTTTCAATATTTTTATCGTTTCTAATTACCTTTATATTCAGAAAATTCCAGTAGAAAATTATTAATAAACATAATGAGCATTAATTATCTTTTTAAATACTTGATTGGAAAAATGGGAAATACAAGTAATGACAACGGTGAAATAGCGTTATTAACAATATGAAAAATTCTTTTGTTATTTCAGGTTATCACAGTTTTAAATATAGTAATTATGTTAACATTTTATATCATACTTTACAATTGAATTAATTATTAAAGGAAAATATTAATTTAATTATAATTTATATTAATTGCTTCGATTAAAAGTTGCATTTTAATTTTAAAAAATAAACTGAATTTTTTTTATAATAATATTATTTCATGAGGTAGACTTATTCATTCACGATTACTTTCATGTTGAAATTAAGTAAGTTCACCTATTTTCCCACAAAAAAGCTTCTTTTAAAAAAACAATTTTATTACCAGAAATTAACAATTTTATTTATCGTTTATATTAATGTTTATATTTTCATTATTTGTATTTATAATTTCACTTAAAATGAAAGCTTAATAAATGCTCACAACATAAGTTCCATTTTAAACGTTTTTAAGATTCCAATTTTAAATGTTACAAATGTCATCAAACATTATCAACACAGTTGAACAAAATTAATTATTTTTATAGGTTATATGAGTGATGGGTGTAAAACCCCCACATCACTCAAACCAGACAATTCCGTAAAGAAAACTAACTATTGGAAATAAATTATAGAAAAAAAAAGGAACAGAGGACAGTTGATTGACAGCTCAGACAAGAAATTTATAGCGGCAATAAGACTGTGACGGACGGCCATAAATAAGATGACAAAACAGAGACACTTTCACTAAGAGTGTATTTACGACAGGGCAAAGGGGAAATCTCCGTATGGGGTAATAATTATCAACCATATAGACACTCCGACGACTAGGACTGTACAAGCCCCTAGAAAATTAAAATAAGGGGGTGTTCAATTTAATAGTCAATTTAAGGACAGCCAATAACAGTGTACTGCCTTAAAAGAAGCACAAATGAAATAACGCGAAACTGGAAGGGGAAAAGATATGTTAAAAAGAAAACAGTGAATGGTCGAAGGATATTCGACTACAGAATTATTATTATACATTTTGCTTCTTGAGTTTTTTTTTGGTGAAATAATGAGAGTCAGTCAGTCAGTCAGTCTACCAAGTGTGCTCGAGTGAGGTGTGCCAATATGGGGAACCAAAATGTTCCAGACTTCTACTCATCGGTTCGGATATACATTTGCCTATGGTGTCAGCAACTTAAAAAAAAAAAGGTATGCAATTTACCGACTTATTTCCCCTTATATTTTGCCCACAAACATAGAGTATGATAGAACAATCAAATAATAGGGAAACACTTGCACGCCAATGATCCCGAAGGTTAATTCATTTTGGTGATGATTACTTATGAATTTATGAAATCTATTTCAATGTTGAATATATCATGCTACAAAGCATAAAATGTAATTATGCAGCAATGCCAACAGCTATAAAAAAATAGATTTTGATTTGATTATTTTGTATTTTTGTAATTTATTTATGTGCATGTATATATTTAGTGTATTATGTGTGTTCTGTGTTATACAATAAAATGTTTTTGTTTTATAAATGACAAAGCATGGTAATGATTTATGGAGTATGTGTCGAAATTACTATAGGTGCATGCTGATCAACGTTTCATAAGGATCTGATAGCATCAAAATAACACAACGCATAAATTAATCTAAATTTTTTTTGGATGAGAATTTTTTTTTTTTGTGTGAAATTTGAATTGGAAATGTTTTGTGAGGAATGTTATCATTTTTATTAGTATTATTATTATTATTCCTTATGACGCAGAAAATATTCTTTTCCCTGATCAGATCCTAGAAACATAATACGATCACTAACGGATTTAATTATAATTATTATAAAATAAAAAAAATAAAAATTGGTTGATCAAATTGATGCACACAATTTTGGGGGAGAGAAATCTCGGAGAAAAATCAAAGGTAATAAGGAATTAATATAATTATTACAAATTATTTTTAGGTATGTAAAAATCTCTCCATCATCTCAACCCCCCAAAAAATTGGTTGCCGTGATACCAGTTCCTTAATTATTTATTTTTATGTATTTAATTTAAATGATTAAAAGAACGAACTTGGTTGATTTTAGTACTTTAATAATACGGTAGTATCGTAATTTCTGTTAATTTGAGTACTTTAAAGAATCACATTATTTTTCAAGAAATTAATTAGCTTCAATTTAGATATTATTACTGCCATATTAGAAGTAAATATTTAATTAATATTGTGATTATTTGAATTTTTTTTAAGAAAAAAAAATTAATTTTGTGATTACTTGAATTCCTTTTGTGAGAAAAAAAAATGATAATGAAATGAATGAATGATTCTGACAAATATACATATTAAAGGAGATAATTAGATTGGAGATAAGGTAGATTCTCTTTTTATTACAAGAAAATAGGAGTTGTTGTTAAAATTGGTATATATATACGTAAAATAATAAAATAAATAAAAATTTGTTTTTTTCACATAATAAATTTTATGAATATGATACTAAACCGAGACATTGGCATGCAAGTGTATTTTTGTTTGAGATAATTGGCACATTTTTCAAAAAAAAAAAAAAAAAAACTGTATATATATGTATGTTTACACTATTGAAAAAAAAAAAAAAGAAAGGTTGTTATTTAATTTATGTATTTATGTGTCATATGATAGAAAGGATTTTATTCTAAAATTCATCAAATATTTTGATATTTTATGTCTAGTACATGTGGATAAAACTGTATAAATTAAAAAATAATAATAATAAGATATGTGGATATATTTATATCAAGTTGGTTATTTTAATTAAATCATTGTAGTTTTATTATTTAAAAAATTGAGGATAATTGAGTTTATGACTAAAGGAGGTACGAGGAAATCTCTCAGAAATAGCACGCGTTTAAGTGGTGTTAAAACAAGAAGGCAATTAAAAATATTATTAAATAAAAACGAAGAAATTTCGGGAGAGAACAAAAACGATAAACAAAGAAAAAAAACAAACAAAGAATTCGGGATCAAAAATTTCTTGGAAGGAAATATGGCAACTCCTAACGCAGAGCATTTAGTAGGATTAATTTATCCGTTTGATGGTAAAAAAGAAACTAATATCAATTATTTCCTACTACAATTTGATAATTTAATTGACAAAACGAAATATAGCGATGAACACAAATTAACAATTTTAAAAGCCAAGATCATAAAATCGGCAAGGGAAACTCTCATGCAGGATGAATCATTATTTTTAGAAGCAGACATAGGAAAATTCAAGGAGAAGTTAAAAGAATTATTTTCCGTTAAATGTAATTTCGGGGGTGCTCAGAATTTATTTTTCAGCCTAAAGCAGAAACCCGATCAAACATTAGCTAATTTTATAAATGAATTTAATGCTACGGCAAATTTATATATAAAAAAAAGTGGTCAAAAATTAGAGGATAACAGCAACGCAAAATTTTTAGACCAAATGAAATTGGCAAGATTCCTAGACGCAATCCGCGCAGATATTAGTTTAGAAGTGAGAAAAAATGCACCCGAAAATTTTGAGGCAGCATGCAAGTCCGCACTAAGATTGGAAGAGGCTTACAATCAAGCAAATATTCCCGAAATAAATAGCATTACCGTTACTAAAGAGAATGAAATATTGGGAAAATTAAATAAATTAAGTGCAGACAGTGCAGAGCAAATTCAGACACTCGTCACCGAAATAAACAACCTTAAACTGAAATTAAATAATAGATCGGAGAGAGAAAAAACATGCTGTGAGATATGCGGGAAAGAAAACCATGAGACAAAAGATTGTTGGTTCAGACAAAAATATAGTAATGATAACGCGGCTACGAATATTAACAGATTTCAAATTAATAGAGAGTCGCAGGTCTCACGCACAAGAGGCTACAGAAATAACTATAAACAGCAACAAGGATTCCAAAATATGGGGTATCAGGGACATAATGGTAACAATAATTTTGGCAATTGGAACTATGGCTACATAGCACCTCACTTTTCTACCCCCCTCCCCCCATATACAATTATATGTATCCACAGGAATATTACCATAATACAGGAGCACAGGGGTTCGCACAGCCTTCAAGAGGTCGTGGAAGAGGTGGCTATCATAACAATTTTAATAAATCCCAGACAGTCGAGCAAGAGGACAATTATAATGAACAAAATAGCAAAAGGGAAAATAAACACAGAGGTCATTCCAAAAGAGGGTCATTCAATAACAAAAAAAAGACACGAAAAACAAGGGTCGGAAAACTAAATCAGAGGCTCGCTGAAAATAAACAAAAGTCTTTTAGCGACACAGGTGAGTCTCAGTTTAAAGGGTGTCGCAAAATAAACAGATTTATTGCCAGTGTTAGAAATGAAGGAGAAAATCAGTTACCCATCATTGACCTAGAGATAAATAACATCAAATTTAAAGCGTTATGTGATAGTGGGGCGGCGGTCTCATTGCTTTCGCCCATTATTTTTGATAAATTAAAGGAAAAAAATGTAAAATTTAAATATCTAGGAAATCAAATACAAATACAAACTTTAACGAATTCAAAAATTTATTTTAAACAGAGTATTAGACTGGTTTTCAGAGTAAAAGGCAGTTTTACAACAGGTACATTTTACATCACAAATAAAGATTTCGGTCGAGAATACCAAATGCTTTTGGGATACGATTATTTAAGGGATAATAATATGATTTTGAATTTCAAAGAAAAAGCACTTATTTTCAAAAATATAAAAATTAAACTGAATATTCCAGAAAAGGAAACAGGGATGCAAGTTAATAATCTAACTTCAGAAACAGAAGACAAGGATAGGCAAGAAAACAATCCATCAGGGTCTTACGTAAAAGAAAAGAATAATGATAACAAGAAAAAGACACAGTCCATCACTAAGCAAAAAAATATGTATGCTAAGACCATAGCAACAATTTTTATAAATGCAAATTCAAAAAAAAATAGTTAATTTACAGTGTCATGATGACATAGCAGAACAAGAGGTAATATTATTAGAATCCTTGAAAGACGACTCGAAATTCACATTTCAAACTTCAGTGCATGAAGTGCAACAAAATAGTAGAATTCATGTCATAATAGCAAATAACACTGACAAAAGAATAAAGTTGAATAAAGGGATAAATGTAGGCAAAATAACAAAAGATATAGATTTTAAACAGGATACAAAATCCGATGACATTGAACAAGGAACAATTTACGAATTAAATAACTTAAATATCGAAGAGATCAGAAAATTAAGAGAAGCAGAGTTAAAAGAGACAGACTTTGATTTAACACATTTACCCGAAGACCTAAGAGAAAAATTAAAAAACGTGCTCATGAGAAAAGCGCATGCATTTTCAAAGTCATATGATACTTTAGGTCAAACATCTTTAGTTATACCAAAATTTAATTTAAGTCATGACTACCCTATACAAACCAAACCTTATAAACTACCTCAAACGGTCAGACAATATGCGAAAACAGAGATACGGAACTTACTAAGAGCAAAGATTATTGAAAAATCAGACTCAAATTATGCGTTTCCAGTGATTTTTGTTAAAAAGAAACAAAGTAATAAAGAAAAGAAAAATGAAACCAAATATAGAATGGCTATAGATTATCGGTTATTAAATCAAATTCTACACACATACAGCTTTCCCATACCGGATATTAAAGAAATTCTTTACTCGATCAGCGGAAAAAGGTACTACACGGTGTTAGATCTCCATAGTGCATTTTTTCAGATAAATTTAAGGCCACAGGATAGGCAAAAACTAGCATTTATTACTGAGGAAGGAAAATTTAAACTTTAAGGCTCGCTTTTGGGACAAAGAACAGCAGCGCTTATTTCGCAGAATTAATTGATAAAGTGCTGGGACACTTCAACAAGTCCCAAGTGGCATACTTCATGGATGATGTGGTAATTGGTACCAATACAATCCAAGAAATGCTACAAATTTTAGAGCAAGTTCTACAGACTCTCATTGACCACAATCTGACCATAGAGCCTTCAAAAATGCAAATATGCAAAGAAGAAATAGATTTTCTGGGCTTCCAACTCAACCGATGGGGATATTCCCCAGCAAGAAAAAACATAGACAAAATTAAAAACCTAGTACGTCCAAAAACAAAAAAAGGAGTAAGATCACTTCTGGGTCTAGCAAACTACTTTAGATCTTTAATTAGAAATTATTCAGATATTGTACATCCCTTAGTAGAACTTACAAAAGAAAAAGTAAAATTCAAATGGGGTGAGGAGCATGAACAGGCGTTGAAAAACATACAAGAAGCAATAATACAAAACCCTACACTTAGACCCCCAGATTTTAACAAGGAATTATTTTTGATATGTGACGCCTCGAAGCTAGCCATATCCTCAATTCTGGCGCAGGAGTCTAATGGCATTTTATTGCCTATCGAGTTTTTTGGGAGAAAATTAAGAGAAACAGAAAAAAGCTACCCTAGTATAAAATTCGAATTATTGGCGATTCATGAATCAGTCAATCATTTTAAACATATTTTATGGGGTAGACAATTCACGATTATGACGGTTGATTGATTGATTGATTGATTTTTGACGTCAGATTATCTGCGCTAGGGATATAGGACCAGGGGGGAATGCCCTTCGTGGGGGTCTTTCTAAGGGAACCTAACCCGTATTTACGCAAGGTTCGAAGAAAACCACGAAAACTCCGAACGGTTAGGCCGACAGCCGCGACTGGGTTCGAACCCAGCACCTGCCGTCTACCAGTTGAGAGGTCCGAACCTCTCGGCCACTGGTGGGGCCCACGATTCTGACGGATTCGAAACCCATTACACAGCAAATGAATTTGGAAGCGCAATCTGACATAGTCAAAAGATGGATGACAGATTTGGCGGAATATAATTATGTTTTCGAGCATATTGAAGGCAAGGTTAATCCAGCGGATTTCGTATCCCGTCATATTTGCAATTTAGAAACGGACTTACAATTACACAATACTCTATTTAAAGTCAACGAGGCTTTGTCTAATGACAACATTAAATCAGAACAATATGCAGACGAAAAGTTAAGAAAAATAATTGACAAAATAGAAAAGGGACAAAACAATCGAACAACAAAAAGATACATGTTAAATGATGATAAAATATTAATTCTGAGACCAGGTACAGAAAAAAAGGAAAAAAAAAATAAAAAAATAAAATCTTTGAAAACAATAAAATAAAATCTTTGAAAATAGCCATTATGGAAGACGCGCATTCCCCCCATTTTGGATTCCAGAAAACTTATGACACCATTAAGGATAGGATATTTTGACATGGAATGTACAAGGATATTAAAACATTTTGTGCAAATTGTACAGCGTGTCAAACAGCTAAACACCACAAAACGATAAAAGTACCAGTGCAAAGGGTGGTTAAAGACCATGAAGTAGGAAGTATATTACATATTGACGTATGTGGGCCTCTAACATTTTCTGTGCGAAAGAATAAATTTATTCTGACTATCACGGACGCAACTTCCAGATTTTTAGAAGCGGTTGCATTAAGAAATGTAGAAACACAGACAATTGTCAATGTGCTGAATAAGTACTTCAGTACTTTTGGAATTTGCAACAGCATATATCTGGACAATGCAAAATATTTTAGAAGTGATTTATTCAGAGAATATACAAAGGCGTTAAATATAGAATTACACTTTACGAGTGTATACAGAGCCAAGGCGAATGCAATTGCTGAAACGGTAAACCGAATTCTGAAGAGCTCCCTAATCGCAATGTCAAAAAGCACAACGGAATGGGACATTAGATTAGATTTTTTCAAACTACATTACAATAACACAATTCACAGGGCTTTAGGATTCGCTCCCGCACTCATTTTCTTTGCGAGAAAATTGAGAACTCCGTTTACATCGCATATTCCCACAGAAGAGGTCTCAACTAAAACTTATGTGGCACAGAGAATGGCACACATTAAAGAAGTGAAACGACAAGCACTGGCCAATCAGTCACGCATGCAGGATGAGTATGCTAAAGAAGAGGACCTGCTACATACACCTACTCTGAATTTGGGACAAGTAGTATACTTAAAACGTATAAATCCGGGCGCTCTGGCGAACAAGTTTGACGGTCCTTTTAAAGTAATAAAAAAATTACGCAACAATAATTATTTACTAAAAGACCTAACAGGTAATTATGCTCGGCCTATAAAAAGGAACATCGATTTACTATTCGCGCCTAAGGCAGCAACTCCTCATATAGACGTGAAAGACAGTACGGCAGAGGAGGATTCAGAGGGGGAAACATAACAAAAATAAAAAAAAAACAAAAAAAGAAAAAAAAGAAACATAAGCCCTAACTATTATTTAAAATTATCTAGTGTATTTGTAATATATAGTGATTTGTATTATGTATTTAAGAAACAAATTTTATGTAGATAATTTTTTTTTCTTCTCTTTTTGAAATTGAAAATTTATAACAATGCGTTTTTAAGACATCATATAATAACTTGCCTTTTAAAATCAAGCAACATAGAGAGAAAAAAAAGAAAGGGATAGCAAGATGAGTGTACTATTTCCCTCTGAGTTACAATTGGGGAAATGTGCAGGCACACTCGAAAAATTATTACATACACTAAATATTACATAGGTACTTCACAGAACTTCATGTTGAAAATAAATAAATAAATAAATAAATAAATAAATAAATACATATTTTCATATAGAAATTTGATGAGAAGTTCGGCGAAGTACGCAATAATAAAATAACATATAACAATGGCAAGGCAAGTTATTGACAAAACAAAATAACGTGGAAACTCAGCACATAGGATTCACAAAAATAAAGAACTCAAAGAAAAAAAAATAAGGTTTTCTCACCAACAGAAGACTTTCCGCTTGACGAGATTGATGGATCTGCTGACAGGTCTCGGGGGTAGTTAACACACCCCAGATCGAGGAGGGGGAGAGTTGCTCCCAAATGGGGAATCTTTCTCTAGGCAGGGCATGGCAGAAAGCTATAAAATTGAATATCAGATTTAGTCGCATGGCAGTTTTAAGATGGTTCGCTATAAGGTAAAATGTTAAGATTAGGATCTTACGAAAACTCGCGTGATATAAGCGTTCCCAATAATATTTAATCGGCAGAGTAAGATATACATATAAAAAAAAATAAAAATAAATAAATAAATAAATAAATAAATAAATAAATAAATAAATAAGTAAAGGTTTTTTTTTTGGAGGACATTTTACAGGAATTTTTTTTTCTTTTACCTTTGCCTGAAAATAAAAGGTATTACAAATTCTTTTGCAGTACGTTAGATATAAGTATGATGACATTACTCACGCAACGTAGTTTCAAAAGAAGATCTTATGGGATAGTATACAAAAGAAAGTTATAACAATTAGACTTCATCACAAGGCAATACTTAGTTACATTGGATAAGTAATAGATGCAAAATTATTTTAGAGTCTTATCAGGAATCTATATAAAAGCAAATAAATTAGGAAGTTTTTTTTAAATGTGAAGATTAAACGACACTATATATATTTTTAGATATATATATATTTTTTTTACCGACATAGGCGTATGGAAACATAGCAATATTTTATAAAAAGTGTACAATTGCACATAAAAAATTAATTGTAAGTGGTATCGATTTCGCACTTTCACACACTTCATAATAATATTTATATAAGGCATTAAAATACAATAATAATAAAACAATTTAAAGGTTCATGTATGGATATCACATATGGCAATGTGAGTATGTAGATTTATGAATATAAGGAAATCTTTCTGCGGGCAGAGAGTATTTCTCAAACCTGGCCAGGTTATTCACTAAAATGTATATACTCGATTGTCAATAATCCGTACAAATTAATATATATATATAAATACAAATATTTAGGTATTAATAAAAAAAAAAAAAATTCAATTTAATTCTAAACAACATAGTAAATTTTGGTAAAAAAATAATAAAAAAATAAAAAAGATAAATTATTTTAATCAGTATGACATGCTGAATCATTTTAGTAATAAAATTAGATATAGAAGTCAATACATATTTCAAATGATTAAGTAATTTTGTTTTCAAAATGTATTTTTTTTACCTCTATACAACAGTGTCTTTTAAAATTTTAAATAATCAAACTACAACAAGAAAAGGTAAATAAATGGATGATATATATACACATTTTATCAATATTATTTCATTTCACACTTTCTATTTGTACCCAGAATTGGGTGACAGGATTATTAATGGAGATTAGTAAAATAACAAGAAAATTGTGTTGTTCAGATAACTTTGATTAAAGGCAAATTAGCTTAGAAATATTCTTTTAGACTCTTCTAATGTAGCATAAAAATTATAAACAAAAAAATATTTTAGGGATTTCACTCCCTTTTCCTTCATGTTTTGCTAGATAACCCCCCCCCTCAAATTAAGCATTTAGGAAACATATCAGATTTTTCTTTCGCTATATTTTTTTTATAGATATGCACGGTAAAGATTTACCTGCAGAAAGTTTTTATCAACAATATCACAACCAGTACTGAAAAAGGAATTTTTTTTTCTTTAAATTTTTTTTCTCTGGCGGCAAAATTTGACTTTAGTTCTTCAAGTTTAATTGCAATTATCAGCCAGTGAAATGAAAAGGCACATTGATTTTCCCAATTTTTTTTTTCAAGTTGTGATATTATTCAACTTTAGCATTGTATATTAAAATCTTTCAGGCAATGTTCAGAATCATAATACAATTTTAGGAACATTGTTAAACGATTGCATAATCGCTGTATTATTTCCTGAAAGGCAATCTCATTAGAATACTTATATAAGACTCCAAAATATTCTGAGGGAAATACGAGATTTGGAACACTCAAGCGTCCTTCAGCAGATAACCAGTCTGTAAGAAGCCATTTTCCCTGAAAATACAAAATAAACAGTACATAGTACATGATTTTATAGCGGATATATGTCAATTTTATAGAATAAAGGGGTGAAAATTTACACGGAAGGCATGCGTAGCAGGTTATAGGTTAATAAGGGTTAGTTTCTTATAGTTTACCATAAGTTGCATGCAAAAGAAATATAATTTTTAAGACAAAAAAACGAGAAAATGACATACCTGTGTGTCTTGCAAGGACCATAACATTCGCTATCCCCGTTAAGCAAACAAGTTTTCCTCTATAGAGGGGTGACTTATCGGAGTTGTTTTCCAGGAAAGCTTATCAATTACGTTTTTAGGGTGTGAGGTACTAAACACGTCATTAGCACCTGTCAATCAAAATGCGCGCTCCTCATCGGATGCGTTTTTTTCGCGCTAGCTCGTTTTTTTCCTCTTTTCTCTCATTTAAGAAAACGTTCACTTCTCGTATGGATAGCAATAAGGTATGCATTGAGCACATGTGTCTGTGCGATATCCTCTCTACCTCCTCCACGAGAATTATTAGGAATGTGTATACAACATTACCCATTTTATCAACACTTAACATAATTCAAATTTGTAACATTCAGCTATGATTTATGTTAATAATCTTGTGGATAATGTAGACTATACAAAACATGGTATATTGGTTTTTTTTAGATATTTCATATGATGTACATAAAAAAAGGTTTCTCAACATTGTATATATATTTTACTATTTCGATACTAATCCAGATATGTTATGCAAACAACATTGGTGTTGCTATGAATTTGTGTTGTTTTTTTTTGTTTTGTTTTTGGTCATTACATATTTTACTTTATGTGTTTAAAATATTATGCATTTAAAATAAACAAAAAAATGTGCCAATACATCTCAAATTCAGGTTTAGATTTTTCGGAGCTTTTACATGTTATTTTTTTTTCTTCCTTAGTGTAGAAAAAAATTATTCCAAATTTATACTTGGCTTTGATTGCATGATTTGGCATTTTAATGGATTAATTTAATTATTGTATCAAAATTTGGGCATGGGGAAATAATACACAGAAGAGAAGATAATCGGACCTTGGAAGTGTTCACCAGAACTGAATCAAAATTCCAATGACTACGGATACAACATTTGCGGCAGTGTGGTGTACACAAAAATGATGTCTACAGACCTCATTTTTTTTAGACCCAGGGGATAGATGATGGGTGTAAAACCCCCACATCACTCAAACCAGACAATTCTGTAAAGAAAACTAACTATTGGAAATAAATTATAGAAAAAAAAAGAACAGAGGACAGTTGATTGACAGCTCAGACAAGAAATTTATAGCGGCAATAAGACTGTGACGGACGACCATAAATAAGATGACAAAACAGAGACACTTTCACTAAGAGTGTATTTACGACAGGGCAAAGGGGAAATCTCCGTGTGGGGTAATAATTATCAACCATATAGACACTCCGACGACTAGGACTGTACAAGCCCCTAGAAAATTAAAATAAGGGGGTGTTCAATTTAATAGTCAATTTAAGGACAGCCAATAACAGTGTACTGCCTTAAAAGAAGCACAAATGAAATAACGCGAAACTGGAAGGGGAAAAAATATGTTAAAAAGATATTGGTTCATATATTCAAGAAAACTGTGAATGGTCGAAGGATATTCGACTACAGAATTATTATTATACATTTTGCTTCTTGAGTTTTTTTTGGTGAAATAATGAGAGTCAGTCAGTCAGTCAGTCTACCAAGTGTGCTCGAGTGAGGTGTGCCAATATGGGGAACCAAAATGTTCCAGACTTCTACTCATCGGTTCGGATATACATTTGCCTATGGTGTCAGCAACTTTAAAAAAAAAAGGTATGCAATTTACCGACTTATTTCCCCTTATATTTTGCCCACAAACATAGAGTATGATAGAACAATCAAATAATAGGGAAACACTTGCACGCCAATGATCCCGAAGGTTAATTCATTTTGGTGATGATTACTTATGAATTTATGAAATCTATTTCAATGTTGAATATATCATGCTACAAAGCATAAAATGTAATTATGCAGCAATGACAACAGCTATAAAAAATAGATTTTGATTTGATTATTTTGTATTTTTGTAATTTATTTATGTGCATGTATATATTTAGTGTATTATGTGTGTTCTGTGTTGTACAATAAAATGTTTTTGTTTTATAAATGACAAAGCATGGTAATGATTTATGGAGTATGTGTCGAAATTACTATAGGTGCATGCTGATCAACGTTTCATAAGGATCTGATAGCATCGAAATAACACAACGCATAAATTAATCTAAATTTTTTTTGGATGAGAATATTTTTTTTTGTGTGTGAAATTTGAATTGGAAATGTTTTGTGAGGAATGTTATCATTTTTATTAGTATTATTATTATTATTCCTTATGACGCAGAAAATATTCTTTTCCCTGATCAGATCCTAGAAACATAATACGATCACTAACGGATTTAATTATAATTATTATAAAATAAAAAAAATAAAAATTGGTTGATCAAATTGATGCACACAATTTTGGGGGAGAGAAATCTCGGAGAAAAATCAAAGGTAATAAGGAATTAATATAATTATTACAAATTATTTTTAGGTATGTAAAAATCTCTCCATCAATGAGGAAAAAAAGAAAATAGGTCTAATGAATAATAATAATATTTTTTGTTTGTTATTTCAGATAATTCTAAATATTGTATTATACATATTAAAACTTTTCATTAGTCATAAATAAAGATCAAAAATTAATATTCCTGTACCAATCATATACAAATTTTAAAAAAACTTTTAGTTTTACAATTTTTGGTACTGCAAATTTTTAAACTTATAAACATCACACATTTTTAATCTTTACACCGTCGTATAGAGAAGAAAATGTACTTTTAAATGCAATTTGCTTAAAAGGTGTATCTCAATCAGTTTTTAAGTTAATATCATTTTTTTTAGTTTTTTTGATATTTTTTTGTCATTGTAGCAACAGAAGTATTTCATTTCTGGACATAAAACATGAACCAATCAGAAAACAAATAACATAAAAAACAGAAGTATTCCGTTTTTGGACATTAAATATGTACAAATCAGAAAACGAATAAAAAAAAATAAGTTGCGGAATTCAACCAATAAATGATTCAGATATGCTTTTGATTTCCCAATTCTCTTCTGAGGATTGTAACTATTTTCAAAATAAACCAAATATTAAAATTAATAAAATAATGGTACTTTTTAAATTACTGAAATTATTTTTGCTGAATTCATCTGCAACCTTATGTTTTCTATAGGATGCACAATTTTATAATTTTTTTTCACGTGTATAAATAATGTTAAAAAATACAAATTTTTATGAATGGAGCCTAACAGACTGCAGAACTAAACAAACTAGCAATTTGTTTCTTATAGTGCTTTTCTAGGAACTACATGTTATATAAAAATGACTTGCAGCAGAAATCGAAATGTACCAAAATCAAAATGTAAATAATTTTACTGTGTGTTAAAATACAATTTGTAGACTCCATTTGTAATAAAAATTTTAAATATATGTTTATTTTATGTCTTTCAATGTTTTTGTAATGCAAAACTAAAATAAAAAAAAAAATCCTAAGAAATTATAAAAAAATGTACTTTTTGAGTCTAATTATATTATCAAATATTATGTGCGAAAAATAAATTTTTTTCACTGTTCTATCTTTCTTAGTTATCTGTTTTTTAATATCAGCCCATGATTGAAATTAAAAAAGTCCTTCCGGCGATGCCGGGAGGAAGAGGTAGCTTTCATATACTTATTTATTTATTTAAAATTAAGTTATATTATTCAAATATACGAAGCTCAAATTAGTGAGACACGATTATATAAGAATGAATACTATTAAAACAGCAAATAAAGCCTTTGTGCACAAATGTTTAAAGATAGAAAATCAACGATTATAAATGCACAAATAAAGTATGAGAAGGTAGCAAATAGCTATTTCGAATCTACTAACGAGATTCTTCATCAGAGCAAAACTCAGCGAGCTAAAAAATAGCAAAACTGAGCAAAGAGACAGAGAGACGCAGGCTTATATACCCGCTATGGGAACAATCCCGCCTAAAGAAAGGCAACCAATGAGAAGAAAGCAGCCAAACCAACTGGGTGGACAAGTAGCGACATCTATCGGAGAACAAGCAAAACAAAAACTAAAAAGCGAGTGGAAAAAAAAGTATTAAATTAAAGATTTCCAAATACTTGGAAAATAAGGAGTACTAGATAAGTCATTGACTAAGGAGTGAGAATTTTTTATGATGTGGTAAGCTTCCCAAAAATCAAGATCAGTAATGGAAGGACATTTATGGATGATGGTGGCTGAAGAAAAGTTAAACTTATGTTGTGAAGATCAACAATGTTGAGCAATGGAAGAGCGTTTAAGCTCTTGATTTTTGACATACCTTTTATGTTCCGTTAAACGAAATCTGAGAGCACGTTTAGTCTGACCAATATAAGAAAGGCCACAGTGGCAAGAAATTTGGTAAATACCCCAGTTATCTAAGCGATCAATGGGATGCTTAAGATTTTAAAAGGCAATTTTATTAACAGGAGAAAAAATAACATTGAAATCGAACCTCTTTAAAATTTTAGCAACTTGCTGACTGATTTTGGGGAAAAAAGGCAAAACAACCAAAGCATTGGGGTTCGAATTAAAGTTTTTTCTTTCAGATTGGGTGGATTTTGTCAATTTTCTATGAATTGAATCTATAACCACGATCAACAGCACGATCCAGATTGGGTGGATTTTGTCAATTTTCTATGAATTGAATCTATAACCACGATCAACAGCAATAGCTTTTAGATAATTAAGTTCATCACTGAGTAACTGAGGAGTTGAACAAATATTGGAAGCCCGGAAAACAAAAGTTTTAAAAGCCGCAACTTTCTGGTTACGAGGATGAGAAGAATATCTGTGAGGTGGAAGACTGACCGCAAAAGGTTTGCGAAAGTTTGCGAATGTCCTTCCTTTATTGATCTTGATTTTTCGGAAGCTTACCACATCATAAAAAATTCTCACTCCTTAGTCAATGACTTATCTAGTACTCCTTATTTTCCAAGTATTTGGAAATCTTTAATTTAATACTTTTTTTTTCACTCGCTTTTTAGTTTTTGTTTTGCTTGTTCTCCGAAAGATGTCGCTACTTGTCCACCCAGTTGGTTTGGCTGCTTTCTTCTCATTGGTTGCCTTTCTTTAGGCGGGATTGTTCCCATAGCGGGTATATAAGCCTGCGTCTCTCTGTCTCTTTGCTCAGTTTTGCTATTTTTTAGCTCGCTGAGTTTTGCTCTGATGAAGAATCTCGTTAGTAGATTCGAAATAGCTATTTGCTACCTTCTCATACTTTATTTGTCATTTATAATCGTTGGTTTTCTATCTTTAAATGAATACTAGTTTTTGTCAATACTGAATATTAATAGAAATTTTTAGAAATTAGTTATCTTTTATTCAACCTGGTTTTATTTTAAGCGATTTATAGGGTTGCCAAATTCCGCGATATCCCTTTTAAAGCAACATGATGGATAAAACAAACCAATGAGCTTGGTCTAAATCTTAATTCATGTGAACATGCACACTCACACCGAAATCGATTAATATATATACGAGGGCTGTCGGGCAAATTGATTTAAAAAAAAAATGTCACCCACATTAGAAATTCAAACTGCTATATCCCAGGCGTTTTTCAAGGTAAAGACAAAGCAAAAAATACCCCGGAATTCATAATTAAGATAAATAATTTAGAAAGAACTTTTTTTCAATTTCTAATTTTTTATTTGTACATCATTACACATTTAAAAGATTTTTGACAAACTTAAATGGCCGCCATTTTGAAACAAGGTGGTGGATAAAGTTGGCTCGTGAACTCAGTCAAGACATTGGTATGTACTATGTACACACGGAATTAGATCGAAATCAGTTTATAAATATAGGGGGAACTGGGGCATATTGATACACCCCCTGTACTACACACAGGCTCATTACAGGAAATTTCAGAACAGCTCCAAAAGGTGATACTAGCGCACTGAACTACATACAGAAAGTCTTTGAATGATTTAGTAGTTTGATGAAATGGGACGGGTCATTAATTGTTTTTTGTAGTCAAAAGTAAATTTGAGTTGTACAATTGAAATGGTATTATACAACTGTTACAGTATTTTCAACTCAAAAGAATACTCTCCCTGGCAAGTCAAGCTACTCTTTATCAGTTCCTCATTCTTTGTTGTTAGATAAATTGCGGAGTGTTGGATATGAGACTCATTTTATTCAAAATGGCTGCATGGGGCACATTGATACAACCTAAATCCTTTTCTAGTTCATTTTTTCATTACCTTTTATTATTTTTTTTATCATACACTCCTTAATCCAACCATTTTTCTCCAAAAATTTCTAATATTAGTTTTTATTGAAGTGAAATAGCTTTAATTTCTTTATATTAGAACATTTTCTAGTATTTTTGCAAGCAGAAGACGTACGGACTTACCCAACATCTAGTGCTAGTAGAATGAACAAAAGAAAAAGACAGAGAACTGGAAAATCTCAAATTTATACCGATTCTCCAGAGAAAAAAATATTTTCGACATGAGAAATGTTAAGTAAGAGAAACAAGCTGCAGAACAGCAGAGGGTAATTATATTATAAAAATAATTTTTAATATAATTATCCTTTATTTTCTGTTTATAAACCGATTTATAAACAGAAAAGCTGGAAATTTTTTCACCTTTCCTAAGAAAGAAGATAATGCTGGGGTTGAAGTGCCAAATGTGACAAAGCTACCACAGCCAACAATCAGACAAGGAACAGCCAGAACATCAGGTCATTATACATTTCATTTTGATGCTTTAATATTGCTTACAAATAAATTGTGGGCGATTTGAATTTCTATAAATAAATATAAAATGTTTTGCTAACTATTTTTCTATGAAAAATATGCATTGGTGTTATTTTGTCTCCATTTTCCCAGACGTTTCAAAGCGTCACATGAGGTGTATCAATCTGCCTCGGGGATGGGGCACATTGATACAAATGACTTTTTTTGATTTTTTAAAAATTACATGCAAAAATAATGTATAAAACAACGATTGCACATTTTTATAACACACTACACAAGTTTTGCTGTGGAATGGAAAAATAACTTGAAATTTCTGTTTTCTGGATAACAAAAAAATTCATAGAAAAAAGCTGTATCAATGTGCCCCAGTTCCCCCTACGTATTATCGAGTAACAAATTTCAGACCATTTCAAAATGTCAAACACACTAGAAATTGAAAGTGCTAAAACTCAGCCATTTTTCAAGATATAGATGAAACAAAAAATGCTCTGGAATCTTTGTATCAAGGTAAAACACAAAAGAAAAATCTTTTTCAATTTCTTACTTTTTTTCACCTAATTTTAAAATTTAAATAAAAAAAATTAATATTCTGCCATTTTGAAATAAGACGGCGGTTGGAACTGGCCAATAAACTTGGTCCGGGCATCGGTATGTACTATCTACGCACCAAGTTTCGTCCAAATCGGTATATCAATACGCGTGTTATCACGTAACGAAAACCAGATCATTTCAAAATGTGAGTAACACTAGAAATTAAAAGTGCTATAACTCAACCATTTTTTAAGATACAGACGAAACAAAAATGCTTTGGAATCTTTGTGTCAAGGTCAAATGCATAAAAGAAAAATCTTTTTCAATTTCTCACTTTTTTGTACCTAATTTTAAATTTTAAATTAAAAAAAATAAATGGCTGCCATTTTGAAACAAGATGGCGGATGGAACTGGCTAACGAACTCGGTCCAGGATTCATTATGTACTATGTACACACCAAGTTACATTCAAATCGATTTATAAATACGCGTGTTATCACATGACAAAAATCAGATTGTTTCAAAATGTCAGCCATAAGAAAAATTTAAAGTGCTACAACCTACAACTCAATCATTTTTTAAGATATAGACAAAATAAAAAGTATTCTGGAATCGGTGTTTTAAGATCTAACACATAAAATAAAAGTATTTTTCAACTTTTAATTTTTTCCCATTTAATTTTAAGTTTTAAATTTTTTTAAAATTTTTAAATGGCCGCCATTTTGAAACAAAATGGCGGATGATAATGGCCAACAAATTCGGTTGAGATATTTGTATATACTATGTACATACCAAGTTTCATTTAAATCGGTTCATAAATACGTTAGTTATAGCATGACAAAAACATATATATATATATATATATATATATATAGAAGTATGTATGTCAACATTTGAACAGAGGGTGGTTTTGGGGTCTGGGAGTCATGATCGGTGAAAATATATCAAAATTTTCTGGAAGTGTTGTGAAACTAACAAATTATTAATGTTTATTAATATTAAACACAATTTCTTGTCAAACCTTCCGACAAAAAATAGATTTTTAGTTCATCTTCTTTCGCAAATGCAGGATGTACTACATGGAATATAGTAGTTCTGCATTTAGCAATTTAAATTTCATTCACGCCCCTCCCAAACACACACAGACACACACACTCATTATGTACATTATAAATAAGTCAATTATATTATCAATACACATATAGATACTGTTCAAGAATTTCTAATCCTTACCGGTCTTATATCATTTCGCTTGTAACATCGAAACCAGCATCTCTTAGACAAATTTTATTCGGTTTGCGGAACTTTTTTTTTCATAAAACACTTTTACTTGTACATTGACAATATTTGCAAGAGAAATGTTACTTTATACGGTTAGTCTGTAGTAGATAAATAAGTAGATATAAGTAGATATAGTATAGATAAATAAGTAGATATAAGTAGATAAACAAATAGAATAAAATAAAAATAACTTTGAAAAGTGCCTTTCTTTTAGACTTGTAATGTAGTATATTTTTCATTCTTGCTCGACCGACTCTTACAAGTTTTGCCTGAACTTTTTTTTTCTTCACTGTGTTTATATATTTAAAACTGTTTAATATGATTTAAACTTTAACTTTTCCGTTTTCTATCTATTCATATTTAAATCATTATTGTCTGAGCGAAGCGAAAGTCTTTATACTCAGAGATACGTAACGATATTAAAAGTCAAAAAAATTCTTTCGTCAAGCAAATCTCAAAAAGTACTTGTCGGATTTCGATTCTGTTTGTACCAGAAGGTACCTATGAAGGTAATCTGGTGAGTGCACCTATTTTTAAAAAATTATTCCAAATAGTTTAAAAGTTATATTAAAAAAACTGATAAAAAAGCACAATTTATTTGCATACGTCACAGAAATTTGGTGAGCGTGATTTTTACCGGCTGGATATTTTCGTAGATAACCGAATCATTACATGGAGTAAATAGTAATCATTTACGCACTCAGAAATATTGAATGCAATAAAACATTTTAAAATTTAATAATGCAGGAAAATAAAACTGTTATTTTTTTATATTAAAAAAAATGTCATAAAAACTTTGATTATGAGATTTTGTGATAATCTCTTAATAGCATTTTTTGATCGCTAAAAGAATGTTTTATATATTTCGCGTGTGAAAATTAGAAACAATTACATTTTTAAATAAAAATTTTCTTTTATGACATCATTTTCCCGTTATATTTATTTATATTGCATGTTTTCTTTTAACTTATATTTTGTTTGTGAGTGGAAGTCAATTCTGGTCACTAATTTTTCGGCACGGATACCACAAGCGCATCAGATTTGACCCAATTTTTTCAAAGCCCATTTGGCAAAAACTATTTTTTCAAATAACGCCTACATACACATTTTTAAATCATTTTCTATTTTCAAAAAAAAAGAAAAAAAAACTTACAGTAAATAAAATAATAATAATAATTAATAATTATAAAAAGAAATATTTTATATAATTAAGAAATGAAAGTAAATAAACATTTTATGAGTAAATAAACAAATAATAAATAAATAAAGCCGGGTTACCATCTCAGGTAAAATAATGCCATTTTGACGCCAATTATGTACCCTGGTGCATATGTGACATCTTTTCCCATTTTTCATCCATTTCCTGTTGGCATACAACTTTGAAATTTGGAATATGTATGCATACCTGGGCGCAATACTGGAATTAGACATTGATTTTTTTAAAATTCGATCCAAAAAGGGGCAACGGGGGCTATTTTTTTAAAGATTTATACAATTTATACTGCATAAAGGAGCCACTTACCTATTTTAATATACAAGAAGAAGTAAGTGGTATGTAAAAACAATTATAGTATACATAAATAAAATACTTGAGATAATATACTAGAGATATAAGCACCGGGTTTGGCGAGATTTTTTATGCCAATTAGGCGAAAACATCGTTTTGATTACCAGATACATATGGCATGCTATAATAACATGTTATTTATTTATTAAATGAAAAAAAAAGGAATAAACGAAACATTTTCTGTTACTAAAAAAAAGAAATAACAATCAATAGATGATAATATTTTTAGAACAAACAATTTATTATAATATTTATATGATAACCAGCATGTTAGGCAACTGAACGCCATTTTGGCACCAATTAGGTACCTCGGTGTGTATAGGGCATATATGTGCCATATTTATTTGTAAAACTGAGCATGAACGTTTACCAAGTGTGTTTTCATAGTCGCTTATATCTTTTTGAAACATAGCGCAACTTTCGGAACCAAAACTGCACACAAAAAAAAAATCAATATTTTCAGGGTTTTTTTTTATGTAATGCACATTTCGTAATCAGTAGGCTCGATAATCAGACCTCGTTTTTTTGCTTTAAAAGATGATATTTCATACGACGTCTTTTTTGGATTCGTCGTTTTTCCATATTTGATAGTATGCATCTACTCGTTTTGTAACTTTTTTTTTTGTAACTTTCTTCGTTATTAACAGCGATATTTGGATTTCTTATTTAAATAAAAATTCTTCTAAATACAAAGAATTTTGTTAAAATAAATAAATAAATGAAATGCGGACATCTATTGCTCAAATCACAAAACTTTTCCTATTGAGTTAATAAAAATCAGTAAAAACATAATTTTTATGATAAAAAGGTGACGTATGTAATAACAGAGTCATATATTATGTACGTTATGGATTAAATATGAATATTTCTCCACCATTTATAAATAATAATAATAATAAAATAAAATGCGGACAGACCAAAGTCTATATTTGAGTGAAAACAACAACCATTTTCTAAATGCTTTAAAAATGGCCAATGAAAAGTGATATTTCAAAAGTATT
Source organism: Maratus speculifer (assembly GCA_964019185.1). Taxonomy (NCBI): domain Eukaryota; kingdom Metazoa; phylum Arthropoda; class Arachnida; order Araneae; family Salticidae; genus Maratus; species Maratus speculifer. The sequence goes on along the minus strand of OZ025295.1, from coordinate 115,223,673 downwards.
ATGAAATTAGTTAAAAACCATTTATTTTAAACTAAATGAATAAAAGATTTATACTTTTAATGAAATAAATGGGATTTGAAAAATTATTGGAAATTTATCACTATAGATGTACCAATATTACAATCAGTACCTTGTATGCAAAATGGAAAAATTAGCAATACTTTTTGTACCCGAAAAATGGTCGTTGCTTTTTTTAAGATTAAAAAGTAGATTACGAAATATTCCTATACAGAGATGCCAAGCCCCCGCTTATTGCATAGCAGAATTTTCTTATAGGAAAAGTTATTTTTTAAATCAGCAGAATGTTCCAATTTAATAAAACATTTTCTGTATTAAAACACCGGTATCCAAAATGCCGGAGACTTGGCAGCTCTGCCTATAACATTTTAATTAATCACGGTACTTTTTTTAATCGGATTCAAATTTAGTGAAGACAACGTTTTTTGGCCAAAAGCAGCTTTTTTCCACATGTGTAACTATGATACAATTCCTTGATGCTGAAATAAAATGTTTTGACTTATGCTATTATTGCTTCCTCTTATTTATTTATTTGAATTTTAAATAAGATGACTCAAATTCCGTATTTTTTAAATGTACGGAAAAAATGCATTTCGAGAGAAGGCGAAAAGAACAATATTTGGCGATTTATTACCTGCGTTTGGCTAAGTGTCTTACTACCTTGTATTTAATACTCTTCACAATACTTCGCTGTTATATGGATTTAGGCGCTTTTATAAAAAGTTTGACGTAATTTGGGCTTAAGAAAGTGAGTTTTTTACTGAATAATACAAATAAATGAAAAATGAATACTAAGAAATACTAATAAAAGAAAAATAAAGCATTATATTGATCTATGTATATTTAAAAATGCATCTACTAGCACTAATTAGATAATTTATGTGTATATAATAGGAGATAAATAGCTTTTGATTCCGTATTTCTATGCTATAAAGCATTAACGTTTGTGTGTTTTTCGTTATTATTGGGAGTACCTAGCCGATTTAGAAAATAATGTGGGCAAAAAATGTTGGTAACCATCTTTGCTGCAAAATATCCTATATTTTGCGTAGGAACAATAATCACCATCAATGCACAAGCAAAAATAGTTCTAAAATTGAGAATTTTTGATGTTGATATGACTAAAAATTTAAAATCTTTTTTTTTTTTTTTTTTTTTTTTTTTTTTTTTTTTTTTGTGGAAACTTTTAAGATATAATATTCTCGTTATGAACGATTCCTAAAACATTCGACAATTTAATTTCACAAATTAAACATTTTTTTTCTAGAAAAAGTTTTAAACCCAATTTATTGAGAATATTGCAATTTCTAGGATACTGTTGGGGTCAGTAACTATAACTTTGGCATCACAGTAACTTATAAGATGTAAGTGCTCGTTTATGACAAATTTTTAAAAAAGGATTTCTTAACTCTTATCGACAACCTCATTGCATCCGTGGAAAACAGATATTCAACATTATAAATTATTCGGACGGATTTCACACCACATATAAAATACACTCCATTCTCTTCAAACATAATAGTTTATGTTACTTATAGTTTCTCAAATCGGTGCGAAGCTTCTGTTTATGCTCATGACATCATTTCAAAGAGTTATATTTCCAATATAGGAAAATTTGGTGTTTTATTTTCTTACTTTTAACATTTTGCATATTTCCAATTTTATATCCATGCATGGTTTGCTTTTCTTTTATGAAAATAGTATATGCAACTTTATATATAAGATTTTGTAATTCTATGATTCAATATGCTTATTTTCATCATATTTTATCACAATGAATGACCAATTAAAAGTAACATCTCATTTTCTTTACTTATCGCAAGTTATTAAATGTGGATTCTCAGCAATATCGCTCAGACTAATCCCTCTGAGGGAAGTCCTAGTTTATTTTTATTTAATTTTTCTCAATTTTAAACTTCATTCACAAAAAAAAATCTTGCTTTTATTTTAATGCTACCTTTTTATACATCATTAATTTTTATTTTAAATAACATTTTTAGGTACACTGCTAAAAATCTTGACCTAGATTTAACTAAATTTTGGTGCCCAGTTGCTGCCGCCATAAGATGGTGATATCTCGTACCAATATTTTTATTTTTCTATTTGGACCTCGCTCCAATTATTGGAACTATGCTTCAGCAGGAACTCCAAATATAGGTCCAAGTTTCCACCACCTTATAGTGGCAGTAAGCACAAAAATTTGGTTCAAACTAGGACAAGATTTTTAAGAGTGTAGTTTATTCTGCGCAATTATTCCCAATTATATTTGTTGCTTGTTGTTCCCAATGGCTCATTTGTTGTAAGTCACTTATTAATAGATTAGATGTAAAAATAAAGCCAACTCGGAAGCCCCTCAAAGAGTTCAGTTATTAAGCACTGTTAAGACACATGCACTGTAATTCTTTATTTGTTTGTTTTGGCATGGATAGGTAATTTATTCTACACTACAGCTATTCCCAATTATGTTTATTACTTGTTGTTCCCAATGGCTCATTTTTTAAAAAACACTTGTCAATAGATTGGGTGTAAAAATAAAGTCAACTCGGAAGCCCCTCAAAGAGTTCAAGTAAAAACTGTTTCATTGATTTATAATTAATCAATAAAATGAGTTACAATAAGGAATGCACCTTATATTGTTAACTCTAACCCTTAAACAAGTTATATGTATAACTTATTTATTATAAATCAATGAAACAGTTTTTACTTAAACATTTTCTTTCGTCATATCATGAAGATTTTTGATAAAATATATTGATGAGAAAAATAACAGTTGTCTTATAGGCTTCGACCCCTTCTTGTATGCATTAGATGCTTCCTATTTTTTTCAATAAATAAATTAGGGACAAATTCTTTACAGAGCTTATTTTTTAAACACAACTTTCAGTCGTCGTACATCATGGGATTTCTTTGAATTATTTCAAAGTTCAATAGTTAATAGAACGGAAAAAATATTTCATTTCAAATAATAATAATACAAAGCTTTTTTTAGTCCAATATTTTTCTTTGAAACATACGCAATAAATAAAATAAATTTAAAAGAAAAAGAAATATTATTATAAATAAAAATGAAGCTCGTTAAATTGATTTTGAAGAAAAATGTCTGCAGTATTTCATACTTATTCAACATATTTTAAAAATTCAAAAGTGAATGCTTTTATTTTAATAAAATATTGAAGCATAGATAAAAAAGCTTAAGAAATACGAACACTGCTTTTATCATAATAAAATTATCCGATCATATCAGACAAGGAAATTTTTATTTAACTTTCTGCATTATGGGACCGGTTTTAATAATTTGTATACTTTTTTTTAAACGAATAACAATATGAATAATAGTAAAAAAAAAAAAAAATCAGCAAAAGCGTGTGTTTTACTCTTTTTTAAAAAAAAAATAGAAATAGTATTTTTATTTTGTTAAAATCTTTTATGTATTATATATTTTAGAAATATTTCTGAAATGAAACGTAATATAATCTCCCGGGAAGCAAATTATATTAGCTACATAATCCATTACAATCAAATATAATTGTTGTCTGTGTGTATATTTGTTAGTTTATTTGTTGACATGGATAGCGAAACCTATCGCACGTAGATGTCTGTAAATTTGGTTTCGGATATTATCGAAAACAGGTCCAAAAATGCACTCAAGGTTACAGAATTTTTCGCTACTTCATATCAAACACACACACACAATTATGTAGTAAACAATTATGTATTTTAAAAATATATCTAAAATGAAATGTAATATAAAGTCCGGGGAAAAATTTTATTAGCAGCATAATCTATGTTAATCAAATATCATTTTTTCTGCGTGTATATATCTTTATTTGTTTATTTTGACATAGCTAGATAGTTTATTCTACTCTACAACTATACTCTACTATGTTTATTACTTTATGTTCCCAATGGCTCATTTTTTAAAAGTCAATAGATTGGGCGTAAAAATAAAGTCAACTCGGAAGCTCCCCAAAACGCTCAGTTGCTAAGCACTCTTAAGAGACATGCACTACAAAATTTATTTTTAGTGCCCATAGAATATAAAAAAAGAATCATGTATAAAAAACTATCGTCATGTAAAGGAAAATAGAAAGAATACAGAGCAAATTTTGTTATATTTTACAGGATTATTTATCAATAATCTTTAAAAGACATTGTTAAGAGATATGTTATATAAATACACCATGAATTTTAATAATAAAATATATTGGTAAGAAAAATAAAATTTGTCTTATATGCCTGTATGTACTATATAATTTTTATTTCTTTTTTTTCAATAAATAAATTAGGAACAACTTCTTTATAGTACTTATTTTTTAAATACAATTTTCAGTCGTCATACATCATGGAATTTCTTTGAGTTATTTCAAAGTTCAATTAGTTAATAGAACGGAGAAAATATTTTATTTGAAATAATAATAACAAAAAGCTCTTTTAGTCCCATATTCTTCTTTGAAACATACGTAAAAAAGAAAAATAAAAAAAATAAACAGAAATATTATTATAAATAAAAACGAAGGTCGTTAAATTGCTTTTGAAGGAAAATGTCTATATCTTTCATACTTTTTCAACATCTTTAAAAATTTAAAAGCGAAGGTTTTTATTTTAATAAAATATTGAAGCATAGATACAAAAGTTTCAGAAATATGAACACTGCTTTTCTCAAATTGCCATTTTCCGATAATTTCAGACAAGGAAATCTTATTCAATTTTCTTTATCATGAGACCGACTTTAATAATCAGTATGATTTTGTTAAACAAATAATTAGGATGAGCGAAGCGAATCCTCTACTAGGCCACTCAAATGACATTTTGTCGTACACTTTACAAAAAAACTATACAATATTTTGACTTGAAATTAAACACAAATATAAATTATGATCTGTAGATTTGCAGAATATTTTTTTTTTTTTTACAGAAATAGTTTTCAAAAAATTATTACTTTAATTAATTTATTTTACATGTTTTTCTATTACGAACGCATTTTTTCAAATAAAAAGTGAAACACATACGTTTTCAGAAGAAAAACTTAAATCATGGGGTCAGTAATTATAGCTAGAATCATCATTAAATAAATAAATAAATAAAATATATTTTCATTATTCTGACAAAATATTTCAAAAACTGCTTTCAGATTTTCAAACTATGCTCATTCCTTTTAACTATGTATAGTTTCATGATTTCTTTTATAAAATTTATAAAATACTTTTTTTTAATTAAAATTATAGCATATTTTTAATGAATTAAAATTTGTGAAAATTCTCTTATTAACATTCAATTATAAAAGTATTTTTCTGTGTTAAAAATTCAAATACACAATTTATTCTTATTTTGTGAAATCATTTAAGCAGACCATATTTATGAATTTTAAAAGAATTACATTATGTTTTTGAGAAGTGGCAATAAAAGAATTGTAAACAAATAAAATTAATTAATATTTTGTATAATTCTACTTCGAAAATATTTTTATTTATACCAGTTTTATATCATAAATAAACAATCTGAGGAAATTCTTGTAATTTGGTTGAAATACATTTTAAAATTAAAATGCGCCGAAACATAAAATTACATTTTTGCTTAATAAAGATGCAAAAGTAATTTAAAAAATATATTATTACTTTCAAATATTTATCTTATAGCATAATACTTCGCGAATCCAAACAAAGCATGGCTTTTGCTAGTAATAAGAATAATAGTTAAAAAAAATTAGCAAAGGCATGTGTTTTATCTTTTTTTTCTTTAAATAGACATCGCATTTTTGTTTAGTTAAAATCTTTTATGCATTATATATTTCAGAAATATATCTAAAATGAAATGAACTATGTCTCGGGAAACAAATTTTATTAGCAACACAATATATGTTAATCAAAGATAATTTTGGTCTGTGTGTGTATTCCTTTTTTTCTTTGTTTTGATATGACTTTTTAGTTTATTCTGCACTACAGTTATTGCCAATTATGTTTATTGCTTGTTGTCTCAATGCTTCATTTATTAAAAGACATTTATCAATAGATTTGGAGTAAAAATAAAGTTAATTCGGAAGTCCTCTAAAGAGTTCAGCTCTTAAGTACTGGTAAGAGACAGGCACAACAAAATTTACTTTTAGTGTAAAAATAATATATAAAAAAATCATGAATAAAAAACTATCGTCAGATAAAGGAAAATAGGAACCATATAGGGTAAAATTTATTGTTCTGTCCAGTATTTTATATCTATAATCTTTAAAAGAGATTTTTATAAGGTATGTAATATAAATATATCATGAAGATTTTAGATAAAAGATGCTGGTAATAAAAATAAAATTTGTCATATAGGCCCCGGCCCCTGTCTGCATGTATTAAATGCTTTCTATTTTTTAAAATAAGTAAATTAGAAACAAATTCTTTACAGATATTATATCTGAAATACAACTTTCAGTCGTTATGCATCATGGGATTTCTTTGAGTTATTTCAAAGTTCAATAGTTAATAGAGCGGAGAAAATATTTCATTTCAAATAATAATAGTAAAATCAAAAAGCTCTTTTAGTCCTATATTCTTCTTTGAAACATACACAATAAAGAAAAGGAAACAAAGTAAACAGAAAAATTATTATAAATAAAAATGAAGCTCGTTAAATTGCTTTTGAAGGATTGCATTTGATGACTGCAGTCTTTCATACTTTTTCAAAATCTTTAAAAATTTAAAAGCGAATGTTTTTATTTTAATAAAATATTGGAGCATGGATACAAAAGCTTAAGAAATACGAACACGGCTTTTCTCATAATGTCATTTTCCGATCATATCAGACAAGGAAATTTTTATTCAATTTTCTGTATCATGGAGCCAATTTTAATAATTTGTATGCTATTGCTAAACAAATAACAATATGAATAACAGTAAAAAAAATCAGCAAAGGGTGTGTTTTGTTCTTTTTATTTTTTTAAAAATAGACATAGCATTTTTGATTCATTAAAATCTTTTATGCATTATACATTTTAGAAATATTTCGGAAATGAAATGAAATAGAATTTCTGGGGAAACAAATTTTATCAGCTATATAATCTATGTTAATCAAAGATAATTGTTGCCTATGTGTATATTTGTTTATTTATTTGTTGACATGGATAGCGAAACCTATCCCACATAGATGTCTGTAAATTTCTTTTCGGATATTATCGAAAACAGGTCCAAAAATTTACTCAAGATTATAGAATTTTTTGCTACTTCGTATCAATTACACAGACACACTAGTAAAAATTATGTATTTAGAAACATTTCTAAAATGAAATGTAATATAATATCCGGGGAAAATTTTTATTAGCAACACAATTTATGTCAATCAAAGACAATATTTTTCTGCGTGTCTATTTCTTTATTTGTTTGTTTTGACATGGCTAGGCAGTTTATTCTACACTAATGCTATTCCCAATTATGTTTATTACTTGTTGTTCCCAATGGCTCATTTTTAAAGGACATTTGTCAATAGATTGGACGTAAAAATAAAATCAACACGGAAGCCCCTCAAAGAGTTCAGCTGTTAAGCACTGTTAACAGATATGCACTTCAAAATTAATTTTTAGTGTAAATAGAATATAAAAATAGAATCATGTATAAAAGGCTATCGTCAAATAAAGAAAAATAGAAAGCATATTGGGCAAAGATATTTTTTCCCCAGTATTTTTTATTTACAAACTTTAAAAGACATTCTTACAATATATGTTATATAAATATAAGATGAAGATTACCGATAAAAGGTACTGGTAGAAAAATAAAATTTGTCTCATAGGCTCCTACCCCCGCCCGTATGTATTAGATGCTTTCTATTCTTTTTTTAATAAATAATTTAGGGACAAATTCTTTAAAGAACTTATTTTTTAAATTCAACTTTCAGTCGTCATACGTCATGGGATTTCTTTCAGTTATTTCAAAGTTCAATAGTTAATAAAACTGAAAAAAAATTTCATTTCAAATAATAATAAAAAAGCTATTTTAATCCCTTTTCTTCTTTGAAACATACACAATAAATAAAATAAAATAAAAATAAAAATAAACAGAAAAGTTATTATAAATAAAAATGTAGCTCGTTAAATTGCTTATGAAGTAAAATGTATGTAGTCTTTCATACTTTTTCAACATCTTTAAAAATTTAAAAGCGAAAGATTTTCTTTTAATAAAATATTGAAGCATAGATACAAAAGCTTATGAAATACGAACACTGCTTTTTTCATAATGACATTTTTTTTTATCATTTCACACAAGTAAATTTTTATTCAATTTTCTTAATCATGAGACCAATTTTAATAATATATATGCTTTTCTTAAAAGAATAATAAGAAGAATAATAGTAAAAGAAGTTAACAAAGGGGTGTGTTTTATCTTTTGAAAAAAAAAAAAAAATGATTTAGCATTTTGGGTTCGTTAAAATCTTTTATATATTGTATATTTTAGAAATATTTCTGAAATGAAATGCAATATAATTTCTCGGGAAAAAACTTTTATTAGCAACACAATCTATGTTAATCAAAGAACCTATTTGTCTGTGTGTATATTTCTTTGTTTGTTTGTTTTGACAGGCAGTTTATTCTAAGCTACAGTTATTTTCAAATATGTTTATTACTTGTTGTCCCCAAGGGCTCCTTTATAATAAGACATTTATCAATAGATTAGAAAAATAAAGTCAACCTGGAAGCCCCTCAAAGAGTTCAGCTGTTAAGTACTATTAAGAGACATGCACTACAAAATTTATAGAATATAAAAATAGAATCATGTATAAAATGCTATCGTCAAATAAAAGAAAATAGAAAGCAACTAGGGCAAATTTTATTGTTGTCTCTCATATTTTTTATCTATAATCATTAAAAGAAATTTTTATGAGATATGTATGATAACAGAAAAATTATTATAAATAAAAACGAAGCTCGTTAAATTGCTTTTGAAGGAAAGTATCTGCAGTCTTTCATACTTTTTCAAAATCGTTAAAATTTTAAAAGCGAATGTTTTTATTTTAATAAAACATTAAAGCATAGATACAAAAGCTTAAGAAATACGAACACTGCTTTTCTCATAATGGCATTTTCCGATCATATCAGACAAGGAAATTTTTATTCAATTTTCTGTATTATGGAGCCAATTTTAATAACTTGTATGCTTTTGGTTAACAAATAACAATAAAAATAATGGGAAAAAAATCAGCAAAGGCTTGTGTTTTATTCTTTTTAAAAGAAAACACACGTAGCATTTTTGTTTCTTTAAAATATTTTACGTATTATATATTTTAGAAATATTTCTGAAATGAAATACAATATAATCCCTCTTTACTTGAAATTTTATTAGCTACATAATCTGTGTTATTCAAAGATAACTGTTGTCTGTGTTTATATTTGTTTGTTTATTCGTTGACATGACAGCGAAACCTATTGCACGTAGATGTCTGTAAATTTGTTTTCGGATATTATGGAAAACAGGTCAAAAAATTCACTTAAGGTTATAGAATTTTTTGCTATTTTATATCAAACGCATACAATAGTAAAAAATTATGTATTTTAGAACTATTTTAAAAAATGAAATGCAATATAATGTCCAAGTAAAAATTTTATTAGCAACACAATCTATGTTAATCAAAGATAAATGTTGTCTCTGTGTATTTTTCTTTATTTGTTTGTGTTCACATGGCTAGGTAGTTTATTCTACACTACATCTATTCCCAAATACTTTTATTACTTGTTGTTACCAGTGGGCCATTTTTTAAAAGGCATTTATCAATAGATTGGGCGTAAAATTAAAGTAAACTCGGAAGGCCCCCAAAAAGCTCAGCTGTTAAGCACTGTTAAGAGACATGCATTACAAAATTTAGTATTAGTGTTAATAGATTATAAAAATAAAAACATGTATAAAAAGCTATTGTCAGATAGAGGAAAATAGAAAGCATATATGGCAAATTTTATTGTTGTCGCCAGTATTTTTTATTTATCATCTTTTAAAGACATTTTTATGAGGTATGGGCAATTCTACGGTAACGGACGTATCAGTCGGTACATGAAACACTCTACAAAGATACTAAATATGTTAGATCCTTGTTTTCTTGCATAAACTTTATGAAGAACAAGGACTTTGCTTCTATATAATGCAATTAAATTTTGAAAATTTCCGAAAATAATAATTTATTTCATCGTTTTGTTCAGTAACGAACGTATCTCACAAATTAATGTTATTTTTATGCCTTTATAATTTTTTTAAATTTTCTGAATACGTACATGCTAGAAAAATAACTGTAATTTATTTCAACGAACAAAAGTATGATACTTACATATGACTTCATAAGATTCTTATGAATAAAAAATATGAGAGTAAATTGTCCCATTTATATAAACACCTGTTGTAAGGGTAGTATCAGTTCTGAATTTATCGAATTTTTTATGTGTTTTTTAAATTTTAAAGCTTTTAGATGATAATCACAGCTTCTTTCTAATAAGCAGAAACAGTTAAGCTTATAAAAATATATTTAGGATTAGACAATTATTATTATTAGGATTAGACAATTACAAATTACTTCAAGTTATACCCTGTGAAGTTATGTTCAAATGATAGATTTCCTCTGTTGTCGAATGAAGGTTGTGAAACTATTAATGTTATTTCTTCTTTACTGATCATTACTTAAACGTCATTTTATGACCACAGAAACTTTTCTCGAACCATCTTAAGAAATTTCAATGATATATTAGCACTTCGTGGATCGAAAACCTTATACTTATTAATGTATACAATTTTCACTTTTATCTACTTTGGCTTACTTCAAAATGGAATTACCCATATGTAATATAAATATAAATATATCTTGAAGATTGTTGATAAAAGATATTGGTAAATAGAAAGAAAATTCGTCTTATAAACTCCGACTACTGACGGTAAGTATTAGATGCCTTCTAATTCTTTTCTTTTTTTTTCAAAAAATAAATTATAGACAAATTCGTTACAGAACTTATTTTTTATATAAAATTTTTCGTCGTCGTACATCATGGGATTTCTTTGAGCTATTTCAAATTTCAATTAGTTAATAGATCGGAGAAAATATTTCATTTCAAATAATAATAATAAAATGGAAAAGATATTTTATTTCCATATTATTCTTTGAAACATACGCAATAAATAAAATAAAATAAATAAAATAAAATGAAAAATTATTATGAATAAAAATGGAGCTCGTTAAATTGCTTTTGAAAGAAAATGTCTGCAATGTTTCATACTTTTTAAGCATCTATAAAAATTTAAAAGCGAAAGTTTTTATTTTAATAAAATACTGAAGCATAGATACAAAAGCTTAAGAAATACGAACACTGTTTTCTCATAATGCCATTTTTCGATCGTATCAGACAAGGAAATTTGTATTCAATTTTCTTTATCAATGGATCGATTTTAATAATTTGTCTGCTTTTGTTAAACAAATAACAATAAGAATTATAGTTAAAAAATCAACAAAAGCGCGTATTTTATCTTTACTTAATTTGATTTAGCATCTTTGTTTCGCTGAAATCTTTTATGTATTATATATTTTAGAAATATTTTTAAAATGAAATGTATCTTTTTAAATTTCTCAGCTGTGAAATTAAGCTTGAAATTATTGATTATTTAATACGTGAATTACCACTTGCTTACTAAGCTTAGAACCAACATTGTGAAAAAAGTCCAAACCGGGGATGGAACCCGGAACCTTTGAAATAGAGCCCCAAATGCTTTACCATTTAAGCTACGAGGACGATGTCCAACCTAGCATTTCCCCTGCTATATGTATGTAAGACTACACTGCAGCACTAGATGGAAGTCTTCATGAGCACACAATCTTGAGGCATAATATGAGACACAAACAAATCCAGCATCGGTGAATACACATTTTTATATTTTGAGCTGTGAAATTCCGTTTGAAATTATTGTTTGTTTAATACGTGAATTATTACTTGCTTACTAAGCGTAGAACCAACATTCTGAAAAATGTTCAAACTGGGTAGGTAAATGTCCAAACCTCGTAGCTTAAATGACAGACCACTTGGAGCACGATTCCAAAGGTTCCGGGTTCGATCCCCAGTCGAGATGAGTGTTTTGATACTTTCAGAAACCGACAAAAGTCCGAGATTTAATGAAGTATTTTTGAAAATAATGTTTTCTTGGTCCTCGTAATTTTCAGGAATCTTACAAAATAGTTTATACTCTATATTAATCAGCTTTATCAATCCGATTTCAAGATGAAATATTGCTTTTACAAAGGCTGTGAATTTTCAAATAAAAAATTTCAGTCAAGTAACTGAATTTATAAGTATAAGCAAAAAATAATGTTAATTTTCAGCTGTTAATTTATCATGTTTGTTTGGTGAACATGAACATTTTCTTGGAAGAATTGACAGTTTCTATAAAAGCGATTATTCATGTTGATAATTGGTTGATAAAACTGATTTTTACACTAAAAAAACTACTTTGTAAATTACGGATAAAAAATATTGTTTTCGAAATATTTCTTTAAACATCGAAAATCAACTCATTCTAGAGAGTTCTTAATGAATGCATTTTGAAATTGCGGGTCTCACTTTCGGAAGATGCCATGTTATTTTTTTGTAAATATTTGTGGTAGATCAAAACATTTTTTAATATTGAGTAGAAACAGCTATTTAAAACGTTTCTAGAAAGTTTTGGGTCCATTTTGACCTTTTTAAAATATCGATTTTTAAGGAAATGTTTTTAGAAATCACTTATAGCTTATAAGTAACTACTATGCCTATCTTCAATCAGCAACATTACAAAAATCTTCGATATAGGCATTTTTTGCCCCTTAAACGCTCTGGTGGTGGTGAAATAGACATGAAATATGGCCTATATTAGAGCAAAGGCTTTCACCATCAATTTCCAAACATTACTTTTGAAATCGTTCGATACTTCCTGAGATTGTGTAGAAATCGCCATTTAGAACATTTTTAGAATGTTCATCGCGCATTTTCACACCTTTTAAAATTCGAATTTTTTAAGAATTTTTCTTAGAGATCATTTATATTTAATAAGCAACTATATTGCTAAATTTTATACATCTAGATGTTTCAGTAACACAAAAATCACATTTTTATTCGCGCTTTTCGCTCTTCACCTCCCTATGGGTTAGTAGCACCGAAATAAAATATACCCGAATTTAGAGAAAAAATTGCCATTATCAATTTTCAGCCATTTCTTTAAAAATTTATTTTGTACTTCCTGAAATTGCGTAGAAATTGCAATTTAGACCATTCTTAGAACGCTTTTGGCCCATTTTCACCCTTTTTAAATTTCGATTTTTTTAGAAAATATTCTTGAAGTTTATTTATGTCTAATAAATAACTTCCATACCAAATTTCGTGTTACTAGATCCTTCATTAATATAAAAATGCATTGTCAGAACGTTTTTTGCTCCTGCACAACCTTTGGAGCAATGACACCGGTATAAAATATAGCCTATGTTAGAACAAAAGCTTTCACTATAATTTTGAGATCATTATTTTTGAAATTGGTTAAGTACTTTCTAATTTCCATAGGAATAGCAATCAAGAACTTTTTTCGAAATTTTTGTGCATTTTCACTATATTTACATTACGAATTTTTTAAAAATATACATTTATATCTTATGTCTCTTCAGTGAAACAAAAATCGCATTTTAGAAGTTTTTTTCTTCTTGCACCCCTTTTGGAATAGTGGAATGGACATAAGATATAACCTATGCTGGAACAGGGATTAAGATCATCAATTTGATACCATATTTTTTGAAATCGGTTTGGTAGTTTCAGAGATTACCTCGAACAAAAAACAATCAAATAAACTTTACTTAATATTAATACATATTATATGGTATTTTAGCTATATATTTAATTCGAGTTATTAGAATTCCACCTGTTTTATACCTCTTACTTCGCAAATGCGTCTGTATTTCCTATATCAATATTTGTTTTTATTATAAATGGAAATTGTGTCTATTAAGTTAATAATATTTCAGATATTTCCTACCCTTCCTTTATTGAATTATAAATAGTTCTAAAAGAAAGATAAACTTAATACTTTTTACTTAGTTACCTTGCTTTTTCTAAATAAATCAATTTTATGGCGAACGAGTTGCTTTTTACTGATCCTATAAAAACACGTTTTCACGTTTATCATAAAAAAAAGAACAATATTTCTACTAAAAACATGTTTCTAAGCGAAATATATTTCTATGCAAATATTCGTACTGCATGTGTTTTTTCTGTTTTAGTCATGTAAATGAAATATTTCGGCTTTTAAGACAGTGTTTCTGCAAAAAAAGCTTGCGGAAAGTCCATTAACAACGAAATAGTTTACCATAAGTTTTGTTGGGGGTAATTTTTTTACTGGATCAATGCTTTTTTTTTTTTTGAAAAGTATACAATCTTTTTCTTATCTGCACATCAATTTGGTTTTTTCTCTTGATTTAACACAAATTATGAGTTAATGCAGATGATTATTTTACATTATTTAATATTTGAGACAAAAAATGAAATATTATTAGTTTCAATAATATTAGGATAAATTCAATAAATAATTTTATTTAATTTTAACAGCTAAGATTTAAATTTTATGCATAATGAGAGTAAAAAGAGGAGAAAGAAATGAACATTGACGCAGATGTTGTAATAATCGTTCCAACAGGCTTAATTTAAATTATTTGAAACACGATGATATTACAAGAAGTGCATGAAATTTACTCATCATAATAATTAGAGTATCGCTGTAAGTATTATCAGTTACGTTCCAAAATGTGAACAATCAATCTATCCGTTTACAAGTTTGAAAAGAGAGACAAGCAATGTAGAGAACAATAGAAAAATATGTGGATGATAATGTGAAAGGTTGTAGAAAACATAACTTAATTTAATAAATGTAAAATGAAGAAATTGTATTAGGATTCATACACAAGAAAGTGCAATAAAGATGACGAATGGGGTGTTCCATTCTCCGGCTCTGGGCCTTAGTGGCCCTTAGGTACGTCATACACCCTAACTCCCAAAAAAAGAAAAATCCGATCGACTGGACCAGCTCCACCGCTCAGCACGAGAAAGAACCTAGTGGTACATTCGATTGGTGTCCTCCTCGCCTCTAGTTCCTCCTGACAACCCTCAAAACCCGAACATCTATAAAGGCGTCGGGCTCACGAAACAATGCCAAGGATTCACGAGGGGAGTTGCTTTACGGAAGCCTTAGATCAACCGATATAAAATGAACGAGCAAAGACATTTTTGGTCGGCAACCGCAAAAATGAAAGCACCGCTTGTGAGCCTGCATGATTCGCGAAAGGTATCTCCCGGAGCGCACAGACATGCTCTTGCTGAGGGATATATATTATGGGACTTCATAAATACACTAGTGCATAATAAATATAACTACTATTTTAATACCCTACGGCATGCACTACTACATAAATATTACACCGAAAATGGAGGTTCACAAGACGAAGTCTCGAACCTGAAAAGTTCATGCAACACAACTACCAGTGCCGTGGGTGCGACTTACTAACCGGTTTGTGTTAGATCGCAATACAAAACCTCAAGAGTACTAATATCGCGACCTTGTGCGACCAAGGTCCTATCGAGAGTCCGCAGGAGGAGGTCATTTACAGTGGCCGTTACCCCCTTCTGGTAGTAGCCGTCTAGACAGAAGTCGAGTTTGGAAGTCCTGGAGAAAGAAGATTTGCAGTACCGACCACCAAAGATCACAAGAATAGAAATAGTGCCTCCAATTGCTTATTACTGTTCGACATAAACATGCGGGATACTTCCGAAAGAAACGAGCATGGTGGTCACCAAAGGTGCCGTGTCCCGAAAGGACCTGGTTGAGATAGACGTCTTCGTGCAATCGTGTAATGCGAACTTGTGAGAACAGCTCATACGTCACTTCACAATTCCTAGTAATGTCCCATCTTTGCTGACAACGAGACAGAGCTCGGCCTGGCGGTGAATGGTATTCACCTCCATGTCAACCAGTGGTTCTGTTCGTTATAAACACGAATAAAGAAAACGGGATCAAATTTTGAACCAGCTTTTTCAAAGCATGCTCTGAAGAATAAGATGAAAAACAACAATCTATTTTGCTCTAATAATCATATTTATGATGACAAACGTTAAAAAATTTCAAATGGCAATAAAAACTCTATGGCAAAAAACCTTGTGTGCAGAAAATATTAATGGCATTGATTGGCTATATTTTTAGTTTTATAAACAGTAACTGAAAACAAACAGAAAGAAAAGCAAAGGTCGATAAAATAAAACGCAAAAAATAAAATGTCTTACTTAGATTACAACATTTTCGAGTGCCGGTATTTGTGGGCAATGACAAGTGTGGAAGATTGTGGGTAACAATAAATTATGGCATGAAGATTGTGCAGACTACCACGTTTTATGGTGTTTTTAATGTTGCACATAGCGGATTTCATCTCTATCCCTTAAATTTTAATCATAGTTATCATAGTGATAATGGGAATGCGAAAAGATGATAGAAGGGAATGTATTAAAATGCTCTTGGAGCTCATACGAAACATTTACTTTTATTATTTCTTTTTCCACACTTCAACATTTCAGTGCTGCAAATACTGTTTCAAATACATTTAATGACTTTCATTGTTGCTGTTTTACAACGAAGCTTGTCCATAAATTATAACATGAAAATATCTTGAATACTTCGCTGTCATTGATTCTTTGAATTTTATTAACATGCTATATTTAAAGGATTCATATAGCGATGATTAAATAGTATTTTTTAACACTATGTATTATAAACCTTATAACTCAGTGGTAAAATATAACGCGCATTTTCATGAGAGTGGTAACCATAGAGCTATGAAAGGAGACGAGCAGATATGAGGCTAACAAAAAAGACAGGGTGCATCAGTACTTTTCACTTTAGACTGCTAGTGTCTCGTGATGCTCTTTTTGTGGGCCCGTATTGGTGAATTTGAGCATCCCGTGACTCAGGTCGTCTGAAAAAGTAAACGTGTATCATGCAACGTTGTAGCTTGTCTTTTTCGTTTGCCTTGGAGGAAATATAAATTACATTATTGAAAGCTCTTCCTACTCCCATGCCCAAAGATATATAAAGCTAGTTCATGACGTCAAATGGATTGATTCATCTGTACACGATGATAAGCACAAAAATATGGGTGCACCGCTTTATAATAACAATTGTGTACAGATGATCCAACTCCGTGTTTCGTCTTAAGGGGGCTCAGAGGTTGAAAACTTTTCAAAAAATCGATTTTTGTTAATGATCTAATTTCATTATTCATTGAATTTTTAGCTCAATGCAAAAAACCGCATAAAAATATTTGCATTTTTAACGGAGTTATAAGCATTTATGTATCAACACTTTCATAGCCGCATCCATATAATTTCAACTTTAAATCGCGTTTTCTCAAAACTTGATTTTTGATGACAAACACCAAGATAAAAAAAAACTATTTGATGGAATGGCTTAGGTTTTTTGCTTGCATATAACATCATTATCTAGATTATGAATTAATATATTTTAGATAGTTTAATATTTTGAATATTTTTAATGGAAAAAAAGTTGTATTTTTTAGGGTTTTTTTAAATTTTCAACTTTGAGAGATTTTTTAATAATGTTTTTTTTAAGTGATAGCTATATCCTTAATTCATAATCTAGATAAAGATGTTATATGCATGCAAAAAAAAAAAAAAAAAAAAAAAAATAAGCCATTCCATTAAATAGTTTTTTTTTTAAATCCTGGTGTTAGTCGTCAAAAGTCAAGTTTTGAGAAAACACGACTTAAAGTTGAAATTATGTGGATGCGCCTATGTAAATATTGATACGTAAATGCTTATAACTCCGTTAAAAATGGCAATATTTTTATGCGGTTTTTTGCATTCATTTAAGAATTAATTGAATAATCAAACTAGATCATAAAAAAATCGATTTTTTGAAAAGTTTTCAACTCTTGAGCCCCCTTAAACGACATTAACTCGCGTTATATGTTACTAGTTGCACTATCACCCCTTAAGCGTCTGGCATAATCAATCGTGTCTTGATCTGGAATCTGGGTTGTTATCGGTTAAAGGTGAATGCAAAAGAAGAGCCAAAAACTCGTTTTTTGGGTTCCAGACTTTTCACACAAGAAGATTGATATGTCTATTTTTCTCCTTTCATAAGTTCATGGTGGTAAAATAAGCCGGGATCAAGATAGTTTTTTTGCTATTAACGGGACGAGATAGATCAATCATAAGCCTGCATTTTTGCAAACTTTTCTCTGTTCGAGGTAAACACCAAGAAGCCTGCAATATTGCAGGTTTTTGATTAGTCCGAATCTACTGGTCAATCTTATATCACTGACAGCAAAAGTTCTATATAAATTCTGGACATTAACTTTCATTATTTTGTATAAAATCGAATTAGGAAGCCGGTGTTTGTTAACTTTTCTGATTACTTAAATCGCAATATTCCACATTCATTTTTAAAAACTGAGTTACCGTAGTTTGGACAAAAGCTTCAATATGAGCACGCGTCTTGTATGTATCTCACCACTCTTTTCTCTTTTATTATCTAACATATTAAATCAAACAACAATTTACATAAAAAAATAAAATGAAAATATGCATTATGATGCATTAAAAAGAGAAAAGAATTGAATGTGTTCATGAAAATATCTAAAAATTGAGCATAGCACAAAAAATAAGCGAAGAGTTTCAAAATACGGTGCATTTCAAATATTTTGAATGTTATTACCAAGTAAATGGAGCTTTTTTAAATAAAATATTCGAGACCATAGGAAAAATATTGTCATGGAATAATTATAAAAATATGGAAGGGATGACATTTTTAACCTAACCATTTTATAGATGGAAATTGTAAAATGTGTAACTAATTTTGTGTATTATTTCCAAAAGCAAGTGTCAGCAGTTAAGACAGCGGTGGATGAGGACATAGTAATCGAAAATGCAAAAACATGGCATCCCAATTACTCAAAATAGTCACTGTTCTTGATAATATCATTAAATTCTCCGGAACCGGGTAATATTTTTATACCAAGGGGTCATTCCATGTCAATTCAACCAGACCTTGTAACCCGACCCACAGGGATTTTGATGAAACTTTGTGTACACACTTATTCTATCATGAAATGATTCCATCAGAAATTTTTCCTTCCTAGACCTCATAGTTTGTGAGATATGGGGGGTCCAATTTTTTGGGGTTTTCTCAAATCGCACATTTCTGAGTCTGCATTTTGAGATTGCAGTTCCATCTTTAAAAAATTGTTTCTCTGGATCTAAAACATGAATCATCTTAAAAATATCACTGTAAGATTATAAAAGGATACAGATTTTAATAAAAAATATTTAAAAAATTTACTTGTAATATTTAGGATAAAAAAAATTTGCCAAAGTTGAGAGTTATGGTTATTTTTCCAAATTTTTGTGACTTCACCAAAAAGGCTGTACACAAAAAGGCAAATTAAATTTCCAATTTCTTTTTGTTTTAAATAAAAGTTTACACTTTGGGCTTTCTATCTATGAAATAAAAATGATGTGTTTCGCATGGCTTATGCAAAAATTTTGGGTACTTCCCAATTAGCCGGATACATGTTTTATTTTTACATATTACATATGCACACAAAAAGGCAAATGAAATTTCCAATTTATTTTTGTTTTAAATAAAAGTTTACACTTTGGGCTTTCCATCTATGAAATAAAAATGATGTGTTTCGCATGGCTTATGCAAAAATTTTGGGTACTTTCCAATTAGCCGGATGCGTGTTTTATTTTTACATATGTACATATGTATAGATCTATATAAATTCAGATGTATTATACATGTACATATGTATGTGTATATACAATATATTGGTATATATATGTATAACACTGGTGCCCGTCTAACCGAAAAGTACCAAATTTTGCCTTGCTTTGAGAATCTGCACCAATTAAGAGGAAGAAAATGTATGTTCAGCTGTGGTACTTAAGTAATTACTGGAATTTCTATGAGTTATTGAATTTAATGTTATTTGATGCATGTTTTTTTTATTTGCAAAGTAAAGTTTAGGCTTTGTTTTTTCTGATTAAAAAATTCTGACTGTAATATGTTTCCCCATTAAATTTAGTGAATGGTCCATATATTTCTTTTAGTTATTTAATAATGGGCATTTTTTGCTAATCTAAATAATCTCTTACTTTTATTTTCAATAATTAAACTCAAAAGAGATTTTTGTTTGTACAGTATAAAATAGATATTTTTTTTTCGCCTCACATTTCCATTCTTCCTTTCGAATACTTATATATTAATTATTTGTGTTTAAAAAATGTTCAAAACCTTGTATTTCCTTTTCTTGGTTAATTTTAATCAGTTTAAATATTTATATTGGCAAGTTAAAATACACAAATATTTAACAGAACTTAAATTTGTTTCTATAGTCTGAAAGATTTAATTGCACCTGCCTTGTATAAACACTTTCTGATAAAGACAGGGTAATGTTCGTTAGTATGAAAGCAGATGTTTTGCAATCAATTTAATCAAATTATTGTCATTCTGTTGTTTCTTATCATAGAAGAATGATCTAACTTTTACTGTGCTACTAAAAATATATTCTGATTGTTACATATTTTATAGTTTGTGATATGCATAAATATTTTTTTGCTTTATTGTTTTAATATGGAGCCTGATATTAAACCTTCTACTAGTCTTCAGGCTTGCAGTATTGTAATATTAACTGGTTTAGAATGTCACAAAACTAGCTATACAAATAATAGAGAAATAGACTACATTGATAATCTCTGTGATTCAGAAAAAGAACCTTTATTACTTAGGACTATTGCATTTATAAAACAAAAATTAAGTAAAAACCGTTTGATTAATATATGTGAGCATCACAGAATTTCGCTCTTAATGAAATATGAATTATATAATCCATTTAAGCGGCATAAAAAGCAAGTGAAAAAAGCAATTAGGGCAGTTAATAGAGATTTATATACGGCCGAAAAAGTAAACCGAAGTTGAAAGTTATGATTATTTTTCCGAAATTTTGTGACTTTATGAAAAAAGTCTCTACACAAAAAGGCAAACGAAATTTCCAATTTGTTTTTGTATCAAATAACATTAAATTCAGTAACTCATAGAAACTCCTGTAATTATTTAAATACCACAGCTAAACTTGGTCAGTTTTTTTCCCAATTAATTGATGCACAACATTTTTCAAAACAAGGCAAAATTTGGTACTTTTCGGTTAGACGGGCACCAGTGTTATACATATATATATCAATATACTATATATATACATACGTATGTACATGTATAATAGATCTGTATTTATATAGATCTATATATATGTATATATGTAAAAATAAAACACGCATCTGGCTAATTGGAAAGTACCCAAAATTTTTGTATAAGCCATGTAAAAGACATCATTTTTATTTCACAGATAGAAAGCCCAAAGTGTAAACTTTTATTTAAAATAAAAAGAAATTGGGAATTTCATTTGCTTTTTTGTGTGCATATGTAACATGTAAAAATAAAGCACTTATCCGGCTAATTGGAAAGTACCCAAAATTTTTGCATAAGCCATGCGAAACACATCATTTTTATTTCATAGATGGAAAGCCCAAAATGTAAACTTTTATTTAAAACAAAAAGAAATGGAAAATTTCATTTGCTTTTTTGTGTGCATATATAATATATAAAAATAAAGCATTTATTCGGCTAATTGGAAAGTACCCAAAATTTTTGCAGAAGCCATGCGAAACACATCATTTTTATTTCCTAGATAGAAAGTCCAAAGTGTAAACTTTTATTTAAAACGAAAAGAAATGGGAAATTTCATTTGCTTTTTTATGTGCATATATAATATAAAAAAATAAAGCACTTATCCGGCTAATTGGAAAGTACCCAAATTTTTTGCATAAGCCATGCGAAACACATCATTTTTATTTCTTAGATAGAAAGCCCAAAGTGTAAACTTTTATTTAAAACAAAAATAAATTGGAAATTTAATTTGCCTTTTTGTGTACAGCCTTTTTCGTGAAGTCACAAAAATTTGGAAAAATAACCATAACTCTCAACTTTGGCTGACTTTTTTTATCCTAAATATTACAAGTAAATTTTTTAAATATTTTTTATTAAAATGTGCATCTTTTTATCTTCTTACAGTGATATTTTTAGGATGATTCATGTTTTAAATCCAGAGAAACAATTTTTTGAAGATGGAACTGCAATCTCAGAATACAGACTCAGAAATGTGCGATTTGAGAAAAACCCAAAAATTGGACCCCCCATATCTCACAAACTATGAGGTCTGGGAAGGAAAAATTTCTGATGGAATCATTTCATGATAGAATAAGTGTTTACACAAAGTTTCATCCAAATCCCTGTCGGTCGGGTTACAAATGGGGGAAATATTGGTTGAATTGACATGGAATGACCCCAAGGTGAATTGTTATGAATTTTTTTAAGTTCAAAGGTGGTTGATGGGCGTTTCTCGCAGGGGGCAGCCCCCAAGTTATTTATAATATGTTGAGAAAAAAGACATGCTATCTACTAAAAAACAATTTTTCAAAAATAAAAATAAATAAATAAATAACAAAATTGTAATTTTACAAATTACAACGACTTTTTGGAAAATGATATTGTCAAAGACTAAAATTTTTTAGATTTATAAATAAATTCTATGTTTAAATAAATAATAATAATAAACATCATTTTGAGATGATCATAACGAGACCAATATTACATACGTCATTCATTTATCATTAATATTCCTAATTTCCTAAACCAATGATAAAAAAACATCAGTTAATAGATATACAATTTTAACTTTTTAAAATTGCCATTTTTATTTGATGTAGTTAATCAGACTGACTTCCGAACGCCTCATATTACGTATGACATGGATTAAACATTAATATTTCTGGACCCATCATGAACAAATTTTAAATGAAATTTCAGTTTTACAATTTTGGAACTGCAAATTTTTATACTTCTAAACATCGCACATTTTACATTTTTGCATCGTTGCGTAGAGAAATACATTCACTTTCCAATAAAATATGGTTGAAATCATTATCACAATTTCTTTTCAAATTATTGTTATTTTTAAAGTTTTTATTACTTTTTGGTCATTGTGGCAACAGAAGTACACCATTTTTAGACATGAAACGTGAACCAATCAGAAAACGTGTCATCGTAACAACAGAAGTATTCAATTTTAGGACATTAAACATGGACCAATCAGAAAACGAATGAAATAAAATATGTTGCGGAATTCAACCAATAGAAAGATTCAGATATGCTTCAGACTTCCCAGTTCTGTACTGGGAACAACAACTATTTTCTAAAAATAGTTAAAAAAAATATGAAAGTTGGGGCTAAAAATAGTATAATATAAAATTTTCAAGCTAATAATACGGTACTTATTTAACATTATTCATTAAAATTTTACCATACATAAATTGAGTGCTAAATATATTACAATGTGTTTCTCAAAATAAAAGTTTTTAAAATTACGCATGATGTGCTTGACAATCATCTTTCCATATTTTAATCAATTTTTCTAAGTACACAAGCTCGTAAAAGTATAATATGTTTCCATTATGAACAATTTTGAGTTAAACACTTTTATTTTGAGAAAACAAATTGATTTTTACTCCTTTCTAATACTCACAAAAAAGAATCATGCATTTTTTAGTCCTCTCTTGCGCAATTAATGGATTTGTTTCGGGCGATTTGTAATCTGAAAGTTTAACAGTCACATGCCGTCTTAAAAGAACTCGAATAAAAATTTTGAAGCCAAAATAGATAGATTTTTTCGAAAATTACTCCAATTTTTATTTATATACAGATATGCCTTATAGTATAATTCCAATTTCATCTGTACTTTTTAATTAACCCTTTCGGGTTTGATGTACTATTAATAATACATGTCTTTTAATCGAGTTTTATTTTGTTACTTTCTATACACTGTAAAAAAAAAAAAAAAAAAAAAAAAAAAAAAAAAAAAAAAAAAAAAAATCAAGAGGTTACTAAAAATTTCTTAGTAAATTTGTATTCCACAGAATTTTTTAGTAACCATTACAAACTTTTTTTTTGCAAGTGAAACAAGCATTTCTTTTGTAAATTGAACAAAAGAATTTTTTTATAACTAACTTAAAAATTTTTAGTATAAGCCACCAAGCAAATTTTAGTAATAGCTCCAAAATTATTTTTAATAACCATTAAGTGCGCCCGAAGGACAGGAGCTTCCTTCGAGCTGCATCCAGACTTCTGAAGCGGAAGATTTTCGCGAAAACCACAATAGATGGCAGCACCAAACATTCCTACCTGCTCCGACAGGATTTTCATAATCCCTTTATTAACGAGACACTACATACATTCGGGGCTTATTTGGCGGTGATAAGTTTCGAACCTGGGACCTTTTAGCCTGAAGTCCGTTACTATAATCACTATGGTATCAAGGCCACACCAACTGAGATTTAGTAAGAGCTTTAAAAAATATAAAACTATTAACTCTATTCGTTGCTAACTTTTTTCTAGTAAATCTGACAGATTTTTTTGTAATTGACTAAGATTACTAAAAATTTTTTAGTAATTACAAGGATCACTAAAGTTTTTTTAGTAGATCGACCTTTTTTTTTACAGTGTACATAGCAAGGATAATATATGTCTATGCCTTTCTTATTCTGACCTCATTTATGGTTTGCCATTTAGTAATGACAGCAATAATAAAAGTTTACTTAATTCTCTTTCCATCGTTGACGGTTCTTTATTTTATACATATGTTTCACTCTTTAAATTTAAAATATAGAGGTTACTTTTCAGAACGAATCATGTTTGGTAAAACCCCCAAAACATCAAAAATTTGTAATATCTCTTACACCCTGTTGTAATACGATATTCTCCAAATGTCTATAAAAACGCATCATATCAATATGAATTGAATCTCACACAAAATAAGCAGAGCCCGATTAAGGATGTACGAGGAACCATGTCAAGCACTTTTCAAGACCCTTTCGAGCCAAAATAGCAGCTAGGTCCCCTCCCCCTGGAGTATTTGAAGGTTTATCATTAGATTATCATACGGTTGCTAAATTAGCCAAAATATCTTTTGGTTTTTGAGAAAATAATAGTAATATTAAGAACTTTTTTCTAATTCATTTTATTAAATTTTAGCTCCTCTAAGTAGTGGGAAAAGGCCACGGCCTAGTTGGCCTGTGCGGTAATAAGGCCGTGAAAATAAGTATATTCCTTACATTTCAAATAATTACATAATCTTTAAACATCAGTAAGTCTCTTTGGATAGTTACGAATAACATTACTAAAGTACAAATAATTTTGTTCTTAAAATTGAGAAAGATTCTGACCCAAAAGGGTTAAATTGGTTAATAAATGAAGAAGATTCTACATTCAATTAAGAGTGATGGCTTTTCTTCGTAAAACCTTCTTACAGGCATAGCTCTACTCAGAGTTTCCTTAACCAGTTTTAATATTAAATAATATGATCAAATAATATGAATAAATATTAAAATACATAATTTAGTATTATATGAACTTGGGAAAATATCTAATTCTTAAATAAAAAAATGCTGTGTTTCTTCTAAGAAAATAACATCAGTTTGCAAGAAAAATATTTAGTATAAAAAATTAGATATCGCCAGATTTTTTGGAAAAAAAAATTAAACTTTACAAAAAATAAGCTTAAAAATAATATCAAATTCTTATGATATAAATTTTTCAGATAAGTCTAGAAATATATTTCAATAACTTGAATTATTAATATCAGAAATTTGTTCAAATTATGTTGCTATCTCTAGAGGCTTTAAGGTCTTAGTAAACATCAACATCAATTTCCTGTTTTTATCCCATCATTTGAATATCCAGTTTATGTTACTATCTTTTCTGTTCCAGTTTGTTTATGTGATAAAATATCTAAGCAAATAAGGCAGGGTCATTTTTTAAGTTTGCATATCTCATATGCTTATTTACTTAAACCAGCAAGAAAATACATTAATAAGAAAATACATTTATACATTTTTTTCAATAAAAGTAAATTAAATTCGCCGATAGCAGTAGTAGTAAATTTTCATAATAGTACATGATTCTACAAACATAAATACATTTTACATAGAATTCAAATTAGTTACAAAATGTGATAAATTTGAATAAGTTTTTTGAATTTTAAAACAGAACAATATCTGATAGTGTCAAAGAAATTATGTAATAAATAATTAAAATAAAGAAATACATATGATAATTAATAGAAGAAGAACAATATGGTTTACATTTTCAAAGGACTGGGTATAATGCAAGAACTAAAAAATGTTTAAATTCGGAAAATATAAGATAATTGTAGAGAATTTGTATAAGTTAACTGAAGATATTTATTCGGCCGCTGAATGATTAGCAGCCTTAACCCTTTATCTACCGACGGTACCTATAAGTACCATTAAGATTACTTCTTATAAAATTCTTTTAATACGTCAATTAATTGTAATGCTGTTTAGAATGAGTTACAGATACATTAATTTAACTTGTTTCAAAAGCATTATTGGTTACAGAAAACAAAAATATTTTTTAAAGGATGATTTATTTTGCATTTGTATCTTTTCAGCTTTCTTGGCGCAGAGGGAGGGGATGGGGATTTTTCAATTCGGAAATATTTCTGTATTTATATTCTAAGAACAACATATTTGCACATTTTATAATTCTGCACGATACTGAAAAAACAATTTAAAATAAATGATTCGAGTGGAGTTATAAATATTGCACAAAATCCCTGTAAATTCAAATTTAATTAATCTTCCTAAATCCCCCAATCCTTCTAAATTCCTTCAAAAATATATTAAATGATTATATAAATCTGTTAATTTAGTTAAAACAATTTACGTAAAATGCTTTAGAATGTAAAATTTTCATGAATTCATAATTAGGCAGATAGAGGGTTAAGATTTAGAGTTAAACATTCAACTTCGAAGTCCTTTAGGAGATCAGCGATCGTTATACGTGCCATTTAAGGTACTAAGAATCCTTCTTTATTCTCACCAGTTATTTTTTTACTACCAAGTTCGCCTTATTTAGTCAAAGCAAGTTTTGCAATTTGATTACAGAAAACTTTCCGTTGAAAAACCGGTGAAAAAAGATTTAAAATTAAGCAAAAAGCTATTGTAGCGAAGAGGTTATGTATCTTCGTTTTTATGCATAGAATACTGTACATTAGGGTGGAACGAAAAAATATATATTTTTTTAATTCAGTAGGTAATAGTGATTAAAAAGTTGCCTAATGTCTTTGTTAAGACGGCGTTAAAATATGTTCATTAATATAATACATTTAGAAGTGCCGCAAAAGGAGTTGAAAATACGTATTTTTAAATAGATTTTATGAATTTCAATAAATTTGGCCTAGTAAAAAAAGTTTAAATACCAAATGCCTGTTTTCAATTTTTAAATTATACACATAAAATGTTTTATAGTAAAATTTTCAGTTTTATAATGCGGAATTTTAATATTTATGCTATTACAAATGAACAAATGCTAGTAGAATTGCTAAAAGTAGTAATTGCCTGTAATCATATTGAGTTTAATCTCATTGAGGACAAAGTTGCAGCGGTTATCGCAAGTGCTGTTCTTAAAAATGTTGGCAGTATTACAGAGGAGAATAAAACTAATGTAGTTGATAGTAGGAAAATTCAAAGAGAGAGTCAAGATGCGAAAGAAAAATATAGTTAGAAGCTTTAATCAAATTTGTGAAAACATTGGGTTTTTTCTTGAGGGAAGTAAAGATAAAACAACTGTGAAAGATAAAAAGGGAATAAAATGTACGAATAAAACGGTAGCCGAAGCAAATTATTCTTTACTAAAAGAACCCAATTAATTATTTCTAGGGCACGTAACACCTGCTTTTTGAAGAGGCGAAGCTATAAAAATAGCATAACAGGGCATTTTAATGGTAACACTCATTTGAACAGATCCACTATAACTGCTATTATGTTGAAGAGACGGTCACAAACTTTGGAATTAATAATGGTGTGATTGTTTTAGTAGAAAAAGACCTAAATAGGCCACTGGAGTAGCCGATTTCTTTGTTCTAATGTAATAAATTGCCCTGGAGTCAACTGTTTCAGAATTAGACGGAAAAGACCCTAATGAACTAGGAGAGGTTTTAGGCAAACAGCTTGAAAATTGCAAGGAACGTCCAGTAGTAAAGGTCTTTCCCATGCAACACAACTTTTCTAATCTTAAAATAAAAGAAGATTTGAGCACAGACTAAAAATACTACTTGAAATGTACACATCAATCTCAATCGGTCCCTGCTAGGTCTGTCCTGCCATATTAAACTTTAACTATCATGTACAAATCTTTCCAAACATATTTTAGACTAATAAAGTCTTCACGTTGCCTTTGCTAGCAACATATGAAAATAACTGATCCAGTTATTTACAAAAATAGTAATTATGCTCACTCAGAAAACGTGTTTTTCTGTATGTTATGTGATGAGTAAAAGTACATAAGAGTACTAGGGCTTCGAGTATGTCTAAAAACAAGATTGGAGCACATAAGTGGCGTAAGAAAATTTGTAGAGTTTGTAGTCTCCAGGTTCAATTTTCATGCTGAAGATTTCATTGATATAATTAAATGGATTGATATACAGTGTGTCCACTCTCAACAGTGGTCAATGGCTAATTCCTAATCGTTAGTCACAGACATATAGTTCCAATTGCAAAACTGCTATATAAAAGGCAAAGAAGTATTTTTTAGGCGATTTAGGTCAAATTAAAAAAAAAAATATTACGAAAATTAAATTTTTATGCGGTCACCCGAACCTATAAGCGAATTTATTAATTTTTTGCCACTATTCTAACAAGTAAAAAAAAAATCCATTCCTCTGCGATTGAAACTGACGTAGTAATAGCTGTTTAACATAGAAGTATCTTTTTTTGCTGCAAAATAGGTTCAGTCACAAATTTACTGGAAATAAAAATAAACGTCAGATATAAAATTTAACATTAAACGTTGATAATAAAATAATTTTTGCAATATTATTTTTAAATGTATGTTGATGTTTCCATATTAAAGCAAACTATACAACTTGTACTACAAATATAACTAAAAAAATATCAGATATTTTGTTAAATTAAATTATGAAATAGTCCAGTAACTTTAGCCAAAAAAAAGGGTCTTTCTTCGGAAAAATTTTTAATAAAGGTTTTTTTTCACAGAAAGTTTTGTTATGCCATTTTAAACAATGTCTTAAAAGTCCCCGACATTCTGCTGTACGCTTGCCCCCTTTTGGGGCGATTTGGGGGTAAAAGGGGGCAAAATATACATTCAGCTGTATGAGCAAGTGATATATCATTTCCGATGTAATTTTTAGCGCTGAATCGAATGAAACTAGAACCAAATGAATACGACCAATAGTTAATAAGATATAACAGCTTTTGTATTTTGAAAAATTCAAATATTTATGTACACAATATACATAATAACGACCTTTTTTTAGTTAGAATCTCATAAGCCAAATATCACGGTCGATACACTGTCAGAAAAATTCGTCAATATGCACTAAGTTATCGTTATTTTTTCACAAATAACTTCTGTTTTCCCAGAAAACGTATTTGTTCTGTGAGTTCATTCCGAAAGTCGAAAAATGAGGAAACGATTCCATTTATATCTAGCACGCATGCGCATTGGGTCTGTTAGTAATGAATTCGAATTTATTTTTAAAATGAAAAACAAAAATATTCTATCGATTAAAATGTCTAATTTAGTTTTAAAAGATAGAAATGTTTTCGAATTTAAAAATAAATAACAATTACTTTCTTTATTCGTTCAAAAATTCTCACAATCTGTTATTCAAAGTTGGATAAGTTGAATAAACTTCAATATACTAA
The DNA here is from genome assembly GCA_964019185.1 of Maratus speculifer. Classification (NCBI taxonomy): domain Eukaryota; kingdom Metazoa; phylum Arthropoda; class Arachnida; order Araneae; family Salticidae; genus Maratus; species Maratus speculifer. The sequence goes on along the minus strand of OZ025295.1, from coordinate 115,193,780 downwards.
GTTATTTCTATGATAAATATTCGCATATAAAATATACTTTAAGTGAAGACAGTTAAAAAAATATTTTAATTAAAAAATAAAATGCAAAAAAAAAAAAAAAAAAAATGATATTATTAAAAAAATTTTTATCGAATAAAAATAAAACATGCATGTTTTTTCTCTGACAATCTACGTAATATATTTAAAATTCACATTTTTATACTATATTAATACTAAACGTAAAAAAAAAAAAAAAAAAAAAAAAAAAAAAAAAAAAAAAAAACAGCGACAGTTTCATTAAAGATGAAATCTTTCCGAGATTAACTGCAAAATTAAAAGCTTTTTAACGAAATACACCAAACCACACCGATATAAAATGAACGATTCTATTTTAAAGCCAAATCGTCATGAGTAATCGTGGCGCTGTGGATGAGCGTTGGCCTTGTAATCCTGGGTTCGTGAGTTCGATCCCCACCTCTTCCGCATTGATTTTTTCCAATTTTTTTTCAAGTGACGGATATTTTTCCTCTTTTGACAGAGAAAAAAATAAACGGAAAATCGTCAATTTACAGACAATTTCTGGCAGCAGTGCTGCCAGTACTTTTTCTGTGAAAAGACGGAAGTTTTTTTGAGAGTGTATGATTAGTAGTTCCCAGTTGCATGGGCGTCCATACGTATGGGCAAGGGGGAAGAGGGTGCCCCCCCCAGTTGGCGTTTGTATACATTTTTATTTTTAAACAAATATTTATAACGTTTTAGCAGAAAACATAACTGTTGAACTAATTTCTTTTCCTTTCAAGAGCTCAACGTATCCTCCATTCTTATGTAAGAGGATTTTGTAATTGTAAAGTTGTTTTTGCAGTTGTAGCCTCCATACAACTAATTTCATAGCTGTACGATGCTTATAGGGGTTTCCGGAAAAGAAAGGAATGGGACGGTCGATTGTTCTCACTCCATCGATCGTATTTTATTGAAAGTAAGAGTCCACATGCATAGACTCATTTAAATTTATGACACTGTCAGTATCCTGTCCATAAACGGATAAAGGGAAATTCTTTTAAGGTTCCCCGTTTCCAAAATTATGGATTCAGTATTTGGACATGGTTTTAATTCTCAAAGAATTTATTAGAGCAGAGACGATGGGAGATTGGAGGGCATATTTAACAGAATAAAAAGAATGATTCCATATTTCTTTGCTGCAGGACATTTTTGGTACGCTAAAAGTTCCCAGTTGTTCATGCAAGACATGGAAAAGTTGGAAAATTCAATGAATAAGGACACCTTGAAAATATTTACTTTGGACTTTTTCACTATTAAAAGGTCTGACAATTTTTTGTGGGACTTCAAGTGATATGGTAATTGAACAGTCACTCATGAAGTTCTCAAAGATGCAAGGAGGCTTTGTGCGTGGAAGGAGCACAAAATAAAGTATTTTAACAAAGTTTGTTGTTGGGTTATTAAGTGCAACCAACATTTCTGAAGGAATTGAAAAGTTCGGTGATGTTTCCTTTGCAAGTAGAGAACAACATGCGAATGCACGGAAATCTCGAATAAAGCGGGACCAAGAAGATGTAAACTGAGTATCAGAGTGGTTTTATGTACACAATCCTTTCCAAAGTATACAAGTGATTATGTCCATTGCAACAGGGGTTACAGGTAATGTGGAAAAAATAAACTGCTATGATGCATTGAACGTTGGTGCAGCTATAATGGCAAAAAGGGTCGGTGGCAATTTTCACGTTCCGAACGAGTTGAAAAGATGATGCAGATATCCTCATTGTTGAAACAGCACTCAAGATCGCAAAAACTAGCAAAAATGCTACTGTTATTATTGGAGAAGATATTGATTTACTGGTAATCATGGCTGCTCGAACTCCACCAAACTTGGAATTTTTTTTCCCTAAGACCAGATAAAGGCCAGGTGGAGGAAAAAATTTATTTTTCAAGAAGTTTGGAAGGAAGATACAGGGAATACATTTTATTCCTCCATGCTTTTTCTGGCTGCGATGGAACATCTGCTATTTTTCAGAAAGGAAAATCAGGAGTGATGAAATCAATAAAAAAGCTTCCAGATTCACAAGATGCAATAAAAATTTTCAATCAAAATAACGTTTCTCGTGCACTAATTGCTGAAAATGGCATTAAAATTTTTCTGGGAATTTATGGTTCCTCTTCTAAGGAAAAAACTCTAGATGATTACCGGTATGTACACTTCACCAAATCAGTCACAGAGAATAAAGCGGTCAATTTAAATACCCTATCTCCTACTTCACGTGCAGAAAAATAACATTTATTTCGAGTATATTACCACGTACAGGCATGGCTTGGTAATGAACTGGATCCTCAGGAATGGGATTGGGTTATAAAGGATAATTTTCTAGTTCCCATACGAACAACCTAACCGCCTGCCCCCGATTCGCTTTTGAACATGGTTTTCTGTTCATGATCCAAAGGTTTCGGCATTGCGTGCTGATGCCGAAAATTGGGTCTACACTGTTCTATAGAATGCGGAAATTGTCATGGAAAGTCTTGTTTAAATATTGCACCAGTAGAGGGGATCTCTGATAGGGATATCACAATTGGCAGCGAAGAATTAGACATCACAGATATTCATGATCAAGAACAGTTATGAAGAAGTATCTGTATTTTAGAGTAGAAAAAGGTAAATATAATAAACATTTTCTTTATAAAGTAATGTTTTATATATTCTATAATGTAATGTCTAATGTAACGTTAATAATGAATGTTTAGGTTTAAAATGAAAGGAAAAGAAAACTCATTAAAAATACGTACATGAAATTTTTTTTTAAATATATCAATAACTCAGAAACTATTGGTCGTATCAACTTGATTCTAGTTTCATTCGATTCAGCGTTAAAAAATACATGCATAATGATATATCACTTGCCTATATAGCTTAATTAATATTTTGCCCCCTTTCCCTCTAAATGCCCCCTAAAGGGGGGGAAGCGTACAGCAGAATATCGGGGACTTTTAAGATATCATTTATAATGACATAATAAATCGCTCTGAAAAAAACCTTTATTAAAAATTTTTCCGAAAGAAAATACTAAAATGACTGGACTAAAAAGCCACATGCGCAATTCTTTACAAATTGATACATATTTAAAATTCTATTAGGTTACTTAACCTAATAGAGTTTGGTGTAGTCCCGTAAAAATACAAATGGTACGCATATGTGTTAATATTATATTATCATATTCTTTGCACTACAGATTGTACAGAATGACTATTTTAGTATATACTTCATACATGCATATCAATTTTATTACGTTCGAAAGAGTGTAATATAATTAACTTGCCCTTAAAACTACTTTTTCCCATTGGCCGTAATCTAACGGAATACTTTTGTTTCTCTCTGTAATTGAACAATACATCCAATTTTCATAAAATTTGAAATGACTTGACAATAGTATGCAAAAATATATATTTAAAATTTCAAATAATTCGGTTAGGTAGTTATTGCGTTGTATATGCGGACAGACAGACAGAGGGACTGAACGACGGCTATAAGCGCTACGTATTTAAACAGTTACGAACTTATCTAAGAACGCCATTTGATTACAAATGTCTTCAGTATTAAACCATGCTAATTTTATGCCTTTACGTTTAAAAACGAGTTAAAATTTTTGCATTAGTTAAGCAAGGGATTTGAGAATCGCCTTAATACATTGAAAATGCCTTAACGTTGATTAACTGTAATTGGTAAAGTTTTATCGCTGTTTTGTTTTGTACTCGCAGAAGAATAATTATTTTTAATGTTTTACTATATTAGTTTTCCTATAAACAAATAACTGTATTAATGTAGTGAAGAATGAAAATTGAAATATTTTTGCAATAGGAAGTATATCTCTAAAAGTGACAGTTTAGAAAACAGTTATTGACAACGATAAGAGAAGACACCCTGTATACAAATGCGATATTTCTTCTAAGAAAAGATATTGAGATTGGATTGAAAATGTTACTCAACTTACTAAATATTAGGCCGGCAACTTTATTTTATAAAAGTAAATTCTGAAACGTTAGAACCAGTAAGTGTAGGGGAGACATTATATTCTTATATCAGTCGTTTCTCGTGTAAACCATCCAGTAAATATAAACTCTAAATATAATATTTCAATAAGCTGAATTATTAATGTTACAAAAATGTTCCATCTACGTTGCTTTCTTTAGAGACGATCGCGTTCTTAGCAAACATCAATTTCCGGCTTCCATCTCATGATTTGGGTTTTTTTTCTTTTACTCTCTATCAGTTTGTTTATATGATACTATATCTATGGAAACCAAATTTCAGTATGGTTAGTTTTCAAATATGCGTATCGCGTATGCTTATTTTTCTAGATTAGAAGAAAAAAATTGTTCCCAGTTTAATAATAGGTTATCATTTTAGTTCATAAATGTAATGATATATATGGGTCAAATTAACACTAAGACAATGAAGAAAATTGAACCCCCCGAAAATCAAGCATTATAGCTAAAGTACCTGCTATTTGAAGTATCTGCGAGAGAACTAAATAAATTTTAATATTTCAAAAGTACAAATGAAATATACTAAAATATTATTAGGATAAAAATGTATATTTTCTCAGAGAAATGCATACATACATAGGTTTTGGTGAAGCTGAACAAGGTAAAATTAATAAAAATGAGAAAAAAATGTACACAGTGGTACGAAAATTTTACTACATTTTACTTAAAATTTAAGTTTACTTAAAGTTTACTTACAGTGAGTTGCCAAATTATTAGGGACAGTCATATTTTTTTGATAGTTTTATACTTTGGGTGCACGATCGCGTTCTTGGCAAACATCAATTTCAGTTTTTCATCTCGTGATTTAATTTTTTTTCTTTTTCTCTGTATCAATTTTTTTATTTGATACTATATATAGGGAAATCAGATTTTAGTATGGTTATTTTTCAAATTTACGTCTCAAGTATGTTTGTTTTTCTTGATTAGAAAACTGATGGTTTAAAAAGTAGTTATTGCCAGCAGATGACACCCTGTATACAAATGCAATATTTCTTCTAATAAAATATATTTAAGATTGGATAGAAAATATTGCGCTGTTTACTAAAGGTTAGATCGACATTTTTTTTATAGTGAATTCTGAAATGTTAGAACCACAGTAATCGTAGGGGAGATATTATATTCTTATATCAGTCTTTCGTCACATAAACCATCCCGTAAACATAAACTCTAAATATGATATTTCAATAATCTGAATTACTAACGTTACGAAAATTTTCCATCTATGTTCCTTTCTCCATAGACGATCGCGTTCTTAGCAAACATCAATTTCCGTCTTTCCTCTCGTGATTTGGGTTTTTTCTTTTTCTCTCTATCAATCTGTTTATATGATACTATATCTAGAGAAATCAGTTTTCAATATGGTTATTTTGGAAATTTGCCTGTCGCATATGTTTATTTTTCTAGATCAGAAGAAAATTTTTTGTTGTGGAAATATTTTCAAGCTGAAACATTCGAAAATCTTAGTTTTAATAATAGGCTATCATTTTTGTTCATAAATGTAGTAATATATATTTGGGTCAAATTTTCACTAAGAAACAAAAGTAAATTGAATCCCCCAAAATGAAGTATTATAGCTAGCTGTTTGCGAATAATAAACTTAATTTTATTATTTCAAAAATAATAAATGAAATATAGTGAGATATTTTTTGGATAAAAATGTATCTTTTTGTCAGCGAAATGTAAACATATATAGCTTTGGTCAAGATAAATAAGGTTGAACTAATAAAAAAGAAAAAAAAGCGATGTTAAATTTTACTAAATATTAAATATAGATATATATCTTCTTCAATATCAATAGTATCTTGTAAAAAAAATTTAAGACGTATACATGAAAAACATATAAACCTTCTCAATTATAATCATAAACAGGAACTTTTATATGAACCTGGAAAATGAAATTACCAAAAAAGCATAATATTGGCATTTCAAACTGACTCTGCAGTCATCTTCAGGATAAATATGGTGTTGAAATGTTTTAAATTTTAGAGACAAAAGCTTCCTGTTGAGTCTTAGTCAACTTCACGAATAGAAAACTGCAATGAGTACATCAAAAGATTTTAAAATAATTTTATTTGTACAAGTTCATGTAAAATTCTTGTTTATTTTCCCCATTGGGCAAGTTTATGTGTTTTAACTGTCTTATTTATAAGTTTTGGTGCAATTATCTTGCACATGTTAATGTTAATTTTTTCAGAATTTATGTATTTTTCAATAAATTTGTATAATTATTTCTATTTACCCTTAGCTATAACGGAGAAAGTTTTGTAGTAATTTTATTATATATTCGCAAAAAAACGACTATTTTAAAAGTTTATCTTTTTAGGAAGCGTAAATGTTGTGAGTGAGTGACCTTTGTGATAAAGGCACTCTAGCATTTTTTGAGATCGTGATGTCAATGATTTAACATTGTGTAGCGTGAAAGCGACATGTATCCTCTCTTTTACTATAACTTTCTAGAGCGTGTGTGTCTTCCTCGGTTTCTACAGTTAAGTCGTGGTTAGAAGTAATATGTAAATTTGTAGTATCTCAGTTTGCAGCATATAAAAGCTTGGAGTTTCAGTGTGTGAGGGTGTCTAGCGGCGCAAGCTAGCTAGGTGGTTATGACAAGCAGTGCTTTAGATCGAGTTATAGCAAGTTATTATTGAGCCTCCAATGAGTTAGCCAGGAGTTGTGCAGTGAGCCGACAGCAGCAATTGCCGACTTAGTTCATTTAGAGCGAAGCGATTCGAGAAGTTTGCCGTTGGTAAGAGATAGTAATTATTTATGTTGAGTATTTCAAAGTTAATAAAGAGTGTTGCACAGCCACGGGCTGTTTAATAAAGTTTTATCTAGCAGTTTAGCTGAAGCTTACGGGGGAAGTTGATTCGAAGTGCCCCGATCGAGGCTAGAGCCGGCGCTGTGAGTATGAGTTTAATCTTTTAGTATTGTTACTAGTTATTAAAATTGAAGAATGGATAGCTCCACTTTCCTTGAGCCCTAACCGTTTAAATAAACTGGTTTTATCTTATATCACGAGTTATGTATTCATTCAACAACCACCAGAACACCCCCAACGGGCAACCGTCCGTTACAATGTTATCTACATTTAATTTATATTACCGTATAAAGGAACCGCATAAAAATTTAAAGTTTTCCAATAAAAAAATGACTGCATTAAAGTAGTGAAGAACAAAACTTGAAACATTTCTTGCAATAGGAAGTATACCTAAAAAACTTAAGGTTTAGAAAATAGTTATTACTAATGATAAGGGAAGACACCGTGTATACACATCGATATTTCTTCTAAGAAAATATATTCAGATTGGATAGAAAATATTACTCAATTAATGAAGATTAGACCAACAACTTTTTGCTTTTAAAAATAAATTCTGAAACGTTAGAACTCTTAATCGTAAAGGAGATGTTATATTCTTATATCAGTCGTTTCTGGCATCATAAACCATCCCGTAAACATGAACTCTAAATATAATATTTCAATATGCTGAATTATTAATATTGCAAAATTGTTCCATCTACGTTGCTTTCTCTGGAGACGATCTTGTTCTCAGCAAACATCAATTTCCGGCTTTCATCTCATGATTTGGGTTTTTCCCCTTCTTTCCCCCCCCCTATATATGTGTTTATGTGATACTATATCGAGGGAAATCAGATTTCAGTATGGTTATTTTTCAAATTTTCACATCGCATATGTTTACTTTTCCAGATTAGAAGAAAATTGTTTGTTCTAGAAGCATTCTCAAGTTTAAACATTCCAAAATTTCAGTTTAATTTTGATAATAGGCTATCATTTTAGTGCATTAATGTAGCAATATACATTTGAGTCAAATTATCTCTAACAAACTAAAGTAAATTGAATCCCTCAAAATGAAGTATTATAACTAAGTATATACTATATGACGTGGCCGCGAGAGAACTAAATTGATTTTATTATTTCAAAAGTAATAAATGAAATATACTGAAATATTATTGGTTGACACTGACAAAATGCATCTTTTTGTCAGTGAAATGCATACATGCATAAGTTTTGATGAAGTAGAACAATGTAAAATTAATAAAAATTATAGGTACTAATACGAAAATTTTATTAAATTTTACTTAAAGTTTATTTAGGGGAGACTGGGGTACAATGATCCACTTTTGTAAATTTTGACTGTTTACTCTTAAAGTATTGATTTTTTTCTTTTGATCAAGCACATGCATATTACCTATACATTAAAGTTTATACTGCATCAATTCAAAAATAATAATTGTGCATACTCTTTTTTAAATATTTTTTTAAATAGCAAGTGACAAAGTGGACCATTGTACCCCAATGCCGGGGTAAAATGGTCCACAGCATGGGGCTCCATGGACCACTTGTAATTTGAATAAAAATATATCAGTGTGGTTCAATTTTTAACAATAAGAAAGATGAACTATATCATAATTTGTTTATTCGCATTTTATTACTAATTTTTATTTGTTTATTCACATTTTATTATTCATTTTTATTTGTTTATTCACTCTTTTAGCTCTAACTAAAGTAAATTTTTTTCTAAATTTTTTTTTATCATTAGGTTATTATACCGGTCGCAGATTGAACAATTAGGTTTATTATCATCCACAATACATTTTACAGCCTGTTCCATAACTTCATGTGGCACAGAACCTCTATGGGTTTTCTCAGGATTGTTTCTTAGCATTGCTAAAAGAAATATGAAAAATAATATATATCTTTTTTTGTACAATGATGCCACTTAAAGTTAAATATAAAACTTTATAATAAGAAATATATATATCTAAATATATGACTAAGGAAAAAATATAATAAATTTTTCCTGTCTACTTTACATCATCTGTATTTTTTTAATGAATTTTACCTTATTTAATTATTATACCCAGATACAAACTAATAAATAGATATAATTTTTGTTTTTCTCATTCTACTATTTTATTTAAATCTAACTTATTATGGATGCATGTATGCATAAGTGCAGGAATATTGAATTAACAAATTATATGGAATTTAAAGAAAAAAAAACCCCTCAAATGCACAAAATATTTTGTTTACTAATTTTTGGTGTTCAATTTGGGTTAATTTTTAAATTTGAAAGCTCATATTATATAGATAAATATTTCAAAAATGCATTTCACAACATGAATCATTAATTAATTCACATCAGAAATAAAATAATTTATTAATTCTTAATTTGGGCTAATTTTTATGTTTGAAAGCATACACTGGTGTCCAAAAGTTAAGCATAATTGGTAATTAAGTAATTATTTTTAAGTAATGAAAGAAATATGAATCGGAATGTGCTGAAACTCCAGGTGTGTAAACAAAATAGTACGCGTCGCATATTTTCGCGAAGAGTTTTCCCCGAAATCGAACAGGGGACCGTCAACAAATTGAAAAAGAACGAAGATCTTTTGGATAACCCTGTCAAAACTGATGTAGCAAAAGCGTTCAAACTGCACATTATGATTAATTGGCTTATTGTAATGTATTGTGTTAATTTTTACAAGGATAGCATGTATACTCGTAGAGAAATTAAGGTTTTTATAAAAACAGTTCTAAATTTTTCCGAGTTTTTTGCTTATAATTTGCAGAGTTCTTATTATAAAATAATGTTCTTTTCTGAAAATATGACAAACATCATTGTACACAATACCATGTCATCAGAATTTAAAAATAATAAAAAGTGTATGAAAAATGAGTATGTTTAGTAAATAATTTTTCATTGCGCATGCGTCAACGATATCAAAATGTCATTTGCATATTGTATTAGCTAAATCTATAGAGCAACTTATGTAAAAGTTTCAAAAACATAGCTTGAAAATTCTGAAAATGGGAGCCTCTAGAATCAACTCAAAATCCTTTATTCCCTAAATGAAGCAAAAAGATGAGGGGTTGTATCCATATTCCATTGTTTGGTGCCTACACAATATTGCACGTACAACTATATTTAGGTAAAACCCCTGATTTTTTTGCTTCCTTTAGGAATAACGGATTTTGAGTTGATTCTATAGGCTCCCATTTTCAGAATTTTCAAGCTATGTTTATGAAACTTTTACAGAAGTTGCTCTATACATTTAGCTAACACAATATGCAAATGACATTTTGATATCGTTGACGCATGCGCAATGAAAAATTATTTACTAAACATACTCATTTTTCATACAATTTTTATTATTTTTAAATTCTGATAACATAGTATTGTGTACAATGATGTTTGTCATATTTTCAGAAAAGAACATTATTTTATAATAAGAACTCTGCAAATTATAAGCAAAAAACTTGGAAAAATTTAGGACTGTTTTTATAAAAACCTTAATTTCTCTACGAGTATATATGCTATCCTTGTAAAAATTAACACAGTACATTACAATAAGCCAATTAATCATAATGTGCAGTTTGAACGCTTTTGCTACATTAGTTTTGACAGGGTTATCCAAAAGATCCTCGTTCTTTTTCAATTTGTTGACGGTCCCCTGTTCGATTTCGGGGAAAACTCTTCGCGAAAATGTGTGACGCGTACTATTTTGTTTACACACCTGGAGTTTCAGCACATTCCGATTCATATTTCTTTCATTACTTAAAAATAATTACTTAATTACCAATTATGCTTAACTTTTGGACACCAGTGTATATTATACAGAAAAATATTGCAAAAATGCATTAAACAACATGAATCATTAATTAATCTACACACAGAAGTAAAATAATTTATTAATTCTGAATTTCACATATAATATTTAACTTTTAAAAACATGAGATGCAAAACTCGCGTACAATGGACCATGGTCCATTGTACCCCATATGGAAGTTTGACAAAAACTTGATGATAAAAAAAGAAATTTAGAATTATATTATTTTAGCTATAATAAATATAATAATGTATTTTCTTACCTTTTTCTTTTGCCACACAATGTCTTTCAAATTACAAATCTGTAATAAAAAAATGAAGATATGTTTCACTGAAAATATTTACTTTTGCCTTACTCCCCCTGTGTCAAATCAATTATCAATCATAAAATGGCTAAAATGTCAGCTATGCACATGGTTTCAAACTTCTTTTTACTACTTCATGACTACCATCTATATACTAAAATATGAAGCTTTCAAAAACAGAATTAATATAAAAAATAGGGGGTGGACCATTGTACCCCGTGGTCCATTGTACCCCAGTCTCCCCTAAAGTTTATTTAAAGTTTTCCTAAAAAGAAATGACTATTAATGTAGTGAAGAACGAAATTTGAAATATTTTTTTCAATAGGAAGGATACCTCTAAAACTGACAGTTTAGAAAATAGTTATTGCCAATGATAAGAGAAGACACCCCGTATGCAAATGTGATATTTCTTCTATGAAAATATATTCAGATTGGGCAGAAAATATTCCTTTATTTACTAAAGATTAGATCCACAATTTTTTTTTCAAAAGTAAATTCTGAAACGTTAGAACTGGTAATCGTAAGGGAGATATTATATTCTTATGTAAGTCGTTTCTCGTATAAACCATATCGTAAATATAAACTCCAAATATAATATTTCAATATACTGAATTTTTAATATTACAAAATTGTTCCATCTACGTTGTTTTCTCTAGAGACTATGGCGTTCTCAGCAAACATCAATTTCGGGCTTTTATCTCATGATTTGGGTTTTTCTCTTTTTTTCCCCTGCATCAATTTGTTTATGTGATACTATAACTAGGGAAATCAGATTTCAGTAGGGTTATTTTTCAAATATGCGTATCGCATATGTTTATTTTGCTAGAAAAAAAAAATTGTTGTGAAACATTCTGAAGTTGAGACATTCGAAAATCGCAGTTTAATTTTAATAATAGGTTATAATTTTAGTTCATAAATGTAGTGATATATATTTGGGTCAAATTATCATTAAGAAACTGAAGTAAATTGAATCCCCCAAAATGAAGTATTATAGCTTAGTGTCTGCGAGAGAATTAACTTAATTTTATTATTTCGAAAGTAATAAAAGAAATATAGTAAAATATTATTTCGATAAAAGTGTATCTTTTTGTCAGTGAAATGTAAACTTATATAGCTTTGGTCAAGATAAAAAACCTAAAATTAATAAAAAAAAGACAAAATAAAATAAAAAACAGTGATAGTAAATTTTACTAAATATTAAAAATATATATATATATCTTCTTCAATATGCATAGTTATCTTGTAAAAACAATTTTTAAGACGTATACATAAAAAACATATAAATCCTTTCAATTATAATCATAACCAGGAACTTTTATATGAACCTATATAAATGAAATTACCGAAAAAGCATAATATTGGCATTCCGAACTGCTTCTGCTATCATCTTGAGGATAAATATGATGTTGAAATGTTCTAAATTTTAGAGACAAAAACTTCCTGTCGAGTCTTAGTCAATTGTATAAATAGAATACGACAGGGAGTACATCAAATGATTTCAAAATAATTTTTTTGTACAAGTTTATATAAATATTCTTGTTTATGTTCTCCTTTGGGCAAGTTTATGGGTTTTAACGTATACATCTAGTTTGCATTTTAGTGCAATTATCTTGCACATTTTTATGTTAATTTTTCAGATTTTATGTAATTTTTCAATAAATTTGTATAATTATTATTATTTTCCCTTAGCTGCAAATGGAAAAGTTTTATTGCAATTTTGTTTATATTCGCCGAAAAATAACTATTTTTTAATTTTTTTATAGAGAACATAAATGTTATCTACATTTAATTTATAGGGCCATATAAAGGAACCGCATAAAATGTTAAAATTTTCCTATTTAAATAAATGACTGCATTAATGTAGTGAAGAACAAAATTTGAAATATTTTTACAATCGTAAACTAACAGATTAGAAAATAGTTATTGAAAACAATAACATAAGACTCCCTGTATACAAATGCGATATTTCTTCTAAGAAGAAATATATTCAGATTAGATAGAAAATTTCCCCATTAACTAAAGATTAGACCGACAACTTTTTTAGAAGTAAATTTTGAAACGTTAGAACTAGTAATCTTAAGGGAGATATTACGTTCGTATATTAGTGGTTTCTCGTATAAACCATCCCGTAAACATAAATCCTAAATATAATATTTCAATAAGTTGAATTATTAATATTGCAAAATTTTTCCATCTATGTTGCTTCCTCTAGAGACGATCGCGTTCTTAGCAAACATCAATTTCCAGCTTTCATCTAATGATCTGTTTTTTTTTTCTTTTTCCCTCTATCAATTTGCTTATGTGATACTATATCTAGGGAAATCAGATTTCAGTATGTTTATTTTTCAAATTTGCGTGCCGAATGTTTATTTTTCAAGATTAGAAGAAAAACTTTTGTTGTGAAAATATTATCAAGCTGAAATATTTGAAAATACCAGTTTAATTTTAATAATAATCTATTATTTTAGTTCATTAGAGTACTAATATTTATTTGGGTCAAATTAACACTAAGAAACTGTAGTAAATTGAAGCCCCCAAAATAAAATAATGTAACTTGTTATCTATACGAGAGCTTAATTAATTTTATTATTTCAAAAGTAATAAATGAAATATACTAAAATATTACAAGGATAAAAAAAAAGTATCAGTGAAATGTACGCATACATAGGTTTTGGTGAAGCTGAATAACGTAAAATTAATTAAAAAGTTCAAAAATATAGACATAGTGGAACTATATTTTCTAAATTTAAAAAATACATACATATCTTGCTCATTCTTCATTGCAGCCTTGTGGAAACAATTACTTTATTAACAAGAATTAACAAGAACTTTTATAAAATAATAAAATTTAAAAAACAAAAGCATAATATACTGACATTTTAAACTGCTTCAGAAATCATCTTCGAGATAAGTATGATTTTGAAATGTTTTAAATTCTAGAGACAAAAACTTCCTGTCGAATCTTACAAGGAGACCACCAAACATGGTGCGCACAGATTTTGATGAATTCAAAGTATGTTGTAGGGGTCATACCATTAATTATTCGGCTGAAAGAGTTCCTTCAAATGGGCCTTAGTTTTTGAGAAATTGGGGGTCAAAGTTTAGCGTTTATTTCAAATATCTGTTAGTATAGCTCTTGGTCAGCAGCTTCGTAGCACCGCGGTAACGCGCGAGCGTACAGACTACGACTTGACGGGTTTAACTCCAAGTTGGAGCTTTTTTTTTTCTTTCTTTCTTTATATACTTTTTACATGTTACATATTTTAAACAGAATTGGGAATTCTACAGCTTTGAACTTTTTGATATTTTCTTAATAAATTTATATTTTCGAATTTATTTCATGAAAATTTCTTTTTATTTGCAATTTTTAAACTAATATTTTTATTGGCAAAATTGCATAAGTAATTTATGCCTTGAACATTTTTTTATTAATTATTATTTAATTTCTTTTTTTATTAAGCACAATTCTGAAATAATAATTTTTCTTTTTTCCATTGCTTTTTTGTGGAATTTTTTAAATGAAAATTTATTCTTTTTTGTATAAATTATACAAAATAATTTTCACAAATAAGAAATGACAGATTATATTTAAAAAAATATATATATTTTTTCATTTTAACAAATTAAAACACTATTCATAAAAAAATCAACTAGACTGGAAAAGTCGTCTGCTAATAAAATAAAATTTACGATATATATAAAATATATATTTATTGTATTCCTATGCTTTTATTTTCTCGGTAAAATCACGCAAAAATAGAAATTCCTTTTGATCTTGTCATTTAGTTTCTTTTGCAGACAAATAAAAGATTTGAAATATTGGTATAGATATGTATATGTAAAATTATGGTATGAAAATTGAGCGAAGATAGATTTGTGTCGAGCGAAGGTTGAATGCTAAAAATACTGTAATGGAAGGAACCAGCACTAGTACAAGAAATTTTCGTTTGGAAAAGGAACAAAAAGGCGAAATTACGAATGCATAATTTATTACGAGATGTTGTTAGAAAATGATAATCTGCTTACAAATTCTCCACCGGATATTTCATGTTCTTCTATTGCTATAGCTGAAGAATTTCATAATTCAATATTAGAAATGTGAGATAATCGACAATTTATTGAGGCAGATGGACTGATATTGAATGAAGAATGTGAATTCAACGAATTTACAAAGGTATGATTTTTTTTTTACTTAGCAATATATATAAATGTAAATGAGCAAAATTATTAATATTTAAAGTAGAAGGGATTTTAAATTATTCAAAATTTTTATACTTTTGAAAATTTTAATTATATATGCATTTTTCATTTATTTTTATTTATTTTATGAATTTTGAAGTGCAATTAGATTATTATTTGAACCATATTTTTTTTAAATAAGAAAAAAAAATGGAAAAACTGTCCCCCAAGAAAGTATTAATAAGTTTAAAGCTGTAGAATTCCCAATTGTGCTTAAGATATGTAACATGTAAAAAATATATATATAAAAAAAAGGACTCCAACTTGGAGTTTAACCCGCCACATCCGAGTCGGGAACCTCACACGTTACCATGGCGCCACATAGCTTTTGACTATCAGCGATACTAACAGGTATTTGAAATAAACGCTAAACTTTGACCCGCCAATTTCTCAAAAACTAAGGCAAATTTGAAGGATCCCTTTCAGCCAAAAAATTAATGGTATGACCCCTATAACATACTTTGTAATCATTAAAATCTGTGCGCACCATGTTTGGTGGTCCCCTTGTTAGTGAATTGTATGAATAGAAAACTGCAGGGAGTACATCAAAAGATTTTAAAATAAATTTTTGTACAAGCTTATATAAAAATTCTTGTTTATGTTCGCCTTTAGGCAAGTTTATGTGTTTTGACGAATACATCTTATTTATATTTTAGTGTAATTGTGTTTCATGTATTAATGTTAATTTTTAAGATTTTATGTAATTTTTCAACAAATTTGTATAATTTAATACTATTTTCCTTAGCTGTAAATGGGAAAGTTTTATTGCAATTTTGTTTAGATTGCAGAAGAATAACTATTTTTAAAATTTTATTTTTATAGGGAGCATAAATGTTATCTACATTTAATTTATAGGACCATATAAAGAAACCCTATAAAATGTTAAAACTTTCCTATTTTATAAATGACTGCATTAATGTAGTGAAGAACAAAATTTAAAATTTTTACATTAGGAAACTAACAGTTTATAAAATAGTTAATGCTAACAATAACAGTAGACACCCTGTATTCAAATGCGATATTTCTTGTAAGAAAATGTATTCAGATTAGATAGAAAATCTTCCTCAATTTATTAGAGATTACACCGACAACTTTTAAAAAAATAAATTCTGAAACGTTAGAACCAATAATCGTAAGGGAGGTTTTATATTCCTATATCAGTCGTTTCTCGTATAAACAATCCAACCATCCCGTAAACATAAACTCCAAACAAAATATTTCAATAAGCTGAATTGCAAAATTGTTCCATCTATGTTGCTTTCTCTAGAGACGATCGCGTTCTTAGCAAACATCAATTTCCAGCTTTCTTATGATTTGAGTTTTTTTCCCTCTTTTTCTCCTCTATCAATTTGTTTATGTGATACTATATCTAGGGAAATCAGATTTCTGTATGGTTATTTTACCAATATGTGTGTCGGGTATGTTTATTTTTCTAGATTAAAAGAAAATTTTTTGTTGTGGAAACATTCAATTTGAAATATTCGAAAATTTTAATTTTAATAATAGGCTATCATTTTTGTTCATAAATGTAGTGTATATTTTTAATGTATATTTGGGTCAAATTAATATTAAGAAACTGAAGTAAATTGAATCCCTCAAAATGAAGTGCTGTAGATTGGTATCTGTGACAGATCTAAATTAATTATATTATTTCAACAATAGTAAATGAAATATATTAAAATTTTATTAGGATAAAAATGTATCTTTTTGTCAGTTAAATGTACACATGCATAGGTTTTCGTTAACAACGTTCTAAGTTAAACAATGTAGAATTAATAAAAAAAAAGAGTAAAAATAGTGATACTAATTTTTACTAAATATTAAATAGATATACAGTGTAGGTCAAAAGTTTTCGGCCAGTTGGTCTCTTTGATTTATTTACCAGAAGGTTTCAGCAAAGTAGAAGAACAATTGCTTGAAAAGTTAGTAATATTTGAATAACCTCTGACCACGTGGTTATTTTGATTGGATACTGAAGACGCTTCATGCAAAAGGTTAGAATTCGAAGTGCAAAAGTTTCCGGCCACTCATCATTCCTTAGTTTTTATTTATCGTTAAAGTGTTTTTTGGTCCTGTTTGTGAATGGATCAACGTGAATTGCATACTTTAACTTTAAAATTGAAAAGTTCAACAAATGTTGTTCGTAAATGAGTGTTTAGTTTGTCACTGAAGGGCCAATCTTCTCGAGGCATTGCGGTAAAGTTATCGATCAGTTAAATGAATTGTAAACGATATTTAAAAATGATATAAAGATAGCTATGGCCTTCAGGACTTTGTGAGATCCAGGAGACTCCGAAAAATGACTATTCACATGAACAGAATTATCATAAGGAGAAAAACAATTGATGATCCATATATAAATTCCGTTGAAATGTACAGCTATTTACGGAATGAAAATATTGCTGAAATAAGTCGCTCTACCTTGATTAGATGCTGACGTGATACAGAACTTTATGGAATAATCAGTGTTCAAAAATTTTTCATAGGTAAAAAATATATATTAATGTACCCGACTGGCTTTTTCCAAAAAACACAAAGTCTGGTCAAGTGAAAACTGGACAAAAGTACTATTTTCCATCAATCGAATTGAAATCTTTTTTGGAAATAATGGCAGACACTATGTCCGATGAGCTAACGCCAAAAGATATGATTAGAACTTTATTATCCCTACAATGAAGCATGGCGGAGGATACCTTATACTGTGGAGAATATTTTCTTCAAAAATTGTCGGTCTGTTATTTGAAATCCACAGCAAAATGAATGACGTAATGTATAAAGGTATCTTGCAATACTATTTGCTGCCTTATTAGAGGAAAAATTTTGGTCGCAACTATTTGTTTTAACATAGTAATGACTAAATGAATGTTTGCAAGTCTTGATATACAATGGTTTTCTCACAAAAAAGTTTCGTTTTTGAAATAGCCAGTCCAAACGTTCCACGTGAATCTAATGGAAAATCTTTGGAAAAAAGTTGGCAAACGTCTGCCGAACTATAAATATTCCAACTCAGCCGAAATCTCCAAAAATGGCAAGAAATGTGGAAAAAACGTACCACAGACGATCATTAACCGTTGATTGTATAAATGTCACGTTGCTGCGCCTTAGAACTTATTACTAAAGATAATAAAATACTAAATCGATAAAATACTATTAGTAAGTTTTGCTGATCACTGTAGTTTTCTATTACAATACCATTTTTTTTAAACTTGCAAAGGTAGCCGGAAACTTTTGAGAACATGCGTTTTCGTTTGTACTTAATTTTGTAAATTAAATTTATTGATTTTTGCAAGTTATTCCATAAGTAAGTTCCTAACTATTATGTCAATAAAATGTATAAGTATCACTTTGAGATTCCTCTTCATGTAGGTATAGTTACAAATTAACTGACAAATTTTTGCTGGCCGGCAACTTTTGACCGCCACTATATATATATTTTCTTCAATCTGCATAGCAATCTTGTGAAAATAATTTTTAAGGCGTATATGTAAAAACATAAACTTGCTCAATGATACACATAAGCAAGAATTCTTATATTAACTTGTACAAATGAAATTAACGAAAAGAATAATATTGGCATTTTGAACCGTTTCTTCAGTCATCTTCAGGATAAGTATGATGTCGAAAGATTTTAAAGTTTTGAGACAAAAGTTTCCTATCGAGTCTTAGTCAATTGTATGAATGGAAAAAACAGCAGTGAGTACATCAAAGATATGAAAATAATTTTTATTTGTAGGGTATTCCCAGTAATTGGCACTTTAAGAATTTGTCTTTAAACTTACTTTAATTTTCATTACAAAGAAAAAAGATATTTACTTGGAAATATTTTTAAATCAAAGAATGCATATCTGTGCATCTATTTTGCCCACTATAAGAAAAAAAAAATTAAAAAAGTATTTTTATAAAAATATATTTATAAGAAGTTGCTGAAATCACCAGTAATTGGCACCTAGAGCACCAATGAATGACACCTTGTGATCCAGTAATTGGCATATGTTCATATTAAAAAAAAACTTCACATTTTGCATCGGGTTCAATCGCTTTAAATGAATTTATTGTAGATGAAGATGCCATATTTCAGGTTTTTGAGAGTAAGAAATCAGCATATTAGTCTAGAATGTGAACACTTTAAAACAATACAATATACTTATATTAATACCCAGTAATTGTCATGCTGTCCCTAGTAATTGTCAAGCTTTAATGGATTCCAATTATTGATAATATTTCATATTTTCAAATAAAAACAAATGATAAACAAAATTAGTCTATAATTTTAAAAGTACTTCCAAAATAAGTGGTTTAATCTCAAATTACTTGCGAATTCCTTGTAATTGGAATAGGTGCCAATTATTTGGAACTAGCAAATTTGAAGCACCATTAATTGGCATCTATCATTAATTCAGAAATCCAAATATTTGTGTCGAAAATACTTTTACACAATTAAAGTAACTGTTTATAACTAAACAAAACTGTTGTCAGTTAAAATTTAAAATATATTATAAATCAGATAATAATGAATTGAAAAGCATGCCTTCCTTAAGCCGATGAAGAAGCATTTGCAACAAAAATGGCTAATTTGATACAATCCATAACTGTTTCTCTTTCTTAGGCACTATTATCATCTAGTAGCATAAATCAAAGTTATAATCTTTAACGTAAATGAGCATATAACTGGTATATGGTCTGGCATTTTTAAAAGACTGGATATAAATCTTATTTTAGGACATGTTTGTAGGATGTGCCAATCACTGGTGCATGCCAATTACTGGGGATGTTACCCTACAAGCTCATACAAAAATTCATGGTTATTGTCAATCCTAGCTTCCTATTATACAAGTCTATGTGTTTTAACGTACATATCTTATTTATCAGGCGGGAGGAATTTCTAGAAAATCTTATCGGCCAAGGATTTAGTTTACTGGACAAAAGTGTGGAATGTACAGTTGAAAATTGTTATGTCAAGATTTGCGCTACTGCTAAAGTAGCAGTTGATTACTGTTACTTCGATGCATTTTGCATCCGATGCAAAGATGCATACATGAGAGGTAATTTTAATATAGAATATATAGACAGGGAGGTGGCAGCACAGACAATCACCTTATCGAGTACATGCACGAAAATCTAGGCATATTAAAACTGCGATTCGCATATTAGAATTCAATCAGTCTGCCAAGCGTTATATTGGTGGAAAACATCTAAAATCCCAATTTTAGCGGTTGACTGCTAGATTTACCATTATGTTTTTCTGCTCCCAATCACCCATGCTTTTATATTTTTGGGTGCAGAAAAGAACAATGGTAAACATATGAATCAATCGCTTAAATCAGGATTTTAGGTGTTTTCCACCAAGATATGACTTGGCAGACCGATTACATTTTAATATGCGAGTCGAGATTTAACTAGTCCTAGATTTTCATCCGTGAACTCGGTAAGGTGATAGTTTGTGCTCCGCTACCAGTTCTAATAGCTTAGTATCATGTTTACATCGCAGTAATTTGGAATGTTGCATAACACAGTTAACTAGTAAAAAAAAAGTTTTCTGGATACCCTTATGGTTTGCAATTTTCGAAGACTATATAAAAATTTATCTTCCTGTCAGAAAATTTACTCGCTAGCGGTGGGTAAAATTATGCCTTTCCCCACCCTGTGTATTCATTATATCTTACGGTGCAATTCGTCACCTGAGAATAAGATGGTTCTATCTGACCAAAAATGAATTTCGAGTTAGAAGACTTTGAAAATCAGCACGCTGTGTACGTGCAGCTATTAAAGTTTGCAAAAATTTTTTGGCATTAATAGGCTCATATGTAGGTATAGACAGTAATTCTACAAAATCAAAATTTTTAAATAACATTTTCATGGATTTTTTTACATTTAAAAAAAATGATAGAACCATATTATTTTCAAACGTCGTGTTATCCTGAGAATAAGATGGTTCTATCATAATAAAAACCATATTTTTCTTAATTGGTGTAATTTTTTGTGGTTTAGTGAAATTTCGTTGATTTATTCGAATAAACTTCAGAGGATAGTAAAATGTTTATTACTATCTACATTGTAGCACAATAACAGCAAATTGCCTCTTCCACATATTCATACCAATTAAACCACCTTCACAAAACTGACGAATATACGTAAGTTAAATATAGTATTTAACTGGATATAAACTAGCTTAAATATTTAATTTTATTAAAAAGGAACCCAACAGTTTTTCTTTTTTAGCGTGCTATTTCAGTGGAGGTGTATCAAAATTAATACAAAAAATTGTGATTATATTGCTAAATGAAATTGAAATGTATTATAAAAGAAATTTTTTGTATTACAGTCAGGTATACTCTTGATTTAAAGAAAAGACTTTGCATGTCTAAGGAAAAAACTTTCTTGTTCTTTTTAAAACAACAAAATCAGTTTGATACTTTTTTATTAGTCGAAATTTGGAATATTCCATAAACCATGCTTTATTTTATATTACAATTATGCTAATTTCATATTTTGAAAATATAGCCTTTCATCTCTCGTAAACTACTTTGGCATGGCTCTGCAGGTATTTTATTTCATCTTTGTTGATACAATTTTTCTTTCTGTGTGCTACTTTAGTTTTTGGTAAAGTCCTTCGTGGATATGATGTCGATACTCCTCGTCCTTTGGAGGGGCTCCTTTGCAAATTCACCACTGTGAAATTCTGATCACAACAGTTGCTTGTCTTAAACTCAATATTAAAAAGAAGTTTTGTGAATTAAATTGTATCACCTTGGTCTACGGAACGAGATTATAGGGAATTTTTTTGTTGCACGAGTGAAAATCTAAAAACTGTTGTGATTTCACTCGATTGTTGTAAATGGATTACTGCGATTTACTTTCAGCAACAGACGTATAAATGAAGGTGGCGAAAAATATTCTGCTACATTCATCGCTCTTTTTATATGGCTCTGAATATTATCCACTACTTGCACACATGAATGTCCAGGTGTACAATATCTTAGAGTAATGTCCATAATACGTGGATGAGATTGTATCAGTATTGCAATTGTATAAGATATCATTTGGTTTCTTATCTGATGAACACAACTGTCACAACATAAAATTAAATATTAGCATGTGGATAGTCTGTCAGTATCTTCCGGACAGTCATTGATACAGCTGAGCTTATGTCACTCCTATCTATGACTGGCATGCCGTCTGTCCACAGACAACAATACGTTTTCTTTTCTTTCTTCCATGTTCCACGAGCTGTCATTTTGTTAAATTTCTTTATAGAAAAAGTTGCTGACATCACTTTTGGGACATATTATAACTTTTCTAATACGAAGCAAATGCTTATTAGGAGAATTTCTGTCATCATTTCTGACATTTTTGGTGGATTTAACTTCTTTTTTGTGAGAACATATTTAAATTGCATGTCAATATTAATTTCTCCCTGGGTTTCAGCATATTTATACTCCTCACAGAAAACACACCTATCTTTCTTTGTTTTATCGAATTCTATGTTGAACTGCGTATCAAATATGTACCTATACATGAAGGCTTCACTGGCTCTACATTGCTTTGTCTGCATTTCTGAAAGTACAGTCATACATTTTCTGTCAGTTAATCCCTGGTTCTAAGTACGTTTTTTTAGTGTTTGCTCTCTTGTAGTGTAACTCAACCTTGGGAAAACTTTCAATATGAGCTTTAATTTTATTCTTGATATTATTTGAGACTATTCTGCTTGTAAATTTACCTCGGGTATTTTGTTCGCAGCTGGAGACAAGGTATTGCCAATAGGATGTACATAACTACATAAAGGCACTTATAACTTTCGAAAAACCCATTGTCCTTCTATCTATTGGATTTGTAGGAATTACTTTTACTGATTTTTTAAAATTGTTTCAGCATCAAGGATATCTAGAGTTGGTGCTTCATATAAACTGCCATTCATTCTTCCCACAGGATTTTCTAAATCTAAATGAATTAGGATTAGTCCTTCATCACTGCTTGGATCAGGTCCATTAATAAAATTAAATGTTTTGCATATTGACGTACTAAAAAAATATTTAAAAGGATTTTTACTTGTAAAAATTTCCTCTATATTTTACCGAAAAACGATTTAATTATCGAAATAATATATTTTTCCATACAAGAAATAAAAGATATTGTAAATCATGTATTGTATTGTAAATCAATTGTAATTCATTATATATTGTAAAATAGAATAATAATATATTATCTTATATGCTGTCTGCGATTACTTTGCACATAGAACTCTCTTATTCTGACTGCTTTCAACAATTTCTGATGGAACTATATTGTTCTGTTTCGCAAGCGGATGTAAATTATATAAGGTACCCTGGGGTAATAACGCCATGTTAAGGTTCTACCAATTTTCACGGCTTAGTTTTAGATTGTATTTTTCAAACAAATATAGGATCTGATACAGCAACTCATTGACTATCTATATAAAATAAAATAATTTAACAGATATGTATTCATAAAATGTAATGGCGTTTTTTCTTGACCAATGCTATTTGGCGTTATTACCCACCTATATGGGTAATAACGCCATGCAAACAAAACTATGAAATAAGATGGAATAATTGCATGTAGATAGCCCAATTCTAAATATACAAACTCTACAAACTTAGAAATTAACAAATTGCATTCTAAGCTATTGAAAATGTTCAATTTTTTGTGAAAGTGTAAGAAAAATAAAGGTGTGGTTTGGGAGGGGGGTGAGGCAAAAGAATATCAGACCGTGAGCTTCTTTTTGCTTAAAAAGGACCGCTTAAATAGAAATATGAGAAACATTGCACAGTTTTAACTGTATTTATTTGAATCAGCATTTAGGATGTAGCTCGGCCACTGTAGGGAATCAACCGGGGCATTAATGCCAAGGATTGGCGTTATTACCCCGGTATAGTTATTGCGCAGTACATTTTAAATTACAAATTATCTCGAGAAGATATCCAAAATCTTCAACAACATTTTAAAAGTGCATGAAATGCGCTATAAATTTATGTAATTAACAAAGTATTTCCGGATAAAAAGATAGTCTTCACATCACAAAAGGTATCTCGCAAATTTTAGATCAAGCGTTAATTTTAGTTGTTTGTAAAAACAATAAGACCTAAAAATGAAACAAATTAACCTGAAGCTGTTTTTTGCGATTTATATGACTCAAAACCCTTCTGCGCAGAACACATGGGTGTAATTTACCTGATTATTTCATAATTATGCAAAATATAAGCACTTGGCGTTATTACCCCAGGGTACCTTATATTGAAATTTTAATGCAGAAATGCATTCATTGATACAAATAGAACATTCCTATGCCAAAAAGTCAATTTTTTTCAAAAAGTCAGTTAGAACCTTATTATTCTCAGGTGACGAATTGTCTTGCATACGTTAATGTTAATTTTTAAGTTTTTATGCGATTTTTCAATATATTTGTATAGTTTAATTCTATTTTCTCTTTTAGAAAATTCTTTTTTGTAATTTGTATTAAATCTAATCGAAAAACTTTTTTATCAGTCAAATGTCTATTTTTAAATATATATTCAAAGCAAAAATTACACATTTTCGAATTCAAAACCTATAATAAAATTCTTATCGAACTACATTTAAAAAATTGCGATATACTCTAAAGCCCGTAATACTTACCCGTCATGGATATGCATAATATAATATATGAAAATGAGACATATGTAAACTATTTGGAAAATGCATTGCAGTTCCAAAACAAATTTAAGCGGATATTTCACTATTTTTAATACACATAGTAATGCTCTATTAATGAATTGCTGATGAACCAGTTTCGACAAATTATATAAAATGCCAAACTACTCAAGTAGTACCAAATTGCGTAAAAGAAACACCCTTGTTACTCCAAAAATAATAATCATATTACCTAACAGTTTACTGCATCGGATTAAGCATCTCATTTCCAATTAAAACATATCTTTCAATTGAAATCTGAATAAAATACAGGGTCAACAAAAATAAAAGAATGTGAAAAACAGAATTACAAATCTCTCGGCAACTAATAATTAGACCAACTTCGTTTCTTATACATAATTTGTGTTTTTTTATTTTCTTTTACGCCCACCTTTTAAAATAAAAAAAACCGAAAATTTTTATACACCTTTCATCAGAACGAAGTTCTGGAGAATACAAAAAAATTAGTTCCAGATTATCGAGGTAATCCATACATATAAAAAAAAAGTTTTCGATACTTGCATTTTTCTTTTCTTTTTCTTTTTTGGGGGTTGGGGGTGGGGGTGGATCCAGTGTTTCTTTTTTGTTTTAAATAAATTACCTTAGGTATTTTCATTAAGCAAGGAAAAGTTTTCCGTTATTCTTTTTCAGATTTTTTTCTCTTCATCCCCTTATCACACTGACTCTTGTTAAATTGTCTTTAGTTTTTACAGACAGTTTTTAATTTTGCATCAGCATTAGCAAAAGTCACACAGTCGTGTCTAGATTAATGCTGACTTTATTGGGTCTTCCTTTAATTTTTCTTCAGTAAACAATACTTGAGAAATATTTTTCAGTCCTAGGGCGAAAGTAATTTTAAAAATGCCTTTCTTAATGATACATTTCAGGGTTATCCTTAGGCCTGAGCGACCGGTGTAGCCGCACAAGTCTTAATGTCCGGAAAGTAAGCAGAACTTCGTGTTTGTTTAAGACAAAGTATCTAACATGTTAGAATTAGTGTAAATAGGAATAGCTTATTTCACGATAAAATGTATGTAGTAAAAGAAATTTATTCGTAAATTGTAAAACGTTTTATGAGAAAAAGATTAGACAGAAAAAAATGGGTGATGCAATATTTCAAGAAGAGATCCAGATCCAGAGATCTCGACAGCGGATCCAGGTACAGGGATTTAAGATGAGATCTAAGTACTTTTTGGACACAGCTATCAAATAAATCTGGAAACGTCGAACAAATCGAGAAATATATTTCGGATTGTAAAACGGGAAAATATCTGTTAAGTATTTTTAAAGAAGCTAGTCGGCGATACCAAAGTTCCGATTCTCAAACCGATTCTCTAGAGGTCTGAGGGATTGAATTTTGAAATTTTAAATGAAAAAAAAAAGTTAAATGCAGATTCGGATTTTAAGGGAAAAAAATACCCAACGTCTGTATTTTCTAGGTAAATTTATTTCCGATCATTGTTGATGACGATGTAAAATTTATTCTTCTGTTCTTAGGTGCGTTCGTAATTAAATAAATACGTAGCTATTATGGTCATCATTCAGTCTTTCCGTCTGTCCGTCCGTCTCTATGTCTGTATGTCCGCATTTAATAATGCAAGAATTTACCAACCGAATCCTTTGAAATTTAAAAGCTATAATTGTTGCATAATTTTGTCGATTCATTTCAAATTTTATGAAAATCGGATGATTCAATTACGGGATGAAGTTCAATTACGGGAACGATAAAAATTATTCCGTTGCATTACGGCCAACTGGAAAAAAATAGTTGCAAGTGCATTTTAATGCTGTTGCACTCTTTCGAACATAAAAAAACCGATATGCATCTATCAAATATATTCTATAATATACATTCTGTATAATATGTGGGGCAAATAATACTTTTTATTAGTTTACAGGTCAACACAAAAGTATTCCATTACATAATAATATGGGAGGAATTATTGTTTAGGGCGCGTTTTAATTATACTAAATTACTCGTTTTATGAAAATTATATATGTTTCTGAGCTTTACTACAAGTTACTTCCTGTATAATAGAAATTAGGCAGCATTTACAGGTCACACAAAAGATTTCGGATACTTTACAGTATCCAAAGAACTGTAATACTATTACATCAAGATCAAAATATTTTTAAAGCTTCGTTATAGTACAAACGCACCAATTGTGTACTCATTTGCTACGTTTGATGTGGAATTTCCAACTTGTTTAATTCGTTGTGTTTTTCTCGAGTCATTGGAACATTTCCAGTCTTTTCTGACACCCTGTATATTGTTTGTAAAGCAATCAATAGTACTTCAATATCTAATAAAATACAGGTACACAGCAGGCAAATTTGATTTATTAATACTCTTCACACTTTTCACGAAGTGCTTTTCAGCTACTTTGGAAAACATTAACAACATGCCACAGTTTCAAAAAACTTCCTTCTTTTTACAGAACATTTACTGGCAACAGTGCTGGCAGTAATTTTCTGTAAATTGAAGGATATCCGTTTAATTTTTTCTCCGTTAAAAGAGGTAAATTATCCGTCAATTCAAAAATGTTCGGAAAAGATAAAAGAGGCAGACGTAGGAATCGAACCACCTAATCTAGCGTTGGAAGACGAGCGCGCTAGCATACGGCTACCTTTGTACAGTAGAAAAATGCTTTGAAGTAAGTGTATTCATTTCATTATGGGTGTAGTTTGGTCGATTTCGTTAAAAAGCTTTAAGTTTTGAAGTTAATTTCGGGAAGATTTCTTCTTTAATGATAATGTGGCTGGCGTTTTTATACGATAGTATTAATGTAACATAAAAATGTCTTTCTAAATTTTTTGTCTTTTTAAACTAAAATAGGCATCTTAATCTATAGAATTTTTTGTCTTTCATGTAAAAAGTAAATTTTAATTTATTACTACTAGACCCCATACGCATGCGTTCTAGGAATAAACGGAATCTCTTCCTTTTTTTTAGACGTTCGGAATGAATTCACGAATCAAATATGTTTTCTGGGAGTACGGAAATTATTTGTGAGAAAATAAGGATAATTTTGTGTATATTGACGAATTTTTCTAAGAGTGCACAAGTTTAAGTAATACCGTATAAGCGTAATTTTTTCCCCTTAAGCACCTTCGTCGTTCCAAGCCCAAGTTCGCACTCTGATTGGTTGTTGCTCTCGGCACTGTTTTCATGTAAATTGGCGATAACCATACTTGGCGTAGCGATAGATGCTTCCGTCGAGTTTGATTTCCTTCCGAACCGAGTACAAAGTAACTTTTCTCTTGCAAGATTGGATTGGATGGAACGTGTCTTACTGAAAGCTGTACTCTTTAAAAGTTTTTACACACAAAAGCACAAGACCACGAGGATAAGAATGAAGGAAGAATAAGAATGAGTAGGTTAGGTTTACTCGTTCACTTAAGAGCGAAGTATTTTTCGCCAAGTATGGTTATCGCCAAGTTACGTGAAAACAGTGCTGGGAGCAACAACCAATCAGAGTGTGAGCTTGGGCTTGGAACGACAAAGGTGCTTGGAAAAAAAATTTCGTACCTTATTGTAAGGTTCCACAATTCAAACTTTGACTTTTTTATAAAAACAATGGTTGACTTCGCCAAATAAGAGATAGACATTTGCCAAGTGGCACGCCCTCGACGGAAAAAGAGAACTGCGTTCGGGCCGTCGGGGCCGTGGTGTGAATGGAGGAAGTCCAAAAATCGCTCTTCGTGTGTCGCGAAGAAGCATTGTTCTAGTGGAACAATAATAATAATATTCTTGTAAATGTATTCAACTTCTGTTTTAAGGTGTCCGTATGTTATTGTGTGATGTTTAATAAATGTTGTTCGTTCTACATTTGATACATTTGATACTACATTGAGTGTTCTACATTTGATGGTCGTCACAGTGCAAGCAACACAAAGTTTGATGTTTTCCGAATGTCTTTGGGAAAAAGAACGGCGATCCGTATTGGCGCAGCCTAGTGGATTATGAACCTACAGGTAAGAAGTTCTCGTGTCGTTAGCCCAATAGAAAAATATATATCCTTATTGGTAAAAAGTATATATATAGGTAATCCTATATAGGTATTATACAGAAAAACATAATAAATTAAAAAAAAATCTCTTTTCTCTTTCAAGTGAATGAAAAATGAAATAAAAAGAATTGAGAATAAACATTATGTTCTGTGTTATTATTTTCTGTGCAAATGAAAAATATCTTTCATGATCATTAAATTGAAAAAAAAATGTGTTTTTGTTAATCGATAAATTGTATTTTAGAATATTATCCATTTGGCAGTTACGAAATATTGTTTTCGAAAATGATTTTTTTTTTTTGTTTGTGTTACTGATGAAGTAATTTGGAACAAATGGCTGGAATTTTTATTTCAGAAGTGTTAAAAGGGTAAAATAAAATAATTATTGGTTGGTTTTTGCAACGGAGTACCGTTGATTGAAGGAAGTAATAGAAATTGGTTGTGTTCAATTGTTATTGTTATAGATTGGATAATATATATATATGTACATATTTTTATTATTTTTTTTTTGCATTCATTGTCTAAGTTCGGTAAATCGAAACTAGTGTTATGAAAGAGTTCTTTTATGAAATATTTTTGGAGATAATATGAAATATCTTGTAGTGCAACCGACGTTATGATTTCAATAATATAAACGTATATAGAGTGTTATAAGAAATGAATAAAGGAAAATTTATCTATGAATTTTGAATGGTTGCCAAAAAATTATACTTTTGGTAGTAAAGAATTCTTTTTTAATTTGCAATTTCGTTTCTGTATACAGAGTGATTAAAGAAAAAAAAATTAAAATTATATTGATGGTATTTTAAGAAAACAAACAAAATATACATAGATATTATTATTTTTTTTCTTTCGGTTGTTTTTTTTATGTTGTTGTGGTGAAATAAATAATACGAGTGTAGTGTTATTACAACATTGAATGTTCTTATGGTTTGTGATTTTTTGGGGGGGTATTGTGAACACTATTAAATGTTCATTAAGAGTAATTAATTAATAAAATTAATTGTTTTGAGAAAATATTGGTACACTTAGACATTGTAGAGTTGTTTTATTATGTTGAGTGATGAAAACGAAATCGAACGATTGATTATTGAATATACTATTGTGTTGTGATATACTATTGATGTATATGATTTCCAGAACTATTTTATTTAATTTTTTTTTTTTGATAAAGTATTAAGTTTTGGTTACTTATGCTGCGTTTTTTTTTTTTTTTTTTTTTTTTTTTTTTTTTTTTTTTTTTTTTTTTAAGTAGAAGTAAATAAATGAAATAAATTATTATTTGAGCGATAGATTATATTGTCATGGTTGTAAATATGTTTCCTGAAGGGAATGAATAACTCTTGGGGGTTATTACACTGTTACTGATTATTACAATTAGTGGGATTTCGTTTCTTTTTCCGGGTTACCATGGCATCATCTTTCTTGGGTAAGGGTCGCAAGGAGGATCTGGTCGAACTGGCCACCGAACTGGGGTTAAAAGTTAACTCAGATCTAACGAGGGCTGAAATTAGAAAGCTAATCGTTGACAGTGGGAATTACATTGAAGATGAAGCCAAAGTTTCTTTGAGCAGAATAATAGAAGACAGACTTCGGCGTGAGAAAAAAGAAGATGAAGAACGAATTTGGGAAAAAGAAAGAGAAGATCGAATCCGAACAGAGGAGCGAGCCCATGAGATTGAGTTAAAACGTTTGGAATTATTGGGGAATAACGTACATTTGGGTGAAGTAGTGGAAAATTCGAATGAAACAAGGTCTAAAGTACAGCTGATGCAGATAACCCCAAAGTACGATGAAAAGGTAGACGAAATGCAATTGTATTTGGTAAACTTTGAACGTCGGGCGGCAATGGCGTGTGTACCAAAAACCGAATGGGTGGCATATTTATTAGGACTTTTACCAACCGAGATAGCTAACAATATAGCCCGGGAGCCTCCTGAGAGAGCCAATGATTATGATTTCATAAAAGAAATGTTGCTTAAACGCTACAAACTGAATCTTGAAAAATTGAGACAGCTATTTTTCAGACATCAAAAGGGGCCAGAAGAATCTTGGAGGAGTTACTGTCATGCATTGAATAGCTATTTTAACGAATGGATAAATGAATTAAAAGTCGAGGATTTCGACCAATTAAAGAAGCTACTGGTTGCGGACCAACTCAAACGCAGAGTACCAAACGACATAAAAGAACATTTCTTGGACCAATGGAATAAAATGATCGATCCTTTGGAGGTCGCAGAAAAGGTTGATGAATACGAAAGTTTGAAGGACGGTTTGAAGAAGAATCCAGTGCACAAAAAGCCAAGGGATGTTCCCCGATGGCAATCAGAAGAGAAAAATAAGTGTAAATTCAAGGAAAGGTTCGAAGGCAATAAAAATAATCATTTAGCAGGTGTAACCAAATATGGCGGAAATGACAAGCAAGTTGACAGAACAAAATATCAAGGAGGGTATCAAAGGGACAGGGGTCCTAGAATATCTAAAGTCACATGCTTCGTATGTGGTGATCCAACGCATTTTGCACGAGCTTGTCCTAAGAATAATAGCCAAGGAAATCGGGGCAGAATCGAAAATGTTCGTAGAAATTCGGTCACTACAGAAAAAGTCATAGAGAATAAAGAGGTATTGACTGCTCGAATTTCCGTGCCTATGTCATTCCCTCTCAAGGCAAATTCTGTGAAGTGTGATGAACTGAAGGAAATAGAATTGAAATGTGGTTCTACGATTCTTAACGGCATTTTAGACACAGGGGCTCAAATTTCAGTCATAAGACATGACCTGGTTCGTATTAAAGAAGGCGATGGTGAAGGAACTGTAAAACTAGTATGTGCATTTGGATCAACTGAAACAGCCCCGTTAGTAGTTTTTAAAATGAAAATAAATGACTCGCGACATTGTGAAGTCCCTGTCGTATGTGCGGTATCCAAAAAATTGGTAAGCGATATGCTGATATGTTCTATAGCGTTTGACTCATTGAATGATGGAATTCAAGAATGTCAACCCGTGACTTCCCCTCCTGTGCAAGAAGATGAACAGAAACAAAGCTACAGCCTGAATGAAATTGTAAAGAGTGATGAAGAAGAAGAAGCACTTGAGATAGAAAGTCCTGCTATCTCCAGTGAAGAAGAGGGTTGTAAAGAAAGTAGATCAGAGTTTATAAAGCTACAGCGGGAAGATGAATCCTTAACAAATATTTGGAAGCTTGCAGAAGAACGGAGAAACGGATTTGAGTTAGAGGATGGACTGTTGTTACACTCTGAATGGGTGTGTGGCGAAAAAATAAAGCAAGTGGTGTTGCCCTACAGCAAGCGAGATTTCGTATTGAAAGTTGCCCATGAAATTCCCCTGGCTGGACACCTGGGTGAAAAGAAAACGAAAGAGCGAATAAAGTACTCATTCTTTTGGCCGACTATCAAAAATGATGTCAGGAAATTTTGTGAAAGTTGCAAACCTTGTCAAGTTAGAAGAACTGAAACTTACCGAGATAGAATTCCGATCCAACCAATTACCAGGCCAGAATACCCCTTTGAAGTTTGGAGCGTAGATTGCATTGGCCCCTTAGAACCTCCTTCCAGAAGAGGACACAAGTATATCATTTGCGCGATTGATTTATGTACCAGATGGGCAGAAGCAATACCGACTAGAAATATAAACGCTAAAACTACGTGCAATATATTGATGCAAATTTTCAGCCGCACTGGTTTCCCTAGAATGATATGTACAGATCAAGGTCCAAATTTTACCTCAGAACTGACCGAGGCTTTTATAAATTTAATAGGAGTATCACCAAGATTTTCAACGCCGGGTCATCGCGAGAGCATGGGTGCTGTGGAGAGATGGAACAGAACTTTAAAGAATATGCTGAACAAAAATGTTCAGTAATATGGAAATCAATGGGATATCCACATTCCGCATCTCTTATTTGCGTATAGAGAAGTTCCTCACTGCACGACTGGTGTGTCTCCATACCAATTAGTATATGGACGAATTCCTAAGGGACCGACCGCATTACTTAAAGAAATTTGGACAGGTGAGAAAGTGATACCTACAACGGCTTCTAGATCTGTCTAAAAATATTTAGAAGAGTTAAGAGAGAATATAGAAAACGCTCATAGAATTGCAAACGAGAATGCTCAACTAAATCAACAAAGTTATGCCCAAAGGTATAACTTGAGAGCTCGAGAGAAAACCTTTCAAGTAGGCGACATGGTTTTGATCCTGCTGCCAACATCATCTCATAAGCTATTGAAAACATGGTCAAGACCGGCGACTGTGGTTCAATTGAGCAGGCCATATTCAGCCATTGTTGAATTTGATGATGGTACAAGAAAAGAACTACATTTCAATAAAATTCGACCATATGTGGCTCGTGTACAACACATAGATCTTGTTTTTGAACAGGATAAAGATTTTGGACAATTACATTCTGCTCCAACCGAGAAAATGACTGTCAATAAAAGTGAAGTAGAGCAACATGTCCGGGATATGACCAGCCCATTAGATGCTAAGCAACGGCATGATCTAAGCGACTTACTTTGTAAATACCATGACATATTCAATACTAAACCTGGAATGGCGAAAGTCGAAGGGCATGTGATTAAGGTTACACCTGATTGTTCACCGAAAAGACTTCGACCGTATCGAATTCCTATAGTCCTCCAAAATGAAGTAGATCGTCAAATTCGAGAGCTACTAGAAACTGGACTCATTGAACAAAGCGATAGTGAATGGGCCCATCCGTTAGTGTGCGTTGCTAAAAAAGATGGCAGCGTGCGGTTGTGTGTTGACTTCAGACTACTAAACAGTTTTACTATTCCAAATGCTTACCCCATGAAACATACTAATGAACTGCTGTATGAAATAGGGAAAGCACAAATAATCACCGTGCTTGACCTTACTAAGGGATATTGGCAGATTCCCATGAAAGAAGAGTGCAAACATTATACTGCCTTCGTAACTCACTCTGGCCATTACCAATGGAGAGTCATGCCATTTGGCCTGAAGAATGCTGGTAGCACCTTTCAAAAGTCAATGGATAAAGTTCTGATTCCGCATAAAGATTACTGTCGGTCCTACATTGATGATGTTGCAATTTTCTCAAAAACATGGGCAGACCATTTGAAACATATTAGTGCAGTTTTACAAACTCTTCGTGAAGTAGGTCTTACTGTTAATTTAGAAAAATGCGATTTTGGAAAGAAAGAAGTAAAATTTTTAGGGCATATAGTTGGGTCAGGAAGACATGCCCCGGACCCTGAAAAGGTGGAAGCTATGAAGAAATTAGCGGCACCTACTAACAAGAAAGAATTGCGAACGGTTTTGGGGATAGCAAGTTATTATAGAGACTACATTCCGAATTTTGCGAGTATTGTATTACCTTTGACTAATCTGACGAAAAAGAGAGTTCCCAAAGATATCCCTTGGGGAAAGTTGGAAGAAGAAGCCTTCCAAAAACTAAAGGAACAGTTAGTTAAAATGCCATCTTTATATACTCCACAATTTGAAAAACCCTTTCAGCTTTATACCGATGCTTCCGCTACAGCCGTTGGAGCGTGTTTATCACAGTTAGATGAGAATGGGAAGGAGCATCCTATAGCTTTTTACAGCAAAAAGCTTACCCCATGCCAGACCAGGTGGTCTACTATAGAAAGAGAGGCTTACAGCGTTTTAGCTGCGCTTAAAAAATTTGATACTTGGATCTTCGGATCGCAAGTTGAAGTGATTTCAGATCATAATCCTCTTTCTTACCTTACCCAGGGCTTGCCACATGGTGCCAAACTAGCACGGTGGGCTTTAGAACTCCAAAGATACAACCTGAAAATTACTTATAGGAAAGGAAGCAAACATGGTAATGCTGATGCACTTTCCAGGTTCCCCTAGGGAAACATATAAAATAATTATGTAAATAATGCATTATTATTCATTATAATATTTCATGTTGAATATTTCATATTGTATCTACTTATTAGTATTAATATTATTGTATATACATATATTTATATTGATTCATTTAAGTATTAAATGTTGGGCTAGCGAACGAGTTCTTCTTTTACGTTTGTGAAATATGCTTAAAAAAAATTTACTCTATGGTTTTTGAAAATTAACTAAAAAATAAACTTACTTACAGTTGTGTGAAATATGCTAAAAACATTCCGTAGCAGCATAGTCTCTAAGGAGAACTATGTGCTCTTTACGGAGGGACATGTAAGGTTCCACAATTCAAACTTTGACTTTTTTTTAAAAACAATGGTTGACGTCGCCAAATAAGAGATAGACTTTTGCCAAGTGGCACGCCCTCGACGGAAAAAGAGAACTGCGTTCGGGCAGTCGGGGCCGTGGTGTGATTGGAGGAAGTCCAAAAATCGCTCTTCGTGTGTCGCGAACAAGCATTGTTCTAGTGGAACAATAATAATAATATTCTTGTAAATGTATTCAACTTCTGTTTTAAGGTGTCCGTATGTTATTGTGTGATGTTTAATAAATGTTGTTCGTTCTACATTTGATACATTTGATACTACATTGAGTGTTCTACATTTGATGGTCGTCACAGTGCAAGCAACACAAAGTTTGATGTTTTCCGAATGTCTTTGGGAAAAAGAACGGCGATCCGTATTCTTATGATCTTAATCAAAGTGATAAGATTGAAAGTATGAGGAAAAATAATATTAAATCTAAGAAATAGAGAGTATATAAAAATATCATTACATCAAAAAGTAAAATTTATATTTAAAAAAGAATTTAAATTGAACAAAAACAGATTTTTCATGATATTTTTCATGCTTTCTTTTGCACCAACATTCATTGATGCATTTTATATCTTAACTTTCTTTGACGTATCTTATTTACGGACGAACTGTTATGTGGTTTAAATATTTACTTTCACATCAAAATTTATTTAAAATGAGAATTTGATGTATTTGATGTGAAAAGATCAAATAATATTAGTTGCAGAATATTTATCAAGATATAGCTGGAACTTAAAATGATAATTTTAAAAATGGAAAATATATTTTAAAAAATTGTTTTGTTTTTTTTATATTAAAAATAGGGGGTTTATGTTTATTTTACGCAAAAAAGTTTTCTTCATCGCTTTCAATTTTGATAATGTAATTTTGAACAAAATGATGGTAATGTACTCGCTCATTAGGCGCTTTAGTAAATGTATAAATACGTTGCATTTAACTGTTTGATCCGTCGTCTGTATGTCCGTCTGACCGCATATAACATGTGTATTTAATATACATAGTCGTTGCAGAATTTTATCAATTTAAAATTTTACGAAAATTGAATCAAAACTTAAGGAGAAGTA
The DNA here is from genome assembly GCA_964019185.1 of Maratus speculifer. Lineage (NCBI taxonomy): Eukaryota > Metazoa > Arthropoda > Arachnida > Araneae > Salticidae > Maratus > Maratus speculifer. The sequence goes on along the minus strand of OZ025295.1, from coordinate 115,157,575 downwards.
CTGAGATATTAAGACAAAAAATATATAATTTTATAAGATTTAATTAAAAGTTTCCTTCATTCTGTTAAATACAACTATACATAAAGAATTTATTGATATCCCATGACAGTTAATGATTCTGAGTTGCCGTACTTTAGTCTTCATTAAAAAAAATCACCTGTTGTTTTTATTTATTATCTATTGATTTTTCGTTAAAGTTTATACTTTTATGCATCATTTAAAATATATTTATGTTTATAGACATGGAAAGCATTGAAAATTTTGTTTTTGAAAAGGCTTGCATTTAGGTATCTAGTACTTCATCTTGTAAGAATGTTAAGGGTTTACTGTATATAAAAAATCTTTTTTCCTGCGGCTGGTTGTAGTACTGATTAGTATTGTAGTCTATTTTGCGTTGTTAAACTATAACATTGTCTATTACCCATATTCTCTAAGAAGATGTTTTTAGATGCGATATGCGTTTTTAAACTTACCTAAATTTTATTATATGAAAGTTCTATATCTTATATAAAAGCCTGTACGAAAGAATTCATAAACATTGTTGTCTATGAGCATGTACCAGTTAGTGTAATTTTTCATCTGTGTTATGCAAAGCTTAACTCTTGGTCATATTTTGCTCGTCACTGCTGCTCAAAAGAATTCAAGTACATTACCAACTATGGGTGATAATTTCAGAAATCTAATGTTCAACTGTATTATACGTTCATAAATTCGTTATTTAAATAGCTTCTTTTACTTTATTGTTTGGTCAAATTTCTTTATAATATAAGTGTTGAGACGTATTTCGCAATTTATGATCAATGCAGGATTGCTTTTATATGTTTATTTTTAAAAAGAACCATTTTTTACCGCAAAAATATGGTTTATTGTAAAGTATGCACTGCAAATTCAAATAAACATATTTCAGCACACCTTTTGTCACCAAATTTATAACATATTAAAGTATTGTGAATTTAAAATATTCATATGCAAAACATTTTATGTGTTGCGATTGTGTTCTAAGTATGTTGCAAAAGAGTTTCTATCTATAAACGTGTTCTAAAAATTGTATTGTTAATTTTGTTGAAAAAGCATTGTAAATAGTGTTGATAAAAATATTTTCTTACAATAGTGTTGTGCTGAACACCATTTTGTCACCAAATTAACAATGCATTGTAAACACCACACAATTTAGAACACTATAAAACACTTTCTTGTGAAACACTTTCTATATGGCGACTTTAAAATTACACAATTTTAAAAATGAATGTTTAGAAAAAATTTTTGAAAGCAAATTTTCTCTTCTTGTAATTTTTAACATTTTTTCCACAATCTTTTTATTTCGCAAAATACGTTCGCATTGCATTTACAATATATTTAAAAACGATTTCGGTTAGAAGCGTTAATCATCGTGTTCAGTAAGTGTTCTAAAAGTGTTTTATGAATTTGCAGTGCGTTAATACATGATAAAAGATGAAGAAAACATACATCTTTATTCCTTTGTGCGTTTTCTTACTCGCCTGAACGAACAGTGATTTTTTCATACGAGAAAATATAAATATGAATATTTTATAAATATATTTAGAAAAAGTTGTTGCTATTCAATGCATAAATTTTAGATAGTGCATAGTTATACAATGCATGAAGCTCATATTAAATAAATATTTGTTTCAGGTTTGTAATTTTAACCCTTTCGGATCCGAATTTATTTTTCAATTTTTAGATAAAATTACTTTTACTTTAATAAGATTAACGCTAGCTATCCATATAAATTAAATAGTGTTTAATGAATAATATGTTCCTCTGAAAGATAAAGAATGTCATTTTCTGCGTATTATTCAATTAATATTTATATGGCAAAAGGCTAAGAAATTCTTTTGGAGGGGTTTAGAAAATATTGTATTACAATAAGATTTAACTTATATTATAACTGTTTGATACTTTTTTGTACTTTATCACACGTTTCTTTCAGGAAAGTAGCTTTTATTTTAAATTTAATGAGTGAAATATAAAAGAATCGCAAACGACGCAAAGAGAATTAAGCAAATAATAATAATTATTATTATTAAATGCCTAAACATAAATGAACTCATACAGTAAACATATAGCATACATATTCTAACATAGCGTAGACATATACTATATGTAAATAGTAGCAGAAGTATTTCTTAAAACAAAATAACACTCCATTAAGAGACATACACTATTAATAGTACGCCAAACCCGAAAGTGTTAATTGGTCAAAATTGATTTTGACCAGATCAAAGATAAAGATGGTCTAACCATCCAAATTTGGTCAGAAATGGTCAAAATTGGTAAGAATGATCTGAATTTTAATAATTAATTTTTCTTTTTAATTAAAAGTAGTTTAATAAGTAATTAAAGAAACAATGCAGTTAAAAAATAATACACTACTAAGTTACTGAGCAAAATACGCCTATGCAATACAATAAGGAATTTAGAAATTTACAATCGACCATGCATATGTTAAATGTTAACCAGTTGCATAAAAACGTAAAGTATGAGTTGCAGTTAAAAATACAAAGCATATGTTTGAGTTATAATAAAAAAACATGAGTTGCAGTGAAAAACATATAATATGAATTGCAGTTAAAATGTAAATCTTAAAATTAAACAAGGAATATAACAGTGATTTGTTATTAAAGTTGTTATTAATGTAACCATGCCAAACTTCCATATTTTTTTAAACTGCAACTCATAATTTTTTTTACTGTAACTGCAGAACTAAAAGTTTCTTTATGCCTGTTTTTCATGTTTGCTGTTCCTATGTTATTTATATCGTGACATTTAAAACAAGTGTTAACTTAATACGCATACGCTAATAAAACATATTTAATTAGCTGCAAATAAATTGAGTAGTGAATTTCAGTGGCCAAAGTTGATTTTGACCAGGGCAAGTAAAACGGGTTTAAACCACTGGTTTAATCCCCCATGGTTAAAACCAATACAACCCTGATTTGTAGACACTATATCATGAAAATATTTATCAAAATAATATTTAAATTTCGGAATAATATATTAACTGATTTAATCTTTTTAAGATAAGTTGATAAGATTATTATTATTATTATTATTGTTTTATTATATTCTTTTAAGAGGAGTGAGAATTTTCTTAAAGTTTACTTTTCTTGATATGCATTTTAATTGTCGAAATAATAATAATTTGCAGATTCTGTATTCCTACATAAACATTATTCCATATATGAATAAAACTTTATTCTTGAGAAAATAATAAAGCCTAGAATTTTAAAAATAGTATGTTTATTTTTATTATACAAATATGTATTATTTATTGCAAGAAAATGTGATTTTTTTTCAATTTAGACAGTTTTAATGCAAAATGTATTTCATCGTAAAAGATCAATAAAACGTACATTTTCTCCCTTCTATCGTTTAACATGGATAAAATATTTCTGCTGAAAGAGTTTTGTTACAGGAATAAAGAGGGAAACGAAAAAAAAAAAAAATGCATTATCATCGCTGTGTTTTGACTTACTTTTTCATGGGTTACTGCTTTTTTATTTTCCGAAGTGGCTACAAAATCGCAAATATCTCAAGCATTCATTTTTTTGACTTTTGCATTTTATCTGGAATGTTTCAGGCATGAGACTTCTGTTTGAGAAATATATGTAAATAAAAGGGTACGTTATCAACAGCATGGTTTATATTTAGTTTGGAGAATTTATTTTTTTTCTTTTTTATTTCTCGAAGCATCAATGGAAAAGTACTTTTTCTTGATTATAAAACCATATATCGGTTTCCACTATTGTCTTTTAAAGTATCATGGCAACATAAGTTTTACTGTTTTCTAAATTTCTATCTATATTATAAAGGCAAAATATATCTATGAGTAATGCTGATGAAGCCATTCTGCAAATGGCAACATTTCAAGATAAACTTCAAACGAGAAAATATACATATGAATACTGTGTAAATATGTTTAGAAAAAGTTTTACATTTTCAATGCTTTAATTTTAGTTAGTGCATCGTCAAGCAATGCAGTAAAGCTCATATTCAATAAAGATTTATAGACACTGTATCAGGAAAATATTTATCAAAATTATGTTTCAATTTAAGGATAATATATTAACTGATTTAATCTTTTTGTAGATAAATTAATAAGATTTTTTATTGAGAAGAGAGAATTTTCTTAAAATTCATTTTTCTTTATATGCATTTTAATTGTCGAAATAATAATTGTTTACAGATTCTGTACTCCTACATAAACATTATCCCGTATATGAATAAAAGGTCACGCTAAGAATAAAAAATAAGTAAGTAATAGGGAACAGACTTTTAAAGATAACATGTTTATTTTTATTATACAAGAATGTACTATTTTATTGTAAGAATATGTGAATTTTTCAGCAAAGACAGTTTTAATGCAAAATGTATTTCATCGTAAAAGTTCCATAAACATACATTTTCTCCCTTCTACTGTTTAACATGGATAAAATATTTCTGCTGAAAGAGTTTTGTTACAGGAATAAAAACGGAATAAAAAAAAATGCATTATCATCGCTGTGTTTTTATTTACTTTTTCGTAGGTTACTTTTTTTTATTTTCCGAAGTGGCTACAAAATCGCATACATCCAAGCATTCATTTTTTGTCTTTTGCATTTTATCTGGATTATCTTAGCTATAAGGCCTCTGCTTGAGAAACATGTGTAAATAAAAAGGATACATTATCAGCAGCATGCACTGTAAAAAAAAGTGTCGATCTACTAAAAAAACTTTAGTGATCCTTGTAGTTACTAAAAAATTTTTAGTAATCTTAGTAGGTTACAAGAAAATCTGTAAGAATTACTAGAAAAAAGTTAGCAACGAATAGAGTTAATAATTTTATATTTTTAATAGCTATTATTAAAACTCACTTGGTGTGGCCTTGATAGCATAGTGGTTACAGTAACGGGCTTCTGGCTGAAAAGTCCCGGGTTCGATACTGGCCACTGCCAAATACGCCCCCGAATGTATGCACTGTAAGTACTCGTTAATAAAAGGATTATGAATATCCTGACGGAGCAGTAGCAATGTTTGGTGCTGCCATCTATTGCGGTTTTGCCAAAAATCTTCCGCTCCAGAAGTCTGGATGCAGCTCGAAGGAAGCTCCTGCCCTTCGATCCCACGTAATGGTTATTAAAACTAATTTTGGAGCTATTACTAAAATTTGCTTGGTGACTCATACTAAAAATTTTTAAGTTAGTTATACAAAAAATTCTTTTGTTCAGTTTACAAAAGAAATGCTTGTTTCGCTTGCAAAAAAAAAGTTTGTAATGGTTACTAAAAAATTCTGTGGAATACAAACTTACTAAAAAAATTTTAGTAACCTCTTGAATTTTTTTTACAGTGTGGTTTAAGTTTAGTTTAGAGAGGCTATTTTTTTCCTTTTTTATTTCTCGAAGCATCAATGAAAAAATACTTTTTCTTTTGAAGCCATATATCGGTTTTCACTATTGTCTTTAAAGTATCGGGGCAACACAAGATTTACTCTTTTCTAAACATCTATCTATATTATAAAGGAAAAACGTATCTGTGAGTTATGCTGACGTCATTCTCAAAATGGTAACACTTCAAAATAAAATTCATCTGAGAAAATATTCATGCGAATGCTGTATAAATATGTTTATTAAAATTTGTTGCTTTTCAGTGCATCAATTTTAGTTGGTGCATATTTAAAGCACAATAAAGAGCAAAGTTCATATTCAAAAAAGATTTGTAGACAGTGAATCAGGAAAATATTTATCAAAATGATCTTTCGATTTCGGAATGACTTATTAACTTATTTAACCTTTTTGTAGATAAGTTGATAAGATTTTTATTGAGAAAATTGAGAAAAGGGAATTTTCTTAACGTTTACTTTCTTTATATGCAATTTAAATACCAATTAATATTCGTTTACAGATTCTGCACTCCTACATAAACATTATCCTATATATGAATAAATTATCAATCTAAATATGCATAAAAATAAACAAATAAATAAAATTTGAAAAATTAAAAAAAATAACAAAGTACAGAATTTTGAAGAAAACATTTGTATTTTTATTATACAAATATGTGTTATTTATTGCAAGAAAATGTGAATTTTAAAACTAAGACAGTTTTAATGCAAAATGTATTTCATCGTAAAAGATCAATAAAATGTACATTTTCTCTCTTTTACCGTTGAGCATGGATAAAATATTTCTGCTGAAAGACTTTTGTTACAGGAATAAATAGAAAAACGAAAAAAAAATCCATTATCATCGCTGCGTTTTCACTTATTTTTTCATATGTTACTACTTTTTTATTTTCCGAAGTAGCTACAAATTCGCATACATCACAAATATTCATTTTTTTTGCCTTTTGTATTTTATCTGGAATATTTCAGCTATGAGACCTCTGCCTGAGAAATACATGTAAATAAAAAGATAAATTATCATCAGCATATTTTAAGTTTAGTTTAAAGAGTTTTTTTTCCTTTTTCGAAGCATCAACAGAATACTACTTTTTATTGTTTATGAAACCATATCTAGTTTCCACTTTTTTTTAAAGTATTGTAGGCGGTTTAATATAAGTTTTACTCTTTTCTAAATATCTATTCATATTATGAAGGAAAAACGTATTTGTGAGCAATGCTGACGTCATTCTGCGAATGGCTGCTTCAGGATAAAATTTCGCTTTCCCAATTTTAGCTATTATAATTTTTTAAACTACTAAACTATGCACATTTTTAATTTTTACACTGTCGTGTAGCGAAAGAATTTTACTTTCCAATGAAGTTTATTTGAATATATCCCGTATCGCAATGTACTTATTTTTTTATATAGTTTTCGTAATTATTTAAATGCGTAGCACCTATAGTTGTCGTTCAGTCCGGTTAGTCCGTCCGTCTGTCTGTCTGTCCGCATATAACAACGCAAAAACTATCCATCCGAATCGTTTGAAATTTAAAATATATACACTGGCGGAAAAAAAAATCCCAACACCAAGAAAAATTTATTGTAGAGTAATGAAATTTGGACAGTGCATTTGTCTAGTTAAAATGTTTAATTGATTAGATTTTCGAGATCATAGGTTAATTTAAGGTCAATAAAATGCATTTCAAATGTGAAATGCTGTTACATTAAAAGTCTCTATAACCTCCAGAATTTTGAATGTATACTTGCACACGTGCATGCATTGTTTCATACAGGTGCCGATTGTCACTTTGTCGTATGGAGTTCCATGCTTTTTGTACTTGCTGTGTCAATACTGTGATGGTCAGTGCTGGCTGGGGATGACACCGGAGTTCTCATCCAATGATAGCCCATACGTGCTCAATGGAAGACAGATCTGGTGATCTCACTGGTCAAGGTGACAGGTCGACACTTTGTAGAGCACGTTGCGTTACAGTAATGGCATGAGGGCGCGCGTAATCCTGTTGAAAAACGCCCCTTGAATGCTTTTCTTGAATGGCAGCACTACAGGTTGAATTACCGGACTGACTTACAAATTTACAGTCAATGTGCTTGGGATAAGCCCGATAGTGCTTCTGGTGTCATAGAAAATTGCTTCTTAGACCATGACTCCAGATTGTAGATCCAGTATTTTTAAGCCACATACAGTTTGGTTGCAGGCGTTCCCCTGGCCTCCTTCTGACCAGCACACGGCCATCACTGACACAAAGGTAGAACATGCTTTCATCAGAAAACACAACAGATCTCCATTCCATCCTCCAGTGAGCTCTGGCTTGACATCATTGGCGTCGCAAACGGCAATGGCTAAGAGTCAGTGGAATGCATGCCTTGAATCGAGCTGTCTTTGAAGTAACCGATTTCTGACAGTTCGTTGTATCATTGTGGTACCAACTGCGGCTCAAATTTCTGTCGCAGGCACAATACGATGAGCCACAGGCGTACGCTGAATACGACGGTCTTCCCTATCAATAGTGTCACGTGGTCACCCGGAACCTAGTCTTCTTGAGGCAATACCATCCCTTGACCATTGCTCCCAACAATCATGCACAGTGGATACATTCTGTCCAAGTCTTTCTGCAAAATCACGGAAAGAAAATCCACTTTCTCGTAGCCCTAATTTACGACCGCTTTCCAATTCGGGGAGCTGATGATAATAGCTTCTTCGTCTTCTTAAAGGCATTCATGATCAACCTCAGCTCAATTCGTCAAATTTTGAAGAGAAAAAATGCTCAGGAACTTTACAACACTCGTTTAAAGCAAACCTGAATTTAAAGTTGTGAGTGGCGCTACTAGCGCCACATTTATGCGCGAAGCCTGAAATTTGAATCAATGTCATCTTTCATATGTATAAACACGCCTACAAAATTTCTTTTGGCTAACACAAGTCTTTCTTGGTGTTGGGATTTTTTTTCCGTCAGTGTATTTATTATATAATTTTGTCGAGTCATTTCAAATTTTATGAAAATCGGATGAATAGATCAATTACAGGAACAATCAAAATTATTCCGTTACGTTACGGTCAAAGGGAAAAAAAGCATCAAATGTATTTTAATCGTTTGAAATTTAAAATATATAATTGTTACATAATTTTGTCGAGTCATTTCAAATTTTATGAAAATCGGATGCATAGATGAATTCCAGGGGCAATTAATACTATTCTGTTACATTACGGTCAATAGCAAAAAATAGTTTCAAGTACATTTTAATGATGTTAAACTCTTTCGAATATAACAGAATTTTTTATTTTAGTTCGAAATTCAAACAATAGGTGACACTGACGGCGATTGAAGGCCAGGTCGACGCATCACTCAGTACTGATCACCTGGCCTTCAACAGCCGTCAGCGCCACCTATTGTTTGAAATTTGAACAGAAAAAAATACGGTAAAAAAACTCCTGACATTATACATAACACTCCTGCAAAAATTTTTTAAATAGCTGTCACCGTTTGCAAGTTATTGAATTTTAAAATCCATCAGTCATTTTTGGGACACCCATTATATATATATATATATATATATATATATATATATATATATATATATTCTAAAATATACATTCTGTACAATCTGTGATGCAAAGAACATTTATTATTAAATTACAGGGCCACACAAAAGTATTCCCATACATAATGCTATACGGGGAAACATTGTTTGGGGCGTGTTTTAATTATATTAAACTATTTCACATTTTATGAATATGATATGCTTTGCTAAGGTGTAATACAAGTTATTTCCAGTATATTTACAGGAACACAAAAAAGATTTCGGCCACTATACTGTACTTCATGTACTGTCTATTATAACAGCAAGATCTGAATATTTTAAAAACTTCGTTATCGTACGAACGCACCTCATTTGCTGCGCTCCACGTGCAATTTCCAACTTGTTTAAATATCTTTTAAGCATGCATTTTAAAAATCCATCTTCAACACCTGTACTGCATGCTCTATTACGGATCAACCAACTTTTAACTAATCTTCCGTAAAGTGTGGATTAGTTGGACATCATCATTAAGAACCAGATAATTTATTTTATGAAACTTTATTTATTTAATTTCATGTTTTTTAGTGGAACTTGTTCAATTTCATTTCTTTGAAAAAATTCTGGTTCGAAATGCATTAACCAAGGTTAATTAACGAACGTATTACGGAAGTTTAATGACGGGCTGGCACCCATGCAAAAGATAGTAATTTATTTATTAACACTAATAACAATATAAAAAATGTAACATTTGTACCCGGATAACATTTCATAACAAAATTAACTTAATAAAGAAATAAATAAGTACCAAGAATACCAAGAAATAAAATATTAACTGAACACATATATGAAATTAAGCAATTTAATTTTTTACACCATTGAATAATAGAAACTAGTGGGTAAGTGTGATAGCAAGTCGCACAGAGCATTTCGCTTAATATTTCTTTCAAAACAACTTATCCTTTAATTAATAAATCCAAATTGTTAATTTATAATTATTAAATTCTTACATAGATGGTAGAATGAATTTAATTTCAATTTCCAATGAATTTAATTTCAAAAGAATTACAAAAAGAAGTTATTTAGTTTACCAAATTAAAAATGTCCAAATCAGATTATTTAAATAAAACTTACATTTAAAATTTTTTAAAAATCGAAAGTAAGAAAGTTTAAATGCTGAATCATTATTTAATCGCAGTAGTTTTTACAATAGAAAGAAAGTTAAATTCCAAAATTTTTTTTATGAATTTCAGTGATAATATATATACATATGTGTATATATACAGGGTGTTTCTAAACTCATGGTATAAACTTTAAGGGATGATAGTACGCATCAAAACAAACAATATTAAATCGGAAACTAAGGGTCCCAAACGTTTTCCGAAGGAGATAGGCGCCATTAAAGTTTGGGGTCCAAAAATTTCAATGATTATAAAAAACAGAAAAATTGGTCGATTCGTTTGCGGTTTTCACTAAAACTATTCTTTATGTCAGTATTGTCTTGAAAATAAATTATAAAGATAAATTAAAAAAAATGCCGATAGAGGGTGCTTTAGACTTTGGAGTAACGAACAAATATTTTTTGCCCTTATTTTTTGCATCTCATTAATTTTTTTAGAAGCTTAGACATAAACTCAAATTTTGAGCTCAAAATCTAAATCGCTGGGAGTGGTTAAGTAGCGCAAACTGAACTGTGGGGAAAGGTTCAAACTTCAAATGATTATAAAAAACGGAAAAATTGGTCAATTGATTTGCGATTTTCACTAAAATTATTCTTCATGTCTTTATTATCTTGAAAATAAAATATAAAGATAAAATTCAAAAAATGAAGATAGAGGGTGATTTAGACTTTGGAGCAACGTACAACTATTTTTTACCGTTATTTTTTGCATCTCATAAAATTTTGTTAGAATCTTAGACATAAACTTAAATTTTGAGATGAAAATCGGGATCTTTGTGAATAGTTAATAGCGCAAACTGAACTGTGTTTAATGGGGGCGGGAAGGTTCAAATTTCAAATGATTACAAAAAACAGAAAAATTGGTCGGTTTTCGCTAACACTATTTTTTATGTCAATATTTCCTTGAAAATAAATTTTAAAGATATCTTTCGAAAAATTCCGTCAGAGGGCACCTTAAACTTTAGAAAAACCAACAACTATTTTTAACCGTTATTTTTTGTATCTAATTAAATGCTTGTAAAAGATCAAACTTAAATTTTGAGCTCAAAATCTGCATTATTGTGAGTAATTAAGTAGCGGCAAATTGAACTGTATTCGATGTGTAGGGAGGGTAACATTTCAACTCTGGAATACAGTTCAGTTTTCGCTTCTTAACCCCTCCCATCGATTTAGAATTTGAGCTGAAAATTTAAGTCTAAGTTTTTACAATCATTTAAATAGATACAAAAAATAACGGTTAAAAATAGTTGTTGGTTACTCAAAAGTTTAAAACGCCCTCTAACGGAATTTTTTGAAATTTATCTTTAAAATTTATTTTCAAGGAAATATTGACATAAAGAATAGTTTTATCGAAAAACGACCAATTTTTCTATTTTTATAATCATTTGAAATTTGAACCTCCCCCCCCCCCGAATTGAACACAGTTCAGCTACTTAACCACTCCCAACGATTCAGATTTTCATCTCAAAATTTAATTTAATGTCTAATCTTCAAAAAGCATTTTATGCGATGTAAAAAATAACGGTAAAAATAGTTGTACGTTACTCCAAAGTCTAAAGCGCCCTCTATCGGCACTTTTTGAATTTAATCTTTATAATTTATTTTCAAGATAATACTGGCATAAAGAATAATTTTAGTGAAAATCGGGAATCAATTGACCAATTTTTCCGTTTTTTATAATCATTTGAAATTTGAACCTCCCCCCACAGTTCAGTTTGCGCTACTTAATCACTCCCAACGATTTAGATTTTGAGCTCAAAATTTAAGCTTATGTCTAAGCTTCTAAAAATAGTTAATGAGATGCAAAAAATAACAGTAAAAAACCGTTGTTCATTACTCCAAACTCTAAAGCGCCCTCTATCGGCAATTTTTGAAATTTATCTTTATAATTTATTTTCAAGACAATATTGACATAAAAAATAGTTTTAGTGAAAACCGCAAACGAATCGACCAATTTTTCTGTTTTTTATAATCTTTTGAATTTTCGGACCCTAAACTTTAATGGCGCCTATCTCCTTCGGAAGACGTTCAGGACCCTTAGTTTCCTGTTTAATATTGTTTGTCTTGATGTGTACTATATCCTTTAAAGTTCGTACCATGAGTTTAGAAACACCTTGCATATGAAGTTTCATTTAATTAAATCCATCTTTGTCTGAAAACTTCAATTCCAGAACTGGAATTCGAACTAAGGATTTTCTGTTTACTAGGGAGGTGCTTTATATCAAAGCTATGATGACTGCACGAAAAATGTTTATATTAAGGTTTTCTTTTAAAATTTAAATCACAAAAATGAGCGGATGACATTGATAATATTCATTTAATTAGAATAATAGACTTTTTCAAAATTTTACAGTTTGACGTGTGGCATGACGTATGCAGCTGCACGTGCACAAAATTTGAACTCTCTGACTTATACAGTTTTTATGTACGGACTCTTTGACGGACACACAGAAAGAGAACTGTGATGAATTGTGTTTTGTCAGAGGAATGAAATCCTAAAAACATACATTCAGATATGAGGAATATATATATTTTGTTAATTAAAAGTCTTTAACCCCTTTTACATAGGCGATAAAAACGTCCAAAAGCTATAATCAAAATCAAAATAAAAATAATTAAAGTTAAGGCCCCACACTAGGCACAGAAAAAGACCCGGATGATAATGCTAAGTCTGTGGGGGGGCGTTCTTTTAAAATATCTCGCTCAAATTTTAATATTTTTACATGATTTTTTTGCATAGGATAGCTGAGGACGATCCACAACCGCCCTAGTTTTTACTTTTCAGTTTTGGTTTCACATTAAAAAAAATATTTTAACTTCCAAAACTGGTTTCAACCGGTTCTGAAATTGAAACTATCGTAATCTAGAAAATATGTAAGCAAAATCGAAAAAGTAAAAACTAGGTCGGTTGTTGATCGTCCTCAGCTATCCTATGCAAAAAAAATCATGTAAAAATATTAAAATTTGAGCGACTTAGATCAATTATCATCCGGGTCTTTTCCTGTGCCTAGTGTTGCACCTTAACACTTTTGCTTGAAATTTATGAAGAAGTATAATTGAAAATAAGGATTACACACACACACACAAAAATAAATAAATAAATAAAGATGAATAAATATTTTAAAAAATGGCAAGAAATTTAATCGAGTGCTTTGGTAAATAATTTTCCGCGAAAGACTAAGAAATAAAAAATATTTAATAATATTTAGTTAGCACTTTAAACTATACGAATCAGCTTATTCTAAACTGTAAGAAATCATATGTCAATAAATTGCAATCTACAAATGTTAGATCGCAATTTTTTTATTATTAACATTGAACCAAGTACACTGAAGAAAAACATTTGTATATTATTTCTCAAAACTGGAAAATTATTGTCCTATGTTTAGACCGCATAAATTTTAAGAAAAAAGTGACAAATTTTCAATTAATTATTTCCTAAAAACGTTTATTAAAACTTTCCACAAGGTCACAAAAAGTAGAATAATTAAGAAAAGTAAAAAAAGTCATTTTTTAAGCATTTATATTAATTCGTAAATTGGAAATGTTTCTTTGTAAGTCCATCCAAATGACGTCATGTTTGTACAATTTCCTCAAACTGATTTCATTTTTACTTCATCAGCGTCGAAATATAAAATTAAATCTTAAAAGGAGACCTTATTTTCTTATAAAGAATTGAAAATGAATTTTTTATTTAAAAATTTTAAAATACTTTATAATATGGTTAACATTTGAATTTAGTAATTAATCCAATTAATATTATAGTTGTTTCCTAAATGTGCATTAAAAATAATTTTATGTTTAAATATATATATATATATATATATACATAAATAGTAAGATTTTATACAATTTAAATGCAGCGCAGCGGGTTGCCGTGCCATTTAGTTCAGTTCTATTAAAAAGAAATTGAAGCATTACTATCTGCAGTTTTAGAAATATATATTTTTTCTAATGTTATTTGACTGTTTTTGTCGAAAAAAATATAGTCATTTTGAAGACCAATATATAATTGCTTTTATTTTCCTGTAATAAATATTTACGAAGAAAACAAACAGTCAGAAATTGTTTTCAGAACTCAAACAATTTAAATCTACTAGTTGTTTTTTTTAGTTTAAATATTTGTTATTTGGTATACACTATCTACCAAAAAGTATTTGTACACTTTCAGTTTTTGACATTTTGTCAAATATTTAAAAATATACTGGTCGGATTCTTCTGGAACTTCAGAAATATAAAGATTATGTTTCACTTTATATTTATTTACATTCATTTGTTAAGCGGGTAATTAGGGGGCCGGCAAAAAAACGAAGAATAATAGAAATATTTGGGATCGCCCTGTACATGAAAATGCACGAAACGACTTATCGCTTTAGAATACAAATATATGAATACAGTAGAATATGTACACTAATTTTTGTGAGAACAGCATGTATATTTATGGCGATAGAGCGATTTTTTTGAAAAATTCAAAAAATTCTGGTATGTTTTTTGTTTATATCATAGAGGGTTTTTGACCAAATTTAACGCAAATTTCAGAAAAATTGGCAAAATCTATTAAAAAAAATATAGCGCAATTGGAATATAAATATATTTAATACTTTATGAAATATGAGTAGTTTTATGAAATAATTTTTATCTGCGCATGCGCGAACGATAAAAACAATTCTTTTACATCATTTAATAGTCAATTCTATGGAGTAACTTATAAAAAAAAATCCAATCAAATATCGTGAAAATTCAAAAAGATATCATTATTATAAGTAAGTTGTTTTTACATTGCTCTCTAAAAACGGCTGAATGATAAGGGATTCTCCACAAATTGACATTTTTTATTAACTGACTTTTAGGAAAAAATTAGTACTATTTAATGAATACAATATTGCTGCTAATAAGTATCTTGACACCTGTGATAGAAAAGGAAAAGGGCTTTTATTCTTTTACATCACAGATGTCAAGATACTTATTAACAGAAATATTGTATTAGATATTGTATACACTAATTTTTTCCTAAAAGTCAGTCAATAAAAAATGTCAATTTGTGGAGAATCCCTTATCATTCAGCCGTTTTTAGAGAGCAATGTAAAAACAGCTTACTTATAATAATGATATCTTTCTGAATTTTCACGATATTTCATTGGATTTTTTTTATAAGTTACTCCATAGAATTGACTATTAAATGATGTAAAAGAATTGTTTTTATCGTTCGCGCATGCGCAGATAAAAATTATTTCATAAAACTACTCATATTTCATAAAATATTTAATATATTTATATTCCAATTGCGCTACATTTTTTCTACTGCGTTTTGCCAATTTTTCTGAAATTTGCGTTAAATTTGGTCAAAAACCCAGCATGATATAAACAAAAAACATACCAGAATTTTTTGAATTTTTCAAAAAAATCGCTCTATCGCCATAAATATACATGCTATTCTCACAAAAATTAGTGTACATATTCTACTGTATTCATATATTTGTATTCTAAAGCGATAAGTCGTTTCGTGCATTTTCATGTACAGGGCGATCCCAAATATTTCTATTATTCTTTGTTTTTTTGCCGGCCCCCTAATTACCCGCTTAACAAATGAATGTAAATAAATATAAAGTGAAACATAATCTTTATATTTCTGAAGTTCCAGAAGAATCCGACCAGTATATTTTTAAATATTTGACAAAATGTCAAAAACTGAAAGTGTACAAATACTTTTTGGTAGATAGTGTACATAGACAGAAACATTTAAAATAAAATATGCGCTTAAAGACATTTACTAAATTATGTTTATTTTTTATGGAGTATCTATTAATCCTATTAGAAAATTACTAGAATTCGACTTACATGCTTTTGCATATTTGGGCTATACTTCATAAAAATACTTGTAAATGCATATAAAAGTATATAAGTCCATAAATGTTTCTAAAATTCCTCAAAAATGCATATTTAGAATGTGTTTCAAATGGTAACAGAAAAAAGTATATTAATTTAATCTTTCTCAAATCCCCATTAGTTGCCGTTTAATGCATAAAAATACATGTAAATGCAAATATATGCATATAATTGCATAAATGTTTCTATAATTCATCAAAAATGCAAATTTAGATTATTTTTGAAATGGTAACAAAAAAGTATACTAATTTATACTTTCCCCAAAACTTCATTTAAGGCATAAAAATGCATGTAAAAGCATATTATGCATATAATTGCATAAATATTTCTAAAATTCATCAAAATGTCATATTTAGAATATGTCGCAAACGGTAACACAGAAATATTAATGATTTGACATAGTCGGAATGTGGGGTATATTAGTCGGAATGTAGTCAGAATGTGGGGCACTTGTAAATAGTCTAGTTGGGACAAATATGAACAGTTCATGATTTCCCCAATAATCAGTCTGTGATTCTGTTCCTTTCAGTTAACTGTGAGAAATAATGTCAGCTCCAATAGCTATAATTTGCTTGAAGTAGAAAAAATTTCTGTCATACAAAGTTGATTTTGTATTAAAACATCCTCAAACACATCTTTCAGCAAATACATTAAAACAAACAAGCTCGTTTACTTTCAAATGTAATTTAAATGAATATAATATTTTCTAAAATGCAATAAATGTAATATATTATTCTATTAAAGGGTTTTCAACCTATTTTTAACACATAGTTAATACAAAAAGTATTACGTTAGGCAAATTTGCAAATTTTTTTTTTCATTTGTTCCAAACTTGCAGTATTACTTTCCATTTCTAAAATAGATACCTTATTTGATGCTTTGAATATAGGTGTAATATTTTAGGAAAGTAAAAATTTTTTAACCGATAACTACCGTAAAATATCGGTTATAGGCTCTTCCCCACCATTCTTTAAAAAGCAAAATAAATTAAATGTGGAGGGAACTTACAATCATAAAACATTTTGTTATCATTAATTTAGAGGTAAATAAGGCAAATATATGGGTGATAATCTTTCGTATTTCGACATACTTCGATAAATATTATCTAAATGACAAATTCCTAAACCCCCTCTCAAACAAAAACCCATAAGCAAAATTTGAATACTTTAATTATTTCTACAATTTCTACTTCTTTATGTTATTATTTTATTGAAAACAATATTTTATCAATCACCTAAGTTCCTCACCCCCAGTTTATTAACTATTTGGAAAAAAATTGTTGTTGTTATCGGTAGAGAATTGGGAAATCTAAAGTATATCTGAATCTTTTTATTCGTTGAATTCCGCAATCAATTTAATTTTATTCGTTTCCTGATTGGTCCAAGTTTAATGTACAAAAATGAAATACTTCTGTTTTTTTTTCATTTTCTGATTGGTCTAAGATTGATATCCAAAAACTGAATACTTCTGTTGCCACGATGACAAAAAGAGTAATAAAAACTTTTTAAAAAATAATAATTTAAAAACAAATTGGGATAGAGATTTCAAATAAATTTCATTAAAAAGTGCTTTTCTCTCTCTACGTAACGGTGTAAAAAGTTTAAATGTGCTATGTTGAGAAGTTAAAAAATTTGCAGTTCCAAAAATTGTAAAACTGAAATTTCATTTAAAATTTGTTTGTGATGGGTCCAGGAATATTAATGTTTGATCCATGTTGTACGTATTATGGAGGCGTTCAGAAGTCAGTCTTATTAACTCCATCAAATAAAAATGCACATTTTAAGCAGTTAATACGTACAGAAATATACATATTTTTTTTCTTTATGGTGAATTTAACGGATGGTATAACTAGTGATTATGCTAACATATACATAATTTAAAAAAATGTCAAAAACTATTTTTCCCTTATGTTCACATGTGCCTCACGTGTGTTCACAACTGCCCCATAGTTGGGGCACATGTGAACAGTTCTTTGTATTTATAAAACTATTAAAAACTAGTTGGATGTGCAAAATCCAAAACTTTCTTTTATCTCATACGTATATTTTAATTTTTCAAAAATTAGTTACACGTGTTAATGTTTTAATATTGATAATTCAATACTGTACCAACTTTGATTTTTATCTTAAATTTCAGTTTCAGACAATTAATTAGAGTAGAAACGAGTTTCCATCTGTGCACCAGCCGATGGACAATAGAACAATATGCAAATTGTTTTCAAATTGAGGTAGGACAACCTAGCCATAGCCAAACACTCACACAAAAAATTTAGTTCAATTCTATGTATAATAACAAACACTTTTAGGCGACACAATATTGAAGATGGTATAAAAGTTGTTATTAAAGGTGCCCCCTCCGTGGATTTTTTTCAAGTTAAAAGAGGACCAACTAACCATAGCCAAACACTTACACAAAAAATTTGGTTCAATTCTATCCATAACTTCATACGCCTTTGGGTGGTACTATAGAAAATCCAGAGGAATATTTCAAAACTGAAAGAAGACTTGCTTGCCACACAGCCAAACATTCACAAAAGTTTTATGCATATCTTCATACACATTTTCATGGTAGAGTGGCGACATACGGACACGCAAACATACAGACATTTTGTAAAAATATGCTTATTGGTATCTGTGACCTCTAAAACTTGTAAATCAATCGAAAACGGGATGTCAAAAAAATTTCGATTCTTCTATTGAAGATAGGCGAAAGTAAAAATAAGAACTAATACGGTAAATTAAAAAAATACCCTATGTAAAAAAACAAAAGTTGTATTTACTGTATTGAGTATTTTTTTTGCATAAAAATTAACTCTGCAGTCTCCCCTATATAGTTCATAAAATGTGAAATAGTTTAATATAATTAAAATGCCCCCCAAACAATGTTCTCCCCTATATATTATGTATTGGAGTACTTTTGTGTGGACCTATAAATTAATAACAAATATTATTTACACCACAGACTGTCCAAAATGTATATTTTAATGTATACGTCATAGATTCATATCAATTTTTGTATATTAGGAAGAGTGTGACATCATTAAAATGCTCTTGAAACTATTTTTTTCCATTGGCCGTAATCTAATGGAATATTTTGATTGTCCCTGTAATTAGATTATACACCCGATTTTCATAACATTTGAAATGTCTCGATAACATTACGCAACAATAATATATTTAAAATTTCAAATAATTCGGTTGGGTAGTTTTTGCTGTGTTATATGCGGACAGATGGACTAACGGACAGAACGATCATTATAGGTGCTACGTATTTACATAACTACGAACACACCTAAAAAGAGCTGTAAAAACAATTCTTTAAAGTTGCAAACATTTTGGGTTGAATCGACGATGGCTTTCAAATAATAAAAGAAAAAATTCTAGAGAGGAAAATCACTTTGTTTTGGATTCGCGTGAAGCAATGTTTTGGAGTAATACACCATTCAATAAATTGAATAATCCCGATTTTAGAAAATTCTTGAAGAAATACCGCATTGTCCAGTCTGTACTAGAAAAATCCTGGCTTAGAAATATATATATATATGTATATATATATATATATATAGCTAAATTATATATAGAAGTCATGAATACGATTGAAAGGGAATTGGAAAGAATGCAATACGGATAAGTTCTGATGGAACAACTGATTCGTGGCGTCGTTATATCGCAAATCTTTGTGGTGGAAGACGAGCAGGAAGTTTCTTATGACAGGATTTTTGTGACATTACTATTGGTAAAATGGAGATTTTTATAGCCTGGAACCGAAAGGAAGAATATAGTTCAATTTATCGAGGATTATTGGCGGGAAATCAATTTTATGTTACTGGTATTCTATTAAATGTAAAAAAAAAATGTAATCGTCTGAATGCGGTAAGTGTACACAACAAGGAGTATTTGTGCGACGTCACAATCGATAAAATAGCGATTTTTATAGTCTCCAACTGAATGGAAAATGACGGCCATTTGTATCGAAAAAAGGTAAGAAAAGTTGTTTGCTTTAATACTTCAAACGAGATCGATTAAAGATTCTTTCCTTAATTAGTGCCCTTACAACAAAAAGTTGTATGAAGAGGTTTTTGAATTTAACAGTGTTGTACTACTCCATACATCGTTAAAGCTGCGACATTCTTTAAAAAATCTATCTTAAGCGACATCTTCGTTCATGCTTTTCATCGCGTCGTTAAATAAATCAGGCATAACTGGAAAACAAAAAGTAAAAATGTTTTCTTGCATCCAGAAAATATTTCTAAAAGTACCAGAATTAAAAATGAAAAGGAATAACTCACAAGTACGAGTGTTAACAAAATTGGGAAACTGGAATTTTATGGAAAATTTTAAATTTATACAAAATGTGGTTAAAGCATTTGACTGCTCAGACTGTTCTGCAACATTTATAAGAAAGGATATTTTATCTGACAATAATGTTCAAAAAGTATTATCTCTGTTTGAAAATATTTTTCATGCTTACTCAAGATATTCCGAAGATTAAAAAAGCATGCTATTTCTCTCAATAATATAGTTATAGAAATAGAAAAAGTCAGAGATTAAATAAATTGTTAGTCTCAGGGGAAATAAGACAAAAAGTGTGAGAAAATTTACCAATATTTTAAATCAAAAATTCAGCTTTTCTAAAGATTAAACAGATAAACAATTTCTTTAATGGAAATACAGTCTACCTATCAGAAGATGTTACATTAAATTAAGAGTGGAAATGCGTGTCTTTATGTGCAAAAGGAATCTTTTTTGGTGCATATTTTGCCATATTTTGGAAGTTTTTAATAGACATGTTTAAATATTTGAACAGTTTTAGTGTATATTTTCGCACGTTTTAAAAGTTTTTAATGTATAGTTTTGAATATTTGAAAAGATTTAGTGCATATTTTCACATATATTTAAAGGTTTAATGCATATTTGCGTGTATAATTTGGACCTTTTTATTACATACAATACTAACTCTGAATATTACAATGTCGTCTAATACTACTCTCTCGTAATTAAACTCATAATATGTTACGTTATGTTTGCTTGTTACGTTACAAAAAATACATATGAAGTTTGAATGAATATATTTTCAGAATAGGCGGGTATTTATTCATGAATAGGTTTAAAAATGCAGGGTAAATTTGACGTAATCTGCCAAACGAAAGAGATATACGAGACCATATGAATCATAAAACACCTCATAAAATATTTCCTATTTCTAATCGTTTCCGAGTTACAGCTAACAGAAGGAAGTGTTGTAAACGCTTTAAGTAATTAATAAAATAATAATTCAAAATTCTGAAGTTTTTGTCAAACATAGGGGTAAAATAAGCACATATTTGAAAATAACACGCCCAATCCAAAGTTGCGGGTGTGACATTTACACAACTTAAATTAGTCACCAGCAAAAATATTTTTGAGCATTGGTTTCAATTTGCATGAATTTCAATGCAGACCACTTACATATACATTTATCCAAATCTGAAAATTGTCCAATGTATCATTTATTTATTAAAAAAAAAAATAATTTCCACCTGTTGCGGGTGTGACATAAAATGGACATGTATTTTCATCTTTCAGTGCAAAAACACAAAACTCTGTGAATTATGACAACTGAGTGAATTGATTTTTTTAAATATTAGACAGTAATACTTAAATAATTATTCTATGAAAAAAGTAATTTACTTACTCAGTTCATGCTTTTGTAGAAAATAGTCAAAGTTTCCGTTGCGGGTGTGACTTGTATGGCCAATAAAATAATGACATACACAAATATTTTCAAGGCAGATTTTTTTAATTAAAGAATTGATCAATATTACAATTGTAATATCAGAGAGGAAAATATCAAACAAATTTCATTTCCAATCTTGAATTTATAATTTCTGGTGGTGGTAGCTTTTTTTAGAAAAATGCTCTTTTTTTTGCCTACGATACATCTGACTGACTAGGCCAAATATACACATTTTCTTAAATTTTTTTCAAACATTCTAATTCTATATCGTCACCATCCATTTGTCTTATTTGTCGTCAAAGTTTTCACTTTTTTTATGTCGAGAATAAAACAACTTCTATAAAATCTCCAACTGCACATACATCATTGAATATTATATCCTTGTCGAAGTATGGATACATCTGACTGACTGAGCCAAATATATACATTTTCTTAATTTTTTTTTTCAGATACTCTTATTCTATAACATCGCCATTCATTTGTCTTATTTGTCCATCAAAGTTCTTACTTTTTTTTTGAATGTGGAAAACAAAACAACTTCTACAAAATCTCCAACTGCACTCTTATCACTGGATATTATATTTTTGACAAAATATAGTAACAAACAAATTCTCTTGTGATCACTTTCTGAAGTAATTTCTACATTAATTGTTCCTACGTCAATAGAAACAACATGTGTCGATTGAATATTGAGCTCTGATTGTGCTTGGTGCCAGCATGCCTGAAGTATTTTCACAATATCTTCTGAAATTTCATATTCAGAAAGTTATTTTATATTTTAGGACTTTTTCTACACACATGGCAAAATTTGAAGCTGAATTTATAGCTGCAGAGCGTTGCTAGCGTTACCATTTTCTTGGCAACTTCACCAACCGCGTCGACAACTCCTTTACCATGAGATGAAATGCAAAAGGATTGCCATCCTTTACCATGATTTTTTTTAAATAGTCTCTTCTTTTCTCTCCTTGCTTTGTCTCTTTTCTTCTCTTATTGTAGATATACTTTATATTTAAAAGGGTTTTCTTTAATCTTTTTCCAATGATATCATGATCTTTCTGTACTCTGCAAAAGAGAAGAAATTAATGTGTAAACTGAATAAATATAGCACTTCAAGTCCAAAAATATATGCTTAACAAATTGTTAATATTTATCCCTTGAAATTTCTAATCTTACATAAAGTTAATTATGCTAAATTTTGGTTAATTTCAAACTGACTATAAACTTTTATTCTAACTTATTAAACATTTTAACAGTTTCTATTATTCTTACTTCTAAATTTTATTGAATTTGAATTAAAAGAGGAAAAAAAAATTCCCCTAATATTGCTTTACTTATTTAAAAAAAATAATATATATATATATATATATATATATATATATATATTAGATAAATACTACCAAATAACAAAATAAAAAATATACATATAAAAAACAAAACAAAATTAACAAATTTAAAGAAAATTGCTGAAATATTTTTTCGTAATTTCCTTTTTTTAATTTCTATAAAAATCTTACCTTTTAAATTAATTTCTTAATCATATATCACTAATAAACCTATTTTCTTGTAGTAAATCAACAATTTTATCAATCCAAACTGAATAAATCAACTGCATACAGTGTAACATGCTCAGATGATGCAAATTTCTATTTATTAACTGGAATTCACTTTATTAAATCAAAAGGATATAGCTAAAGCTGCCAAGTACATGTTTTTCGACATATTATTCTTATATAAATTTACATATAATTTGTTCAAATATACATTTTTATTCAATTTTAAAAGGTGTTGCGGGTGTGACTTTAATTAAATGTCGCACCCGCAACAGGGACATGTCACGCCCGCAACGCTCAATAATTATAATTAAAATATTAGTTAATTTTTTTTAGTGTCTGTAATTCAAAGTATCTTAATAAACTATTTTTGGATATAAAGTTTCATAACTTTAAATCAAAAATATTTTTCTGTAGAGATATAAATGTAACTTTTTGTTGCGGTTGTGACACAATAATTAAGAGTAATTAAATATGCTTACCTTTTGTAATAAAGATTAATGAACGCTTCTTTGCAGACAAAAATTCTCAATAACAGCTGTCAGATCATATATATCCAAGTTTGGAGATTTTTAGAATGTTTGTTCAGCTGTACGAGACCATGAAATGTAAAGATTTCTGCCGCAGTCTATTTTACAAAGTCATAGTGCCACTTTATTAATTAAAATAAGTATGTTAATGACAAAAATTTAATTCTTTTTTGATAAAATATGAAATAGTACACTCTTGTAAGTTAATAGACAAAATTTCAATCATATTTAAAGAAATTTAAATTTTCATCCCCATGTCCATTTTTCTGTGGATTGTGCGAACAGAAAAATACTATAAAATGATATCATTTTTATAAGGATATCTGCATTTAAAGGCAATCTAGAAGAGTTGACACATAGACACTAGGCAGGGCCTGGTTATCTTTGAAGCTATAGGAAGCAAGTGTTATTTCTGGGCTCTGTCATTTGAGAAGGGTTTTCTAAATAGGGAGAACTGGGGCACATTGATACATGGAGCCCATTGATACACTCCCTCTACTGCTGACAGGGTCGATACAGGAAGGTTCACAACAGCTGCAAAAGGTGATGCTAGTGCACTCAACTACATACAGAAAGTCTTGGAATGATTCAGTAGTTTGATGAAATGGGACTGGTGATTTATTGTTTTTGTAGGTCAAAAGTAAATTCGAGCTGTACAATGGTATTATACAATTGTTCCAGTATTTTTAACCGAAAAGAATCCCCTCCCTGGCAAGCAGAGCTACTCTTTATCAGTTACTCATTCTTTATTGTTTGATAAATTGTTACCTGTTGGATTTGAGACTCCCTTTATTCAAAATGTGTGTATGGGGCACATTTATACAGTCTATCTCGGGCACATTGATACAACCTAAATTCTTCTCTAGTTCATTTTTTCATTACCTTTTATTTTTTTAACCAACCTTAACCAACTCCTTAATCCAGCCATTTTTCGCTAAAAATTTCTAATGTTAGTTTTCATTGAAAAGAAATAGCTCTAATTCCTTTATATTAGAACATTTTATAGTATTTTTGAAAACAGAAGACGTACGAACTTACCCGACATCTAGTGCAAGTAGAGCTAACAAAAGAAAAAGACGGCAGCCAGGCAAATCTTGAATTTATATCGATTCTCCGGAGAAAAAAGTATTTTCGACATGAGAAATGTTAAGTAAGAGAAATAAGCAGCAGAACAGCACAGGGTAATTATATTATACACAGAATTTTTAATATAATTATCCTTTATTTTTTGTTTTTAAACAGAAAACCTGGTAATTTTTTCATCTTTCCGAAGAAAGAAGATAATGCTGGAGTTAAAGGGCCAGATATGACAAAGTTACCACAACCAACAATCAGACAAGGAACAGCTAGAACATCGAGTCTTTATACATTTCATTTTAATTGCTTTAATGATGCTTATAAATAAATTGTGGGTGATTTGAATTTTTATAAATAAATATAAAATGGTTTGCTAACTATTTTTCTATGAAAAATATGTATTGGTGTTATTTTGTCTCCATTTTCCCCAGACGTATCAAAGTGCAATCTGCCCCGGAGATGGGGCACATTGATACAAATGACTTTTTTTTATTTTTTTTATTACATGCAAAAATAATAAATAAAACAACGATTATACATTTTTATATCCCACTACACAATTTTTGCTGGCACCACACGGAAAAATAACTTGAAATTTCTGCTTTCTGAATGCGAAAAAAAAAAAAAAAAAAAAAAAAATTCTTAGAAAAAAGCTGTATCAATGAGCCCCAGTTCCCCCTACATCATACCCAGAAACTTACCAATTATTACAAATATTATTTCAAAGAGTGACTCAGTTGAATTCACATACATTTTATTAAACAACAACATTTTTTATATGTCCCCCTGTACACAAAAATTGGATATAACGGAGAAAAATATGTACAAAGGATTTTGCATGGTATGAATGCAAAAATGTAAGTTTGATATAAAGGTTGAACTCAGAATGTATGTACAATATAAAATATCAATAATTTGAAACACTTCTCTCAATTTTGGTAATAAATTATTAATATTTTGAGTTGCTCATAAAAGCCAAATTCTGTATTACTTAAACACAATATACAAAATAAACATACATCTAAAATAATGAACAAACTGAAGAATTGTGATCAAATGGTTGGGTATGATCTATTTCATAAACATTTCTTAACATATATTATAAGATTGATAATTTGAAAATAATTTAACATTTTGGAATGGAATTGATTCAGTATAAAATTTTGGGCCCCCTTAAAAATTTTCAAAGGACTAATTTTCTCGTTTCTATTCGGTAACAAGGGGCTGCACATTGGCGAAGTGAAAAAGCAAATTGCCGCGAAATTCGAAAACAGATTCCGAGAAATTCGGAAAAAATAGGCGGCGTCTGATACCAAAAGAACAAAGAAACAGGCATGCTCTTCCATATAGGCTCCAAAGTTTTTCATTAACATTTTCCATTAAATGAAGGAAAGATTGAATGCAATCCAATGGAAAATATGTCAAGTTTAAGATCCGTTTCTTCAGAAACTACCAGACCATTTATTGGATTCTGAAGATTTATGGCAAATAGGTTTCTTTTTTGACTAAAACTTTTTTTTACAGGAATGTGAATTTTAAAAAATTTCCATTTTCTAGGTTTAAAAAAAACTAATTTAAGTTTTTAAAACTGTCTGCTATCTTATATTTATGCTATACTACCAAAAAAATTATCGACATCGTAATGGGATTTTTACTTGCAAAGTACGATTTTTCTCGAGCAGGAAAAAGTTTAGACACATTTATCTTCTGTAAAGTTCTCGCACAATTTTATCAAACATATGAATTATAGTATATATTACTTGGATGAAATTTTGTTTCATATAATACATAAATAATGTCCAGACCAGCTCCTCTTACACGAATTTTACTTGCTTAGTACCATTGTTTCTATTAGAAGTTTTTTAACACTTGCATGCTACAAAATTTATTTTAAAAATATATTGATGTGAGTAGAGTAAAATGAAAATAAGCAAAAAACGTTAACGTAAAATTGACGTAAATGGGCATGGCGTCCAAGTCGGTGTATTCCATTGAATTTTTACGATTATTTATAATAGTCAGAAAAAAACAGACATAACAATGGATTCTAGAAGTTCAAACAACTTCTTAAGCCAATAAAACAAAAATAAATTTCCTCAAAAATTCCACTCATGAGTCTCTTTTTAAGATACAATTCTAGTCATAGAAAAAGACCCGGATGATGATATTAAGCATTCTTTTTAAATATTTCGCTCAAATTTTAATATTTTTACATGATATTTTTTTGTATAGCATAGCTGTGGATGTTTTACAATCGGGCTAGTTTTTACTTTTTTAATTTTGGTAATATATTTTTTATATTATGATAGTTTAAATTTCAGAACCGGTTCTAATTGGTTTGGAAAGTTAAGGTATTTTATTAAGAAAAATCTGAAACCAAAATTGAAAAAGTATAAACTAGCCCGGTTGTTGATCGTCCTCAGCTATCTTATTCAAAAAACCATGTAAAAATATTAAAATTTGAGCTAGATATTTGAAAAGAGCGCCCCCATAGACTTATCATCCAGGTCTTTCTCAGTTATTAGTGTGGTGCCTTAAGAAAATTTTTTGTATACGTTTCAGACAGGACACGGCACTTTTTCAGATTTTTTTTCTTTTCGACTGTAGAGAAAAAAATATGTCGGAACATTTAATTCCTATTAAAGGGTATGGGTATTTGGAAAAATCAGTGAGTCCAAAAGTTTTGGAAAAATCAATTTTGAAGCTTTATGGCTCGAATATAAAACAAAAATTATAATTCAATTTTTTTTTTCCATTTCGTACATTTTGTACATTGTTATTTTCTAGAAGATAAATCAGAACTGTATATCTTGTTGAATGATTCTTCATTTTATGTAATTTGATCGTTTGCTTTGTAAACCTTAATTTCTACTTAATAAATAATCATTATATTGTGCAATTCTATTGTTTAGTATGATTTCCAAAAGTTTTCACATGTTATTTTTTAATTCTTAAACTAGAAATAATCCATTGAAGAGGATATGGTATATTTTAAGGGAAAATCTTTATATATATAATTCTTCTGTGCGTGTGTATGTGACTGAACTCCTCCTAAACGACTGGACCGATTTTAATGAAATTTTTGTGTGTGTATGTTCCAGTGGATTATAAAATGGTTTAGATTCACATTTCATCGAAATTGATTTAGTACAGTAATTAGGCAAAAACTAATAAAATTAGTGATTTTTCGCTAGTTAAAAGTGTTGAAAAAGTTCGCTGAATAGAGTGCGGGCATAATGGCCGAGCGGTCTAAGGCGACAGATTTAAGCTCTAGTTCTCCAAAGAGAGAATGGGTTCGAACCCCACTCCTGACATACGTGTATCATTTACAATAATCTTCGCCGCATTATTAACCAACTTCAAAAAAGGAAAGGGGGTTATCAATTCGACGCGTATGTATTTTGTTTTTTTATGTATGTTCACCGATTACTCCAAAACTATCCAGCCGATTAATTTGGTTTTAGTGTTAAATAAAAGAGCTTGCTCTCGAATTGGTACCCATTCCGTTTCATAGAAATTGATTCAGTACTATTTTTAGTAAGTAAGCAAAAACTAATAAAATTACGGATTTATCGCAAATAAATAATAACATGACATCTAATAAGTTCGCCATATAGAGTGCAGTCAGGATGGCCGAGCGGTCTAAAGTGACTGATTTAAACTCTGGTTCTCGAAAGTAAGAGTGCGTTCGAAACCTACTCCTGACATACATGTGTACAATAACCTTTTTCGTATTATAATTTTTAACTGACTTCAAAAAAGGAGGAAGAGGTTATCAATTTGACGCGCATGTATTTTTTTTATGTATGTTCACCGATTACTCTGAAACTATCCAACCGATTAATTTGTTTTGTTTTTTTGTGTTAAATTAAAGAGGTTAGTCTCGAATTGGTACCACTTCCATTTCATCGAAATTGGTTCAGTACCTTTTTAGTAATTAGGCAAAACTAATAAAATTAGTGATTGCTCACAATTTAAAAGTAACAGGGGCGTTGAATAAACTCGCCGAGAGGTCTAAGGCGCCAGATTTAATAAATGGTTCTCGAAAGAGAGCGTAGGTTCGAACCCTCCTCCTGACATAATTTACATCCAAGTATAATTTGCATTAGATTTTTCCGTATTATAAATTTTATTAACCGACTTCAAAAAAGGAGGAGGATGTTATAAATTCGATTTCGTATTTTTTTTTTGAATGTATGTTCACCGATTACTCCGAAACTATCCAACCGATTATTATTTTTTTTGTGTGTGTGTGTGTGTGTTAAATTAAAGAGGTTACTCTCGAATTGGTACCACTTCCGTTTCATCAAAATTGGTTCAGTACTTATTTAGTAATTAGGCAAAAACTAATAAAATTAGGGATTTCTCGCAAATTAAAAGTAACATGGACGTTGAATAAGCTCACCGAGTGGAGTGCAGTCAGATGGCCTTGCGGTCTGAAGCACCAGATTTAAGCTCTGGTTTTCGAAAGAGGACGTAGGTTCGATCCCTCTCCTGACATACGTGCATAATTTACAATAATTTTTTCTGTGTTATAATTTTAACTAACCCACTTCAAAAAAAAACCGTTAACTTTTAACTAAAAATAGTAAAATAAACTTTTCTGTCAAAAATTGAATCGACTTCAAAAACTACTGCAAAGTGAAAAATAATTTCCTTACATAATTTTAATAAGAAATTAAATTAAGAGCGTAGTATTTACCATACGCATTATTATATTTATGTTGATTTTTTGGAGTCGGTGCCAGCCAAACCAATTTCAAAATTAAAATTAAGTATCCAATACAATCCGTAAAAGAATAATGTTAAATTTTTAAACTAAACATTAAATCATGAAAAAACTCTTAGATATTTGGATGTGTGTCTATTGGAAAATTGCATGTAACTTGGCTTGGCTGGCACCGACTCCAAAAAATCAATTAAATATACATAAATATAATAATACGCATGGTAAATACTACGCTCATAGTATACATATACTCACACGCTATCGATTGGTCGAATTGTGATAAATGTACATATAATGACATTAAATATTGTAATAAATTTTTAATAAAAAATTTCGTCAAAACAATCCAGATTGTTACAGTTTATTCAAAAAAGTTTTAAATCTTCGAATTAAAGATGTGACTACAGGACAACGTCTGTCGGGTCCGCTAGTATGTATATGAATTATGAAAGCATTGCTATAATTAAAGATGCCATGAATTTACAGGAAACTACAAAGAATTATTCGATTCTGTGCTGCGAATTCTGTGCTGGGGATTCGTGGAACAAATCAACATCAAAAAATATTATTTTCGCAGGTTAAGTTGTTTAGAGCATATTTTTCAAAGTCAAAATCAGTCTGGATTATTTTTTTCGCAATTCAAGGGAAAAGCACATCTTTCACAAAGAAACCTACCCGACAGGTTTGCTTTGTGACATCTTTAAACCTTAATTTCTCAGATAATATTAAAGGTTAAGAATGATGCAATAATCATTATTCAGAAAAAAGAGATATTTCAAAATTTAGCAATAGTCAGTTTTGGGTCAGTTTTGGTTATTTACTTTTGATTACTTACGGCTGATGTGAAAAAAATTTCAAAATGTGTCACTTTGTGACGAGGTGGTGACGAAGATACATACGGTATTACTTCTTTCTTTGTATTTTATTTTTTCTTTTATTTTTGGGTTTTATATTTTGTTTCACACACTAGATAACTATTTGAGATACAAAAAGCAAGAAAAAAATGCATTATGATCTATCTGTAAAAATAATATTTTCTTTTAATAATTGAATTGTTTATTATCTAATTTATTTTTAATGTTCAAATAAATAATCCGTTCTGTTATTTTTTTTTACATTGGAGAACTGACATTGCTATCATCATTTACAACTTCTATTAGATGAATCTTAACTTCTAAAAGGAATAATAGCTTTCGAATTGTGTGCTCCTATTTTTTTAACTTTATTATCTATAAAAATAAGACCCCTATAAAAATTCCAACACAGGTTTTCAAAAGAAAGCAGTAAATTTTTACTGTGCGACGAAAACTTGTATTATTTATTGCGAGATAAATACGGTTTTTCCAACAAAAATCTCTTTAATGTGAGATATGTTTCCCTGTAGTGAACGAATAAAACATGAATTATTTTCCCTTTCTAATCTTTGTTTTCAATATTTCTGCCGTCTAATCTTTGTTTCAGAAATAAGGACAAAGAAAAAATGCATTGTCATCGGAATGTTTTACTTGTACTCTTGACGGTTACTCTTCCTTTTTTTTTTATCGATGCGTCTGTGAAATCGTATTTTTTTTCGATTTTAAAATCGCATACCCTATTACGATTTCAGTCTCTTCTTGTATTACAATAAAGATTAGTTTGTTCTATTATTTTTGTTGCAAAGTTCTGCCTAACAAAAAACTGAAATATTACTGTTGGCTGGTTTTGAAAAATACATTTATCTTTAGTTTTGATTTGTTACTTTTTTTTTAATTTTTCAAAGCATCTACAAAATTGTGAGAGATTGTTTTCAGAGCTTAATGTTACAGAGATTATGTTACTTTTATACCCCAGTATTTAAGTTCTTGCTTTTTTGTTACATATGAATAAAATCACTGAAAATAAAAATTTTATGAAAAGAAATTTGCTACATTTTGTTAAATTTTATATCCTTTATAGTTAAAGTACTTGATGGAATATTATGTGATTTTAAGCGGTCCGTAATTGTCTGAGCGTAGCGAAGTCTTATACTCAGAGTACGTAACGATATTAAAAGTCAAAAAAATTCTTTCGTCAAGCAAATCTCAAAAAGTACTTGTCGGATTTCGATTCTGTTTGTACCAGAAGGTACCTATGAAGGTAATCTGGTGAATGCACCTACTTTTAAAAATTAATTCCAAATAGTTTAAAAGTTATATTTAAAAAACTGATAAAAAAGCACAATTTATTTGCATACGTCACAGAAATTTGGTGCGCGTGATTTTCACAGGCTGGATATTTTCGTAGATAACCGAATCAGTATATGGAGTAAATAGTAATCATTTACGCACTCAGAAATATTGAATGCAATAAAAAATTTTAAAATTTAATCATGCAGGAAAATAAAACTGTTATTTTTTATATTAAAAAAAATGTCATAAAAACTTTGATTTTGAGATTTTGTGATAATCCCTTTATAGCATTTTTTGATCGCTAAAAGAATGTTTTATATATTTCGCGTATGAAAATTAGAAACAATAACGTTTTTAAATAAAAAGTTTCTTTTATGACATCATTTTCCCTTTATATTTATTTTTATTGCATGTTTTCTATAACTTATATTTTGTTTGTGTGTGGAAGTCAATTCTGGTCACTAATTTTTCGGCACGGATACCACAAGCGCATCAGATTTGGCGCAATTTTTTTAAAAGCCCATTTGACGAAAACTCCGTTTTAAAATAACGCTTACATACACATTTTTAAATTATTTTCTATTTTCAAAAAGAACTTACAGTAAATAAAATAATAATAATAATTAATAATTATAAAAAGAAATATTTTATGTAATTAAAAAAAGGAAATGAAAGTAAATAAACATTTTATGAGTAAATAAACAAATAATAAATAAATAAAGCCGGGTTACCATCTCAGGTAAAATAATGCCATTTTGACGCCAATGATGTTCCCTGGTACATATGTGACATCTTTTCCCATTATTCATCGATTTCCTGTTGGCATACAACTTTGAAATTTGAATTATGTATGCATACCTGGGAGCAATACTAGAATTAGACATTGATTTTTTTTTTTATTCGATCCAAAAAAGGGGCAACGGGGGCTATTTTTTAAAGATTTATACAATTTATACTGCATGAAGGAGCCACTTACCTATTTTTATATACAAGAAGAAGTAAGTGGCATGTAAAAACAATTATAGTATACATAAATAAAATACTTGAGATAATATACTAGAGATATAAGCACCGGGTTTGGCGAGATTTTTTATGCCAATTAGGCGAAAACATCGTTTTGATTACCAGATACATATAGAATGCTATAATAACACGTTATTTATTTATTTTAAAATGAAAAAAATATTAATAAACGAAACATTTTCTGTTATTAAAAAAAAGAAATAACAATCAATTAATGATAATATTTTTAGAGCAAACAATTTATCATAACATTTATATGATAACCAGCATGTTAGGTAACTGAACGTCATTTTGGCACCAATGAGGTACCTCGGTATGTATAGGGCATATATGTGCCATATTTATTTGTAAAACTGAGCATGAACGTTTACCAAGTGTGTTTTCATAGTCGCTTATATCTTTTTGCAACCTAGCGCACCTTTCGAAGCCAAAACTGCAAAAAATAAAAAATAAAAAAATATTTGCAGTTATTATTTTTTTTTTTTTATGTAATGCACATTTTGTAATCAGTAGGCTCGATAATCAGACCTCGTTTTTTTGCTTTAAAAGATGATATTTCTTACGACTTCTTTTTTGGATTCGTCGTTTTTCCTTATTTGATAGTATGCGTCTACTCGTTTTGTAACTTTTTTTTTGTAACTTTCTTCTTTATTAACAGCGACATTTGGATTTCCTATTTCAATAAAAATTCTTCTAAATACAAAGAATTTTGTTAAAATAAATAAATAAATGAAATGCGGACATCTATTGCTCAAAGCACAAAATGTTTCCTATTGAGTTAATAAAAATCAGTAAAAACATAATTTTTATGATAATAAAAAGGTGACTTATGTAATAACAGAGTCATATATTATGTACGTTATGGATTAAGTATGAATATTTCTCCCCCATTTATAAATAATAATAATAATAAAATAAAATGCGGACAGACCAAAGTCTATATTTGACTGAAAACAACAACCATTTTCTAAATGCTTTAAAAAAATGGCCAATGAAAAGTGATATTTCAAAAGTATTATGAAATTAGTTAAAAACCATTTATTTTAAACTAAATTAATAAAAGATTTATATTTTTAATGAAATAAATGGGATTTGAAAAATTATTGGAAATTTATCACCATAGATATTACAATCAGTACTTTGTATGCAAAATGGAACAATTAGGAATACTTTTTGTACCCGAAAAATGGTCGTTGCTTTTTTTAAGGTTAAAAAGTAGATTACGAAATATTTCTATGCAGAGATGCTAAGCCCCCGCTTATTGCATAGCAGAATTTTCTTATAGGAAAAGTTATTTTTTAAATCCGCAGAATGTTCCAATTTAATAAAACATTTTCTGTATTAAAATACCGGTATCCAAAATGCCGGAGACTTGGCAGCTCTGCCTATAACATTTTAATTAATCACGGTACTTTTTTAATCGGATTCAAATTTAGTGAAGACAACGTTTTTTGGCCAAAAGCAGCTTTTTTCGACATGTGTAACTACGATACAATTCCTTGATGCTGAAATAAAATGTTTTGACTTATGCTAATATTGCTTCCTCTTATTTTTTTATTTGGATTTTAAATAAGATGACTCAAAATCGTGTTTTTTTATGTACGGGAAAAATGCATTTCGAGAGAGGGCGAAAAGAGCAATATTTGGCGATTTATTACCTGCGTTTGGCTAAGTGTCTTACTACCTTGTATTTAATACTCTTCACAATACTTCGCTGTTATATGGACTTAGGCACTTTTATAAAAAGTTTGACGTAATTCGGGCTTAAGAAAGTATATTTCTCTATGTATATTTAAAAATGCATCTGCTAGCACTAATTAGATAATTTATGTGTATATAATAGGAGATAAATAGCTTTTGATTCTGTATTTCTATGCTATAAAGCATTAACGTTTGTGTGTTTTTCGTTATCATTGGGAGTACCTAGCCGATTTAAAAAATAATGTGGGCAAAAAATGTTGGTAACCATCTTTGCTGCAAAATATACTATATTTTGCGCAGGAACAATAATCACCATCAATGCACGAGCAAAAAAAGTTCTAAAATTGAGAATTCTTTGATGTTAATATGACTAAAAATTTAAAATCTTTTTTTTTTTTTTTTTTTTTTTTTTGTGGCAATTTTTAAGATATAATATTCTCGCTATGAACGATTTCTAAAACATTCGACAATTTAATTTCACAAATTAAACTTTTTTTCTTTCTAAAAAAGTTTTAAACCCAATTTATTGAGAATATTACAATTTCTAGGATACTGTTGGGGTCAGAAACTATAACTTTGGCATCCCAGTAACTTATAAGATGTAAGTGCTCGTTTAGGACAATTTTTTAAAAAAGGATTCCTTAACTCTTATCGACAACCTCATTGCATCCGTTGAAAACAGATATTCAACATTATAAATTATTCAGACTGATATCACACCATATAAAATACACTCCATTCTCTTCAAACATAATAGTTTATGTTATTTATAGTTTCTCAAATCAGTGCAAAGCTTCTGTTTATGCTCATTACCTCATTTCAAAGAGTTATATCTCCAATATAGGAAAATTTGGTGTTTTATTTTCTGTATTACTTTTAACATTTTGCATATTTCCAATTTTTTATCCATGCATGGTTTGCTCTTCTTTTATAAAGATAGTATATGCAACTTTATATATAAGATTTTGTAATTCTATGATTCAATATGCTTATTTTCATCATATTTTATCACAATGAATGACCAATTAAAGATAACATCTTATTTTCTTTACTTATCGCAAGTTATTAAATTTGTATTCTCAGCAATATCGCTCAGACTAATCCCTCTGAGGGAAGTCCTAGTTATATAAATACGTAGAACCTATGTATGTAGTTCGGTCCATCTATCCGTCTGTATGTTCGAATATAACTGTGTATAAACTACCAACTGAAAAGATTGAAATTTAAGGTTCACAGAGAGGCAGATATTTGAAAACATTTGTTATTAGGTGCAATATCTCATTGTGCATCATAGTTATAAATCATTTTCTGTTACTGTAAAACATATCAGAATTTGAGACGAACTGGGTAAATGTAGAAGCATCCGTCATTGGCTGAAAAGCACAGAAAGAAAAATTTTAGACGTTGCCACCTTCTTGAAACTTCCCCGCCATTTTTCTTTAATGTGAGGAGAAAATTGAAGGTTGTCAGTTTTCATTTGGCAAATGTTTTACGCTGGAAACTATATTGTCAGTAATATGAAATCATCAAGATTCCGAAACTCACCAGACAAATCGGTGAAAATTCTAGGAAATCGATGAGCGCACTCACTACGGAGATGCACATTGATAAGGCCACAATCTGATGTATGGTTTAAGATAAGTACGACTATAAGTGCTAGCTATTTACATAATTACGGTAGCAGCTAAAATTATTCAGATCTTGGTTAATATTACACAGTATTTCGGATACAGTATAGTAACCAAAATTTTTTGTGTGTCCCTATAGATACTATCTGCTTTCTTTGATACAGGAAATAATTTATAGTATTCCTCAGCAATGTATATCAATCTTATAAAATGTTCAATAGTTAATCACAATTAGAACGCGCACCAAACAATGTTCTCCCTATACTATTATTTAATGGAATACTTTTGTGTGGTTTATAAAACTATATATATTACGAATGTACCTCATTTCCATATTTGATGTACACTGTTAAAAATTTTGCTCTAGTTTGAACCAAATTTTGATGCTCAGAAGCTGCTATCATAAGATTGTGAAATCTCGTATCAACATTTGGTACTTCCTATTTCAGCCTCGTTCCAACTGTTGGAAGTATGCTTCAACAGGAGCTACAAATATTGGTTCAAGGTTTCACCATCTTACAGTAGCAGCTATTGAGCACCAAATTATGGTTTACGCTTGGACAATATTTTTAACAGTGCACAATTTTTGACATATTTTCCTTGTATTGTAAAAATATGCATGATGATTCTATAAATACATCTTTACAAGAGGAAGATTTTTTTTCATAATTCATGTACAAGTTTTTAATGTAAAAACAAATTCAATAATGTTCATAAGCTATAAAGACTAGCTGAGATCAAATCTTAAAAAAACCAAAATTATAGATTAATTTATAAATTAATAGTTTTTAAAATTTTAGTTGGATTTTGTAAGTTGTCTTTTTAACCCTCCACTTTACACATGCAACATCTGTTTACATGCCTAACAGATAAATCTCATTATGTGCTAACTGTTGCCAACTTCTTTGTCTAATTATGTGCTAATTGTTCTAAAAATTATATCATTAACTATAATTCTCATTATGAATTTGGCCAATATGACCTGTATCTCTGGTCATAAACAGTTTAAAGATTGGAATAAAATTTATTTTGTCGATCTCAAAAGGCTTCATTTGATGAAAAATTAGAATTTCTTCTTAAAAAAAAAGCTATTAAGGCAAGAGTTTACTTTCATTATCCTTACGGAATACTTAAAAGTATTGATATAAAAAAATTGCAGAGTGTTAATCACGTAAAATTGATTAATTTAAGTTCATTTAGTTGCAATATATAGCAATGCAATTTTTTAAAACCCTTATTGAAGGTATGTGTATAATTTTTAGCTGAAAATTGGAAAGTAATTTTTTTTACTAATTTTCATTTATAAAACCAATATATAGATTCAAAATTGTGTTTTCATAAAAAATAGAAAAAATTTTTCAATGAAGGGTTAGCAAGTATGTTTTTTCTTAACTCACATTACTTTTAGTTTACTTTATAAATATTCGTTTGAATATTTTACTCTCTTTACTTTATATTCCGCAATCCCTAACTTACTCAAAGACCAACTAAAAATAAAAAGCAAAAAATAGATTTATTATATAATACAAAAGAAACGAAAAAGAATTCAAGCACGGCTTTTTAAAAATAAGCCAATAAAATGTGAATATAAAATGTATTGTTTATCACAAAGAAACATGGCTTTTCCTGCTAAAACTTATTTTAATGGAAGATATATTTCTATGTAAATGATCTATAAAACATATA
Organism: Maratus speculifer; assembly: GCA_964019185.1. NCBI lineage: Eukaryota > Metazoa > Arthropoda > Arachnida > Araneae > Salticidae > Maratus > Maratus speculifer. The sequence goes on along the minus strand of OZ025295.1, from coordinate 115,119,805 downwards.
TTTTCTCCCTTTTGAGTTTTATCGGAATTATGTTTTACCATCAGAGACCTTCTTCAGATATAAAAAATCAAACGAAATGCATTATCATCGGAATGTTTTTCTTTTTGTTTATGATGGATTCTTTTCTTTTCTTTTCTTTTACAACCTTTTAGAAAATTGTACATTATCATGTTTTTGAAAGTGCACATTGTTGTCCAATTATTGTCGCTTCATCTATCTCAATAACCATTAGTTTATGCAGATAATTTTACTTTACAGCTTTAAATTTTTTATTAAAAACACACTGAAGCAATTTAGATTTTGGTTTTAGGAATATGTATTAACTGAGATTTGTTCTTATATATTTTTTTTTTACTTCGGAAACACACAAATCATTTTAATGAGAAATAGATTCTTTGAGGGATAAATTTTTTCGGAGAAACACAATTATGGCTGATATTTAAGATCAATAATTTTGAGTTTATCTTAGGGGGATTTTAACTTTCTGTTTTCTTCCATATTTTGCTATTTTTTTTAATCAAAAGTAAAAACAGTAGGACAAAAAAACTTTTTAAACATATTTATTTACCTGAATGGATATTCAGGTGTTGAGTGTTTCGTTTTTGACATAACCAGGTCTGATATGCTATCAATTAAAATAATCTGATCTGTAAGATGTAAAATTGGCGGTTGATCCAATTACGAAAGCTTAATCCATTATCTTTTAAATACTTTCCTAAAGTAACGGAAGATATGCAGAAAAAAATAAAAAGAAATGATGAATTATGAAGTGCTGGCCGCCTTTGAAGACCAGTTTGGTCTCTCTTTGAATGTGTACTAAGCATTAAATCATATTGCTTGTTTTCATAAGTTATTTTAATTGTTCAATTTTCTGCCAAGTTAGATGATTCCGCTGGAGAAATAAACACAGATGTCATATACGTACTACATTGCCGCGATTGCAACAAAATGGCAGTTATATGTGCCTCACCTGGTAACCCAGCTATTGTTATTTGTTAATAAACTGTGTGTTCACTTTTATTTTCTTTTTCAAAAACATATAAACTGTTTTATTCTATAAATATTAACTTAACTTTTTATTTGTTATTATTTCTTTTTTAAAATAATAGAAATTTCTTTTTTTTTTTTTAAATAATAGGAATTAGTTTAAAAATATGTATTAACTGGTATTTAACAACGAATTTTCGCCAATTGGCGTCAGAAAATAACGCGCCAATGTGGTGCATCTATGAAACCGGATTAATCAAGAACTCAGTATTTTTATGCTCGCCTGGCGCAGATAATAAATCGACAAATGTTGTGCCCGTGGCATTTTTTCGTATTTCTTTAATTATTTAAAATATAGTAATATCACTCATTTTATTTATAATGTATAACTTTAATTTGAAACGGAAAAGTTTAAAATTCATGACTTGTATTTATTTTTTTTTAAGTAAAAAGAACAGAAAAAAAATAATGACATTTTGAAGATCCATAATTGCAGCGAAGGAACAAAATATAAATAAATCCCAATTTATCATACCCTAAATCTTACCAAAGGACTTTTACACAGTAAACAATAAAATGCGTTTCATTTGGACGTCGCCATTAAACAATTAACAAATAATCGTGATTTTTGTGAAACAAACATTTGCATAATATATAGATAAATTATAGAATAATATTTTCGTAAAATAATATATATATATTTAATTTATCGAATAATACTAAATAATAAAATTAATAAATGAAAGAATAGATAATATTTCGTAATCTGAGTTTTAGTCTTTAATAGTCAAATGTTTTGGGAAAAACAAACCGGAATTTTACAAGTAGCCTCACTGTGTAGATCTACAGTGCACGTTTTCATTTTACAGTCGAGTACATATGTTTACTTTTACTTTACCGCATAAATTTTTTATTCTATTCAAGATGTTTAAAGAATAGAAAATATGTTTTACTGTCATATATATAACTTCGGCACATATTTCTTGACATTCATCCTGTAATCCGACATGCTTCAAGTAACTAAAGTGCCGGTTTATAAGGTGTTTACTGTATTTAAAATGTTTCAAAATATGTCAGATATGTAAAGGCAGGTATTAGAGACCAAAGTAAGCAGATTTCTTATAGGAATGTGAATATGGAAATAGAATGTTTAGTTAGTAAAAGACGCTGTTGAATTCTGTAAATAAAAACACTTCTTTGGCTTAAATCGTTATTCTTCGCACAGATTTCGAGAAACTTGCGTCGTAACACCAATGTGAAGTATGCCGAGATGCACTTTATGTATGGGGCTCTACAACAAAATAGAGCGGTTGCTCAAATGATGTACATGAAATTATTCCAGGATAATAGGAATAGCCTGGATCTCCAAACATTTGAGCGTCTTGACCGAGAATTATGCACAAGTATAGACCATTTTATGCTTCGAGACGTGATAAGGGCACTGAAACATATCAAATATTTCATGAAATGAAGAAGCAATACTATGCACAGTAGAGGAAAGTCCTAAAACAGGCTCGAGAGCTTTTGGACGTGTGTTGGATGTGCATCCTTTTCTTGCACAATCTCATACATGAAATGCATTTTGGCAAGTTCCGCATTGGTGTAATTGTTCAAGTTGTTCTAAATTCATGCGGGAAAGAACGATTCAAATCTGGGGGCGAAGCGCCTTCATCCGTCTAACTCAACAGAACTTTAGACTGCCTCAACGCTGCATTTCTGCATCCACATTCCTATATAAAATCAGGTTATTTAGGTTCCTCCAAACTTCCTTTACATTTCTGATGTATAATTTTGAAACACTCTGTATACTCCAAAACCTTAGTGGGTCTATACAATCGATTTTAAACTTTTAGATATCATGGTTATTTGTTTTGCATTTCCTTTCTTTCTGTGTATCCCCAGAATTTAATACTGGTTTTCAAATCATAAAAATTACTGATTTTTTATATATAGGATGTCCACTGTCAACGGTGGCCAATGGCTAATTTCTAAACCGTTAGTCATAGACATATAGTTCCAGTTGCAAAAAATGCTTTAAAAAAGGTAAAGAATTGTTTTTCAAGCGATTTAGGTCAAAAAAAGTTTTTATTAAAAGATTACGAAAATTAACTTCTTATATGGTTTCCAGGTCCTATAAGTGATACTTAGCAAAAATTTTTCATCACCCTATCAAGCAATACAAAAAAGGTCCCATTCATCTGACACTAAAATTGATCGAGTTATGAAACTTCAAATTTCATGACTTAAACCATTTTTCTGCAGCTGAAAACGAATGAATTTGATTTAGTTTTCAAGGAACGTATACTAAAAGCTTAAATTATTTTAAAGGGCATTCATTTAAACGCTGTTTAATAGCTAATTACTAAACCATTTTTTCCAGACGTTTAGTTCCAATTACAAAAATGTTTTTAAACAAGGTAAAGAAATATTTTTAAAGCAATTTAACTGAAGGTACCGTATAAGTTTTAAGGTAGTGTTAATTTTATTAATTAACTTCTAGATTGGTTAAAGTAGTTGAAGACGTGAGTTTTAAAATTCTCTTCATTGAGAAAATAAAATTTTGGGAAATCACGATTTTATTTTTAAAAAGTGTGTTATTTTGATAAGTTTATTTTTTACTTAAAACGTTCGTATGTAAGTTTTCCTAGTTCAAAATTTCTATTCAAATTTTAACTCACTTCCAAATATCCTATCGAGGTTCAATTTGCACGCTTATTTATATCCAATGACATTGTAATATTAATACAATTTTCGGCGCGTACCATTTATTTATTTTATAGGACTACACCAAATTCTGTTACGTTAATTAATCTAATACAATTTTAAATATATGTCATTTTGTAACAATTGTAACTGTTGCTTTTCATAATTTAAATTAAAAACTCTCCGTTATTTTTTACTTATATTTTTAGTACATATTTTGCTTTAATATGAAATCATCAAAATAAATTAAAAAATAATATTGTTAAATTATTTTATTCTCAATGTTTAATGTTAAATTTTATATGAAGCGTTTCTTTTTATTTCCAGTAAATTTGTGACCGACCCCTAATTTGCAGCAAAAAATATGCTTCAACTTTAAACAGCTATTACTCGGTTTGCTTAAATCGCAGAGAAATGGGACTTTTTTTATATTACTTGTCACAGTAGCGGTAAAAATTTACTAAATATCACTTATAGGACCCAAACTAACACGCTACACAAACTAAAATAGTTACAGCAAATCCTACAAGACTGGATTCGCTGGAGTTCAGGAAATTAAAAAAGTCTCTATTAGGCTGTAATTAAATGCACTGTAAAAAAAAATCCGATAAATTTACAACAAAAATTGCTGGCAGCAATGTTGCCAACAGTTTTTGCCGTTAAAATTGCGGTAAAATTAGACATAATTCTTTTTATAACATCTAATTTTACTGCAATTGTTACAGCAAAAAATGCTGGCAACATTGCTGCCGGCAGTTTTTGCCGTAAATTTAACAGGTTTTTTTTTTTTTTTTAAATGTAAATTATTTTGAATGCGAGTTATACGCAGACCTCTTTGATTTTGAGAACCACAGTTTAGCGACATCTAAAGTAAGCTTTTTTAGTGAAAGTAAATAAGAAAAGAGAAATTGTAGCATAAAGTACTTTTATGTACAATATAAGTATATAATAAATATTGTGTATTATAAGTATATTATAAATATTGTGTATTATAAGTATATTATAAATATATTATAAATATTTCTTTGTTTACGAATAATTAAAAAATATATAAAAAAATTAACTTATTTAATGGGATTGTTTCTGTTCTTAGTATTTACGTGATAATTCTTTACTGCTATATAAACAAGAATCGTGCGTGTGTAAAACTGTTCTGGACCACCAGAAGGGACTCTGTAAATGAAAAGAAAAAATAATCTATATCCGAATGCAGTCTAGGTCAAAAATGTGGAAAATGTCCGAAAAAAATCTAAAAATGTATCTAATCTGTCGGCCGATTTCTGTGAGTTATTTTATTATATATTTCCTATTTTTTTAAAGCCGATCAAATTAACTGATTTTTAAAGGCGAGACGCGGGTTGACAACCCTTGCTCTTAGGGGGCTGAGATCCCCAGTATTTATAAAACAAAACATGAGATATACTAATTAATCGCGACTGCGTATCGATCCCGGACCCGCTGGTCAGCGAGCGAACGCTATACCAAGTGAGTTACCATCAACCTTGCCCTTCCTTTTCAAAGGAAGTACTTAAGCTGTCATAATATTAGACCCCTTGTTTCTCAAGAGCAAAGGAGCGTTGTACAAAATCCAGTGATTCTGAGACTAAGGCATATCTGCTCTACATCATATATTAATATAATCAAAATCTGTAATTATCAAGTTTGGATCTCTCCTTGTATGATTGCTTTTAAAAATGCACTATGCGTTTCAAAATGGTTCAATTAAATCAAATATATATTTTTAGTTTATTCAACGGTAATGATTTGTTACATTAATTTGAATGTATTGCAAAGTGTTTCATAATCTATGGTTGAAGAATGATTTTTTTTTCCTGAAATGACATGATCGGGGGGCAAAAAATACCATGCTTAACTATCAGATTTTCATTTAATCCGAACAGTTTATTAAATGTTCTCGAGAGGCAGATTAACGGAGAAATTTTAATCATAGAACTCCTTTCGTTACATTAGAAAGTGTTTGAGAATGTAAATTAATGCTTCATAAATTTATTTTTATTTTCAAAACTTTGATAGTTACAGTATTGCATCTTAAAATATTCTTTTCGTCTCCTTTTTTCCCCTATACGTTAAGAAATATCTTTGACATTTAGGATATCCATGTTGAATAATGGATTTAACGTACTTGAAATTCAGAGATGGCTGGTAAAAAATTTGAAGTATGTTTGAGATCATTTGTAAAACTGTCTTCTCAGCTTTCTGTTAATATATTGACACAATTTTTTAGTCCCAGGATTTTTTTTTAAACTATGTAATTTTACTTATATTTTATAGTTAAAAACTTGTCACAGAAGTATTAAAACTGTTAAAACATGAACTTAAAGTTTCTAGATTTCTGTATGTTGGCGACGAGAAGAAAAATAACTTGATCTTTTTTTTTTTTAACCTAACGGAACTTTTTTGGGATTTATAAATGTTTTTATACCTAACCAAGAGAAAAAAATTCATGCAACAAGCATAGATTATGAAACACTTTCCAACATCAACAGAATAATGAAACTGAAGTACAAGTTAAAATATTATATCACATTCAACAATATAAATTTCTTTTTTTTTTTACACAAGAAGTAATTGTAGCAAACCTAAGTACACAATTTTTTTTATATGAGAAATAGTTTAACATAATTAACTTAATTAAAATATGCGCAAATAATGATCCTCCCATCTATACCATTCTGCAACGAAATTCTTTCGTGGTGCCCCGACTTATTTGACATCCTGTATTTATTTGCTTCAAACAATACATAATACTATACATTGAAATATAAAATTGCACTACACTATTGTACGTTATATGCGCAAGGTTCGCACACTCCTTGGAATTTCCAAGGACTCTGGCACCACTATTAAAAATAAGAAAATTTACATTTAATTTTTAAACCACAACATTCGTAATCCCCGCCTTCATTCACAGATTTTACGATACTTTTCTGCAGTGAAACACTTTGAAAACATCCTTAAAATTTAGTGGTAAAACTGTGCGAACCCTGTATGAGATACTGGCTTTTTTGTAAAATTTTAAAAACAGTGTAACAAAATCCATATCCATCCGTTTGATGAAACAATGACGGTTTGCAGTTTTCTTTTTAGATCCTTTGAACCACTAACTCATTTTTTTACTTTTTGAACATACAAAGTAAAGAAGATGTTGCAATTTTGATTTACAATAGGATATTTGAGTGAACTTGGTAAGTCCCAAATGGTACTTTCGAATGAGATCTCATTTTGCGAAAATGGTATAGACAGCTGTTGTAAGAGCTCTATAAAACATGTGGTTATGAAGATGTGTATAAGGAAGTTTTGAAGTGAATGTGAACAATGCGATATAAAAAAGTTCCGATCTTATGTCTTTTATAATTGAGAAAGCTCTTGAATTGGCGAAGTCACTGGGATACGACGAATTTCGAAGAAGCAGTGGATAATTTGAAATTTCTAAGCGAAGATAGGTAACTGAAACAAAAGTAATATCTGGTGAAAATAAAAAGAAAAGTTGCTATTAATGACTCTGAAAATTGTATAATTGTGACATTGAGTAATAAATAAATAAATAAATAAATAAACAAAAAAAAAAGCCAAAAAAACAAACTTTCTTTAAAGGACATGAGACTGCTTTATTTTTCGAATGTTTGCCTCAAAGGATATTAACATTTAAAAAAGAAAAATGCGTCGAAAGCAATTTCTCCCAAAAGTATGAAATTTTCTACAAATTAATTGTATTTTCCAAAAAAATCATCTAGTCGATTTTTACTCAATATGGTAATGCATCTTTATGAATACTGAAGCATTTTAGATATCTTATTATTTTTTTCTATCTTTTAAAGCAGAATGCTCTGTAAACAATTTCTTTTTTTATTTCCGGTTTTCGACGGGCACGTTTTAGAGGTCAGGTATTCTAAAAAAATACGTTTTTACAAAATGTCTGTCTGTCAGTGTGTGTATCTGAGTATCCGTGTATATCCATATGTCGACATTGTACCATGAAAAAGTGTATGAAGATATGCATAGAATTGAACCAATTTTTTTGTGTTTGTTTTTGTCTGTGGCATCAGGTCCTCCTTTAAGTTTGAAATATTCCGCCAAAAGAGGGCATTGTATCAGTGATTATGGTTGGCTGTATGAATTTTAATGGCGCAAGGTCTCTTTAGGGACATGCTGCGCCAAGAACAAGATGTGAATTAATGACAAAATGTAAAAGTCTCATACTAAAGACTAAAATTAAAAGAAGTAATGTGATGAAACATGTGAAAAAAATGTCATTAAGACTAGGTCAGTAAAATTAAAATGGAATGATTAAAAATTGTTAAAATCATATGAATAGTAAAGTAATAAGACCTGAAATATTAAAAGCCAAATACTACATAATATCATATATATTTGAAACACAAGTTAATAAAATCAGTTGGGAACAAATTCTTCTAGTATGGTATTTTCAGCATCATCCGAGTCATTGCTATATGACTCGGATTCCATAGCCTCTTCCACATACTGTTTCAGCTGCTTAAGAACCTTAACGTTTTTTATGCATGAACTAAGGTTCGAAAATTTTTTCCCTCTCCCCACAGTCTTCCATTGCGGAGAGGCTAAAGTTAAGGTTTTCTTCTGATCTTTTTGTACAGGGTTTTTTTTTTCAGATTCTGTTTTCTAATATTATGGGATTTCTGTTGTATGTTGATATTTGTGGCAGCTTTGGTCTTTGTCTGGGGTTCAGGTGATTTTTTGGATAGAGTTCTTAATTTTTGTCGTCGTTTCTCTAAGTCAATTATTTTAACAGGTTCAGATGATGGTAGCCAGCGATCTAATTGTGGATTCCCAGAACATTTAGTAGGGAGAGAGATATCACGGGATTCTTTGATTGGGGTGTTGGTTGATTGAGTCTTAAGTGAATTACTTGGTAGATAAGAAGAGTCAGTCTGACTCAAATGTGTCTTATGGATTTTGATTGCTGCTTAAGTAAGCTGGAGTAGGAATTCCAATGGATGGATTCAATAAGTTTGCGAGCATCGGAGTAAGACAAATTTTGAGTAATCTTTATTGTAATTATTTTTTTTCACACTTACAATTAGGGCAAGTGCGAGAATATGCTGTGTGATCACTTTTACAGTTGGCGCAGCGTTCGAATTTTTCACATGATATATTGTCGTGGCCGAGCTCTGCACAACGCGTGCAGGTAACAGATCCACGGCAGTGGTGTTTGCATGACCCTAACGCTGGCATTTAAAACATCTGAGAGGGTTTGGTGTATATGGTCGGACTGAACAGTTTAGATAGCCAGCTTTAATTTTAGTTGGTAAAGTAGGACTATTGAATTTAGAATGATATATTTCGTACGCAGAACTTGTTCAATGTGACGGATAGTAACATCTATGACATTTTGGTCTTTTAAATTTTCTAAAAGTTCAGTTTTAGTAGAGAATAACAGATCAGGTTCAGATATGAGACCACGACTTGTATTTAGAGTTTTATGTATTTGTACGGAAACAGAAAAAGTGCCTATTGAAGAGCAATTAGAGAGAAATTGTGACTGTTTAGCTGTAGAAATCTCAACTAGTAGATCCCCAGATATAAGTTTTTTAAGAGAATGACCATCCCCCAAGACTGACTGGAATGTTTTTGCTATGAGAAATGGTGAAGTTTATTAAATGAACTATCAGATGGGCTATCAGTACGTTTAATGATGAAAAAGCGAGTGAATGATAGAGTCTGTACAGTTTGTTGCTCTCCACAAGGGAGAGGATTAGAAGGAATAGAAATATTTCCATCCATATTAAAAATATTAAAATTCAGACCCCGGCTGCACCACCCACTATCGAGCCCAAAAAGGGGATGTACAATTGTGCAACAGTGCTAACCAGGGCCCATACGGTCACAAGACAACCCTATGTCAGTCTCCATCCTTAATGAAATGACTATTAGTTGCTTGATCACTTGATCCCTTAGCCAGTGACGAAAGTCAGCTGACCGGCCGGTTGATGCATACGGGACCAATAGGCACCTCCCGTCTACCTGAAGCAGAGGCCAAAGCAGTGTGTTGGTTTCCCTCAACTGCCAGGATCCCTCTTTCCAGGGACACGGGTCACCACGAACGGCCAGCACGTGGGTGGTTTACAATTCCCCATGAGTTGACACACAGGATGATATCGGTTCATGCGGAATCGCCCTCACCTCCGAAGAGGAAACCACAATGAGAGTGAAACAAAGAGTAAAGGAAGAGCAGAGGAGTAAAACGAAAAGGAAAGGAGAAAGATCAGTCAGGTGCCCGGGGTTGTGAAGCCCGTGAATACCAAAAGAAGGTATCCTCTTGGGGGGGGGGGTAACAGTGATTATGGTGTCACTTTCAATATTGTACTGTCCAAAAGTGTATGAGGTTATGCAAAGAATGGAACCAGATTTTCATGTAAGCGTTTGGTTATGGCTAGTTGGTCCTTCCTGCATTTGAAAAAAAATCCGTTAACTGTGAATGTTCTTGGCTGTGGCAAGCAGATCCTCCTTCAATTATATATATTCCTCCGAAAGGTGTCACTGTAATAGCGATTTTTGTGACATTTTCAATATTGTACTATCGAAAAGTGTATGAGGTTATGAATAGAATTGAACCAAATTATTTATTTGGCTATGGTCAACAGGCCCTCCCTGAATTAAAAAAATTGACGGAAGGGGACACTATAATCGGAATATCTGTGTCATTTTCTTTATTGCACCATCAAAAAGTATATGAAATTATGCATAGAACTGAACTAATTTTTTGCGTATGATTATTTTTGGGCTTGACAAGCAGGTCCTCGTTGAATTTGAAACAAATCTGTTGGACTGGAGCGCTGTAAAAGCAATTTTTGTGCTATGTTAATCATTGTAATATCGAAAAGTATATAAAGTCATGTACAGAATTGAATCAAATTTTTTGTGTATGTTTTTGGCTGTGGCCAGCATATCGTCTTTGAATTTAGAAATATTCTGTGGAAAAAACGCTTTTTATGTAACTTTCAAGATTCTTCGTAGCTCTATCGTCCATCGGCTCGTGCAGAAGTGGGAACGTGTCCTGATAAGCCGACTATTTGCAAACAGCTAATGGTATCAGAATAAGGGAAAACAATTGATTTTGATAAATATCATGGTCTACATTAAGTCGTTTTTACTCCGATTAATTAAATGAAGCAGAAATTTAAGATGAAAATCAAAGTTTGTATAGCATTGAATTAATTATATTAAAGCGTTAGCTTGTGTAACTGTTTTTCAAAACATTAAAATGTACATATGAAATAGAAGAAAATTTTGGGATTTTCACATCCAACTAATTTTTCTAAGAGAAGAAAAGTTCAACCAAAACAATTTCTTACTTTTTTCTATCTACAAAAGAAAAAAGTAATCGAAATTTTTTCGATTTCCAGTTTTCGTCGGATTTACACGTTTTAGTGGTCAGAGATTCCAATAAACACGTTTTTACAAAATGTCTGTCTGTCCGTGTGTCTGTCTCTGTGTTCGTATGCCGCCATTCTATCATGAAAAAACGTAGGAAGATGTGCATAGAATGCAACCAAATTTTTTGGGAATGTTTTTGGCGGTGGCAAGTAGGTCACCTTCATTTTTGAAATATTCCGTCGAAAGGGGGCACTCCAATAATGATTTTTGTGTCATTTTCAATGTTGTACCGGCTAAAAATATATGAAGTTACGCATCGAAGTGAACCAAATTTTTTGTGTAAGTGTATAGCATGGCTAGTTGGTCTTCCCTGAATTTGAAAGAAATCCGCCGGAAGGGGGCGCTGTAATAGCGGTTATTCACATAGATTTTGAAAACTTTAAATTACTTAAAAAACTCGGTCCTTTGATCTAGATACTAAATTTTAACAAAATAATATAAGTACATAAAAAAGCCTGATCTGCAAGGTATAATTGTGTCTAATCTACTTATTCACTATTTCAGTCATCACAATTTCAATTTACATCAAATGTGAATAAGACAAATTAAAAATGTGTTTTTCTAACAATAGTTTTCAATTACTTAAAAAAACTTATTTAAAACGTTACAAACTTATTCGCTTGATTTAATGTATACTTTAGATTTTTAAAATTATCACATAATTTTTTAATGAAATATCTGCGAACCATAAATAAAAAGGCTTAGTATAAGAATTTTTAGAAAAAGTATCCTTAAAAGAGAATTATTCTGTAAATATTTTTTGGGGTTACTCTATTAACTTTTCGCTATCAAAATATTTATATAACATGTACACGATATTAAATTTTTGTGCCTTTAAATTTTTAGAAAAATCTTTAGACACATTTTGACAAGCTGAATTATTAAATGTTTCATCTATATTATTGATGTCCCCGCAGGTATACATGTTCGGAACAAATATCAACATTAATTTACAGTTTTTGCTTCAAATTTTTAGGTTTTCCAGTTATTTTAGTTTTCGATCTTTCTCAGTTGGTTCATCTTATGACACATTTGTCAAATGTGATTTGGACTGATCTATTATTCATACCAATGAAATTTATATGGCTGCATTGAAAACTGATGCATTTTAGTTATTCGTTTTTTATTTAAGAAACTGGAAAAGTTTTACGAAAAAAATTTTCATAATTTATAAGCAAATAACAGGATTGGAATAAACGTGTAAATGTATTCAAGAATTGCGTGCATAGTTTTTGAAAAGTTTAAATCGTTAACGAACTCAGTCTTTTAATTAGAAGAGACCATCAAATGAAAATTCTTTAAACATTTTGTCAATAGTTGATAGAATTAATATTAACTATTGACATTTTAAAAAAGAATTTCATTCTGTGTTAATTGGATGAACTGGACGTTATTCCTATGTACCCCATTTTCGTCTCTATAGTTATTTTTAAGTTTTCTGTTGCATTTTGATAAGATATTGTTAGTTAAAGGTGAAACAGCATTTAAAATATATAGTCTTTATTTTGCATACTTCTTATTTTTGAAACATTTTGTTTTCGCAGTTCACAACCAGTTATCTTATTTTTGCGAAAAAGTTTTCGCGAATAAATAACTCGTTAGTAATTGTAACCATAAATAATATTTGGCGATTTATCACTTAAAAAAATCTTAAATTTTTTAAAAAATAATTTTTAAGTCAGTTATATTAAAATGTCATAAACACAAGTCATCAGTACATATTGTTGAGAATTCTAGCATATCAGGAAGTGCTATACAAATCAACTACAAAATTCTATCTTTCAATACAAAAACTATGTTAAGTTAAATAAAATAGTGTAAAATAAGTACATAAAAGAACATGTCCTGGCGGATTCATAGCAATATCTAATTTCAATCATTATTCCTACTAAAAACTAAAACTCTGTGGCATTACAATCCATGGAAAATCAGTACCAATAGTGTTCATCCCTATTTATTTTAGAACCGAAGTATGTGTCTTTGCCAGGTGGTCAGCCTAAAGAGAGATCCTCAGTGATTAGTACCCAAACAAGCTTATTACGCATTTTATCGATCCCGACGTCTGACGTAAAGTGTATGTCAACGCGTCCTTTGGATTAAAAAATTCGTTTGTGGTACTTTTGAAAAATGAATTTCCTTTACAAAATTCTTATAGCATATACCTGTGGCTTCCGGTAATAACCAGGTAAGGCACATTTTTGAAAAAAATTGAGATAATTTGGGAAAATGTAATTTTAAAAGAGTACGTTCATCTGCCATAGTACTGAAAAATGAAAATTGAATACTTCTTGTCATAGGTCGACTATAAATTTTCATTTAAAAATTGAAAATTTTTTTAATTGACTCTCAATTAATAAAAACCATTTTTTATAACTATTTTGGCGAATAAAGAGGTTTTTGTATCCTAATTGAATGTAGTGAAAATTATTAAGTTCTAATCTATTTTATAAAAGTAATGATAAAAAGATATTTGAAAATTTTAAACGTTAATTACTCAAAATATTAAAAATGTGCCTTACCTGGTTATTACCGGAAGCCACAGACATATCCGGTATTAATTTTCTGACATTTTTTACCAAGCTGAAAATACATTTCGACAAGTTGAATAAAGAAGGATCCAAATCTACTATAAATCCACGAAGATCAACAATTTGTAACAATTATAACAATCAGTTTCCTATTTTCATTTCATCTTTTACATTTTAGTCTCTAGTTATTTGTATTTTTCGATGTAACCTTACGGCATATTTAGCAAATGTGAATTGAAGTTATCTTATTATTCCTATTTGTGCATCATGTATGCTCTATTTTCTAAGCAAAAGGAAATATATGTTGGGATAAAAAGTAATGTTCGGCTAAAAAAATCTCAATAAACACTTAGTGCATCTTATTCAGAAAAAAAGAAGGATTACACAGGGGTCTTCCTTTTGATAACGATAACTGTTAAAACGTGTTTGCACGTTTTTATTAGTAAATCTTCCGTATATGATTATTTTGTGAAACATTTTCTAAGCTGTATAAAGAAGGATCAAAATCTATTATAAATCCAAGTAGACCAACAATTTGGAACAGCTATCACAAACAGTTTCCTACTTTTATTTCATCTATTACCTTTTCTTCTCTAGTTATTTGTATTTTTCGTTTTTTACAAATTCTTAATCTTACAACATATCTAGGAAATACGAATAGTTATCTTATTTTTCCCACATATGTATCTTCCACGCTTTTTTTTTTCTAAGTAAGAGGAAATTTGTGTGAGGGAAAAAAGGAATCATCTGCTTAACAAATCTCAGTAAGCACTCGGTGTATCTTATTCCTCCCCCCCCAAAAAGAAAAAGAAGATGAATTAAGCAGGGGACTTTCTTTAGAGAACAAAAATTCATAAAACGTGTTTCCATGTTTTTATCCATAAATATTCTATATGATTATTTTGTGAAACATTTTCTAAGCTGTATAAAGAAGGATCAAAATCTATTATAAATCCAAGTAGACCAACAATTTGGAACAGCTATCACAAACAGTTTCCTACTTTTATTTCATCTATTACCTTTTCTTCTCTAGTTATTTGTATTTTTCGTTTTTTACAAATTCTTAATCTTACAACATATCTAGGAAATACGAATAGTTATCTTATTTTTCCCACATATGTATCTTGCACGCTTTTTTTTTCTAAGTAAGAGGAAATTTGTGTGAGGGAAAAAAGGAATCATCTGCTTAACAAATCTCAGTAAGCACTCGGTGTATCTTATTCCTCCCCCCCAAAAAAGAAAAAGAAGATGAATTAAGCAGGGGACTTTCTTTAGAGAACAAAAATTCATAAAACGTGTTTCCATGTTTTTATCCATAAATATTCTATATGATTATTTTGTGAAACATTTTCTAAGCTGTATAAAGAAGGATCAAAATCTATTATAAATCCAAGTAGACCAACAATTTGGAACAGCTATCACAAACAGTTTCCTACTTTTATTTCATCTATTACCTTTTCTTCTCTAGTTATTTGTATTTTTCGTTTTTTACAAATTCTTAATCTTACAACATATCTAGGAAATACGAATAGTTATCTTATTTTTCCCACATATGTATCTTGCACGCTTTTTTTTTCTAAGTAAGAGGAAATTTGTGTGAGGGAAAAAAGGAATCATCTGCTTAACAAATCTCAGTAAGCACTCGGTGTATCTTATTCCTCCCCCCCAAAAAAGAAAAAGAAGATGAATTAAGCAGGGGACTTTCTTTAGAGAACAAAAATTCATAAAACGTGTTTCCATGTTTTTATCCATAAATATTCTATATGATTATTTTGTGAAACATTTTCTAAGCTGTATAAAGAAGGATCAAAATCTATTATAAATCCAAGTAGACCAACAATTTGGAACAGCTATCACAAACAGTTTCCTACTTTTATTTCATCTATTACCTTTTCTTCTCTAGTTATTTGTATTTTTCGTTTTTTACAAATTCTTAATCTTACAACATATCTAGGAAATACGAATAGTTATCTTATTTTTCCCACATATGTATCTTGCACGCTTTTTTTTTCTAAGTAAGAGGAAATTTGTGTGAGGGAAAAAAGGAATCATCTGCTTAACAAATCTCAGTAAGCACTCGGTGTATCTTATTCCTCCCCCCCAAAAAAGAAAAAGAAGATGAATTAAGCAGGGGACTTTCTTTAGAGAACAAAAATTCATAAAACGTGTTTCCATGTTTTTATCCATAAATATTCTATATGATTATTTTGTGAAACATTTTCTAAGCTGTATAAAGAAGGATCAAAATCTATTATAAATCCAAGTAGACCAACAATTTGGAACAGCTATCACAAACAGTTTCCTACTTTTATTTCATCTATTACCTTTTCTTCTCTAGTTATTTGTATTTTTCGTTTTTTACAAATTCTTAATCTTACAACATATCTAGGAAATACGAATAGTTATCTTATTTTTCCCACATATGTATCTTCCACGCTTTTTTTTTCTAAGTAAGAGGAAATTTGTGTGAGGGAAAAAAGGAATCATCTGCTTAACAAATCTCAGTAAGCACTCGGTGTATCTTATTCCCCCCCCCCAAAAAAGAAAAAGAAGATGAATTAAGCAGGGGACTTTCTTTAGAGAACAAAAATTCATAAAACGTGTTTCCATGTTTTTATCCATAAATATTCTATATGATTATTTTGTGAAACATTTTCTAAGCTGTATAAAGAAGGATCAAAATCTATTATAAATCCAAGTAGACCAACAATTTGGAACAGCTATCACAAACAGTTTCCTACTTTTATTTCATCTATTACCTTTTCTTCTCTAGTTATTTGTATTTTTCGTTTTTTACAAATTCTTAATCTTACAACATATCTAGGAAATACGAATAGTTATCTTATTTTTCCCACATATGTATCTTGCACGCTTTTTTTTTCTAAGTAAGAGGAAATTTGTGTGAGGGAAAAAAGGAATCATCTGCTTAACAAATCTCAGTAAGCACTCGGTGTATCTTATTCCTCCCCCCCAAAAAAGAAAAAGAAGATGAATTAAGCAGGGGACTTTCTTTAGAGAACAAAAATTCATAAAACGTGTTTCCATGTTTTTATCCATAAATATTCTATATGATTATTTTGTGAAACATTTTCTAAGCTGTATAAAGAAGGATCAAAATCTATTATAAATCCAAGTAGACCAACAATTTGGAACAGCTATCACAAACAGTTTCCTACTTTTATTTCATCTATTACCTTTTCTTCTCTAGTTATTTGTATTTTTCGTTTTTTACAAATTCTTAATCTTACAACATATCTAGGAAATACGAATAGTTATCTTATTTTTCCCATATATGTATCTTGCACGCTTTTTTTTTCTAAGTAAGAGGAAATTTGTGTGAGGGAAAAAAGGAATCATCTGCTTAACAAATCTCAGTAAGCACTCGGTGTATCTTATTCCTCCCCCCCAAAAAAGAAAAAGAAGATGAATTAAGCAGGGGACTTTCTTTAGAGAACAAAAATTCATAAAACGTGTTTCCATGTTTTTATCCATAAATATTCTATATGATTATTTTGTGAAACATTTTCTAAGCTGTATAAAGAAGGATCAAAATCTATTATAAATCCAAGTAGACCAACAATTTGGAACAGCTATCACAAACAGTTTCCTACTTTTATTTCATCTATTACCTTTTCTTCTCTAGTTATTTGTATTTTTCGTTTTTTACAAATTCTTAATCTTACAACATATCTAGGAAATACGAATAGTTATCTTATTTTTCCCACTTATGTATCTTGCACGCTTTTTTTTTCTAAGTAAGAGGAAATTTGTGTGAGGGAAAAAAGGAATCATCTGCTTAACAAATCTCAGTAAGCACTCGGTGTATCTTATCCCCCCCCCCCAAAAAAAAGAAAAAGAAGATGAATTAAGCAGAGGACTTTCTTTAGAGAACAAAAATTCATAAAACGTGTTTCCATGTTTTTATCCATAAATATTCTATATGATTATTTTGTGAAACATTTCCCAAGTTGAATAAAGAAGGATCCAAATCTATTACAAATACAAGACCAACGATTTGGAACAACTATCACAATCAGTTTCCTATTTTCATTTCATCTATTACATTTTCATCTCTAGTTATTTGTATTTTTCGTTTTTTGCGGTTTTTTAATCTTACGACAGATCTAGCAAATATAAATTATTTTCTTATTATTCCCATTTATGTATCTTGCATGCTCCTTTTTTCTAAGTAACAGAAGAAATCCGTTGGAAAAAAGCAATAATTTGCTTAATTCCTTTGCGACGGGAATCTTTTACGAAATGTTTAATGTTTAGTCACCGGCTTTAAAAAAAAAGATATTTGTACCTTTATAAATCGAGAAAATTCTCTGTTAAAAATAAGGTAAATTTGACAGTAAAATGTTATTGGTTGGGATAAACAAGGGATCTTAAGACTTTTTACGGCACGTATACGCGTCACTTATCCCCAAGGGATTAACAGATAATATCATTTCATGTATCTTATAAAGAAAAACAAAGAAGGCTTATACAGGGGTCTTTTTTTAGATGAAGAAAATCGATAAAACATGTTTCAATGTTCTTATCATCAAATCTTTCATATAATTATTTTGTGAAACATTTCCCAAGCTGAATAAAGAAGTATCGAAATCTATTATAAATCCATGATGACAAACAATTTGGAACAATTATCACAATCAGTTTTCTATATTCATTTCATCTTTTACCTTTTCATCTCTAGTTATTTGTATTTTTCGTTTTTTACAAATTCTTAATCTTACGACACATCTAGCAAATATGAATAGTTATTTTATTTTTCCCACTTATGTATCTTGCATGCTTTTTTTCTAAGTAAGAGAAAATTTGTGTGAAAGGAAAAAGGAATCATCAGAGGAATGCTTAATGAATCTCAGTAAGCACTCGCTGTATCTTATCCCCCCCGCCACACACACTCAAAAAAAAAAAAAAAAAAAAAAAAGAATTATAGAGGGGTCTTTCGTTAGATAAAGAAATTTCATAAAACGTGTTTCCATGTTTTTATCCATAAATCTTCTATATGATTATTTTGTGAAATATTTCCCAAGCTGAATAAAGAAGGATCCAAATCGATTTTAAATCCAATAAGACCAACGATTTGTAACAACTATCACAATCAGCTTCCCATTTTCATATCACCTTTTACATTTTCATGTCTAGTTATTTGTTTGTTTGTTTTTTTTCGTTTTTTGCGGTTTCTTTATCTTACGACATATCTAGAAAATATAAATTAGTTTCTTATTATTCCCATTTATGTATCTTGCATGCATATTTTTCTAAGCAACAGAAAAAATGTGTTGGGGGAAAAAAGCAATAATCTGCTTAACTCCTGTGCGAAGGGACCCTTTTACGAAGTTTTTAATGTTTTGTTACCGGTTTTTAAAAACAAAAACTTGTGCTTTATTAAATCGGGAAAATACTCTGATAAACATAAAGTAAATTTTGCAGTAAATTTTTATACAATACAAGGATTCACAAGGATTCTTAAACCTTTTTACGGCACGTATACGAGTCACTCGTTACCAAGGGATTAACAGATAATATCATTTCATGTATCTTATTATGAAAAAGAGAAGGTTTAGACAGGGGTCTTGCTTTAGATAAAGAAAATTGATAAAATGTTTTTCATGTTTTTATCGTTAAATCTTCCATATAATTATTTTGTGAAACATTTCGACAAGTTGAATAAAGAAGGATCCAAATCGATTATAAATACAAGAAGACAAACAATTTGGGACAACTATCTCTAATTTTCATTTCATCTTTTACATTTTCACCTCTAGTTATTTGCATTTTTTCGTTTCTCGCGATTTATTAATCTTACGGCATGTCTAGCAAATATGAATTGAAGTTACCTTATTATGTCCACTTATGTATCTTGTATGCTACTTTTTCTAAGCAAAAAGAAATATGTGTTGAAAAAAAAAACAATCATTTGCTTAACAAATCTTAATGAACACTCTGTGCATCTTATTCAAGAAAAAAAGAAGGATTACACAGGGGTCTTCCTTTAGATAAAGGAAATTGATGAAGCGTATTTTCATGTTTTTATCATTAAATCTTCAATAAAATTATTTTGTGATACATTTCCCAATAGGAAACCAATAAAATTTAAAGATTGTTTAGAGAAAGTACCATCTTCAATTAATGAAAAAATCGTTTACATTTATTTTGTACGATACCACGCAAATGTTTATAAGAAGCTCTTTCAATATATATAGCTGGAATTAATTTTTAATATTTCTCTTTTTTTTTTTTTTGCATAAGTTCAACACAGATTGCAGCAAGCTGAATCATGAATAATTTAAAACTTCTTTTAGCTATATTTAAACCCCCTACAGATTATAACATGCATAATTTCTTGTTTCAAGCATAATTTCTTGTTTTACTTTTATCTTTTTGATTTTCTAATTTTTAATTTCACGTCTTTTCGAGATTGTAATATTTATGATAAACCTAGAAAATAAGATTTCAAGTTATCTATTATTCATATTTATGTTTCTTGTGATGTGTACTTTTCTTTTTCTTTAAGAGGAAAAATGAGTTTTATAGTGTATGAGAAAAATACTTTGTTATTTAACAAATAAGACTTACACTTGATAGAGATAAAAATATAATAATAAAAATATTTAAAAAAATGAATTGCAACAAATATTTTTAATGCACTTTGCTCAAAGTTTGCAGATAATTTTGCAATTTGGACATAAATATTATTTTTTAAAAATCTGAAGTTTGTTTCATATCCTTTTAAAAGAAATACTTCTAGATATTTTGTAAGATGAAAAAGTGAGGGAAACTTATATATATATATATATATATATATATATATATATATATATATATATATATACGGAATGAAATTTTTATATTTACAATTTTTTATGTGCAGCTCAAAATACAGTTCGACAAATTTAATTATGACTGTTTCAAAACGTCTTTCAGCAGTACACAGAATATCCTCATTTATCATTGACTAGTAAATAATTCGTACACTATCAGTTTTACAGTTATAGAACCAACTGCAAAAAGTTTTCAGATTTAATCTTTCATTAAATAAAATTTATTTACTTCAAAATATTTATTTTTTTAAATGTTGTGAAAATTGAATTTCTATACTGTGAATGTGTGCAGTAAAACATATTTAGAAAAACTTTGTTCCTGTTCTAACAAGAAAAACTGTAAATATTTGTTTGCACAACGGAAACGTACCATATGATATTTTGATTTTGAGAAATTTTTAATGTTTTCTTAAGAATAGATATTCCGTTTGTAATACCAAAAAACATCGGAAATCCGCGAAATTCAAAGTACTCTAACGTGATAACATTTGTTGTAGAAGAATGGGATTTTTTAAAAAATCATACTCATTTTCCTAGAAAAAATCTATTGGAAATTTCTTGATCTATTTTCCGGGATAAATAATTTTCACATGTCATCACTTAACGACATTTTTAAAATAATAGTATTAACCAGGATTATATCCCCCCTCAAAATTAAAATAAATAAAATGAAAACCTATTATTGAAGTGAAAAAAATTCTTTAAGACAATGTAAATTAAACTGCATTGCACAAGGTCTTTCGAAAGAACTTAGTCTTTCTTCGTCAGACGCAAAAAAAAAAAAAAAAAAAAAAAAAAAAACGCGTGTCTACTATGAGTAGCGGCACGACAAAAATAGCATATTATTAAAAAGTATTTGAGTATAGTCGTGCCGCTGTACCCATAGTAGACGCACGTCTTTTTACGCCTGACGAAGAAAGACTAAGTTTTTTCAAAAGATCTTGCGCAATTTAATTTATTTTATCGTATCTTAAAGAAGTTTTTTTTAATACTACTTCCAATTTATTATGTAAAAACCTACTACTTAAACGCCTTCTTAAACAGTAAAATACCTACTTGAACGGAATAAACAAAAATTTAAAGGTAGAAGATTAATTTGTGTACAATAAAGGTAAATTCTCCATACCTTTCGGGCCTGTCCTTAAAAGTTTCATGGATTGCTGTTAGAATTTTATTCACTTTTTGGGATTTAATTGAATATTGAATAGCGTTATGAATAATGTCAAATCTATAAGTGCCAGTGCCAATTAAAAAAATGCCATTTATTTATCTATGTCTACCTTGTACAGTTTTCAATACTATCAAACTAATATTGGTAATTTATAACAGATCTGACAAATAAAAAATGGCAGAAGTAGTCTAATAATAGCTTGAAAGAAGGAGATCATATGTTTTGTTTCATAACCACACAATGTTTGTGTGTAGTGACTGCATGGATGTCGGCATGTGTTGGGATTAATGCCTGTAGAGAAGAAGTGCGCATGCGCTGAATCCCAACGACAAATAGTTGTAAAGCGCAAAGTGCCTTCTTTCGATCATCGTCTGTAAATTGTCTGTTTTCCAATTAGATTGGCTGTAAACATCATTTGTTCTAGATCCTGTTTTAATGTTTTTCTGGAAAAATGTTGAATGTTTTAAAAGGGCAACGAATTAATGTGAAATTTATTTTTAAACTTGGAGAATCCGCTACTGAAACTCATCATTTGTTAGGAAAAGATACCGCAACGTGTGTTTATCGCATGCACCCCTCCCCCGTTTTCTGAGTAGTTTAAACTTTTGCAAGATGGCCGAGAAAACACTAAAGATTATGTTCACCCGGGTAACTCTTCCACGTCAATTCCACGGAGAAATATTTTTTTAATTTTCGTAATTTGATTCAATCTGACTATTAAATTACTAACCAACATTATTATTTTGCAGTTATTGTTCAACTCAGTGAAAACAACAACAACGACAAAAAAAAAAAAAAAAAAAAAAAAAAAAATTGTGAAGGAACAAATTATGGGTGCTTCATCAAGTCAATATACCGACTCACAGTGCGTTGTCTTTCAAGGTATTTATAGCCAAGCATAACATCTCAGTGTTGGACCATCCGCCTTATTTGTTTGACTTGGTCACTATATGTTGACACTATATGTCTAATGACACCATATGTCTTTTCATGTGTGTCTGTTCCCTAAAGTAAAATTATCAATAAAATGAACCAGATTTTAGACAATTAAAGCTGGGAAAGAAAAACCGATACACTCCATGAAAGAACTCACCGAAGAAGATTTCGAGCATTGTTTTAAAGAATAGAAAATTAGTATGAAGCGTTGTAGGGATATAAAGAATGCATATTGAAGGGAATAATAACTAAATATGTATAATTTTAAAATAAAATATTTTACAGGATTATTTTTCTTTTTTAATAGCCAGACATTGTAAGTTATATTCATATATCTCACGATATTAGAAAGCGGGGCCTTGTTTAATTTCGTTATGATATCACAAATCATGCGAATAACAGCTTTTGTCCTCAATTTTTCAGAGTAGTAAATCCTTTATCCAGCTTTTTCCACGATTGTAGAATTTTTTCATTACTTCCTGAAATTTCTGTGATTTTTTTCTTAATACCATAACAATCAATCTTCATAAACTTTATGCAAAAGACCCAGTGACAATATGAAAATTTAAATTTAGCCTATACCTAATTTGATTAAATACATAATTAAATACATAAAATAGTCTCTTATAATAGTATGTTTCTTTTAATTGTTAAAAGGTGTGAGATGAAAAAAATCAAAAAACAGTAAAAATAATTTATTAGACTGCTTAGATTTTTTAGTTCTGTACGAAGCATTTTCAAAACATTTAAATAAGAATATTCTGAAATTGAAGGAGTTAACATGAGCAATAAGAAAGAATACGAGAAAAATTGAATGACGGAGTATCGAAACATTACATTATAGAATGCACTGTTAAAATTTTTTCTTCGAAATTACAGAGAATCTATGGGTAATCCATTATCTTAAGTCTTATGTAAAATTACAGAGATTAGGAAAACCGAGATTCTACATAAAAAATATTCAGTAATTTTGTTTTATATTGCAGAAATAGGGGACTTAAATTATTACAAGGGCATGACTGGGAGAAAGCTTGTAATTAGAAAAAGTGAACATGAATACGATATTAATTTTACGTAGTAACACTGCCTTACCTAGAACATATTTAAATGATTGGATAAAAATACTGTTTAGTGAAAGCAAATTATGTTTCGTATCAAATTGTTGTCGTAAGTCTATTATAAGAGAGTCCACTGAAATTTATACGCGTAAAAATTTTGTTTGCAATGATACCGTTTCTTTTATTATTCTTGAGTTTTGGTTCGAATTAATGAATAAATTTCTCGTGAAAGCTTGAATGGGATGAACCAAGTTGGAAAATATTTTTAGATCATGGTCTAGTTTAATTTAATTTTTTAAAATAGAGTGCGCGGTTTTTGTTTATATCTCATTGTCGCGTGACATTTGTATTGATCGTGAAATTATTTGAATTTTATTTTTATTTTTATTATGATTATGGATCTTATTAGATGGATCCGAAACATGTCAATGTTATTTCTTTTTAATTTTTGTAACACCTTTCTCAAATAATATAAATTTTTTATTAAAAGGTGAAGTTCTTAAAATCTTGTGAATTAAAAAATCTAATGGATTTAATAAACTTTTTATTCATTAAATTTATAATAGACTCTATAAACTAATATCGTTAATAAACTTTTCTACCAAAAATTGAACCGACTTCAAAAACTACTGCCAAGTGAAAAATAATTTTTATACATAATAGTAATAAGAAATTAAATTAAGAACATAGTATTTACCATGCGTATTATTATATTTATGTACATTAATTTGATTTTTTGGAGTCGGTGCCACCCAAGTCTTTATTCTTTTAGGAATTGAATTGGATATTTAATTTTAATTTTGAAATTGGCTTGGCTGGCACGACTCCAAAAAATCAGTTAATGTACATAAATATAATAATACGCATGGTAAATACTATGTTCTTAATTTAATTTCTTATTAAGGTACCCTGGGGTAATAACGCCACGTTAAGGTTCTACCAATTTTCATGGCTTAGTTTTAGATTGTATTTTTCAAACAAATATAGGATCTGATACAGCAACTCATTGACTATCTATATAAAATGAAATAATTTAACAGATATGTATTCATAAAATGTAATGGCGTTTTTTCTTGACCAATGCTATTTGGCGTTAATACCCACCTATATGGGTAATAACGCCATGCAAACAAAACTATAAAATAAGATGGAATAATGGCATGTAGATTGCCCAATTCTAAAAATACAAACTCTACAGCTCTAGAAATTGACAAATTGCAATCTAAGCAATTGAAAATGTACAATTTTTTTGTGATTCTGAAAGAAAAAGAAAGCTGTGGTAGTGGCAGAGGAGGAGGGAAAAGAATATCAGATTCTAAGCTACGTTTTGCTTAAAATGACCATTTAAATAAAATTAAGAAACATTGCACGGATTATTTGAATCAGTATTTATGTTCCCATGTATGCATTCTATGCGATAGAAAATATTGATTTTATTGTGAAAGTGAAAGAAAAAGGAGTGAGGGGGAGCTTCAACAGAATATAACACCCTGTGTCTCTTTTTGCTTAAAAAGTCCCGCTTAAATATGATTATAAGAAACATTGCATGGTTTTAACCATTCATAATATAATATTTTAATCATGTGAAGTTTTATAATAACTAGAGTTATATGTAATGAATATTTTTGTTAAACCTTAACTGCTGTTAGCGTCTCACAAACCGCTGAGTTTTTAAAGTTTCAGAGTTTAACTTGCAATTTTTAGTTTAACTATAGATACCGGGAAAATTTTGTTTCATTTGGAGTCCTATTACTATCTCTAGAAACTTTTGAATAGCTGAATTTTATTTATAATAGTCCTCTATATAAGGTTCAATACAAAAATAATATTCTAAAAGTTAATTTAACATTTTATTCATCGTTAGATTAAGCGGTCTGATTGGCCTCTCACAGTAAGTTATGCGACAATTTTTGTCACAGCAGTTAAGGGTTAATACTATTATAGTAATCTAGTAAATATTTTTTAACCCATAATTCCACACTAATGCGGATTCTCCAAACCTACAGTTAAATTGTCGACGTTTTAAAGAGCATGCTTTAATAAATTTTTAATAAATTGAATAAAATATTTATTAAAATTATTATCCCGAAGAGTTCTCTTATTCAATTTTATACATAATTCATATGGTTATATATCATTATCTCTATATTAGCAACAAAATTAACCTTTAGGTGCTGTTAGCAATCTGACTGAACACTGTACCCCTCCCCCCCCAAAAAAAATAGCATTTAACTTGTATTTTCCAGTTTAACTATAGTTACAACTGAAATTCTCTTTCGTTTGGAGTTCTCGTAATATTGTTAGAAATATTTGAATAGATTAAATTTAATTAGAATTAATTCTGTACAAAAAATTTAGCGCAGGAACAGTATTCTATGATTTTTAATCATGGATCGCATTTTAATCTTTAACTAATGTTACCGGTCTCGTAGACCACTATTTTTCTTTTAATTTTTTAGTTTAACTTGTAATTTTCAGTTTAACTGCAAACACTACCGAAATTTTGTTCCATTTGGAATTTTAGTACTATCACCAGAGACTAAATAGGTTAATATTAAGTATAATACTCTTGTATAAAAAGTTTAGTACAAAAACACAATCCTATGAGTTACTCCCGCCTTTTGTTCATCTTTCAATTTTGCGGTCTCACAAACTGCATCACATTCATACGTTACAATTTCTGTCACATCAGTTAAAGGTTAAATTTATAAAGTTTTGAAAAACCGAACGCTGAGAAAGCGGACAGTTAAAATTTCGAACTCAATTGAACAATCCAGTGGAAATTTAATAGAAACCTGATTTTGAAGATGTTCGAATTTGAATCTCGAAAACATTTTGATATAGTTTTATTTACAAGAGTAAAAAATATTTTTTTACATTAGTAAAAAAAAATAATAATAATATAATAATAAATAAAATAGAGAGATTTTTTTTAAGTATTGGGCACCCCCCCCCCTTAATCTTACCATTTCAACAATGATGATAATGCTGTCCCATATTAATATATAAACCCCCTCCGGATATAGTTCGACCACTGTTGGGAATCAAACGGGGTAATAACGCCAATCCCTGGCGTTATTGCTCCGGGATACTTATTGCGTAGTAAATCCTAAACTACAAATTATCTCGAGAAGATATCCAAAATCTTCTGCAACAGTTTGAAAGTACATGAAATACACTACAAATTTATGTAATAAACAAAGTATTTCTGGATAAAAAATATAGTCTTCAGATCAAAAACCTTATCTCGCAAATTTTAGATCAAGCATTAGTTTTAGTTGCTTGTAAAAACAATAAGACCTAAAAATGAAACAAATTAACTTGAAGCTGTTTTTTGCGATTTATATGACTCAAAACCCTTCTGCGCAGAGCACATGGGTGTCATTTACCTGATTATTTCATAATTATGCAAAATATAAGCACTTGGCTTTATTACCCCGCCTGGCGTTATTACCCCAGGGTACCTTACTATATTTTAAAAAAAAATAAAAAATATTTTTCACTTGCAGTAGTTTTTAAAGTCGGTTCAATTTTTGGTAGAAAAGTTTATTTTTCACTTTTTAGTTAAAAGTTAACGATTTTTTGAAGTCAGTTAATAAAAATTATAATACGTAAAAAAATATTGTAAGTTATACATGAATGTAAATTTTGAATGCCTAAGAGGGACTGCTCAGACAAGAAAGCCTTGTGTAAATTTTGTCAGAAATAGGGTTCGAACGCACGCTCTCTTTCCAGCATCAGAGCTTAAATCTGGCTCCTTAAACCGCTGGGTCATCCTGTTTGCGCTCCAATCGGCGAGTTTATTCAAAGTCCATGTTATTTTTAATTTGCGAAAAATCACCAATTTTATTAAATTTTGCCTAATTACTAAAAAAGTACTGAACCAATTTCCATGAAATGGAAGTGCTACTAATTCGAGAGTAGCCTCTTTTATTTAACACAAAACAAAATTAATCGGTTGGACAGTTTCGGAGTAATCGGTGAACAGACATAGAAAAAAATACATACGTTTCGAATTGATAACTTCCTTTTCCTTTTCTGAAGTCAGTTAATAATAAATATTATAATACGGAAAAAATATTATAAATTATACATGGATGTAAGTTATGTCAGAAGTGGGGTTTGAACCCTTGCTTTCTTCCGAGAACAAGTGCTTAAGTCTGGCTCCTTAAACCGCTCGGCCACACTGATATCGCTACAGCCGGCGAGTTTATTCAAAGTCCATGTTACTTTTAATTTGCGAGAAATCACAAATTTTGTTAAATTTTGCCTAATTACTAAAAAAGTACTGAACCAATTTCAATGAAATGGAAATGGTACCAATTGGAGAGTAGTCTCTTTTATTAAATACAAAAACCAAATTAATCGGTTGGATAGTTTCAGAGTAATTGGTGAGCATACATAGAAAAAAATATATACGCGTCGAATTGATAATTTTCTCTTCCTTTTCTAAAGCCGGTTAAAAATAAAAATTGTTATACGAAAAAAAAGTTGTAAATTTTACATAGATGTAAATAATGTCAGGAGCGGGGTTCGAACCCATGCTCTCTTTCGCAAAACAGAGCTTCAATCTAGCGCTTTAGACCGCTCGGCCATGCTGTCTACAGTCCATTCAGCGAACGTATTCAACAGTTTTAATTAGCGAAAAATCACTAATTTTATTAGTTTTTGCCTAATTACTAAAAAAGTACTGAACCAATTTCGATGAAACTGAAGTGGTATCAATTCGAGAGTATCGTCTTTCATTTAACACCAAAACCAAGTTAATCAGTTGCATGGTTTCGGAGTAATCTGTGAACATACATAAAAAAATACATACGCGTCGAATCGATAACCTCCTCTCCTTTTTGGAAGTCGGTTAAAAAATTCACAAGACTTTGTAAATTTATTTTTAACTAGCTGTCCTGTGGGGCGTTGCCCGGGTTCGTCAAAAAACAGCAAGAATTGCGAAAAAACTTTAAAAATCATAAAAAAAACCTCAAAAAATTTAAGAAATGCTGCAAGAATTTCGTCTAAACTTCATCGAAAAGAGATAGGCTAGAAAATTGAAACTGGATTATTTTTACTACCCGTAATACATGGTGACGTCACTGCAATGTCGTTGTGAAGTCACATTGTGACTTTGTGACCATCGATTGCCGATGTGACGTCACGTGACGTTGATGTGAAGCCTCAGTGACTAAAATGTGAAATCGCTATGGCCTTTTTAGAGCTTTTTTGTGACGTCACATTGTGACCAATATGTGAAAAGAGTGTCATTTGTGACTACTTTGACATTAACATTGTGAAGAACTGTGAAAATTTTTTTAGAAAGTCACATCTTAGTCACAATGTGACGTCACTGAGTGGTGGCATTTTCGTCACAGATGTGATGTGACCATGCATGCTATAAGGGTAATGAGGAAAAATCTTACAAAATCGCAAAAAACATTAAAAATCACATACAAATATAAAATAAAATTAAAAATTGTATTTCAAAATTCGAATTAACTTTAAAGAAAAGAGATCAGAATTTACTACATTCGGCCAAAAATTGAACGGCTAAAAAATCAAAGCGGATCGCGAAGAAAAGTAAACATCGCTTTAAAAATGGCAAAAATTTCAAAAATAACGGAAATCAAAATTTACACTACTTGGATAAATGTTTTGAATTTAATTAATTTGATAATATAAAAAGCATTGAAATCCAAAAAAAAATCGCAAAAAAATCGCAATAAAAACCTTTAATTGCTCAGGAGAAAATTTATCATATTAGCAAAGAAATTTAAAAGCAAATTCCTTTTCCGTTATCTGAAAAAATCGCCGTGAACTTAAACAAACAAACAAAAGCATATTGCATTAAAAATTGCTGTAGATCAAAATAGGAGAGCAAAACAATTACCGTAAAGGATAAAAGTTTGAAGCCAAACTCTTATTAGTCTAGAAGTTTAAAATCGAATTCCCTTGAAAATAGTAATAAAAAAAAAAAAAAAAAAAAAAAAGACTGAGAAAGCCCAAAAAATTGCTTTGAAAATTGTATTAAAAGTCGTAAAACTTTTAATAGTAAAAAAGTATTAAAATTAAAAAATCGCTAGGGTAAAAATTCACTGTTAAAATATAAAATATTGTAATCAAGAAATTATCTATTAAGCAAAAAGTTTGAAATCGAAATCGATTTCCGGATGTAAAAAAATCGTCACAGAACTTGAAGAATGGCTAAAAATCACATTAAAAATTGCATTAAAAATAGCTAAATATTTGTAAGTGAATGCTTAAAAAGCTAATATTAAGGCAGGGAAGGGGTCGGGGGGGGGGGTTGTGATCGGAAATCATTCATAAATAACAAAATGTAGACATAGAACGCCAAAATTATATTAAGAGATAAAACATTGCAATCGAAAAATAACTAAATTAAAAAAAATGATTGAAATCAAAATTGGTTTCTCAATGGCAGAAAATCGCCAAGGAACTTAAAAAATGACTAAAAATCGTATTGAAAACTATATTAAAAATCGCTGCATATTTAAAAGTCATGGCTGTAAAAATTTAATATTCAGACGAAAATATTGTAATCGGAAATCGTTCATGAATAAGAAAAAGTCAACAGGGAACACCTAAAATCCCCAAAACTAACAAAAAATTACATTGAATATCGCATTAGAATTGTCAAAATTCAAAAAGAGTGGAGAACAAATTGTACTATTTATGCTAAAAGTTGGAAACAGAAATTCTTTTACCTATGTCAACAAAATGCCGCAGAACTTGAAAAATCACTATAAAACAGATTAAAAATTAGTAAAAAATCCGGACAAAATTTATCATAGTAAGATAAATATTTATATTAAATTTCTGCGGACAAAATTTACCATAATTGGACTAAACATTGAAATCTGAACTCTTTCATTAGTTAAAAAATATCGACACAAAACTTTAAAAAAATCGCTAAACATTTTATGAAAATACGCTGAAAATCTGAATCAATGATGTCAAAATTTACTATATTAAGCTACAAATTATTCAAAAATTTCTTTTAGAAATGTGCAAAAATCGCCGTGGACTCGAAAACATCTAAAAATTGTATTCAAAAATGCATTACAAATCGTATCAAATTTTTAAATAGCAGGGGACAACATTTACATTAATAGAGTAAAGTAGTGTAATCTGAATTTTTTCTTAAATACGAATGAAAAAAATCGGCGCACAGAGTGAGAAATAATGAAAAGATTGCTAAAAATTGCATGGAAAATTGCATTAAGAAATCGCTAAATTTCAAAATTCGTAAATGAAGGGTAAACGTTTGAAATAAATTCCTTTTCCGAATTTAAAAAAAAATAGCCGGGAGATTCGAAAAACCAATACAAAACCATTGAAAAATTCATTGAAAATTGCTAAATGTAAATGCATCCCGGGAATAAAAAATTACTCTAGTCGTGTAAAACGTAGCAATCATTCCTTCTTACATGAATTACGAAAAAATCGACGCAGAACACAAAATATATCAAAAATTGCATTGAAAATTGACCAAAATTAAAAAAAATTAAATGTTGAAATTTACTATATTAGGCTAAAAGTTTGAAACCAAAATAATTTTTTAATTGTTAAAACACCACTGTGGTGGGGGTAAAAAAAAATGGTACTAAATCGCAATTAAAAATTCATTAAAAAATACATTGAAAAATGCACTAAATATCGCTAGTTATTTTTAAAATCGCCATAATCAGAATTTTATCAAACGGATAAAACATTCTAATCCGAAATCTATACTATTTGTTTATCCGATTGACCAAGAAACTATCTGGGTCAAACTATAAGATTAAATGCCAATAATGGCGGATCGTAAATTTCATATACACTTGACATTAAACATGTTACATATGTTTGTTACGTCATCAAGTGGTTTTTACTTCTTATTTTTATGTGTATTTTTATTGGGATGTTTTTCTAAATTATTTCTCCTTTTATTATTTACCATAAAAATTACATCAATTTGCATAATTTGGCTTGTCGTTTGACGATTGATATAATTTGACGAAATTGGTCGACAGGATAATCAAGTAGTAAAAGGAAATCCTTTATGGATAATAAAATATCAACATTTAACAAAAAAAAATCTTGAAAAATCGCGTTAAAAATATCTAAAATTATATTAGATTAAAAGTTTTAAATCAATTTTTACTTCCGAATATAAAAAAAATCACCATAAAACTCGAAAAATCTCTAAAAATTGCATTAAAAAGTGCATTAAAAATCACTGATATTAAAAAATCACAGGGGTCAAAATTTACTCTAATAGGGTAAAATGTTGTAATTGGAAATATCTCATGAATGACAAAAATTCGACATGAAACGCAAAAAATCTTAAAAAATCGAATTAAAAATAGCTGAAATTCATAAATTTTAGCAGCTAAAATTTAATACATTAGCCTAAAAGTTTTAAGCAAAATTCCTTTTACTATTGTCGAATAATAGTGTCAAAATTCAAAAAAACATTAAAAATTACATTAAATAATTTACTAAAAATCTAAACATCGTTGCGCGAAATTCAAATAAATTATATTGAAAAGCAAATAAAATTCACTAAATTAGGTCAAAAGAATGAAACCGCTTTCTTTTTCGCTAATGTGGAAAAATTGCCTCGAAACACTATAAAAAAAAGTACTAAAAATCGCATATAAATTAAATTAAAAAAAACTGAAAATCGGCCTTCAAGTTGTAAAACTTCATACATAACTTCGTGCAGCGGTCTCTCCAGAGCAATGTCGGTACTTTAAAAATTTCAACATGCATTATAAACTACCTTAAAGTGTAAAACCGATCTCCTTTTTACATTTCCTAATTTTATTCCCGCCCCTCCTCTCACGCACCCTGAAATGTATCACACTATTGTTTTTTTTATCATGTATTATAAGCCATTTAAAATTTTAAAACAAATCGCATTGTTATATTTCCAAATTTTAACAAAATCGCGTTTTCTTAGTTCCATTTTCCACCGGCAGGGAGCGCACTCTCTTCTACAAAAATGTTATCATAACGATAATCTGTTAAACAACCTATCAGGTGATATATTACTCGAGGGGGTAGCGGGCTTAAGCAAGAATTTAAGATATTTGATGAAATTGAAAATAGTGGTCCTAAATGTTTAACATTTTAGGTAGATTTCGCAGAAAAATACTATTTATTGCATTCTCAACAGTTAAAGTTTTTGATAGAACAACAATGAAAAAAAATAGATGCTAAACGCAAAAAAACTTGAAAAAGCGCTAAAAATCGCATTGAAAATCGCATTAAATATCTTTAAAATCTAAAAATCGTAACAGACAGAAAATTTAGGGCATTAGGCTGAAAGTTTGAAGCGATTTTCTTTTTATCAATCTAAAAAAATAGCCGCAAAATGTGAAAAAACATTAAAAATCGCATTAAAAAATTGGTTAAAAATTCAAAAATCGATGTACAAATTCCAAATGAACATTGTTGAAAAGAGAAAAAAAATGCTATATTGAGTTAAAAGAATGAAACCGTATTCCTTTCACTCATGGTATAAAACCGCAAAAAGAATGCTAAAAATCGCCTAAAAAAATTATTTAAAAAATCTAATCAAAAAACCGAAAATCGGGCTTTGAGGTGCAAAACTACATGTGTAAAAGTACCTTCCCTCTAAAGTTTGTAACTCTACGTACAGCAGTTTCTTCAGAACAGCGCTGACACACAAACATACTTGTCTCTTTATTATTATAGATAAATAGAGATTCATTGATAAAATAAATATATCTCAGCCTTTGGAGCTTCTTTAATAATAAAAAGTATAAAAATGAGAAACGAAAAGCAATAATTAGTTTTTTTGGCCAGAACTCTCCCATACGAAGCAATTTTTAACCACATCGAAGTAAAAAACTATGTAGAAATTCACAGCTGAGCCAGGCTATGATTTAAAAAAATTTTCAGGCTGGTCCATGGTATGATTTTAAAATTTTTGCAGGCCGGACCGAACTTTTTTCCTATGGGTCGGTTTGGGACCGGACCTAGATATTTCAATCCATGCAGAATACCAACATATTTTTAAAACATGTTTAGATTTAAATCAATACGCTGCTTTATTACGTCCAAATAAGAGACATTGTCTTATACCGACATTTAATAACAGGCCTTTTTGTGGAGGATCCCTTATTTGCTTTCAAATTGACTCAAAAATTCTTCGTTTACAGGCATGGTAAAGTGCTGTAAGTCACGCATTTTGGAGAATTTTGGATTTTAATATCTGTGTCAGGTTTTTTGATAGGGAAAGGATTTTTTTTTCAAATTATGAATGGATAAGGAAAAATTTCCTAATTGGGAATTTTGTCCTACGGGGGTCGTATAAAAATTTAATTTTCGTACTTTTTCAAATAGACCCCCCATGGAGTTGCAACTTATCTTATCAGAAATTTCCCCTTTTTATGATTTTTTGCAATTGGAAGTATGGGTCTAGGAGCAATATTTAAGGAGATAGCCTATTGTTTCGATATTTATAACTCACCCTGTATATATATATATATATATGTATATATATATATATATGTATATATATATCTATATATATATATATGTATATATGTATATATATGTATATATATATATATATATATATATATATATATATATATATATATATATATATATATATATGCATATGAGGACGTGAGTTTCTAAATTTGCCTCATTCAAAAAGTTAAATTTTGGGATATCACCAGAAACTTCTAACTGCTTCCATTGGTTTTCATTATAAATTAGGATTTTACAATGCAGAAAAGTATAAAACTATTTATTTTTGCAATTTGTAGAACTTTTTCGTGCAAGTTTACCAATAGAATACATTGATAGAGTAAACACTATTTCTTTAATTTTGGATAACTCAAATTTTTAATCTCTTGTCCTCATATATATATTTATGAAACAGAATGCTATTTTTAAATAATTATTTTTAAGTTTCAGTAGCTACTCAAATAAGATGATATTAGATAGAGAAAACATTAAAGATTATATTACAACAAAATTTCTTCACAAGTTATAAAATTAAAATATATGAAGCTAAAATATGCGAAATTCATGCAGCACAATAGCTCAAGAAAATACTTCGTCAACATTTTGTATGCTACAATATCATATTCTTCTTATGACAAATATTTACATTTCATACCCTGTACCAAATTTTTCCTTCCTTCATTTTTTTTACATAAAGCTCAAAACATATTTCGACAAGCTGAATTATGAATAATTTAAGATATGTTTAATCCCCGTAGACATAGGTATACGAAAAAAATATCAACATTAGTATCCTATTATCTCTTCATGTTTTTAGATTATTTAGTTATTTTCATATTCCTTCTTTTTTAGTTAATCTTGTGAAACATCTAGCAAACAAAACTTGAAACGATATAATTTTCATATTTCTACAATATATCCTTTTCTTAAAGCGAGATTTAAAAATAGATGCTTGAAAATTTCTTATGAAACGAATTCTTTCATTGAAATTTCCTTTCAACAATTTTTATTGAAATTGTATATCATATAAACAAATTGTAGGATATTAAAAATTTTAATAAATAGTGTCTAGTTAAAATGCTTTTTCAATGTTTGTGCAAAAATCTCATGGAAACACAATCTACGTTATATGGCTAAAAGACGCCGGATACTTTAGACTTTACAAGATTTGTCATTTTAAAGAGAGAAATACTATGCGTATTTTTCTGTAATGCTAGAAATGCAAAGGACAATTTTACTATTTTAAAACGAATTTATCAGACATATTGCAGATATTAGATTAATTTTTAACACAATTATTCAATTAACAAATAAATCATAGCTGCTGAAAATTTCTAGGTGAATGGAAAAGGTCCGTTTCGGGATTAGAACCAGGGATGCTTTTGGTGAAGCCGCCAATGCTCTTCCAAATGAGCCATCTTGGACTAATTCACACAACCAACCTTTAACGATCATAGCATCAGAACTAATATCTGAATATAAGGTTATCTTTTTTTTTCTTTTTTTTAAAATTGTAGTAAACGTTGCTTAAGATAAGTAATGATGATTAGTTGAGTGAATTAGTCTTCCAGATTCGGCTGGGATCTTTCATCTGGAAGAGCATTGCCGACTTCAGCCAAGACATACCTAGTTCAAATCTTGGCCCGTATTTTTTTTTCACTCACCAGGAAATTTATAACAGCTATGATTTATTTACTAATTGAATAATTGCGTTAAAAGTTATTCTATTATAACTAGGTATACAGCGTTTACTGCAATTCCAAAAAAGCAACTTTAGATTTATTCTGTTTAGCTAATTCAGATATCAGATCAGATGTTATGATCATTAAAGATTATTTGGGTTAATTAGGCGTTCATAGTCGTGCGAGATGCTTCAGTTGGAAGAGCATGTACGACTTCAGCCAAGATATCCCTGGTTCGATTCTGGCCCATGTTTTTTTCACCCAACTGGAAATTTATAACAGCTATCATTTATTTAACAATTGGATAATTGTGTTAAATCTTATTCTAATGTGATTACGCATGTACTGCAGTTCCAAAAAACAACTTTAGATTTACTCTATTGAGCTGATTCAGGTATCAGATTAGATGCAATGTCGTTAAAGATTAGTTGGGTAAGTTAAATATTGATATTCTTCCTAGATGTTTCAGTTGGAAAAGCATATGCAACTTCAGCCAAGATATCCCTGGTTCGAATCCTCGACCGGAATTTTTCACCCATCTGGAAATTTGAAACAGCTATGATTTATTTACCAATTGAATAATTGTGTTAAAAATTATTCTAATGTATAAATAAAAACATTTTACATTTATTTACTTCAATAGGTGTCAGAAAAATAAAAATCTTAAATATGTTGACATGTTTCGGTTGAATAGTAAAAACCGTATTCATAGTACATATACAATCAGTGGAAATGAGTGACATTGGATACAAAAAATAATCTAAAAACACAAAAATGCAAACACTGCGTCCTCTATGATCGCAAATAGTATACGCTGCCGCGGCTCCCTCTACCAGACTCACTTTCTAAATATTTATTAAGGAATTCCAACCATAAAATCGGATCGATAAATTTAACAATGTATTTTCTGGAAACCTATTTACTGTTTCATACACACAAACATAGTACTTAATGTGAATATTGCTTAAAATTAAACATCTTATTTAAATAACTTCGTTATGGGAATGATATGGCGGGAAGATAAGAAGAGATGTCTAGTCCTGTGAAGAAAAATCCTTTTCCATAAAAATAGTAAGCAACTATGTTGGTACTTTTTAGGTCGCGTATCTCATTTATCATCTGTTCTTCGCACAAAAATTGAGCCCTTTATCACAGAATTAAAATAATAACCACTTCCTCCCTTGACGAATGGCCCTCCTCAGTGGTGGTAACTAGTGGGAAATTTCCCTTTTTGAGGGGAAAACAGAGGTCTGTGGGAAAAAGGGAATTTTTGTAATTTTGTGGGATATTTCGATGTTTTTGAGGTTTTTTTTCCACAGAAAAATCCAAGCAAATTTTTCTGCCGAAATAAACGACATAACTATTTCGGCATGAAAAAATTGCTGTGCGTAATTCTTAACCCCCTGACTGCCCAGCCAAAGGGTAATATTGTAATGTTGTTTTCTCTGTAATTTATTAAAAATATAAAAAAAAGATGTTTTTTCCAACCTGATGCAAAATACGTTATTAGTATCGTTGTATAACCTTTGATAGCATCAATCCTAACTTCATTTTTCAGAACTGGGTTTTATTTGTGGAATTATACTAATTTAAATATTGCTTATGTTGCAGTGAAACCTGCAGCTTAGTGTGTGAAAAAATCAGCCGGCGGCAATCAGGAGGTTAATGCTTCATAGTAAGAAGGGTTGATGATACAACCTGACTTTAACAATTGACTCATAGATTCACGCTTATGTTTTCATATTTTTGGATACAGGAAAACACAACGGTAAATTTACGAGTAAATTGGTAAAATTGGGTTTGTAAATGTTTTCCAACAAGGTATCACTTAACAGACCGATTGTAATGTTTTCCAACAAGGTGTCACTTAACAGACCGATTGTGTTTTAGTATGCAAATAGAGATTTAGCCAATCCTAAATCTTTATGATTCCTAGATTTTAAGTTTTTTTAATAAAATAGGAAAATTTTTGGAAATTTTTTAAATGTTTACATTTGCTATGTATTTCAATGAAAAAATATATTTTTTAAATGTTCAAAAGCATAAAAGAGGAGGGAGAGGATAATATAGGATACAAAGTAGTTAAAACATTTTCCGAGAAAGGACAGCAACGTCAGATTTAATTGTGAGGGGTAAATGAGACTGATGTGGGAATTTCTGAGGGAAAATCGAGCTGACAAGGTTACCATCACTGGTCCTCCTGTATGGCTTTCAACAGTGCATGGAAATTAATAAGTTCTTCTGAAGTGATTATCCACTCACTCCTGATTATCAGCTTCACCAATCTGCTCCAAGCCCATAATGCTACTCACAGAAACGATGTTATCAACAAACCTGTGTTCTTCAAATCCCTCAAAAATCTTTTTCTGGGATCAATCAGACCAACGCAACTTTACCAACAGATTGACTGCAAAGCTAGATAGTAATAGCCCAAGAGCCGACAGCACAAAAACCTACATTATCAAGCACAAGAAGAAAAACCCCTTTATTTTATGGAAGAATAGTAATAAGGGAATCTAACGATCCATGTCTGCCGGAAGCGAAGTGATGTATAAGACAAAAATGAATACTACTAGTGGTTAATTCGTAGGATTAACCACTTTACTAAATAATTAACCAAATAATTATTAATAATAATAATAATAATTAATAATAACAATTAATAATAATAATTATCCTAAATAATTAACTAAATAATTAACCAAAATACTTTACTTACGACCCGAATAGCCTTGGACTTTTAATAGAAAAGAAAAAAAAATATAAGACAAATTGAAACCGGACAAATTTAAAAGAAAAAGTAGACAAATTAAAGATATTGAGTGAGAACATGGAAAACTGGGAGCAAGAAAACACAATGATAAACTTACGAGTGAGTCACTAGTGGTATTAAATTTTGGCTTATGCACCGCTTCACTTTCGGCAGGCACTGTTAATTAGATTCTCCTATTACTACTCTTCCATAAAATAAAGGTTTTTTTTCTTGTGCTCGATAACATAGGTTTTTGTGCTGTCAGCTCTTAGACTATAAATATCATTTCAGGTTTTGTCGATCAGATTTATGTAGTGCAAGGTACCGAAGTGACAATTATTACTGCCAAATCATTTCGCTACAGCAGAAGCCTTTATAGCCTTTTTGTTACTCTCTTCTGTCTATACAAGAAGACAGTATGGAATCCGTGAAAATTGAGAATTTTAAAAGTTTTTACGTATTTTAGGGGTCAGAGATTCCAAAAAGCATGTTATTTCAAAATATCTGTCTGTGAGTATGCAAATCTTGGACTTTGTGAGTCTGTAAGACCCTGACTCTGTGAGTCTGTAAGTCTCTGACTCTGTGTTCCTGTCTGTATGTGACATAGATTTTGTATGTACTCTATCTGAAGAACTACTTCATGGAATTTATTAAAAAAATTATAATCAGATCGTCCCTGATATAAATTGATGTAGTTTACATTTTGGTGTAAATCACTCAAAAGATTGTGCCTCCATTTTTCATGATAGCTGCTAAAACTCTATCTCAAGAATTCAGGTACGGAATTTTCACCAAACCTCAGATTTAGTTAATTCTTAAATTAAATTGTTTCTGTTTTCGCGTTGGTGACAATAGCCCAACAGGTCGTTCTGCTAAGCATGATTTTTTTAAGATATTCAGAACAGATCTATCTGAAGAATTAATCCACCTATTTACATGAAATTTGAGATTCAGGTATATCTTGATAAATATTATTGCTCATTATGTTTTGGTGTAAATCACCCGGTTATGTTTTGGTGTAAATCATGATATTTTCAAAGACTAAAATTTTAAAGACTTATAAATAAATTCTATATTTAACTTAATAATAATAATAATAAACATCATTTTTATGTTGATCATAACGAGTCATATACAGTGCGTGTCAAAAGTTCAAGCACAATAGCAATTTTAAGATAAAACTTTAAATATCCACTTTATTTCAATATCTATCTTGTATATGTTAATGATATCTATTTTAACACCATATTCATTGAAATTAAGCTTTAAATTTTATTTTAAACCATGGAGTTTAAGAATAGAGTAAAAATAACCGTGTCAAAAGTTTAAGCACAAAATCGGTTTTATGCAAATTTTACAAACTGACGTAAGCGGTTGCGCACGCAAACAATTTCTGGATATGCTAGAAGCAATCAGTTGTTATTTTTGAGTTAGTACAAAATGCCGAAGTCGAAAGAATTTTCAGAGGAGGTGGTGATAAAAATCTGGAATGTAAGAGCAAAATGTAAGTCTGTTTCTGAAATTGCAAGTGCATCAAAAAAATCAAAATGAGGTATTCATACAATTTTGGCTCGTGGTATTTTCAAACAAAAATTTCGTTCAGGAAGGCCGCGAGTGACTAGTTTGCGCGAAGATAGCAGCATCAAAAATTTGACTTCAACTGGCAATTACCCCCTTTCACAAATAAAACATACAGTCGGAGGACAAATATCGAAAAAAACTGTTTATAAAAGAGTTTTGGAATTTAAATACATTAAATATCCTAAAATGGCTCTATTATCGTGTCTCAAACGACACCATAAAGAAGCTAGATTGCAATGGGCTAAAGAGTCTATGTCATTTGGCGAAAAATGGCTGAGTGTGATATTCACAGTGATGAAAAAAAGGAACCTCGATGGCCCTGATGGATTTAAGTATTATTGGCATGATCTCCGCAAAGAACCTTAGAGTATATTTAGCCGACAACATTATGGTGGTTCTGTTATGGTATGGGGGCTATTTCTTTCAATGGTCAGACTTCTCTAGCATTCATAAGTGGGCGTGAAAAGTCTGAAAACTATCAAAAGACACTTGCCAATCATTTGCTTCCTGTTGCTGGAGTTTTGGAGTGAGAAAAAATATTATTCAAAATGATAATTCTCCGATCCATAAATCAAACTCAACTTCATCGTGGCTTAAGCCGAAAAAAGTGTCTGTTTTCAAAATGGCCGGTAATTTGTCCTGATTTAAACCCTATAGAAAAAAAGTAGGTTATTCTCACTCATACAGTTAATCCAAATTGAAAGCAATATTCTCCAGTTAAAGATTTGAAAAATGCCACGGAGAACGCTTCGTATAAAAGTCAACCAGAAATAACACAGAAACTCATTTTATCGATGGAAGACCGTATTTTTAAAGTAATTCAGCAGAAAGGAGCAATAATCAAGTATTAAACTTTGACACACTCATTTTTGTTGTTTTGATAAATTTTATTATTTAGATAAATTTTATAGTATAAATCTATTAATTATCGTTTTAAAACTATAATTTGTAGGTTATATGAAAAGGAAAGTAACTTTCACTCATTAATATAATTTTATTTTGAAATTTTCTCTTGTGCTTAAACTTTTGACACGCACTGTATTACGTACGCATTAAACATTAATATTTCTAAACCAATGAAAAATAAATATTATTTTATAGATATGCAACTTTAACTGTTTAAAATGTGCATTTTTATTGAATGGAGTTAATCAGACTGACTTCTGAAAGCTTCATATTATGTACAACATGCATTAAACATAATATTCCTGGATTAAACATTAATATTCCTAAACAAATTTTAAATGTAACTTCATCTTTACAATTCTCGAAATTGCAAATTTTTAAACTTTTAAACATCGCACATCTTAAATTTTTACACAGAAAAAATACACTTTTAAATCAGATTTGTTTGAAATCTTTATCACAATTTGTTTTCAAATTATTATTTTTTAACGGTTTTTTTTTTTAAAGTTTTTATTACATTTTTTTTCATTGTGGCAATAGAAGTATTACATTTTCGAACATTGAACATGGATCAATCAGAAAACAAATAAAATAAAAAAAAAGTTGCGGAATTCAACTAATAAAATGATTCAGATATACTTCAGATTTCCCAATTCTCTATCGAGGACTACAACTATCCAATAATCCAACTATCCAACAATTTTCCAAATAATTAAAAAAATCACTGTCGTATGCCAACTGATTCTCCAGAAATTGAGAAAGACATTGCATTTTCCATTTCTAAAATATGTTATACCAAACGCTATCCATTTACTATGATTTGAGTCCCTAGTTTTGATCATTTTTTTATCTTTTTAAATTTATTATTGACTTAAAATTTAAAACACTACCTTTTTTATATAACTTCGACAGAAAACCATGTTTAATATTATCAGAAACAAAATTTATACATTATTACTTTAAAAAGTAAAAATTGAATTAAATAAAGTAATTAAGTATACTTTGTATTCAATAAATTTATTTTTTGTAATTACTTTAACACTAAAACAAAACGTGTTACTTATGAATTTAAAAATTTGTCGCCAGAATGAATTTTCAATTAGTTTTCCATTCTTCAGTGATTAAATGAATTTATTGTTTTGTGTCTGTAAAAAATGTTTTATTAATATAATTAATAATGAATTACTTTTTTCAAAACT
This sequence comes from Maratus speculifer, assembly GCA_964019185.1. Lineage (NCBI taxonomy): Eukaryota > Metazoa > Arthropoda > Arachnida > Araneae > Salticidae > Maratus > Maratus speculifer. The sequence continues at coordinate 115,077,538 of OZ025295.1, read as the reverse complement.
TTTCCTTTGTAAAAGCAGCTGTATAGATTGAAATAAACTTTCATTTATGAATTTACTTATGTTATAAATTTTCATTGCTTAAACAACCAATGACGAAGTCCCTTTTTTAAATATTTTCGGATTTCTAATTAGTTTTGAGAACAACTGCTGAGTATATTTTAATAAGAAACTTATGGAGAAAATAATGATTATATTTTACAATTCGTTCTATTTGTGAAAAAAATAAAATAAAAAGTAGATAGCGAAAAGTGCGAAAAAAAATTTAATTATAACAAATACTATTTTTTTTCAAATTTTACTGGTAGTAGGAATTTTATTTATATTTATATTTGTTTGTTAAATTTTTATTTTCCCAAATTTATAACAAATTTGTAACTTTCCCACCAGACATAATTTTAGAAATATTAATCCACTAAAGAATTAAAAGATCTGTTTTCACTCGGCTTCTCGAATATTTTATGGAGTACCATGTATAATATATGATTCTATAAGAACACTTCTTACACAATGGAATAAGCTGCATTCGAGCTCAGGATCCTTTCTTTTTAAGCGTGGATTTTTAAATCCTCCGTATGAGCGTCTCGGTTTTTCAAAGCAGAATTTTTTTCTCAATTGAATCACGAATTTGCTCGGAACTAATAAGGCAAAATTTACAATAAAAACCGGTGTGAATAATTAAGAATTCTGAACACCTTAAGCAGCACGTATATTGGTTCCCCCCAATATACGCCCTTTTGTTCCCAAGGGGTTAATGTCAGTCACTAATGCTGAACTATCTCGTGGCAATATTTTTCAGTTATATTTTGCCACTTTTTATTCGTGATTTATACGAAAAATGGCTTGAATATCTAAACTGCCGTTTATTTGTACTACAATCCCGCCTTTTATTTATACAGTAGAACTGCGACTTAAGTCCCCACTATTTACGTAACCCCACATTTGCATCGCCAGGCCTAAAAATCTTCGCGCTCCTTTTGTCTGCGGAGACTAAAACTAGTCGTAGAGGGACCACCGTAATACTTATCCATCATAGATATGCATAATATAAAATATTAAAATAAAACGCATGTAAACTTTTTATAAAATGCATCGCAATTCCAAAACAAAATTTAAACGTATATTTAAATAGTTTGGATATACATAGAATTGTTCTATTAATGAATTGCTGATGAACCAGTTTCGACAAATTCTATAAAACGCCAAAATACTCAAGTAGTACCGGATTGCGTAAAAGAAAATCCTTATAACTCCAAAAAATAATAATCATATTAACTAATAATTTACTACGTCGGATTAAGCGTCTGATTAACAATTAAAATATATCTTTGAATTGAAATTTGAATGAAATACAGGGTGATGAAAAATCGAAGAATGTTGAAAACAGGATTGCACATATCTCGACAACTAATAATCCAATCGATTTTGTTCTTTATGCAAAATTTGTGTGATTTTATTGCCTTTCACGTCTACTCCTTAGAATAAAACATTTCGAAAATTTTTATGTAGTTTTTGTCAGAACGTATTTTTTGAGAGTCCAAAAAAATAGTTGCGGAAAATCGAGTGTTATTGATATTAAATAGGCTTCGTCCCATTCTTACATACTAATCACATACAAAGTTTCAAGTCTCTATCTCAATGTGTTCGTGAGATAGAGTGTTACAGACAAACAGACAGACAGACACACAGACAGACGGACGACAATTTTTTTTCTAAAAACAGGTTTTTCGAAATCTCCAGTATTTGTAACGCGTAAATCCGTCAAATAAAAAAATTTGATTTTCAAAACGATTGCAATACTTATCCTATACTACACGTATAATGGGTAAGTAAAAAATCTGGAAATTTTGATTCTGTACCTCTTGCAATCGATGAAATTTTCAAAATTGAATGAGAACTCAACTTAAAGATGTATGCTGAAAGTGTTGTTGAACCCATAAATTCTGATGCAAAATTACTCACTGACGAAATTACTAAACTGAAGAAAGAAAGCTTCGTCGAAGAAATACAGGGTGGTTATAAAATAAGTATCCCTATTTGGAGCTATCTGTAGCTTGAAGGAATATCCCGAATGAAACCAAGATCGGTACACATACTATTCAAGAAGGGGGAAGAAGACTGGAACAATAAAAAAAGTTAGTTACAATAATCGGCAACAGATAGCGCTACGGGTCCTGTCGGTGCAAACGCTGTTGTTATCATTACCAAAATGAAAACGTGGTCATTTCTGCCATTAATGATGTACGACATGGCTCTCAGTTTACCAGATCGCGCTTTAATTTTAAAACTATTCTACGTTAACAGTCCAAACAGTGCAGCTGCTTTACGTGAATTTAGGCGTGTGAAAGAGATGCGTAAAGGAAAAGGTCCTTTGACACCGTGTGCAGTGAGAAGAATGGTAAAAAATTCGAGGAGACTGGGTCGTTTACTGTAAAATGTGGAAAAAGGAGGAAACCATTACCTCTCCGCAATCAAGAAGAAATTGCTACTGCGATTGTGGAGCCATCAGGGACTCCGGAAGCCGGTCCTAGTGCACGTGGAGTTGCCCTAAATTTGGATATTCCATATGCTACTGTTTGAAAAATCCTACGAAAGGTAATCCAATTTTATCCGTATAAAATTAGGTGTCATCAACAATTGTTACCAGGTGACACAAAGCGCCAACTGTCGGCGATTATTGCAATTATTTTTTTAATTGTTCCAGTCTTCTTCCCCCTTCTCAAATAGTATGTGTACAAATTTTGGCTTCATTCGGGTTATTCCTTCAAGCTACAGGCAGCTCCAAATAGGGATACTTATTTTATAACCACCCGATAGATGATAATTTTGAACCAAAGTAAAAGATAATGATGGTTGCAAAATTAACCGAAAGATTAAACTTACTGAAGTTGGAATGGCGGATATTGAAGATATATTGATTTGGAGGAGCAGAGAGTAGGGAACGATTAGAAAAAGCTTAGTAAATTAACTCTGCTGTTACAAATAGCTTCTAAGGTTTAAAAAAAATGTTGATTCAAACTTCAGTTTTTTTTTCACATACCCGAAGACTCGAACAGTGCTGTTAAGAAGAACATTCAATTGTAAAATAACAGTATTGAGTTACTACAAATTGCAAAAACTTTTTTTGCTAATGTTAAATTCATATATTGAAACTTTTTTATTATTTTACAACTTCTTATGCTATCTTGTAATCTAACAGTCTTTAATGACTGCTTGAGTGGCGTTTAGTTGCCTTGATCAAGAGGAGGGCTCTCTTGGTCAACAATCGAGTACCGAACTTCAATTTGGATACAGTCCCTAAAATAGGCTGGTTTTATAATAATTAATTTCTCTGAAACTTATCGCACGATTTGCATACCTGAAATTTGTTTTTAGTATAATTAAAGGATGTACAGTTCATTTTTGAAACAATCGCTGTCGCAGTTATAAAAATTAAGTTTCTTTTAGAACATATTGAAAAAAAGGGGGGGCACATTAAAGGATTAAAGATTCTTTTTTTAATGCTGCACAGCGAATCTATTTTGCTAATACTTTTTTCATTTGGTGAATGTTTTTTATTTTTAATTAGCCAAATTACTAACGTTAGTCAAATGTCAGCAAGAACACTGTACATTATTTAAAAGTAGACTTTATTTCCAATCGTTCTGTACTAATAACTTTCTTCTACGATAATTTGTTGAGGAATTAATAGGGAGAGATTAATTTTTCCCCCTACGACTGTAAAATAATGAAAATAACACATACATTATTATAACAACTCCGCATTCCGGCGGATTATTTCCAAATCGAAACAGTATCGAAACAGTCTATGGCGAAAAGTATGCACAAAAAAATTGATTGGATTCTATGGAGAATTTCTTACATTTTTCAATGGTACATTAATGAAAATCGCACAGACATCGCTATTATAGCGACCTTAACATTAGAAGCATAACATTTTGAATGTTTATAATTCAGACAGAAACATATCCTTCAAATGATTGAAATTAGGTGTCCAGGCATATTTTTAAGCGAAAACTTGGAATATCACGTTAAAAGTGGATACTTCTATTGAAATAAAACAAAGTTAGGGTTTAACGGATGCAAATTTTCCATGTGGGTCATTCGAACCAGGGATGTATTGGCTGAAGCCGCCAATGTTCTTCTAACTGAGCCATCCCGGACGAATACTGGAGGATTAATTAACCCAACTAACCTCAATGATCACACAATCTGATCTAATACTTTGGATCAGCTAAACTGAATAAATCGAACGTTAATATTAAAAGTAACTGCAGAAAACGCTGTATACGAAATACTTTTATGTTTATTCATCGAGTACTGTTTATTTGACGATTAATTCTGTTTAGCTGATCTAGAGTATCATACCAGATTGTGTGATCGTTGAGGTTAGTTGGGTGAATTTCTCCAGTATTCGTCCGGGATGGCTCAGTTGGAAGAACATTAGTGGCTTCAGCCAATGCATCCCTGATTCGAATCCTGGCTCGGACTTTTTCACCCACTTGGAAAATTTATATCTGAAATTCATTTACTGATTGAATAATCGTGTTATAAATTAATATATTATAAAGTTAGGGACTGTTTCAATATGTACATGGTCCCCTAAGCAAAGTTTATATCCATCCTTAAAAAGTAGACTTTATTTCAAATCATCTGGTACCAACTTTCGTCGACGATAATTTTTTGCAGAGTTAATTGGCTTTTTTGCACGTTTGTAAGACATGTCTCCTTTTGGAACTCGGATTTTTCTATGCAACTTTAATAATAGTGAAGGTTTTCCGATGAAAGTTTCAACAAATTTATTTTGCTTTCTTTGAAATATAATGACAATACGAAAATAATGGAATAATTCGGTAATTGGATAGTTACATATTATTGCTGCATATAAACATCTGTTGTGAACCAGTTTCAAACATGACGCATCAAGTTCAACTCTGATTGCATATGGATGGGGGGGGCACATTAACGAATTCTCGTCATGACGTTATATCAAAATGAGATGGTATGTAATTTTGAATGAAAAAACAGATAATGATTCTTACTCTCTAATAAAAAAGAATGCTTGTTGCTGTATTGCGCCTTATTTTCCTTTGAAATATATAGGGGGAGTTATGGGACACTATGAACACTAATTTATTTTATAACATAGGAATTTTGTTTTGATACGTAGCATCTATATTTAACCGCTTCCCTGTTTTACTTGCATGTCGTATGGGCGTGTTTTTACCAATCATGATTTGTCAATATCAGGTACGGGTATACGTAATTTAATCATAATTTGTTATTTTCACCAGTAAAACTTTATCCGCTAGAAAATAACTTTTCAAAAGTAAAAAAAAAGGCCAAAATAAAAAAAAATATTGTGGCTAAACAATGATGTGATGTCAATTTTCCAAGCTTATATTATGGTTCTTATTTAACATTTTTCATTAAAAAAATTATCATTTGTAAATCGAGTGCTTTCGTGTATGTTGATAGAAATGGTTTTCTCCTATACTAAATACATCATAATGTGTTTATGAAAATTTAAATACTTTAAAATTATGCTTTATGGGATTAGTGGCCATCTTTAAATATTTTACACATACGTCTAAGCACCCAAATTCATAAAGGAAAGCGTAATAATTTTGCATTAACAGCAATTTAGAGCTTCTGATTTTAACTGCTGAAAAATAATTTTTTTTTTTTTTTTTTTTTTTTTTTAGAAAGGAAGTTTAATTGTTACTGCTTTTAAATGATTAATTACTATAAAAAAGTAATCATAAAAGGAATCGCAAAGATATGCCATCACTATCTTAACACACAAATTTCAAAGCACACAATTCCATAAAGGAAAGACATTAAATGTTTTCTTTAGTGAAATGTCGAATTTTGATTTTCAATGGCATATAAACAAATTGAAAAAGTCTAATAATTTGAGAAAAGAAATTGATTTCTATTGCTTTTAAATAACTAATTACTCTATGAAATAAATTACAAGGTGAATCCTTTAAATAAATCAGGATTGTTTATGAAATAAAACTCTGCAAATAAAAGTGAGTAATGAAAACGCTTCAAATTTCTGCTTAATTAACAGTTTTGAATTTCGATATTTGGATATGGATTTGGATAGATTGAAATTTGTATAAAATATGAAAAGATGGCCGCTAAGCCCATCATGCATAATTTTAAAACATTTGAATTTTTAGAAACACGTTTTGATGTATTTAGTATAGAAGAAAAGAATTTCTATCAACCTAAACGAAGGCACTCGACTTATAAATGATGATTTTTTTAATGGAAAATGTTAAATAAGAACCGTAATATAAGCTTGGAAATTTGATATCGCACCATTTTTTAGCCACAACTTTAATCTTTTTTTTCTTTTTTTAAGCTTGGTCTTTTTGTTCACATTTGAAAAATTGTTTTTTAGTGCATTTCTTTTTTTAAAATAGATTATATGAAATTTAAACAGTTCTATTCAATCTAATTAAAATGAGTTTTCATATACCTTTATAATCAAAGAGCAAATACAATATTTATTGTTTTTCTTTGATTTTTTTATTGCTTTCTAATTATCCTCTTTTGGAAATGGGCATTGATAAGTATCAGATCTGATATAGTCTTTATAATTCTGAAGTTCCAGGAGAATCCAACAAGTACATATTTAAATATTTGACAAAATATCTAAAATGGAAAGTATCCGTTCATTAATGGCCATATAGTGTAATTGAAGGTCACAGAATTAAGCAGACATACAGTTAAAATATTATAAATCCTTACAATATTGATCAATATTCTGTAAAATATTAATCAGTTAACTGGTTAAAACCATGGTTAAAACTATATCTAATGAAGATAAATAATTTAAATAAATACGCAAGAAATCATAGGGAAAAGGATTTAAGAACATACTCATCTGGAAATTCTATTTTACAAAGAAATTGTCCTAAATAAAGAAAACAAAATCGTAGATATTAATTAAGTATTATATCGATTAAAAATAGTGCATTTATGAGAATTTTAGCATTATTTCATTGCAAATTATAAATCATTTTGATTCAGAATTGTTTTTTGCATAATTAAAAAAATAAACAAATAAAATAAAGCTGTTGCATGTTCATTGAATTACTTTTTTAGGTATATAATTTTATTGCGTCTCCAAAGATTAACCTCGCGTTTAACTATATGTTAACAAAGTGGTAATCACATATGACGTGAGATAAAAAAGGTTCAGTAACACTGCGTTAAATAATTACTTTATTAGTGTTGCGTGCTTAGAATGTTCCAGTTTAATTTTTATTAACGTATAAATTAGAGAAACATCCGTGTAGTTTAATAAAAGAAGAAACTCTTTATTTCCATCTGTGTTTATTTAGATTCTAATGAGAAATAGATTATGTTAATTAAATAAATTTTATTGAAAAAGAATATTGCACTTCGATAATTCAATTTTAAGAAGCGTTCATATAAAAATAATATGCTTGAAGTAAGCAAATTTGTTAGGTTTATCGTGTGTCTCAATAACATGAAAAATTATAAGTAAACACAATTATATCTTTTTAAGTGTATTAATTAAATTTAAGACGATGAAGTAGCTTAGTACGAATTAATTTGTTATTGTACACGTACATTATCTTTTAGACACCATCTTTCATTGCTTTTATAATTTCATAATTAAAAAAAATAATCTACGATGATTAATAATTAGCTTTAATGCAACATTTTTCAATACTGTCACTTTTTGTAAATTATTAAAATTTAACATTGTTCTTAGAAATGGAAAGTAATAACGGAATGACATATTTTGTTAGGAACAGTTTTCATTCTTAAGTTAATAACGTTGCGCATACAGATGTAGAATGAGAAATGCATTTTTATGTATTAAAAGATTTTTAATGTATATACCTACATTTGGGGCAGTTTAAAAAAAAATGAAATTTATCAAACATCTGTATTTTTAGTTAAAATAGGAAATAAAATTATTATTATTATAATTATTAAGATAAATATAATTTTTTACAGAATTTTAATTAATTTTTCAAATTTAGGCAATATGCTGTCAAATTTTATCAAAGAATTATGTTTGATCCAAACGTTCTATTACGCAATCTATTCAATCTATTTCATTTTTTCTTTCGACAATATATTTGAAAACTACTTATCTACGTTATGAGGCAAACGATGGAAAACACGTCCCAAATTTATCAATATATTTCAAATTTTGACAACAAAACATGATTTATTTAAAATATGTAATTTTCACCCAAAAAAATGTTAAATTAAAACAGACAAATTTATAAACTATATTTTAATTTATAGCATACTAATAGATGAACAGAATCTTGTGAAGAAATAATTAAATATCTTAAAAACATTTTAAGAGCTGATGTTACTCGTAAACGTACACAAATAAAAACGCACTTTGTCAGAAAACACTAATTAAGATTAATTTTGATATAGCAGAAAAAAATAACGAATAAAGTTTATAGCTTTATAATTCATCATATTTAAAGGGTTTATATGTTTATATACATACAGTCCAGTCATATTAATGACACCAAAATTTACGTTCGACATCGACGAAAAATAATCATTCAGAAAAGACAGTTGGCAGCAGATTGCAATGGCATGTATATAAAGAGTGTCCAAAGGAGTCGGAAGTCATTGCATTTGTTGGTGTAATGCAGAAACAAAGCGAATTATTCGATCATTTTAAAAAGTCATGATCATTAAATTTTGGTGGTGGTGTGGAAGTGTGGAAAGCATTTCCAAAACGGCTAATTATGTAAATTATTTGTATGCAACTTTAGTATACCTTGCATGACAAAATGGCACTATCGAAAATAAATGACGTGACATATGTGGTGCACCACAGGCCATACATGACAGTGGTAAACAATTGTGGCGGAGATGCGTTTGGGCGAACAGACATGCAACAGTGAGCATTTGACCGCCCAGATGAACCAAATGATAGATAGATGTAGATGATAGTGATGATAGAACCCAATGTAGATGATAGTATACTCTGTTTGGATCTACGCAATCAGATGCCTGTTAATGCATTTATATGACTGCTGTTCAGTGGCGAGAAAGGCTGGAATTTGTTCGCCAGTACCGCAATTGGACGTCCACTGTGTGGCGACATTTAGCTTTTCTTTATGAATCACGTCTTATGCTCCATCGGATGCATGGACTTCGGCGTATATGGTATGAAACGTCGGAATTCAACGAATCTTCAACAATTGCCGGAAGGGTCCAAGCTGGAGGAGGGAGCATTATGATCTAAGGAACGTTTTAATGGTATTCTCTGGGTGAACTCATAATTTTGGAATGCACGATGTATTAACACAACTACGCACCTGGCCTTGTGGGCCATGTAAACTGCTATACGAAATTTTTTATCCTTAGAATAATAGCATCTACAAGCAAGACAATGAGCGTATTCAGCACAACTTGCTGGTCACTTACCGAAGTAATCAATGTTACGATCGATTGTAGACAAGTACGAAATGAAAATCAAACCGAAGTGTGACGTCAGCTACAATTAAACAGGATAGTTTTTATTGGTACTATAATTCGCTTTCGTACTGCCCTACCATTGGTCGGTAACATTGGTTACTTCGGTAACTTGTGCTGAACATGTCCAATGCAATGTGTAATACAGCTCGTAGAATACGTGCGTGATTCGAAGAGCACCAGGTTGAGTTTACCGTACCCCCTCTGGCCGGCAAGCGCCGCCATATTTAAACTCAATCGAGAATCTGCGGGACCACCTCGATCGAGCAGTTTGCGCCAGGGATCCTCAACCGCGTAACCTAGTGCAACCGGTCGACACTGAAGCCTGGCATTGAAATCGACATGGCTCAACGTTCCAACGGACACCTTCAAGAACCTTATTGATATTCTTCTTGCACGTCTAGCAGAGCTCCACACTGCGAAAGGTGGTTATTTCAGCTTTTTACAGGTGGTCACATTAATGTGACTGTACTGTGTATATTGTTAATTGTGTATTAAAATGTATTGTTTACTTTTTTGTTGTTCTTTAAATGATTACTGCCGGTTTCTGAATGTTCATTTCCGGTTTATATTTTGGGCTAAAATTTTGCTTCAACCTATCGCTGAACCAAAAGTAATTCATTTTTGAAAATGTAAATGTCTGAACTTTAAAATATTAAAATAAATAAATGCATTTTTTTAAATGTGCATATGTAGTAAAATATGATAAAGCAATATCTGAATGCATTATTTAATTTTAACATATGTCTTACTAAAAAAGATTAATTTTTAAAGAGATTAATTTTTAAGAAACTACCTGGTATAATTACACTAGTCTACAAAATTTAGATTGTTTAATTATTTAAGCTTTAGTTAATTGATTCTGATGTATTTTATAGTGCAGAATCCGAATATACCCTTCATTTTTCACAACCACATAAGGTGTTTTTACAAATCGTTGAGTACAAATTAAAAAAGTTTTTTAAAAAAGGTGAAAATCTGATATTGTAAAATAGATTTCATTGTTATGTATTTGAACTTTAGATAATTATGTTTTATGTATTTTTATCGTTGAATCCTAAAATGGCATTTACTTTTAATCATCACTCCTTGATTTTTCGGAAGTAGTAAACTTCAAAGTTAAAAATGTCTTACCTACCCCATCTCATTGGACCCCTTCAGCTGTTTACTTCTAGAAATCCACAGTATAAATGAAAAAATTAAACAAATTATTCAATTATATCAAATTTAATTTAATTTAAAAAAATTGCATCTATTTTAATGCATCACATTTTCGACTATTTTTGTATTTTTCAACTTTGAAATTTACAATTTTCTAACAATTTGCAAACGATTGGTTAAAATGTAAGGCCATTTTCAAATTTAGTGCTAAAAATGCACAAAAATTCATTATAAAGATAAAAAACAAAAGATGCAATCATAACACCTATTTCATAGCATCAGATTTTCGTCATTTTTTCTTTATTGAATTTCAAAATTTACAATATCCCAAATATCCTCCAGTGACGGTTAAAATGAAGGTCAGTTTTGGATTTAACGTTAAAAATACATAAAATAACCTAATTTAAAGTAGTTGGATGTGCCAATCCCAAAACATTCTTCTTTTCATATTAATATTTCAAAACATTAATATTTATACTAATATTCACACATATTAAGTAATATTTCAAAAAGTAGTTTTGTTAATACTGCAATATTATTAGTCTAATAATCGGTCAAATGCGAGTATTTTTCGCACTCAGATAGTTCCGTACAATAAATATATCAATTTTCAATTGCAGTGTAAAAAATATCATTGATAAAAAATAATAAGACTATACAACGCGTTATTGAGTATAGCTGTATATACTAGTATGGGTATATTATAAAATTTCAAAAAGATATAAAGCCTAAATAATTGCTTAAACATTGCTATTATGTGAAAATCTTCGTTTAATTTTATCCTAATCTGTCCTTTTTTTTTGATGAATTTAATTAACTTACTTCAAAGTACAGCATTTTAAAATTTCACGTCGCATTTGATAAGATTAAATTCAATGGAGGAATATTTTTTTATTTTTAGAGTATAGCGAAAAACAAAACCCTTGTTTAAAGATTAAATTTGACACTGTGCTAAGTGATCTTCGAAAGAAAGTTGTACATTTGCAAAGCTCCCTTGATCCGTTACGCGTTTTTCCAGATAGATTTTTAATTGATTTTTAAAGATATAGGAAGCGTATTGCGAGATCCACTCAGTGCAAATTTGTTTCTAATCCCATAATATTTATGTGATCAATCATAATTGAATTTCTTTTTTTTTTAAACAATTTGACGTGTATTGCTTTTATACTGCTACTGGGCATTACATTATACAAATCTATCATTAAAAATTGTTGTCTAAGCTAATTCGATGCTACATAGAATATGCTGTTCTTGCCATGCATATCCAAACTATCCTTATTTTTAAGGGTTAATATCTCGGCTAATTACCAACAATTGTTTTCGAAAATCATTGTCAACACTGCTTTTATACTTTTGCTGCGTTAATTACCAACAGCGCAAGTAAAGTAATCGCTATAATTTTCCTGCTAGGCTTAAATTAACATCTACTACCTCTAAATTTTTCAGAATTTTAGTTTTAGTATATTTGGAATTAGACGGTTGAGGACACATTTATTGAGGACACATTTTCGATGATAAAATGTAATAACTAAAATAATAATTTAAAAAGTGTATTATCGTGTTCAGTATTCTGAAAGTTTTCACACGATACACAAAGAATATATATATTTTTTCAAGTAACTTATTAGGCCCCTCTTGATTATTCCTAAATATAATTGTCAACGTTTCATAATAGTAAATATGTGGATATCTTTATTACATTTCCCAATTTGAACTTTCCAAGATCCATAGTTTACGAGTAAAATGGCTGTGGCAGACAGACTTATGCAGGAGTGATCTTATAATTCCGCTTTTTACTTTTTAAATAAAGAAACCTAATACCATATCAACTTCGGGTTTCATTTTAAATTTCTCTTTAAATCAATCAATTCTTTCAATCGTAAAAACGAATTAATCTCGATCCTGATATTTATTCAAATCAGTAATTTTTGCTATTCTGTTATATATCAACTATTTGCGAATAGCCGTCTTAGAAGGATGCAAGTTCTTGTTGCAGCACGTGGCGCCTACGGACAACAAAATTACGAAAACCGAGAAAATTATACAAAAATCGCTATCACGGAACCCATTTCCGGCGGAATATTTCCAAATTCAATGTGGACCTACTGGCCTTAGCCAAAGACTAAAAAATATTTCGTTCAGTTTTATTCTTACCTTCATACACTTTTTGACAGTTAAAAAAAAGTTGCACAAAAATTGCTATTACTGCAATCCCTTCCGGCAGAATATTTACAAATTCAAGGAGAAACTTTTGGCATAACTACACAAATATACTTTGTTCAATTATATGCATAACTTCATACACTTATTGCTGGTACAATAATGAACATTATATAAACATTTTTATAACAGCTTCCTCTATCCACGGAATATTTCCAAATCAAAGCAGTACCTGCTCGTCATAACGAAAAACACTCGCAAAAAAATTAGCTCTATCATATGCAGAATTTTCTACACTTTTTAACGATACAATAATGAAAATTGCACAGACATCGCTATTATAGCAACCTTTTATTCGGAATGATTTCAAATTCAGGGAGAACCTACTATTTATTTCTAAACGCTTAGAAAAAAAATTTGGTTCAATTCTATGCATGACATCATGCGTTTTTCGGTAGTACAATATTGAGCATGGTACAAAAAGTTTTTGGCTTTATGCTCATTTTACGTATCACTTCAGAATAATAAATCTGTGTACACAGTTAAAATTCTATTTTAAAAAATCTTTTTTTTTTTACTAACTCCACTTAACAAAATGCTTTCTTGAGTTTTAGTTTGATCAAAAGTAGTAAAAAATTGTAAAAATAGAGGAAAATCTATCTACATAATAAACACAAACTTCTATTTAAATTTTTCTTTTCAGTCAATTTTTCTTTTCATGTTTCAAAATTTAATCAATTTCAGTCTACCAAAGAAGATATTTTCGGAACATTCTTCTGTTTACCGTGTCAGCTATTACAATGCATCTTTAGCATCTTCATATAGATGCAACCTTTGATGTATTTCACTTTTAAACAGCCCTTAAAGAAATCTCAAATGATAGAACCATTCTTTTCAAATATAAGTAATTGAACTTCTCGAAGACAATTCGTCGTGGATTGAGTTTCTTAAAAAACTTTTTCGAAAATGTGTTTCAAGCATTTTAAACTTGTATACGATTTCACGAACACAGCTAAGTTTTTTAAAATTGTGTTCAAATCCAAATTGTTTGTATTGCTACAGTAAACTTCTAAAATTAAATTTTAAAAGAAGCTTTTTCAATCTTATCGAAAAATTCTACTGGTATACATAAAGCATTCAAACTCTTTAAATTAAAATTTTAAATATTCAGGTAATTGTAGATAACCACAATAATAAATATAATGCCTTCATATATAATTTACTTTTTTAAAAATACCAATTATAGGCATTAGTTTTAGATCCTTTTAAAAAAGTCTCGAACATAATTTTATATATCATATAATACAATTGTCAATATCACAATAAAAGTTTATATAATCTAAAATTTTAAAAAACTGATAACGTTTTCATCCTATCTAGGACATCTTCAGTCAGCGTAAGTGGAAATCATTTTCCTTTTGAAAATGATTTCCACGTACGCTGACTGAAGATGTCCTAGATAGGATGAAAACGTTATCAGTTTTTTAAAATTTTAGATTATATAAACTTTTATTGTGATATTGACAATTGTATTATATGATATATAAAATTATGTTCGAGACTTTTTTAAAAGGATCTAAAACTAATGCCTATAATTGGTATTTTTAAAAAAGTAAATTAAAATTTTAAATTGTAGTAATTAAAAAATAAAGTTCAAAACACGTTTAATTTTTTTTTTTACTTATAAAAAAATATTTGATTAACTTCTATTTTACCAAATTTCTACAATATGAATTTCTTTAACGGAAGAAGCACGAGATTTGTCTGTAAGTTTAACTGAATATGCAGCACACATACAGAAATTAACTGTGATATACGACATATTTCGGACCATTAAAATATTTTGTACAGAACCCTTTTTTATAACCCTTTTTTATATTTCTATAACTACTAATATGTTCCAGACACATAAAAATAATTACAAACTATAAATAACTTTGTATGAAAGAAGAAAATTCTAAAGAATAGAAGTCAGTACGGGCTGGATTTTCCAGGCCCGGGCCCCATATCGGTTTAAAAATTAAAATTTCGTTCCGAGCCCAGCCCGGTCAGGCCCGTGCAGAAATCATTGAAAAGAAGGCCGGCCAGACCTATCCCAATTCAATTTCTATCCCCCCCCCCAAAAAAAAAATCAGATTTTAATTAGAAGTCAATTAATAATCCCTTAAAGACTTTCCTTTATACGTTCTTATAGGGAAAAAATACAGTCTCTTTAAAATTACAACATGTTCTGAAGACAGAAAATACATAACTACTTAGATTCTTAGATGTTTCAGAATTCAAATAAAGTTTTATTAAAAAAAAATAATATAGTTGAGAATAAAAGAAAAAAAGGAAGGTTAAAAGCATCATAAATTTTTAATCTAAAAAAAAATAGTTTAGTAAAAATACTGCTCTGTTATTTATTAACGCTTTTCTCACATCCAAAATAACTACTTTCTCATACATTTGTAAATTCATTTATTTTCGGACATACACATGGTGATCCGCCACCTAACTGATGTTTTAATAAAATCTATTTTTCTTTTCTTAAATCATTTCAGTAATAATTCTCCGATGAAAAGAAGTGAAGATTAAATGGTCTTGATGGAATATTGTTGGGATGATTTGAGGAAAAGAAAAAGAGATTTTATTAAAACATCAGTCAGATGGTGGATTCATGGCAACATAAGACTGCTTTTAGAATTACGTGATGTCATTTGTATAATTTTCAGGAAATTTTAATTCAAAGACACATATACTAATTCTTTATGACCAACACTTCTGAAAGGAAAAAAGATTCAAAAGTGAGATAATGCAACTATTCACATAAATCGTGAGAAAAACTTTAGTTCTATAAGAAAAACATTGAAGTTTTGCAATGGCCTCCTAGAAATCCTTATTTAAATCCTATCGATAACTTATGGGGAGATCTAGCAAGATGAGTTGATAAAAATGGAAGGCATTTTTTCAGCTTATGAACTCAGATCTACTATTGAAGATGAATAATACAAAAACAATCACGAACAGTGCCAAAAATTAATGATGTCGAGGAATGATGGAATATTTGAAATCATTAAACTGATAGGTGGGTGCATAATACATTAAATATTTGTTTCTTCGACACTATATACAATTTATTTTACTGTCCTTAAAGTTTTTATACAGGTAAAAATAGTGATACTTGAACAATTACTTTATTTTCGTAATAAAATACTCACAGTTGAATTTTGTTGATGTTTTTATTAGCTCTTTAGCTTGATTATACATATTATAAGAAAAAAAGTTTCGTTTGTTTTGAAATTTATCAAAAAAAGTTAATATTTTTTGCTGTCCTGATAGTGATTTACACGTACTATACTTGAACAGGAATACAATCACTTTTCCAATAAAGGGTTAAGATAATAGTATGCTTTAAAAACAATAGAGCTGTAAAAATTCGTATTATCACACCTGAATGTTTGTATAAATCAATTTGAGACACTTTTTATAACGTCCCAATTCTTGAAAAATTGAGAAAGGTAATTTTTACTATAAAATAAATAGAATGCATAGAAGAAAATTACTTGATATTATTTTGGAAGATAAAGGATTCCATCATCTTTCGTGAAAATTGTAATCTATAACTCTTATATTACGAAAAATGGTGCTGATATTAAATTCTTGAAACATTTTGAATTTTTTTGCATTAAAATTTGAAAACATACACATTTGAGTATACTGAATTATTAATGGTTCAAAATTTATTTCAACTATATTCGTGTTACTCCAGAGTACTAGTAACTATCTGCAAGCAAAATAACAATAAAGAATATATGATTTTGTTTTACCTTCGAATTCTATAGATAATTTACATTTTTCTTTTCTTTCTGTTTTTAATATGGCAACGGATTTAGATAATATATTTAAAGTTATGTATTGAACACATTTATTAAAAATCATATTTTTTTTCTACCATAAATCACAAAATTAAATATATATATGTGACGTTTTAAGGAGAAACTAGAAAAATCTTCACTGGTATCCTTTTTTTAAAAACACACAGCCGTGGCAAGCGAGGGGAAAAAAACAACATAAATAAATAAATGTAGAAGATTCATTAATTTACAGATTGGCTGCTGAAACTTAGTTTATTCAACTATAGCCATATAGAGAGGGAAAGCTCCCTTTGCAAGCCGTCTTGAACCGAAACATCGAAAACAATATTCCATCATTACTTCTGCAAGCCGTCCTTAACGTACTCATAGAAGAAAAAGCAAAGAGTCTCTCTCATCACCTCCAGGCTTCCTTCTGAAATCTAAAAACAAACTTCTAGAAAATTCTCTGCTCTCTAACCATCATTTTTCCATGTAAACATAATTCATGCGCAGCGTCGAGATTTTCATTTCATTCAGGCGATACATTTTATTTAAATAATATTATTGTTTAACTAATTTATAATCAAATTCAGAATTTCGAATACCCTGCAGACGATATTTTTTATAGACGATTAATTTTAAGAGAAAAAGAAAAGGAATGAATTTATTGATATGCACAAATACCAAATGTTGAAGAAGAGGAAAAAATAAAAATAATGATATTTTTTTGAAAGGTATAGTTTTGGAATAAATTTAATAAGTCTCTCTTAAAAAGAGTTGATAAAAACATAGAAAAAATGATTTTTATTTGGAATATTAAGAAATAAAGTTTAACTAAGAATATTTTTAATTTAGAGCCATCTTTTTAAATTTACGCATATTGGAATAAATGTTTTTAAGGCGAATTAAGAATTTATACCGTTTCTGTAAAGATTAATATATTAGATCTAGCAACAGGTTTTTAATTTAATAAGTTGAACTAAACACGGAATATTGTTAAAAGGAAATTAATATAGTATAAAGGTTAATTTTAACGAAAAAAAATAAAATTTGTAATATATATATATATATATATATATATATATAAATCTTTCGAATCACACTTTATGGGTAAAACAATTATATTATATGAAAATTTTTTATTAGAAAGTAAAAAATATTTACATAAGCAAGTTAATAAAGTTATTGAAAATGCATGAATTGGCAGATGAAATTTAATTACGTAAAGCCCTTAAGCGGCATAATACTGAAGAAAATAAACAACTAATAATTAAAATATACTGAAAAAAAGTATAGATAATAAGAGATGCTGTTAAACTGTTCAGTATGAATGTTAATTTTCTCACTAATTACATTAAATATAAGTTTTCATTATTAAATACTTAACGTATCTATATTATTTGAAATATGGATGATAAGAATTTTAAATTTTCTGTTATATTTGCTGTTTATAATAAGATATATAAATATTTTAAATGAATAAATTAATTATTAATCTAATTATTAAAATATGAATTATAACTGAAAATTGCATGACTTTTTTATATGGAAAAATTAATTACCATTTCTCGCTTTCGAAGGATTATTGATCCTAGTCATGGCGAATCCTTCAAGCATAATACAGTGAAACCTTCGAATAAGGGACACCTATGGCACCAAAACTTTTGTCCCCTAAATAGAGGTGTCCCATATTCGGAGTTTATATTATTTTTTAATTAATTGTCCTGAAGGATATAAAACAACAAAACATTAAAAGGTGAAGTTTCAATATATTCAAAGTGTATAAATTACGTTAATCAGACGCAAAACGAATAGATAATTAATTAATTAAAATTTTCAATTGATTACTACAATTGATTGAAATCATTAAATGATTTCTAGAATTATTGATTTATATTTTTATGAAAACTGTGCACATGCAAAAAATATAAAAACATTCAAAAGAATTATACACTTGAAGTAATCAATCAAAAGTGATTGTTTTACAAATTTCAATTTTTTTTTTTTTTATAATCTTGTCAAGTGTTCATTTAAAAAATGTCTCAACTGCTGTGCTCAGCATGTGGAAAATGTTTTGACACATTTACAAAATCATTTTTTAACGGAAAGGTATAAAATTGAAACACTTGACTATGGAAGCGATTTGGAATCTAGTTTTGAATAAATTACTTACTGAATTATAAGCGATTTTGATCACGTGACAGATATTTTTCACCCTTTCTTCACCATTTATTCTTCTTTCACGTATAAATTCGGCTCAAAATGCCCGCGTTGGCAGTATTTTCTGAAAAATCTATTGCGTTTAAAAAAAAGAAAGAAAAAGAAAAGAAAAAGAAGAAAAGAAAAAACAGTTCGATTACATAATTTCAGAATAACAACGCCTGTTAAATTCAGGAACTTAGGAATACAAATAAATTATAACTTTTGTCATAAAATATGCCCTGTTTCTATCTGAGAACAGCATTAAAGCATGTGTAAATTTTTCTTTATTTCACAGTTTTATTTTATTCTCCAATTTTAGAATCATCCTCATAATTTTCCGCATTACTTTCAATGGGGATAAACGCACTGAAGTTGAATCAGAATCGTGGGTAGATAAATGCTTGTCAATTTTATCGTATGCCACTGTATCAACATAACTGTCTGGCAGTTGAATATCTGTATTGTCATTTTCATCACAGACTACTTCATTACCTGAAATTCAAAAGCGCGCACTTTTAATCTCATTATCAAGTGTCCCTTATTCAAAAGTAAATACATTACACTTCTTATACGAAGGGACTGGGACCGGAAGTTTTGTCCCTTAAATAGAGGTGTTCTTTATTCGGAATGTCTCTTATTTAGAGGTTTCACTGTATTACTTTACCATAAACCCAAATAATCCTTTCAATTTCTCTCCCAGTTTGTCATTTCTAGCGATAGATGACACTATCTATCCAGAAAACAGGGACTAGGGAACAAAAAACAAAACTGGGACGGAAGTTTTGTCCCTTAAATAGAGGTGTTCTTTATTCGGAAAGTCCCTTATTTAGAGGTTTCACTGTATTACCTTACCATATTCAATTTCTATCCCAGTTTGTCATTTCTAGCGATAGATGGCACTATCTATCCAGAAAACAGGGACTAGGTTTTCTTTAAAAAAGCTCTGTTACTTTATTGATTTTACTTTATTCGGGAAAATTTAAATCGAATTACATACAAATTAGCTTTTTTAAAGTATAAAAGCTAAATTAAGAAAAGTCAATAATTGATGAATGATTTCAGATTTTTATACTACTATTAAGGAAATAATTTATCTTAAGTGTCTGTTCGAAAAAACGCTGTTCCACCTTCAACAGATCGAAATTTTCTGATACAATTTCAGACACATTTTAAAAAATAGAAACATGAAACTTGCTGGGTTGATTTTTGAAGTGATGTGTAAGATACCGTGTGATCTCATTTTTCGATGAATTCATTAGAATTTGATTAATAAACAATTATCTTCTCAGTAGGGCCCTTTTTTTCGTTCCCAGAACTCCCGCTCGGAAAAATCGGTTCAAAATCCCGTTTTAGATTGCTTTTGTCGCCATTGTCTATGAATTTATCGAAGAATCGACAATTACGGCACCTTGTGTACTTTCTAAATAGGACAATTTGCTAGTTTGATTCATATGAGACAAAAATGAATTTAAAATAAATCGGAATATAAGCAGTTTGAAACGAAATACACCCCTAAAAATGGTAAATTAATCGATTTTCTAAAATGATTAAATAAAAGCCTAATTAATTGTGAATATTTTGACACAATGCCCATACGGTAATTATATCGCGAGATACTGTGAATTTTGTTAATATACTCAGCACCATTACGCATACAGATAAAAAATTTAAATGGCTTTTTCTCCATATTCATATTTCCTTCACTTTTATGTTCTTAATATGCTAAGACCTTTCTTTTTATAGATAGAGATTTAAATTTGTTTGTACATATTTCAATTATATATGTGATAAACCTGCGCATGAAATTAGCCTTCATAATTTTAGTTATTTAAAAAGAGTAATTAAAAAAGAAACAGAATTGTAATTTAACAAATTACAACGACTATTTAGAAAACGATATTACCTAAGACTAAAATTTTATAGACTTATAAATAATTTCTATAGTTAAATTAATAACAATAATAAACATCATATATAGGATGATCATAACGAATCCTATATTACGTACGCCGTGCATTAAACATTAATGTTCCAAGACCAATGATAAAAAACTGTAGCTTATAGGTATACAATTTTAACTGTCTAAAGTGTGCATTTTTAATGGATGGAGTTAATCACACTGACTTCTGATCATCTCCTATTACTTAAGACATGGATTAAATATACATATTCCTGGACCTATCCTAAACAAATTTTAAATGAAATTTCCGTTTTACAATTTTCAAAACTGCAAATTTTAAAACTTCTAAACATCGCACATTTTAAATTTTACACCGCTGCATAGAGAAAATAAAAACACTTTTTAAGTGAAATTTGTTTGAAACTGTTATCATAATTTGTTTTGAAATTATTAATTTTTTAAAAAGTTTTTATTACTCTTTTTGTCATTGTGGCAACAGAAGTATTTCATTTTTGGACATTAAACTTGGACCAATCAGAAAGCGAATAAAATAAAAAACAGAAGTATTCCATTTTCAGACATTAAACTTGGACCAATCAGGAAACGAATAAAATAAGTTTCGGAATTCTACCAATAAAAAAGATTCAGATATACTTCAGATTTCCCAATTCACTATCGAGATCAACAACTATTTTCCAAATTGTTAACAAAAGTATGTAAAGACGCGCTAAATTTTATCGTTTTACACTAAATATATAAGTAAACACATTATATTAAATACATCTAATCGTATGTATCTGAAAATCTATGCACTTTTTAGTGTAATACACATTTAAAAATCTTTAAAAAAGATTCGAAAAATCAAACATAATTTTAAAGAAGAATTTTAAAAGTATGAAATTTTATAAACTTTAAAGTTTTTTTTAAACTAAATACGCAGTTAATTTTATTTTTTAATGTACTTTTAGTTGTTTAGGAAACAAAATGTACTAAAGTTTAGGAAACAAAATGTACTAAATATAGTAAAACGTGAAATATTGTGTATGCTATACTGGCGCTCATGAATGAATATGTAGATCGGCCATTTTCAACATAGTGTCAAGTCATAGTTTTGCACGGTTTTTTTTAATGATTATCATTTTTTCACTATTCTATTTTTATTTTTTATTCAACTAAGAAACAAATATACAATTTCCTTAAAATTTAATAATTTACATGAATTATATATTGAAATTATTAGAAAAAGTTCTATGATCAAAATCTCTCATTTGAATTTAATTTAAGTATTAATGATAAATATCATGTTTTAAAATTTAGGGATATAAGTCACTTCAGAGTATGTTGACTTTAGGAAATTTAATAAATTTAAAGCTGAGTATTTTCAGTAATTTTGTATGCTAGCGAACTTGACAATTTGCCTTACAAGCCAACTTTAAATAGATTTTACATGTTATATTATAGGGCAAAGTGCACAACCAATTTTTTTTTCATGTACCTTAAACATTAATTTTAACAACTGTCTCCATTTTTAAAAGAAATTATTAAGTTTGAAAAATAAAAGCAAAATTCTGAAATGCAAGCTAATGGTGAAAATGGCTCGGACGCAACCCCTCATCATTTGGCTTCATTTTGGGAACAACAGTGTTTTTTCTATCGACGGTAATATCCATAATATTCAAGCTAAAAGTTACTACTCTATACATTTAGCTAACGCATTATGAAAATTATGTTTTGTTTTCATTCGCGCATGCGAAGAGAAACTCTGTTCAGTAAACCTGCTCATTTGTCATACAATTTTAATTATTTTTTAATTATGATTGCAATGTATCGTGTATAATGTTGTTTGTCATTATTTCTGAATAAAAAACATTTTTTTATATTAAGACCTTGGCAAATTATGATAAAAAAGTGGCAACATTTGGGACTGGTTTATGAAAACTTTAATTTCTCTACAAGTAAACATGGTATATTCCTAACAGTGAAAACAGTTTATTACAATAAGTCATTTAATCATAATCTACAGTTTGAACGCTTTTTCTTTATTAGTTTTGATAGAGTCAACCGAAAAGGTATTAGCTTTTTTTGAATTTGTTGATGGCTTTTATGGAGTATCGGGAAAAAATATTCGTGGAAATATATGACCTGTATTGTTCTGTTTAGCATCTTGAGGTTTCAGGATATTTCCTCATGCATTTTTCTAGATATTAAACAAAACGTCTGAATTCACAAATGACCGGTCTTTTTGGCAAGACAGTGTATTGTAAAATTAACGTTACACATAAAGGAATTTTTCAACAAAAATAAAAGCATTGAGAAAAAATAATATATTCACGACTTTAACAAAATTAATGAACTTGCTGAAAAAACATATTGGTCGTAATATGTAAAAGGAGCTATACAAGTATCTTTCCGTTCATTAAAATAAATAAATAAGTAAAATTAAAATTCACAAATCTTAGTCGAAAATATATTTTATATTGCTATATTAAATAACACTTTTACAGCATTAAAAATATATACCTATTATGCCAGAACTTAACGACTATGTATCGAAAAGCTAACGTCTGTATAAATGTTTGTGACACCACATTTTTTTTACTTCATGCGGGCTCGAATTTCAAACGAAATTGCATTAAGAAACATTTTTTCAGTAATCGGAAGATAAAGAAAACATGATGTGTTATGAAAAGTATTAAAAAGATGTTTTGTTTATTACTATTTTTTTTCTTTTTACTTGATAATGAAAATTTGAAAGGATTGTTAAAAAATCAGTTTTAAATAGGTGGATAGGAGTTCATCTCAGTTAACGTATTAATAAGTCAATAACATTATTTTCACCAGGACAATAGAATTGTCAGTTTCAGGCAAGATTATGTTATAAAATTTTGAATATAGTTGAAGGTCGATAAGATTAGTATATTTTTAAATGCACAGTCGTGGGGGAAAAAAAGTATCCCCACACTAAATCCTCAAAAAAATTATCGTAGATTAAATTTACTGATACCGAACGATTGTAAATAGAGTGTACTTTTAAATGATATACATCAAATTTGCTTAGGGGGCCATCTATATATTAAAATGAACCTAAACATCATCTTTCTTTTGTAAAACCAAATGTTAAGAAAATATTTCAAACCTTCGGTTCGAACTGTGCATGGACTCCAAATTTATAGTCATTTGAATGGTAAGTTTTTTAATTATAAACATCGAAATTTGGTGCTTCTGATGTTAAATTACATTTTTATATTTTTATTAATATGTTTGGAAATTATTTTTCTAATGAGCCAATTTTTTATGTAGCAATAATACTAAAATACCCAAAATTTGCAAATTGCAATTTTGGGTAGATTTCGTATCAAACACTACCTATTGCGGTCGCTCCTATGTTGAAATTTCTGAAAAATGTTTGCAGAACTACGCCGATCATGACTCCTAACTAAAAATAGATTCCAAAACTACCATTAGTGAGAAAGTTTATCTATCTATCTACCTATCTATATACACATATACAGGGTGAGTCATAAATATCGAAACAATAGGCTATCTCCTACTTCCAATTGCAAAAATTCATAAAAAAAGGTGAAATTTCTGATAAGGTAAGTTGCAACTCCATGGGGGGGTCTATTTGAAAGAATACAAAAATAAAATTTTTATACGGCCCCCGTAGGGCAAAATTCCCAATTAGAAAATTATTCCTTATCCATTCCTAAATTGAACAAAACAAATTTCATCTCCTAATCGTATCTAAAAATTCCACAGAGATATTGAATTCCAAAATCTTCAAAAATTCCTGACTTACACCACTTTTCCCTGCCTTTAAACTGTGATTTCTTAACTCAATTTCAACGCTTGTTAGGGAACATTCACAAATTGCAATTTAATAAAAATCGGTTTAAAATAGCGCTTTTTCTTTGGACATAAAATAGCGTATAGTTTTTACGCTAAATTGGTATACCAGACGTCTGCCTGGGTCAAAATATCTAGGTCAGGTTCCAAACAGACCCATAGGGGAAAAAATCGGCGTGGCCTGAAAAAATGTCAACATCATAACCCGGACCGGTCTGGAAAATAGTTTAAATCATAGCCCGGTTCAGTCTCAAATTTCTAGATAGTTTTTTAATTCGGCGTGGGAAAAAAAAGTTTCATATTGAGGAGTTCTTACCAAAAAATTATTTTATAGCTTTTCGGTTTTTATATTTATACTTTTTATTATTAAAGTATCGCCAAAGGCTGTAATATATTTATTTTATCAATGAATCTCTATTTATATGTAAATGTTTCACTTATATTTTAATATCGTTAATCCATATCCCATGCGTTGGAGACTCTGAAAAATGTTATACACTAAAACTATTTAAGACGGAATCACATATTAAAGAAAAATACGTTATAGACAGATATGCTCTCCCTAGAAGATGTAACTGGAGCTTATTTTCTTTTCAAGTGCTATTGCATTTATTTTGCATGGATCAACATATTTTCCGTTTAAGACAGAATTCCGTCATAGGCAGATTTTTTTTCACTGGTTTCATTGTATTTAATTTTTTGTATTAAATTTTATTTTAATCTATTTAAAAAAAATAAATTTGAAAGTTTTTTTTTATTTTTTTTTTGTAAAATAAAGATTTTAAAATCTATATGTTTTTCGTAAAAAATTCGATTGAGCCGAATTTTATTTTATGCACGTATTAAGTCAGTCAGAGACAGTGATTTTAATACGGGTTTTGTCGAGACCGGGTTTGAAAATTTCATCCAGAGTGCACCTAGGTTGAAGAAAGTAATTCCTTTTTTTATGAAAAGTACGCTAGGCCCGGCCTGGCGGGTCTTCAGAAAATAGTAACATCTCGGTCCTGGACCTAACTGAGCCCAGAATACAGATTTTTTATCATCTTCTGGAGGCAGGGCCCGATTATGACAAACTGGGGCCCTGGGCAAAGATAAATTAGGGGGCCCCTTTCGAATCATTGCAGCGTTATTCAAATAAAACTGAAGATCAATCATATGTGTATGTGTAATGCATAAACATATTTTCGCCTTTTGGATATAAATAGAAGAAAATTGTTAGCTCCGTTAATTTTAATTAAATACCTTAATTAATAAAAATACACTTTCATTCCTTTATACAGAACAAAACTTTTTTACACAACTTTAGCAAATTTTTTATATTACTGTAAAAGGAAATTAATAACTTCAGTTTATGGAATAATTAGAATTGGAAAAAGAAATTAAATAGTTTATAATGTAATGTATGGATTTGGGGGCCCCTTAAGGTCTGGGGCCCATGGCCAAAATCCCGATTTGCCCATGCTGTAATAAGGACCTGTCTGGAGGACGATAAAAATCCTGAAGTTGACATAGGTAAATTTAAAAAGAAAAAAAAGACTTAATCTGCATCTTAGAAAAAGCATTTTTTTAAATAACTGACGGACACTTAAACAATGCACTTCGTTTTTCTGCATAATGAATTTTTTATCCTCTATTTCTTGTCTTTAAACTATTAAGTGTTAAGAATTTTTAAAAGAAAAAAGGACTTGAAACGCGTCATTTTTTATTTTTTTACATTAGTTTTGTTTCGGCAAATTTGAAAAAACGTTTACTTTTGAAAAATGTTTGCTTTTGAAAACATGATTTTTTTAAAAGTTACATTATTTTTTCAATAAACATTTTTAATAGTTTTAAAATTAATATGAAAGAAACCTTGGAACAAAACTAAAATCAGATTTTCATCTTTAATTAAATGGAAAGAAATTGAAATCCGATAAATAATGTTACGAGTTATAACGATTTTTGATTGTCCCATTTAAACCGGTACTAACCACATGAAACTTTCATAAATTGTATGAGAAATTTTAGAATGTGATTTTCTTAGCAAATTATAAAACTAACCAAAAAAAAAAAAAAAAAATCAAAATTCTAACTCAAGAAATAGATTTTTTACGCGTTTTCTAGAACTGTTAAAATAACATTGTTTTTTGAATTGCGCGCACTTCAATTTGTGTCTAATCCCTTAAAACCTGATGAATATTTTAAACGGCTATAACTTTGTGAATTTTGAAGATATGAAGATGCAACTTTTTGTGTCTTATTCAGGACTGAATAAGGAAAGTTTTCCTAATTGGAATTTTTGTCCTACGGCGGCCGTATAAAAATTTAATTTTCGTAACTTTTCAACTAGACCCCCCCCATGGAGTCGCAATTTATCTTATCAAAAATTTCACATTTTGTTATGAATTTTTGCAATTGGAAGTATGGGTCTAAGGGCAATATTTAAGGAGATAGCTTATTGTTTCGATATTTATGACTCACCCTGTATAATTTTTTTATGCACATGATTACGCTTATGATTCTACTCAAATCTCTTCCAAACTGATGTAATATCCAGGAACATAAAATCTCGGGACCAACAGGGTGGAAATAGGAAGGTTTTTCTTGTGAAAACTGAAAAAGCGCCTTAACTTTTTAATTAAAATAGATATCGACTCAGTTTAAACTTTATATTGCTTCTAAGAAATGGGTGAAAAGTTTATGCATGTCAGGTGTTTTATAAAGTTAAAAATAGGCTTAAGGGGTGAAAAATAGGGCTTTTGGGAAAAACAAATTCATAACTTGGCCAATTCTCAAGATATCAAATCCTAATAATTTTTTAAAAATGTTCTTAATATTATCTAAAACTTTTGTATCGACAAATTTTGGATAAGACCAACTCTTATTGAAAAAAATTAAAAATGAAAACAAAAAGGGGATAGGAGGAAGAAAAAATCCATAACTTCATCAATTTTTAAGTTATCAAATCCGATTAAACTCATTTTACATTTTCTCAATAATATCTACAACTTTTATATTGACAAGTTTTTGATAGGAGAATTCTTATAGCAAAAATAGGAGTTGGAGTAAAAAACCTCAAATCCAAACTGCTTATATTCTGACTCATTTTTAAATTCATTTTTGATTTAAGACGCATCCAAATGCCAATTTCTTTTGTTTATGAACTATATAATGTGATGTATTGGCCAGTGTTTTGATAAAGGCAGAATATATTTCAAAAAATTCTGCCAAAATGGACTTTTTGAACAGAATTTCCCGAAGCGATCGTGATTGAAAAATTGATAAAGGATTCAAATAGGAAATTGCTTATTTTCTGAATCATTTAAAAAGCCATTTTTGCTCTCAAACGCATCCATTTTAAAGGTCCTCTTATTTAAGAGCAGTATAATGTGCCGCATTGGTCAGTTTTTCCATAAAGGCAGAATGTATTTAAAAAAATGCTGTTGAAGTAGTCATTTTGAACACAATTTTCTCGATGCGATCATGATTGAAGATCTGAGGATGTACTCAAAAACAAATTGCTTATTTTATAATTTATTTTTAAATTCGATTTTGGTCTCAAGCGCATTCAGTTGATAACTTCTTGTATTTATGAACTACACAATGTCCCGTATTGGTTGATTTTTTCATACTATTAGATTATATTTTAAAAAATGCTGTCAAAGGGGACTTTTGAATCGAATTTCGCTTAAGATGATTCTGATAAAACCAGCTCTTACAGAAAAATAAAATTAAAAATTCTCCAAAAGAGGCCGAATAAAGTTGTTAAACTGAATTTATCTCTAATCATATTTTATTTTTTGTTGTTGAAATGAGCACTTAATTTCGAAATCTGCCTCCGTCTGTAGGCCAAGCCGACAGTGATTTTTATAATTATTTTCTTCTGTCTTTACAAGAAGAAAGTATTGGATTCGTGAAAATTTCGGTTTTCGACAGATTTACACGTTTTAGGGGTCAAAGATTCCAAACAACATCTCTTTACAAAATGTTTCTGTGTTAGCGTGTCTCTCTGCATGTGACAAATTTTGTGGCCACTCTATCTCAAGAGCTAACAAACGGAATTTCACAAACCTTTAGATTCAGATATACCTTGCTATAAACTGGATATGATTAGTTTTTGGTATATACCGCCAACAGGTGTCGCTGCTATGATGCCTTTTTCACGATTTCCACAACAGCGATATCGCTAGGACAGATTTTCAGAAAACATCAGATTCCATTAGTGCTTGATAGGACATGGTTCTGACTTCCTTTTGGTGTCAAAACATGTTAGCTAGCCTTTGCCCAAACACACCATGTAGTCACGAAGGACTATCTCTAAGACCAGCCTATGGACATCGAAACCCGGTTTGCCTCGAAAACCAAAGAACCGGCTGAGCCGCCGCTTTGATACCTTCCAAAGAGGGCGATGATACCACCACAAGACGCCCGTTATCCGTGGCCGCTTGCATCGTAAATGGTACTCTTGGAGATGGTGAACCGTCTTCAAGAAGCCCCCTTGAAGCCTCCTTACTACGATTGCTACCGGGCTGCCAGTCTACTTCCTCAGTTAAGGTCGGCTCGGAACAATCTGAAGGGACGACCACAGACGGAGTGGATAAAATGAAACATGAAAAAGACTTGATTTGCGTAAGATGAAGATAATTTTCCATCAGAAAAATGCACTGCTCGCTGCTACAATGGTAACAATAAGGAAACAATTAACAAACACATCTGTCAATCAATCTACCTTTACATTTTTGTCATAGCGATCGTTGCAGGAATGGTCTCGGCAACGTAGGCCAGTGATATCATACACCTGTTAATCGTTGACCAATTAAATTTTCGGAATTCATACAGCAGGAGTCATAAAGAACAAACAGTTTTTTTCTGATTGACCCACAGTAACGTCATCTGCCCTTTCTTTATATGAAAGCTAAATGAAGTATAATCTGTTACGAAATACACTTTATTTACCTGATTTGGCTAATTATGACTCCTACCTCTTTCCACGACTAAAAACGTTTACGACTGAAAACGATTTCGCATGTAAGTGCGCTGTTAAAAATAGCGTTTTTAAAGAACCCTCCGTAATTAAAAAACTATCTTATTTTCTGACCAATGTGAACGCTCTTTGAACCTTTTTTAGATCGTTCTCATTGGCCAGTAAATAAATAGCCTTAAAAACAGAGGTAATTTTCAAGATATTCTGAACAGTGTAAAAGTAAAATTAATTGTCGACAACTATTTTGGAGGACTTGAAGAATCGTATTTTCGTGATGGTATGATCGTGATGACTTTGGAACATCGTTGGATGAAGTGTTTTGAAATTCAAAGAAATTATGTAGAAAAAAACTTATTTAAAAAATATTCACATTTTCCATTTCATTTCGTATTCTTTTCACATCAAACTGAAAATTTTTTAATCCGCGCCTGGTTGCTATTCTTCATAAATTTAACTGTTTTGTGCAAGCTTTGCAATTTTTAATTGAATGTGGTTTTGTTAAATAAATCTGGTTTAATATTGCATAGTAGAATATTTCATACAGTTAGAAATTCAACTTTGAACGTTTAAGAGTACAATAAAAGAGATAAATTAATAAAGATAATCAAGTCAAGTAACAGGAAGAAAAAATATACCCAATGTTAAAAAAATCGCTATTATTTTACTTATCAATTGCTTATCTTCAATCTGATTATTATCTGTTATTAATATGCGTAAATGTATATGAATCAATAACCTGTTAATATGTTAATTGCATTATCTTTTTTTTTCTTAGATGCATGGAAATGCTTTAGAAGATGCATCAGAACGTGTTTTATTAACTTGAGAAAGAAAAATAGGAATAAAAAACAATTACAAAAATAATAATTTTAAATGTTTTTTATCTATTAATTTAATTTTTTTAATTGTTTTTAATGCTTTTTGAACAGACGTAATATCTCTTTATACTTTAAAAATAGGAATTGTCTCTCATCCGGATGGTACTTTTAAAATAGTCTGGTAAATAAAAATTCTTATTTATAGTTTGCCAAAAAGATATATATATATATACATACACACACACACACAAATATATATATATATATATATATATATATATATATATATATATATATTTTTTTTTTTTTTTTTTTTTTTTTTGTAAATCATGTTTTAGCAATCACACCAAATTTTGAATAAAATGTTGGTGGGATTTGAATTAGGTTTTCGTTTTTAATGTATTTGTGTATATTTAGTTCTGAATTTGAATTATGTGTTTTGGTCGACAGATTCTAAGATCACAAAAATATGAGGCAATTCAAAATATATTAGAAATAAATAATACATGTTATTGACCAAGCAGAAAAGATATAGGTAATGCTTCTTCTTTAATGCTTTTCTTTTATCATACCCCTTTTAAAAAATACATTGGATTTATTACTCTTTTATAATATAAAACAAATCCGAATTTGAAATGAAAACCGTTATAAGGCACGATATAGAAACATTCTTCAAATGAATAAAATATCACAAATGTCACATAATTTATCATATATTTGAAATAGCATTTTTCCATTTATGTTTGAAGAAAATCTTGAAATGAAATAGTACAAACCAAGAAGCATTCATAACAAACTATATTTGGAATAGGATTATTTTAGAAAGGAAAATTTATTTGTTTTAAAAGCAGAGATGCAAAGCAAGCAAAAATACTTGAATTTTTCTTCTTCTCCTGTTTTTCCCTGTACTATTAACTATTATATTTTATTTTCATTTTGTTTAAGTTTCTTTGTTAAATTATACTTTTAAATTATGGTTCACACAATTTTGAATGAAATTGATGAATGGATTATAAAACACAAAAACAAAGTTTCCATAATTATTGTTTTTGATGCGTAATAGATTTCATTTTTAAAAGTGAAATATTCTCTTTTCTATATACATATAAGAAAAAAACTATCATAAAAAGAATTTATATAATACAGAAACCATCTGGGAAAACCGAACTTGATTAAAATTAGTTTTGTGTCCAATTCGACACAACAATAAATCTTCGCTATGTTATTTCTATACAGCATTTTATTTTTTAGCAGTATTATTTACAAAAAATTTAGATTATTAAATTACAGAATGTTAAAAGTATGTTCTGTTTTCGAGGGCATTCCACGGGCTTTGATTGATTGAATAATGTATCTCATCTTCTTTTGGGAATTTCTGGAAAATTCTTTCAAATTCTGAAAGACATTTTTTTTTCTAATGTCACTTTATACCGTCAAATATGACAAGAGTCTTCCATTTAATACCAAAGTATTGAGAAGTTATATCTACCATGATTCATTGAATTCTGTTCTATAGAACGTTCTATGGACTCCTGATTTGTTAAATCATGTATCTCGAATCCTGTTGGAAATATTTAGAAAATTTTATCAGATTGTTAAAGTCAATGTTTTCACCAGATATCGCCAAATTTAGCGACATTATTTCATTCGGCGTCAAGCATATATTTTGCTATTGATCAATTTAAAAGTCGATTTTTAACACCGTTATCCGTCGCCAACATTTCGCCATATATGAAGAAATATCCTTAACTTCGGTCTTCATTTACTGTCAACAACTTCATAACTGTTTCAATTTCTATTCCCATTGAAATGTATCAATCCGTAGTGCCCGCAAAATGTACCACTAACCGTTTTTTCGAACACATGACTTAGTCCTAGGTTTCCTTCTATCTCAAAACGGTAGGATATATAATTTAATCAAAATCGTTAGAGTAATTTTTTATATAAAATTTGCGTGCATATACACATAGACACAAGACTTGCACGTTAATTACATCTATACTATTAAAATTCGACCGTATGTTGTACGTAAGTATGTATGTGACGCTATCTCTTCCGAACCCGGAAACGGAGAAATGCCGCGTTTGTTTTGAATTGAAGGTAAAAAATCTGGGGATCATGAGTTGCCCATTCACATCCCGAAATTCCTATTAGTTCGTTAATTATTAATTAAAAACTAATCAGACACGTTAAAGTTTTAACTGATTTGCCCCTGCATGTTTGCAATTTGAGCGTAAATGGCGATCCACAAAAGATCGACTGAGGGAAAAAATTTCTCCCTGTGTTTTCTCGTTTTTAAATTGCCATCGGTGCACTTATAAACACATCAGCAACAAAAAAATTAGATTTTCGGATACTTTATTCTTTCCTTGTACTAACCGTCTAAATTTTTTTTTAATTTGTGATTTTTTCGATTTTTTTCGATTTTTTTTACGAAACTTTTTTCGCAATTTTTTCGAAATGCATTTTTAAATTCCAATCTCGGCAGTTCTATGAAACTCTAGCAAAAAACAACGTCGGATTCTGAATCCTCATTCTTTTCTGATAATGTCAGTGTAATTTTTTTTTTATTTCGATTTTTATTTTCTTTTTCGAAACTTCGTTTTTTTTTTTAAATATTACAGTAAATATTTTATATTTCCCAAAGTTTTTGCACTATCGACTTGCTTATTTTTTTTAAATGTATGTCTGAACCTTATCTAACTATCTGGAAAACATAGAAAAAATTGATTGAGTGGTTGATTGGATAATGATGTATAAGCGATTGTGAACATTAATATTTTATATCTCGCCGATTTTTGGGTATTTTCACTCAAAAAAAATTTTTAGTTCTTTATCAAAACATGATTTAAAAGTATTCAAAATTTTGTATGAATTGATTGAATAGTTCTTTTAAAAAATTAATTTCCATTGAAGCAGACTTCAAAACGAAAGCATTGATTTGGTCGGCTTTGATTTTCGTAAAACGTACACACAATTCGTAAACGTTTTTAGTCATTTTAATGAATTTGAACATTCTTTCGAATATAATAAAATTGATATTTCGTGTTCTTCAAGATTTCTTTAGATAAACCGACCAGCGTAGCGGGCGAAGGCCGCTACTTTAGATGACGCTTCTTATTTGGTGTTCCATTATATGTTCTTCTTAACACTTTCCAACATAGTTGAAAAAAATTATGATTTCAGTTCGTTTTTGTGTCTCTCTGTCTGTTCACACACTAACTCACGTAAATATATCGGATTTCCATGCAATTGATATATGTTATTCAGGTTTACAATGGCTTTTTCGCAATTAAAAATGAAGTATAGCATTTATCAGTCGTTTACAGGTACACTAAAAAAAATCTTGTTATATTATGATACCTGGGAATATATCATCTTTAGCGAATTTTAATGATGTTACACAATTAAAATTGCATAGAAATTTATATACATCACAGAAGAGGAATACTATATGATTACTGCAGAATATGGTGTGTACAAAATTCATTTACCGAGTAACAAAAATATATGGTTTTAATACTAAAGGGCACTGGAGTAATAACGTCAAGTGCAAATATTTTGCGCAATTATGAAAAACGAGGAAGATTGCAACAATAGGTTTTGCACAGAACGGTTCTCAGTCATCTGAATGACAAAAAACTGCCAAATATTAGTTTGTTCCATTTGCAGATCTTAGAAGCACGTAAATGTCGAATGTAGGACCTTAATTTGACGTCATTACTCCACGACACCTTAATTATGAGACATAAATATCAGAAGAGTGATTTAAATCCGAATATAAGTGAGAAATTTTATGAAATTGAGTTTTCTAATTCTCTACGCGTTTTCAATTTGCTTAGCTAGACCTCATTATACACCTCCTTAAACGGGGAATTTTCTTTACCATATTCTGGAAATGTTAAAATAATCTATGTTGTCATAATCTATGCCTCAAGCAGGATTTTTCTTTCCTGCTTGCTTAGGTTGTTAAATTGTTAGGTTGTTATTTAACCTTAATGAGTTTGTTTGAACTTTTAAGAGAATCCGACAAAGTAGTTTATTTATTATTGACTGCAAATTGAGAACTGAGACTAACTAGGGAACATTCTCAGGTGTAAGTTGTGGATTTGGACAAGTGTGGTATCATAAGAAAGATCTCGTCTTGTACGGTAAAAAGTACAACGGAACTACCCGTCCAAATCCAATAGTTTTCGAGATATCAGTACTTGAAGTGTGTATGAATAAATAAATTGACTGCAGGTATACAAATTATTCGCAAGCCAAGCCAGATTAATTAAAACATTGTATTTTACACACTATATATGCATACAGTTTATCCATTACATCACGCGACAAATTTGCTGAAAAATTTGCATAAAACAAAGTGCTGGAGATGACAAAAACAGATGGAAAACTCTCCGAATGCAACCGTACGCGAAAACTTCGTAAGATGCGAAATGCCTGTCTAAAAGAGGGGAAATAGCTGGCAATGTATGGGTTTAAAAGATTTTGCTCATAGCTCAGGAAAAAGTATCTGCAGAAAGATTGAAAACAATGCAAAGAAATTTTTAACTTGCGAACAATTTATATACCTTATATTTCATTCACACTTCAAGTGCTGATATCTTGGAAACTGTTGCATTCGGACGGGTTGGTTCCATTGCATTTTTAACATACATGACCAGATACTTTCTTTTGATACCCCACACGTCCAAATCCACAAATTACACTTCGGAAGGTTCCCTAGTAAGTTAAGGATAGCAAAGAATTGGAGAATTGAAATAAGAACTCAAATAAGGACAGTAAACTGAGTTTACTTTCCTTATGAAGAGCTGAATGAAGAACAGTAAAAGAAAGGAACTGAGAACTGAGAACTGAGATAATTACAGTAAAATAAATGGTGCATTACTAACATTTTTCTAAAGAAAGTCTAAAAAATGAATTAAAAAGTTTTTGACCGAGAAAAAAATATTAATTTTTTGTGTAACAAAACGATAAATTCTCGAAAAAAAAAATAAGTATTTTAAATAGAGTGCGTAGAGGAACTCATTTTTGAGAACCAGTATTCCCAAATAGTTTTATTTAATCACAGAATTCAGCAAAAGGTTTATTAATTTCATGGAAAGTTTACTATTGAGAAATCGAAAAAATTAAGACATCTTACAGAAAAATATTTTCTATTAAAATTGATTTTTTGTTGAAAGAAAATTCTATTATTAATCTATTTTCGTTGAAGGTAAGTCCCTTCTGAGATAAGATAATAAATGTATCTTCTACTGTTTGTCAAAATACAAATATGAAAGTATTGAATTCGATTATTTGATTAAAATAAATTATAGTTACTGACTAGAAAAACAGATCAAATAAACATAGCTCAAAAACTGAGTAAAATAATTTTAGATTTCAAAATGGCTTATAAAAAATTATTATTTTTATATATGCTACATATATTTAAAAAAACTCTAGGTATCAGGAAGTAAATGACATTTTTAAAACTTTCTTTTCTTACATAGTTAAACACAGTCGAGCCTCGTTAACACGAGCACGTTTAATGGGGCTTAATTTTGACGCGAATTGTTTCCAGTTGTTCCGTCAAGTTGTATAGGCATTTACAATCATTTTAAACTTTTTAGCATAGACGCGCTTAACACTAAACATTGTTTATTACACGCAGAAAAAGATCGCAATTAAAATATTTTCTACAGCTAGCACGAACGAAGCAATCTTTCCAAACTTTTCAATGTAATTGTACTAAGTTCTATTTTTTAGAATTTCCAATTTTTCGAAACAATGTTAATCTTGGAGGGGAAACGTCTTAAGTTTTCATGACCACATATTAGCATTTGTAGAATTGCCGGGTAATTACTCATTATAACAACATGAAAGATAAAATTCTATTGTAGGAATCGCATTGAGTGGAGAAAAAAAGTACGTATCGCTAATTAATTATTTTTTTCACAAAGCTCTTTACATACGCTAATTAAATGGCAAGATCGCTATGTTGGTGGTCTCTTAGATTTTAATCGAAAAACGTAAATTAAGTTGGATATCCGAAATTTAGGTAGAATTCTTCAAATGAACATAAGTACCGGCTAGTTCTCCTTAAGAGCAGTTGGAATTCAACGGAAACACTTCCATCGAGATATTGTCTAAATGTTAATCTATAGTCTTAAAGGATCGGTATTAGGAAACAAAATTAATAGCAGTAATACAGTATATTTTGAAGACAGGTTTGTATATTTATTCTGGTTATATGGAATATACGGTGAACCAAAAGTTCATTAAAATTAAAAAAATTCCTGTCGGCTTGGCCGATAGGCGGAGATAGATTTCGAAGAGTGCTCATTTCAACAACAAAAAATAAAATATGATTAGGGATAAATCCAGTTTAACAATTTTCTTTGGCCGCTTTTGAAAATTTTTTAATTTATTTTTATGTAAGAACTGTTTTTTATCAAAATCATCTAAAGCGAAATTCGGCTCAAATGCCCATTTTGACAACATATTTTGAAATACATTCTGATTTTATTATTAAAAAATCGACCAATACGCAAATTGTATAGTTCTTAAATAACAAAAAACTGACAATTGAATGCTCTTGAGAGCAAAATCGAATTTAAAAATGAGTCATCAAATAACCAATTTGTTATTTGAATATATCCTCAATTCTTAAATCATGACCGCTTTGGGAAATTTTCTGCGAAGTGCCCATTTTGGCAGCCTTTTTTGAAATATATTCTGCCTTTATCAAAAAATCGACGAGTTCTCACATTATATAGTTCCTAAATAATAAAAAACTGTCAATTGAATGCGTTTGAGAGCAAAATTGAGATTAAAAATGAGTCTTAAAATAACCAATTTGTTATTTGAATACATCCTCAATTCTTTAATCATGATGGCTTTGGGAAATTTTGTGCGAAGTGCCTATTTTGGCCGCCTTTTTTGAAATGTATTTTGCCTTTATCAAAAAACTGGACAATCCGTAACATTATGTAGTTCCTATATAAGAGGACCTGTAAATTGGATGCGTTTGAGAACAAAAATGGATTTAAAAATGTGTCAGAAAAAATGCAATTGTTATACTTCCTCAATTTTTCAATCACCATCACTTTGGGGAATTCTGTTCAAAATACAGTTTTTGGCAGTCTTTTTTGAAAAATATTCTGCCTTTATAAAAAAAACTGGCTAATACGTCATATTATACAGTTCCTAAATAGGAGGATGTGCCATTTGGATGTGTTTAAAATCAAAAGAGAATTTAAAATTGATTCAGAACATAAGCAGTTTGGATTTGAGTTTTTTTTCTCCAACTCCTATTTTTGTTTAATTTATTTTTCCTATAAGAATTGGTCCTATGAAAAGCTTGTTATTATAAAAGTCGTAGATATAATTGAGAAGATGTAAAATAAATTTAATTAGATTTGATTGCTTAAGAATTGACTAAGTTATGGATTTTTTTCTTTTTCCACCCCTCTTTTTCTTTTCGTTTTTAATTTTTTTCATCGGTAAAAGTTGTTTCTATCAAAAACTTGTAAACACAAAAGTTTTAGATAATTTTATGAACATTTATAAAAAAATTAGTTGAATTTGATATCTAATAAATTGACGAAGTTATGTTTTTTTTCTCCCAAAACCCCTGTTTTTTTCACCTCTTGAGCCCATTTTTAACTTTATCAAAAATCTGTCATGCATAAACTTTTGGCCCATTTTTTAGAAGTAATATAAACTTTAAACTGATTCGATATCTATTTTAATTTAGAAGTTATCGCGTTTTTTCTGTTTTCACAAAAACCCTCCTAACTTCCACCCCCTTGGTCCGATTTTGTCCATTAAGGAAGTTAATCGAGATATTATGCCCCTTGATTTTATGTAAAAGTTTGAAGAAAATCTGAGCATAATTATGGAAGTTATTGTATCCAGAAGAAAGTGATATACACCGATAGATAGATAGATAGATAGATAGATAAACTTTTTTATTCATGATAGTTTTGGGGTCTAGGGGTCGTGATCGGTGTAGATCTGCAAATTTTTTTCAGAAATTCCAACATGGGAGTGATCGCAATAGGTAGTATTTTATACGAAATCTACCTAAAACTTTATAAAAAAGGAAGAAAGTGGTCACAATGTAGTCTGATTTTTTTTAGCAGTAAAAAATATTTCGATAAAAAGTCAACTGGGGAAGATGCTGAGGACGGGAAACTATGAATATTATAACAGAATAATCATTCTTTAATTATTGGAATAATAAATGTTCAACATGACTTACAAAACACTTTACAACTAAGGCGATTCAAAATGTCCATTATAGCTGAATGCAACATATCGTAATGTATCGCAGAAACCTGACAACATATGGAATCTTTGAGTTCGGGAAATGTTGAAGAAAATGAACGGTACAGAAGTGATTTAAATAACCTCACAATCAGAAGTAGACCGGTATGAAGTCTGGTGATTATGGAGGCCGCACAACCTTAGAATCTCAGTAGACCAGTCTGTCTTTACCAAAAATATTCAATAGTAATCGTTTACTAGATTGGTATAGTGTGCCAATCTTACATAAAGTTTACTAGATAACACACATCTTTCATTAAATACGGGCATGATTTTGTCAATCAAGAGAGTAAGATAACGTTCAGAGGTTACTGTACATCTTTTTTCAGTCCTATATGGGATATGGTTCTTAAAAGAAAAATGATTCGATAACCAAAGATAAGCTGAAATTAAACCCTCTTGGCTTCACGTAACGACTTCGTCGTGTATTTACGACGAGTAAGTGCCACTTATGTGAAATTGTTCTGGGTGTTGACATCCTCGTGTAGTGTAAAGGGCACCGCATCTTCCCCAAAAAACACTGAGCAAACACTAAGTGTCGCTTTCAGTTCTTTCCATACCGCCCTCAGAAAATGATTCCCTCACACCCGTATTCACCAACGCAGGTTAACTATTGAGTCCGTGTTAAATGCTGAGCATGAACATAGATACAGAAAAAAACTTCTCACGCAATGTATTAATATCTAGTCATGATTTTGGTACTAAATGACAAAATGGCAACAGGCGTAGGTCACGAATATCAGAATTAAGAAAAAAATTATTTCATATCAACTAGAAGTCTTATGTTAATAAAGTTATTAGTTAATTTCATTATATTTTCCTCCGAAAAGTAGCGAACATGAACAGGATAAATGTAAACAGAACCCCAACTAAGGAACCGTTCTACATAGGCGCCGCCTATTTCAAATTTATTTCACGAAACCGTTTTCTTCTTTGAACGACTATTTCCTGAGAAGTTCTTCATCCACAGCATTTAACACGGGCTCAAGAGTTAACCCGCGTTGGGGAATACGGATGTCATAGTTGTGTCTCCCGGTTGTAATTTCTGTAATGCCTTTGATTTGTATGGATAGAATTCAAATATCCCGTGGAGGGTACGTCTAATCGATGAATGAAGCACAGCCAATATTCTTTTAGAATTGCGAACACTACTACTCCTCGTGAAAAAGTTAAACTGAATCAGAAGTTACAGAAATGAGCCACGTTTTACCATGCAAACTTTTAAAATACAATGCTTAAACATCTATTAGGAGGCTAAGTTTGTTTGTTTTTATAAATTCGTCCTTCCAGTGAATGGTATTTTTACCATTTCTCGTCTTTAAATTATTCTAAATCAATAATGTTTAAGTATAAAGGATCCAGCCATGGAACATGTCTTTTTGGATTATGTTACGTTTATTTTTTTTCAGCAAATAAAAGAAATTACTTTTGAAAATTTGATTTTTTAGAAGTCCGTTACAGCATTTTTAAAAAGTTTTATTTTAAATATATTATTTTTTTAAATACTATTTTTAAAAATGCTAAAACAAAATTTAATGTATATATATATATATTTCATTAAATGAAATAGATTTTAAATTCGAAAAATAATATTTTGAGTTATAACAATTAACTCACTTAAAATAATAATAATAATAAAAAGAATTAAAAAGAAAATTCTAATATATTTCAGGTTGTAATTTTGTTTACAAAATATGTGGTAAACAATCTAAAAGAAAAGAAAAAAAATTCTAAATAACTTAATAATAAAAATAAATATGTTTCTTACACTTCCTTAAATTAACCGTTTCTTGAATTATAGGCATTTCCAATGTCTAATCCCGTAAAGCCTGACGAATTGTTTAAACTTGCGAGAAAACTCTGTGAATTTATAGGTATTAATTTTTTTGTTTAATTCATGAATGGATTAGGAAAATCTCCTAAATGAAGATTTTAGCTTATGGGGACCGTATACAGGGTGAGTCATAAATATCGAAACAATAGGCTACCTTCTTAAATATTGCCCATAGACCCATGCACCCAATTGCAAAAATTCATAACAAAATGTGAAATTTTTGATAAGATAAATTGCGACTCCATGGGGAGGTCTAGTTGAAAAGTTACGAAAATTAAATTTTTATACGGCCCCCGTAGGACAAAAATTCCAATTAGGAAAGCTTTCCTTATTCAGTCCTGAAAAAGACACAAAAAGTTGCATTTTCAAATCTCCAAAATTCACAAAGTTATAGCCGTTTAAAATATTCATCAGGTTTTAAGGGATTAGACACAAATTGAAATGCGCGCAATTCCAAAAACATTGTTACTTTAACAGCTCTAGAAAACGCGTAAAAAATCTATTTCTTGAGTTAGAATTTTGACTTTTTTCTTTTTTTTGACGGTTAGTTTTATAATTTGCTAAGAAAATCACATTCTAAAATTTCTCATTCAATTTATAAAAGTTTTATGTGGTTAGTACCTCAAAAATCTTTATAACTCGTAACATTATTTATCGGATTTCAATTTCTTTCCATTTAATTAAAGATGAAAATCTGATTTTAGTTTTGTTCCAAGGTTTTTTTATATTAATTTTAAAACTATTAAAAATGTTTATTGAAATAAATATAACAAAAAAATTATATTTTCAAAAGCAAATATTTTTCAAAAGTAAACATTTTTTTTCAAATTTGCCGAAAGAAAACTAATGTAAAAAAATTAAAAATGACGCTTTTCAAGTTCTTTTTTCTTTTAAAAATTCTTAACACTTAACAATTTAAAGACAAGGAATAGAGGATAAAAAATTCATTATGCAGAAAAACGAAGTGCATTGTTTAAATGTCCGTCAGTTAATTAAAAAATGCTTTTTCTAAGATGCAGATTAAGTCTTTTTTTTTTCTTTTTAAATTTACCTATGACATCTTCAGGCTTTTTATCGTTCTCCAGAGGATGTTAAAAAATCTGTATTCTGGGCAGAGGTAGTTCCAGGACCGAGATCTAACTATTTTTTGAAGACCTGCCAGCCGGGCCTAGCGTACTTTTCCAAAAGGAAGGGATTCCTACCTTCAACTTAGGTGCACTCTGGATGAAATTTTCAAACCCGGTCTCGACAAAATCCGTATTAAAATCACTGTCTCTGACGGACTTAATACGTGCATAAAATAAAATTCGGCTCAATCGAATTTTTTACGAAAAACATATAGATTTTAAAATCTTTATTTCACAAAAAAACTTTAAAATTTATTTTTTAAAATAGATTAATATAAAATTAAAAAGTTTTAGTGTATAACATTTTTCAGAGTCTCCATCGCATGGGATATGGATTAACGATATTAAAATATAAGTGAAACATTTACATATAAATAGAAATTCATTGATAAAATAAATATATTACAGCCTTTGGCGCTACTATAATAATAAAAAGTATAAATATAAAAAAAAACGAAAAGCTAGAAAATAATTTTTTGGGAAGAACTCCTCCATATGAAACATTCTTTTCTCACGCCGAATTAAAAAACTATGTAGAAATTTGCGACTGAACCGGGCTATGATTCAAACTATTTTCCAGACCGGTCCGGGTTATGATGTTGACATATTTTCAGGCCACGCCGATTTTTTCCCCTGTGGGTCTGTTTGGGACCTGATCTAGATATTTTGACCCAGGCAGACGTCTGGTATACCAATTTAGCGTAAAAACAATACGCTGTTATTTTATGTCCAAAGAAAAAGCGCTATCACCGATTTTTATTAAATTGTAATTTGTGAATGTTCCCTAACAAGCGTTAAAATTGAGTTAAGAAATCACAGTTTACAGGCAGGGAAAAGTGGTGTAAGTCAGGAATTTTTGAGGATTTTGTAATTTAATATCTCTGTGGGATTTTTAGATACGGAGATGAAATTTGTTTTGTTCAATTTAGGAATGGATAAGGTATAATTTCCTAATTGGGAATTTTGCCCTACGGGGGCCGTATAAAAATTTAATTTTCGTATTTTTTTAAATAGGCCCCCCATGAAGTTGCAACTTATCTTATCAGAAATTTCACCTTTTTTATGAATTTTTGCAATTGGAAGTATAGGTCTAAGGGCAATATTTGAGGAGATAGCCTATTGTTTTGATATTTATGATTCACCCTGTATAAATAT
Organism: Maratus speculifer; assembly: GCA_964019185.1. Taxonomy (NCBI): domain Eukaryota; kingdom Metazoa; phylum Arthropoda; class Arachnida; order Araneae; family Salticidae; genus Maratus; species Maratus speculifer. The sequence continues at coordinate 115,034,728 of OZ025295.1, read as the reverse complement.
CGGTTTTGTATTTTCCCAAATAGATCCCTCCCCTTCATGAAATTGTAACTTGCTATCATTTTTTTTTATGAAACTTTGTAATCGGAGGCATGTTTTTTACGGACAAAATATAAGCATACAGAGTATTGTTTTGACTTTGACCTTTATGAATCACAGCGTATATATATATATATATATATATATATATATATATATATATATATATATATATATATATATATATATATATATATATATATATATATATATATATATAATAATGTGAAAAAATAAAAATATTTGAATACTTTATTGTTTTTTCTCTTTACATTCGATATAATCATTGATCTACATAAAAAGTTATGGCTTATTCCCTAAAATTATTAAATGTTCGTTCATTATAAGCGTTTTTTAAATCTTTTGATTATTTTAGAACAAATTTTAATGAATTATTACTACATAGTTCTAAATTTAAATGATTAAAACGTGTAAAGTTATAAATTTCTTTTCAGTTATGGAAAGTATTTAACCATACTCAGCTATTTACATAAAATATTGCTCGGAATATTAATGCAGTTTACTTTTAAATTTCCAAATATTTTTTAGCTTGTTTACTTATTGCAAAGACATGCAAATTTACTTGCTTCTTTGTAATGAATGTTTCTGTACATAATTTACTTTTTTATATAATTAATTCTTCGCCTTGTTTTTGTACGAAATATATTTAATAAAAAAACATTTCCGTGAAAACAACTATAAAATGTGCGTCTTTACTTTTTTATCTACTGAAAAAGTTTGGCTCGGATATTTTCTTTGGATGTTTTTGATAAAGCAGATAAACATTTGACAGAAAATGTTTTAGATTCAATTGCGAAAATACCTTTAACTTGCAGTTAATTATGTATGAATTTTTTCTCTTCTAATGTAAAAAAAGTTGTTTGAAATCACCTATTTAAATTAAGCTGAAAATATTAATTTTTTATGTTATAACAAAAATTCAAAATCCCATTATTTTTTTTTCTATCAAATAATTTAACTCAGTAATTGACCATAATAACAGAATGTTTTCTACCTTGGGATACTAGGAAGCTAGAGAAAACACCCTTATCTTAAAAATTGAATCTGAGTTTTATCATTCATTTGTGTTAGTGGCATCACCATTTTTTATTTTTATAGCCCTTTTAAATCTTAGAAAAATTACGTTCTCCCAAATTAAGGGTGAAAACTCTTTTGAAAGCACAAAATAATATTAATAATACTAATACTAATACTGCTAATAATATTAATAGTAATAAAAACCTTCTTTTTGTCTTAAATGCTAAATGCAGCATCGAATATATAACATAACATTTTGAAATTTTAATAGAGTCTATTGTATGAAATAAAACATTTTTTCATATATGTCTATTACTCTAGATAGTGTTCGAAATCATTATGTGAAAAAAATAACTCACGGAAAAAGTATTTTTATTTTATACATAAAATTTTTTGTACATTCTTAGACGTTAAGCAATGTTTATATGCTTAGAGTAACGTTAATTTGTAAGTTACGAGGGTTACTTATTAAAGAAAAATCATAATTTTTATTTGCATTATTTTATGGCACATAAATTAATTTTCATGTTCCTATGTTACTTGAGTGTGTAATGAAAACGTGGTAACGAACTAAATTTGCGGATTTTCATCAAATTTCAGATTTAGTTATACGTTGACATAAGTTGTTGCTGATTAGATTTTGATGTAAATGTTCGAAAAGATTTCACTGCTAAGGTACAGTTTTCACAATTTCTGCAATAGCTCTATTTCAAGAAATAAACATATATTTTCATCAAACTCCAAGGTCAGTTACACGTTGACATAAGTTGTTGCTGATAAATTTTTGGTATACTTCGCACAACAGATGGCGCTAATATACTGTCTTTTTTCACATTTACTGCAATATCTCTATCTCAAAAATTGATGTATTAATTTTCATCAAACGGTGTTGACATGAGTTGTTACTCTTTAGTTTTTGGTGCAAATCGCCCAAATGGTGGAACTGCCATGCTGAAAAATTTCAGGATTTATATGATTTTAACAATTATCATATCTCAAAAGCTAAAGCACAGAATTTTATCTACATACATATTTTGTTAGACCATTAGTATTTGCTGAATGAGTTTTTGTGTAAAACGTATACGGGGTATAACTACTGTGCTGCATTTTTCATAATTGTTTTGATAACTGTTTTTTAAAAATTAACAGCGGTGTGCGAAGAGAAATCTGCGTCCGGGGTAAGGTTTCAGTTTGGCGCTCCCCCTCCTATTGAAATTCGTAACATATGTCACAAAATTTAAAAGAGCAGAAACACAAATCCTATTGAATGCATACCTCAAATTTCGCTTTTATTTTCGAACTTTAAAAGGTTTTTATTTTAAAATCTAAATATGCACTTATATTTTAGCAAAGAGGATCTAGGAAACAGATGTGGAAAATATGGCATAACAGCACGGTATATCAGGTTGCTATAACTTTTGTATTCTAAAATTGAATGAAGCCACTTGTTATTTTGAGAATGTTTGTTTCCCTCACAAAAAAATTCCCAATATGTATATACATATTTTTTCCCATAAATGAAAAAAAAAAGAAACAAACGAGGTTGGTAGTATAAATTTGGCACCCCCTCAATTTCCGCGCTCAGGGCAACTGCCCCCTTCGCCCCCCCTGTTCGTGAGGCCCTGAAAACTAATGCACGAAATTTAAGCAAATTTCATATTCTGTAACAATTTCATATACAAAAAAGTTCCTTATTAAGTTTACTTCTATACTATCAGGTGTCCCGTTTTATGATTTTTGAATTGACAATTTTGATTGTAGACATTTAAGAGGGTGTGTGCAATTTTCCGTGTCTGCTAGTGGCAATATCTAAAAGTTACGGTTAATATTTTTATTAACCAACTTCAAAGAAGGAGGTTATGAATTTAACATGTATGTATTTCTTGTTAATTCATAACTTCATTAAATATGAACCGATTTTGATAGTTCTTTTTTTGTTTGAAAGCATAAGATACCCATGTGGTCCTATTCAATTTCATTAAATTCTGATGACGAGAACTTTTTTAAAATTAGAATTTTTAAAATTCTAATTCTTTTTGAAGCATTCTTGCAATTAAAAGCGCTCATTTTTCGGGCAATTACTCTTACACAGATACGAAATTTTTTTCCTTTAAAGGGCGAAATCTGGACTGAACAAAGGTTGGGATCTAGATAGATTTTGCTAAGTTAGAAAAAGGGGAATTGACGCTAGTTTGTTCTACCAATTTGGCGCTAATGCATATGAATGCATAGTTTTAATATGCTTATGATTTGATAAAATTTATCGCAAATTATCTTTCATTGTTGCAACCGTTTTCAAATCATAAACATATTAAAACTATGCATTGATATGCGTTAGCGCCAAGTTGTCGCCAAGCTTGATTCTTTTTTTTTTTTTTTTTTTTTTTTTTGAAGTCGGTTAGTATTTTTTTTCCAAAAATCATGTTTTATTGTTATTAAAAATGTTTATAGTGCATTTTTCGATCGATAAATTTTCTGTCATATCACAAAGACCTTCGCTCTTTATTGACAAATAAATCACTCGTTTATGTAAAAAAATTCTTGAAATTTTCATTTATGAATTTTAGCTACACTATTCACGTATATTCACACAGGTTAATTAATAAATAAAGCAAGAAAAAAATAACAGTAAAATAAAAAGACTTTTATGATAGACAAAATAACGAATGGCGAGTAGCCTGAAACTTTTGCACGCGCAGACTTCGAATTTTACCCCTTTGCATCTTTGCTTCTTCAGCATTCCATTAAAACAATCTTGTGGTCAGTGATCTTTTGCATATTCCTAACTGTTGGGTCAAATTACTTTTTTTTCGCTGAAACTTTCTGGGAAATAAATCAAAATCTCTTTCTGGTCGGAAACTTTTGACTGTCACTGTATACTGAAAATATTTGTGCATATTTAATAAAATTTTTCATAAACTAAATCTCAATCAAATGAACCCTTATAAGGGCTTTTAATTTTGTCAAAAGCCCTCAGTTAACTTTTATTTTTCCAAAATTTTTGTATGTACTTAAATAATGTCGATTCAGAGAAAATTTCGCTTCAAATTCAAATTATTACTAAATTATTCATTTTTTACTCATGCTTGATTGCAAATATTTATTAATTAGTTTTTACTTAAAAATAAATTCCATTTAGTAAAAAAAAAAAAATAAAGTAGGAAGACGTTTCAGTGCTATCAGATATTCGAGATTTTCTTTGAAGCTGTAATTAATTATTAATCCTTTTTAAGTCTTCCTCAGACCAGCTAAGATAATTAAAGTCCTTCCGGCAATGCCGGGAGGAAGAGGTAGCTTTCATATACTTATAAATTTATTTATTTATTTTAAGGTAAGTTACATTGTTCAAAAATACTAAGCTCAAATTAGCGGAAATAATCTTATAAAATTAGTGATTTTATAAGATTGAAACTAGTTTTTGTCAAGACTGAATATTAATAGGAATTTTTAGAAAATAGTCATCTTTTATTCAACCTGGTTTTATTTTAAGCGATTTAGAGAGTCACCAAAGTCCATGATATCATAAAGTGTATGCCATTTTAAAGCAACATTGTGGATCGTTCAGATCAGACCGTTTCAAAATGTCAGCCATAAGCAAAATTCAAAGTGCTATAACTCAGTCATTTTTTAAGATATAAACAAAATAAAAAATGTTCTGGAATCGTTGTTTTAAGTTCTAACACGTAAAAGAAAAATATTTTTCAATTTTTAATTTTTTCGCATTTAATTTTAAATTTTAAATTTTTTTTAAAATTTAAAATGACCACCATTTTGAAACAAAATGGTGGATGATGCTGGCCAACAAACTCGGTCGAGACATTTGTATGTACTATGTACATACCAAGTTTCATTGAAATCGGTTCATAAATACGCGTGTTATCACGTGACAAAAATCAGATCGTTTCAAAATGTCAGACATAAGAAAAATTCAAAGTGCTATAATTCAATCATTTTGTAAGATATAGACAAAATAAAAAGTGTTCTGGAATTCGTTGTTTTAAGTTCTAACACGTAAAAGAAAAATATTTTTCAAATTTTGATTTTTTTTGCATTTAACTTTAAATTTAAAAATTTTTAAAAATTTTAAAATGGCCACCATTTTGAAACAAAATGGCGGATGATGCTGGCCAACAAACTCGGTCGAGACATTTGTATGTACTATGTACATACCAAGTTTCATTGAAATCGGTTCATAAATACGCGTGTTATCACGTGACAAAAATCAGATCGTTTCAAAATGTCAGCCATAAGAAAAATTCAAAGTGCTATAACTCAGTCATTTTTTAAGATATAGACAAAATAAAAAGTGTTTTGGAATCTTTGTTTTAAGTTCTAACACGTAAAAGGAAAATATTTTTCAACTTTTAATTTTTTCGCATTTAATTTTAAATTTTAAATTTTTTAAAAAAATTTAAAATGGCCGCCATTTTGAAACAAAATGGCGGATGATGCTGACCAACGAACTCGGTCGAGACATTTGTATGTACTATATACATACCAAGTTTCATTCAAATCGGTTCATAAATACGTTAGTTATCGCATGACAAAAATCAGATATATATATATATATATATATATATGGTTATATATATATATATATATATATATATGTCAACATATAAACGGAGGGTGGTTTTGGGGTCTGGGGGTCATGATCGGTGAAAATATACCAAAATTTTCCGGAAGCGCTTTCCCCCGGACGGCTGCAATAGGTAGCTTTTTACTTTTTGTAATGAAAGCTACCTAAAAAATTTTTGCTAGAATATATTTTATCTTCTTATCTTTAAAATATTTACTTTTTACATTTTATAGATAGATTATTTAAATAGTCGTTTTTATTTGGATTCTTTTGAAATCTTTTTTAGATCCTTTAATATTATATGAAGTTTAAAACATTTAAAAAAGTTGCTAAAAGATTTCAATAATTTTTAAAGAATCAAGAGTTTATGAAGTTAATAATGAATTGAGAAATTTTTAACTTTTTTATAGGTTTTTATTATACAGAATCTATGGCTATATGTTTTGTTATTAAAAACGGCTTAAAAGCTTCTCATTCCAAAAAACAAAAATTATAAAATACTATCAAATCTACATCATTGCTAGGATTTAGGGATTCGAAATTTTCGAAATAATATTTTCATGATACATATTGTAAAAGGAACCTGAAATTTTTTATTGTAGTTTTTTATAAGATGTAAATGCTCCTTTAGAACTGTCGAAATATCCCATTAAAAAGGTGAAACGAGCGAAAGCTTTCTATAAATTTCTATTTTTGCAGAATTCTCAAAGATGAAAACTGGAAATTTGGCATGTTAGTTACTTATAAGATGTTAATGATCTCTAAAAACATTTTCTAAAATATTCTATATTTAAAAGGGTAAAGTGAGCGAAAGGTATTTAAGAAACTTTCTAAATTACATTTTCTATGAAATATTAGGAAACGTTTATCCATTTCAAAACTAATGCTGCAAATTAATGGTGATAATTCCTGATCCAACCTAAGCATTTTATGTTGGCGCCACTACCACCAAAGAGTTGTTGAACCATTAGATAAGAAGCTTATAATGTGACATAATGCTTAATTTTAATATGTAAATTTGTGCTAAGAGAGATTGATAAAAAATTGAAAAATTCAACTGACTAGTGAATTGAGCATGTGAAATTAATGGAAAGACTTTTGGAAATATTTTCTAACTTATTATTTATTTAGAATTAGATTTACTTCTCTTTAATCCTTTATATCCTGATTGTGAATATAAAAATTGATTCGCCTGAATAATTATTTTCATTATTGTGTAAAATATCCTAAACAACACATATAATATTAATCTGATTTTTAGATTTTTAAAATTAAAACTGAATTAATAAATGGATAATTAGAGATCTTTTAGTAAAGCATTTAGAGGAATAATTGGATCAGTTAAGAGAAGGTATTTTTATGGAAATATCACATTTTTATAAAAACAATGTAAATGATTGGATTGTGATCCTATCTGTAACAGATAAGGTTTTGAAGTTACATATTTTTCGTAAAATATATTATAATAGAATAAAAGCTAAACCTGGGTAAATGGTTGATAAAATAACCACATTAAGGAACATTTAGCTTCGACTGTTCCCCAGTGCTTTGTAAATATGAATGAGCAAATTATTTTGTATGAAGAGTTCAAATCTATTTTTATTAAAAGATACCTTGAATAAATTTTACATTGCATTTTCCTTAATTACACTTAAAATTACCTTCAGTATTCTCATTTCTGCTTAATTCCGTATACGGAATGTTATTCAAACAATGGCTCAATACATTTAAAAGGAATATGCCTTAAAGCATGGTTTTTTAGTTGCGTTCGTAATTATATAAGTACGTAGCACCAATAGTCGTCGTTCAGTCCGTTCTTCTATTCATCTTTCCGCATATAACAGAGCAAAAACTACGTTTGAAATTTATAATATATAATTGTAACATAATTTTGTCCAATCATTTAAAATTTTATGAAAATCGGATGTATAGTTTAATTACAGGGACAAAATAAAACATCCCATTGCATTACGGTCAATAAAAAATTGTTTTAAGCGCATTTTAATGATGTTATACTCATTTGAACGGAATGAAATTGATATGCATATGAAGTATATACTAATAAATACATTCTGCACAATCTGTGGTGCAAAGATTTTTAGTTTTTAATTTACAGCACCAAACAAAAGCATTCCATTACAAAATGGTATAAGGGAAAACATTGTTTGGGGAGAGTTTTAATTATAAGTTCGTTATAAGTTTTAATTAAGATCGTTTTTGTGCTTCTTTATTGAAACTGAAATTCGTTTACATTTTTACAATGAATAGAAAGCTTCCTTATTTGTCTAGAAATATGTTTTCTAGAAAATGTATTATAATAAAATAAAAGCACACAAACTTATCTTATCATTTTTGTACTTAACTGACAAAATTACACAAAAATTTTGCTGCTACTCATTTTTCTAATAGAGGAAAATATTCTGCAGGAAATATTTTTTTTCAATGGCAATTGTTTTCACAGTATGCATGAAAACTCATTATGCTTTTTCTATTGTATGTATAAATGATTGTAAAGTCTTGCAAATTTAAATTTCTTTATTAAAAACTGTTTTTGAAAAAAAAAACATTAAAGATTGGAATACTTTTTAAAATGTAGATTTATTTTCTTAATATAATTGTATATAATCAATAAAAATTTGAGGAAATCCATTTATTTTTATGTAATGGAAGAAAACTTCCTGTTTCTGCTAGAAACATGTGTCACAGAAAATATATTTCCATAATAACAACTATAAAAACATGTCTTTTCGCCTTTTTATTTACTGACAAGGACAACATGGCTCGGCAAATTTTATTTCTATTGTTTATGATAAAAAGGATGAAAACATTTGTCAGGAAATGCCTTGGCTTCAACTAGGACTTTTTTCAGTATATTTTGAACCTCATTTATATTTGTTTTCCTGTAAGGCTAAGGAATCTTTAGCCTCGCCAATTTAAATTAGAGCTATTGATATTAAATTGTTATTATTGATATTAAATTGGTTCTATAAAACTTAAATCAATAGATTTAGGAAACAAAATAAAAGTGTTAAAGATTAAGGAAGTTTTGAAAATAATGCTTTTTATTCTTATAAAATGATTCTACACCTGTATAATTTGAAGTTTTAAAGATTGAAAAAGTTGAATCATGTATTTACATAAGAATTATAAATTATTTTATTCTGTTTATTACAGTAATTTTCATTAAAAATTTTTTTATTGTCAACTCAGTTTATTTCATAAGTATTTTGAGAATTTTGTGCTCCTTTATTGAAATTGAGATTCATTTACCTTTTTACAATGAGAAAAGGCTTTATTATTCTTCTAGAAATATGTTTTATTGAAAATGCGTTTGAATAAAAAAAACCTTAGAAAAACTGATCTTTTAACTTTTTTACTTATAGACAAAATCACACAAAAATTTTGCTGCTAGTCATTCTTCTATAAGAGAAAAACAATATTTGGAAGGAAATAATTTGCTTTAATGGCAATTGTTTTCACAGCATGCATGAAAACCCATTAAGTTTTTTATTGTTAGTATAAGCAATTGTAAAGTCTCAAAGTTTTAAATTGATGTTATGAATATTAAATTTAATAGTTAAAAATACGAATCTTTATTAAAAATAGTTTAAAAAAACATTAAAGATTAAATATCTTTTAAAATATAGATTTATTATCTTAATATAATGGTACTAAATCAGTAAAATTTTAAAGAAATCCATTTATATTTATGTAAGGAAAGGAAACGTCCTCTTTCTACTAGAGACATGTTTCACAGAAAATATATTTCCATAATAACAACTATAAAACTTGTCTTTTCGCTTTTTTATCTATTAGCAAGCACAACATGGCTCGGAAAATTTTATTTCTATTGTTTATGATAAAAGAGATAAAAGCTTTTGTCAGGAAATATTTTGGATTCAACTACGACTTTTTCCAGTACATTTTGAACTTCATTTATATTTGTTTTCCTGTAAGGTTAAGAAATCTTTATGTTTCACCAATTTAAATTGGAACTATTGATATTAAATCGCTATTATTGATGTTAAATTGGTTCTATAAATATTAAATCAATATATTTCGACTCATTAGGAAAAAAATAAAAGTGATAAAGATTAGGGAAGTTTTGAAAATAATGCTTTTTATTTTAAAAAATGGATCTACACCTGTATAATTCCAAGTTTTAAAGATTGGAAAACATGAATTTTCTATCTTTCATTACAATTGTAAATTGTTTTATCCTGTTTATCATAGAAATTTCCATAAAAATATATTTTTTTTTATTGTGAACTTAGTCTATTTCGAAATTCATAAATATTTTCAGATATTCGTGCTTCTTTATAGAAAATGAAATTCATCTACCTTTTCACGATGAAAAAAACTTCCTTATTCGACTAGAAATATGTTTAATAGAAAATATATTTGAGTAATAAGATCCTGTCTCTTTTGTATTTACTGACAAAATTACACAAAAATTTTGCTGCTAATCTTTTTTCTATTAGAGGAAAAATATTATGCAGGAAATATTTTGCTTCAATGGCGACTGTTTCACAGCATGCATGAAAACCCATTATGTTTTTTATTATTATTATTATTTAGTATAAGTTATTGTAAAGTATCACAACTTTGAATTAATATTATGAATATTAAATTTAAAAGTTAATAACCCACATCTTTATTTTAAAAAAATTCAGAAAAAAACCGCATTTAAGATAAAATTTTAATTTTTATAAAATATAGCTTTATTATTTTCATATAACGGTACTAAATCAGTAAAAGTTTAAGGAAATCCATTTATTTTTATGTAATTAAAGAAAACGTCCTGTTTCTACTAGAGACCTGTTTCACTGAAAATATATTTCCCTATTAACAACTGTAAAACATGTTTTTTCGCCTTTTTTATCTACTGACAAGGACAACGCGGCTCGGCAATTTTTATTTCTATTTTTTATGATAAAAAGGATAAAAACATTTGTCAGGAAATGGCTTCAACTACGACTTTTTTTTAGTTTATTTTGAACCTCATTTATATTTGTTTTCCTGCAAGGTTAAGGAATCTTTATGTCTCACCAATTTAGATTGAAGCTAACGATATTAAATTGATATAATTGATATTCAAATGTACTTTTAATAAATACAGAATTTATTAAATACAATTTAACTAACCATCATATATAAATTTCATTTAGTATAATGCAACTATACTATAACTGTAATTGGTATGATTGCAATCTATAAACGATATTTTTTACATCAGCTTTGAAAAATATTTTATCTGAATTATGAAAATATATTTATGCATTTTATTTCATTTAAAAAAATTTATTAATTCATTTACTTTTGAATAATTAAACATTTTCACAAACAAAAAATATGTGTTCTATAAATGAAAAAGTTGCTTTTTATTCTTATAAAATGGACCTACACTTGTATAATTTCAAGTTTAAAAGATTGAAAAACATGAATTACGTATTTTACATTTGAATTGTAATTTTTTTTACTCATTATCACAGTAATTTGCATAATTTTTTTATTGTTTTCTCAGTCTGTTTCAATATGTGTAAATATTTTCAGAATTTCGTGCCGCTTCATTGAGAATTAATTTATCCTTTTGCTAAGAAAAGAAAATATTCTTATTCGCCGAAAACTATATTTAATACAAAATATTTTTAAATAAAAAATGCAGAACAGCGGATTTTACAAGTTTTGTATTTTCTGATAAAATGACACAAAGTGTTTTGTTATTAATCATTTTGCTTTAAGAAAAAAAGAACTATATTTTTAAGGAAATATTTTGCTTCAATGGCGATTGCTTTCCCAGCATGCATGAAATCCCATTATGTTTTTTTATTGAGATTATAAGTTATTGTAAAGTCACACAAATTTAAATTGATCTTGTGAATATTAAATTTAAAAGTTAACAATACGCGTCTTTATTATAAACAGTTTCTTAAAAAATAACAGCATTAAAGTTTTGAATACTTTTTAAAATATTCATTTATTATCTTAATATAACGGTACTAAATCAGTAAATTTTTAAGTAGATCCATTTATTTTTATGCAATGAAAGAAAACTTCCTGTTTCTGATAGAAACATGTTTCACAGAAAATATATTTCCATAATAACAACTATAAAACCTGTCTTTTCGCTTTTGTATCCATTCGCTTAGTTGAAGTAGCTTGATTAAGTTCCTGAAAGGATTAGAAAAATTTGTAAAAGCACATAAAAAAACTGGTCGAACCAGAGATAAAAGTAGAGCTCCATCTAAAAAATATTACTGTAAAAATTGGCAAATGGTTTCAATCTAAAAAAGTGCGTAGAAAAGAAATGGAATTGGATTATCTGTAAAGCTCATGAAATAACTCACATTTTTGTTAGCTGAAAATGTGGACTGAGCTTTTCCGATGCCTTATATCCAGAATCATATTATTAACTACTCAAAATGATTACTGGGCAGAGTAGTTAATAGAGTGTGTAGTTATGTTGTCTTAAATCTGCTAAGCTGCATATATATGAACGAATATAAACCATCAAGTAATAATTATGTATAACCTTAATATAGTCAGTTTGCTGAAGAACTGATGCAGATAAAAATTTCTGAACACAAATATTTAGTATATTGTTGAATCGTATATGTTTAACGTGTGTGTTTAGTCGTATATGTTAATGAATTTGGTTTTACTTGGAGCTTTGATAATCCACAAATCAAAAAACCCCTGGAATGGAATTTTGTTTAATAATTAAAGTATAATCTTAATATAGTCAGTTTGCTGAGGAACTGATGCAGATAAATTTTTCTGAACACAAATATTTAGTTGAATCGTATATGTTTAATATATGTGTTTAATCGTATATGTTAATGATTTTGGTTTTACTTGGAGCTTTCATCTTCCACATATCAAAAACCCCTGGAATGGAATTTTGTCCATACTTTGTACTGAACGAACCGTTCTCGTTGTTTATTACAACAGCCTGTAACTTATAGTTATGAACCCAAATTTAGCCTTAAAATCATTCTGGCCCATCATTATAACTATGAGTTACAGGGTGATGTAATAAACAACGTGAATGGGCCATTAAGGTCCATTAACCGTCGCTGAAGGTGATGTTGTTTGAGGAGACAAAAAAATATAAAGAACGGTTAATTTAACAGAAGCAAGAATGGAAAACTATTATCCGTACAGTCTTTTAGCCTCTATCCATTTTCATTTGTATTTCCGTACATAAAATGCATATTTGTCTTTTTCCTATTAGTGAAGGGCATGATCACAATGCCCTCCTTCGCACAATGGGAAGATGTAGTTCCATTGCGAGTGAAAGTTCCTTACACGGACCAGCGTCTTTTATATATTAATCGAAGAGAAATATTTGCATATATGTTTTTATTCTTTTCCTTATCACATTTCACGCTATTAATGTGGTTATTTTTCGATAGCTTCAACAGGAATGGAGTTTTAATGTTCGCATGGGCCAAGTTTTCAAATGCGTCGCCCTTTGCCTTTTAATTTTGAGCTTGCATTCTTTCTCGAAAGAAGTTTGCTTTGATGCGTACCTACTCACACTTTTTAATATTTTACTCATCTTTTGTGAAATAAACGACATATATATTAGGTTGCAAACTGAAATGTTTATTTCTATCAATATAGGTCGGTCATCGAATAAATTCCATTCATTTCAAATGAGCACATCACGATGGTATAATTTTGATAAACACGAATTTATGATAAACTAATTTGAGTTAAAAGATGAACTTATAAATAATGTGTTTTATATAACCTTTGAAATAAATTAATGAGACTTATTACAGGTATTGTTATATAAAAAGCTTTTGAATTGTTAGCATAGAATTTTTAAACGTGTAAATATTTTTAAAAGAAATTGTTTTGAATAAGTAGTCACTAATTGTTTGTAATAAGGAGAAAACTTTCTGTTTTTGCTATAAAATTGTTTCGCAAAAAATTTCCTCATAGAGCAGGTTTCTTTGCTGTTTTATCTATTGACAATATGCATCAGATATTTTATTTTTAAGGAGACGAAAAATATTGTGCAGAATTATTTGTCTTATCGCGAAATTGTTTTTTTGGATATCACATTATTATTATTATTATTATTATTATTAAAGAAATCAGGCTTTGCCAGTTTGAGTTAAAGCTATTAAATTAATATCTTAAGGCGAATATTTTTAAATACATTTTAGAAATTAAAGTTATAAATGTTTGGAATGCTTTATTTTTTTTTGTTTTAGATTGTAACTACATAAATATAGTTTTATGTTTAAAAACTTGAAACACATAAATTACATATATTATATGAGTACTGAACTTATAGTGTCTGAGTTACTAAACAATTTCTGTAAAAAATTCGTTAGATTATAATCTCAATCTATTTTGTAACTATCCAAACATTTTTTCCAAAAAGCGTATCTCCTAGAAATTGCTTTTATTGCAAACGAAAGTAATTTATTTCTTAGTATTGAAAAGAAAACTGCCTTTTTCTGGTCCCATAAAAACATATTTCCATAAAAATAATCCTAAAACATATTTCTTCACTTTTTATCAACTGACAACATGGATAAGGTATTTTGCTTTTGTGGTTTTTGTTAAAAGAGTAAGAGCCTTTGTAAGGAAATATTTTAACCTGGCAGTTAAAATGTGTTTTTATAATAATGCTTTGATCCCTTAACAGTGAGTGTCTTTTACCCTTATCTTTAATTATTTGGAAATTTTTATTTCAAATTATAATTTCTCTCTTGTGTAATTGCTAAAAATATGTGATTAGATAAAGAGGAAATTTTGGTTTCTACATTATAAAAGACAAACACTCTGTGTACAACACTGACGTCATTTTGCAAAAGGTAACAGCAGAGATCAAATTTATTTACTTTTGTAAAGTTCCATAGCGATTTCTTTGACTATTAATTTTTCGCATGAATTCAGTACGAAATTATCGCTTTTAATGCATTTAAAAAATTTTATTTGAATGCATTATTGTTGACATACAAAAAAATTGTTGGTATTATTAGTGAAAAATCTGAAAAATCTATCAGAAATGTAAAAAATGCATTAGATTTTTCAATTAAAAAAATCATATAAGTGATTTTTCCATGTATTCTGTAACTCCGAGAGCCCAAATTCGAACTCCATGTTAAAAAATGGGGACCAACTTCAAAAATTTGGTGCTCCGTAAATTGCACTTGCACATACACTGCTTCTTAAAAAATTGCTAAGGTTAGTAAAACGAAGTCAACATTATCTTAATCAACATTAGCTTAAAAATCGAGAGGCATATTTATCGAAATGTTTTAGGTAAACAAAAATATTAATGATTGTATTAATTAAAAAAATATATTTCTCTATACTTCTTTATTTTGTATTTGTTTATTTTTAGATTATTTTAAAATGTTTTTTCTCTGGTATGTTAAAAGAATTGTGGAATTTAGATAGATATCTAACTGTTCCGGGTAACGTTAAATACCATAGCGAAACATACATTCTACTACTTTGTAAGAGCTCTGTATTTGATCTGTAGGTTTATATATGTACTATATAACTGTAAAACTTCATTGAAAAAAAAAACCGCATAGGAGATTTTATTTAGAATTTTACTAATAAATGGAACATACTTAAATACTTTTGTTCCTACTGTTATTTTACTGAGTACCTTCATTACACGCCACCATTTGGGAAAAATTTAATTCACACTAAAACACTCTGAAACATATTGAAATCGAATTTTTAGGAATTGTCATCCATAGACGGCCATGTATCTAATTCTTTGCCTAGTTCTGTATATCATTTTATTTATATTTTACTAACATTTTTAGTAAGTTGAATGCAGTTCAGCGTAAAAATATATAACTCATTTAAAAAACAACTTAAGTAATTTACTCTCATACTCAGTAACTATCACAAACTCTTATGTATAGTCCTGCCTATCAACTACAGCATTTATACACACCATAAAATATACATAAATATAGTCAAATTTAAACGCACATATGATAATTAAAAATGGATTGCCTGATCCATCATCGTTAATATACAGTACTTTGGATAGAATATATTATTTCAAATATTTTGTGTGTCCCTGTAACTGCTACGCCCTTCCTATTATACATGAAATTGCTTATATTAAACATCAGCGACGAATATCAATTTCCTTATACATGAAATCGTTTAATATAGTAAAAGTACGCCGCAAAGTATCCCTCTCCTATACTGGTATCTAAATGAATTCTTCTACACGTGGTCCTGGAAATGAATAAGTATTACATCCATCTTATATTCTATAGAATGTATATTTGAGTGCATTTAATAAATCCATATGAATTTTACTATGTTTGAAAGGGTGTAATATCTTTGAAATTCATTTGAGACTTTTTTCCCATTGGCCGTAGTATAATGGAATAATTTTCACTGTCCCTGTAATTAAACTAAACATGCTAGAAACTTCATTTGAAATCATGTTTGTGCTAGGATGAACGTAAATAACACGCAAAAATTTCAAGGCAATCTTAGTATATTTACGAGAGTTAGTACGCGAACAGACGGCTATGCATACGGAAATCATAAACACTTAACAACTTTGTTGAGAAATATTAAAAAGTAACTAAAGCTATCGCCACCTCTGTCAATGAATCTTTTGTCAGTTGAGGTCTCTCTTCACTAATAGTAAGAAAACAGCACCATACTAAAATATAAAAATGGGTATTATTAGTTTGATATGATGTTGGAGGAGTGATTACGTGTTTCATGCTCTTTCTAGGTGTGTATAGCCCATAACCGCTCGTAATCCCAAATCGACTCTCTTCCGTTAGAAGTATTTGAGCCCCCTCCTGTTCTGTCCCCTTCTTGTGTTCTTGACACGAAAGTAACCAGTTTCTTATGAGCAGGAGATAATGGAACACACTGGATTGTCCATATAGACAGGGCAATTACGACAAAATGCTCCATTTGGATATTAAACGAACAACTAGATTCGCCAAATTGCAAGTGCGCAATTCATTCTCTTTTTTTATATGTGCAGGTGTGTGCCAATACAGTGAGGATTTTTATCCGCTTAGCTGAACGAATGTATGTCGCTTTACATATTCAATCGCAACATGCCCTTTTACATTCTCCGTTTTATAGAAATTCTGACTCAATACCAATTCAGTTTAGCAACAGCCAAAGGCAGAGATAATAATGCGATATGTGTATTTATCTATGCATCGACGTCGTGCCTATAAAAACACAAATAAAATTACGCGGATCAAAAGCCAAATAGAAAATAGATTTGCTGTAATGCAGTGTTGAAATTAACAGTTTATATACCTGTATGTAAAATATACATTGAACAGCGAATTTTTTTTCATGCAATCGAAATCTCATACAAATTTTTAGCGCTTAGTGACACAACGATAAATCATCGATAACTTTTTAAAATTTTTATTTAAACTTAAAAGAATGTCTGAAGCATTTATACCTTTAGGATTTAGAAACCTTTAGAATGTACATATTTGTAATAGTTCATATACCAGATAGTTAAGTTTCTATCTTAAAACCAATTACAAAAGGTTAGGTTATTTTCGAATATTTTGAAAAAAAAAGGATACAATAAGGGCGCAAA
This sequence comes from Maratus speculifer, assembly GCA_964019185.1. Classification (NCBI taxonomy): domain Eukaryota; kingdom Metazoa; phylum Arthropoda; class Arachnida; order Araneae; family Salticidae; genus Maratus; species Maratus speculifer. The sequence continues at coordinate 115,017,488 of OZ025295.1, read as the reverse complement.
GATGAATTTTTAACTGTTTCATGATAAATCTATTTTACGAACATTTGTTTTCATTTGGCGACTGTTTTTTATTTTCTATTCGCCAAATTGCTAATGTTGGTCAAAAGCCAGCAAAAACCCTGATATAGACCATATTTGTGCGGCCTTTTAACCACAGTAAAATGTTATTTTCGACAGCCAGTAGCCAGCTACGTCTGCCTTGCGATCTAACCAGCATTCTGTCGCCTGTAGGACAATATAACGCTCCTCCACTGTTGTTCTTCCTCGTGGACGATCGATGCTGAATTCTCGGACTGCTGTGCTCCCATCGCTTGAAATGTACTCGTGAAACGATGCTGTGAACTACTATACCGAACTCTTCTGTCGCACTTCGACCTTATTTCAACTTTCTAATGATTTGATATCGTGTAAGGTCATCCAGTTCCATAAGGTCATCCATCTCCTGGATTGCCTTTGGCAATGTCACACAATAGTAGCAAAAAAACTTCGTTGAAGTGACTTTACATAGTATAATAGTTGTTACCAAATCTCTGAACGACAAAAGCCTCTGTGTCGTTTGAAAACCCTCCTTTTTCATTATATGCCATATATGGATATGTTCTACAGCATTTGTTACAAGTTTCCCTCTTGATTAGTCATTCATTTCGTTTTGTTGTCTCTTTCGGCTGTTATGCGAATTTATTTGATACATTCTTACTTTTTGAACACCAGTGTATTTATCATAAAAGTTTATTTTTTGATCATAAAAATATTTAGATTAAAATTTACATTCCAAACTATAAGGTTATTTACTATCTGCACAAAATCCACCGTTTTTTATATTATTCAGTTATATGTACGCTCATGCACAGGTTACATATTAAACTGCGTATTTTTGAGATATCTAATGACATTTTATACACATAACTGCTTGGGGATGATCGACCGGTATGCGTGTCACATAAGGTGCTAAAAATCCTTGATTATTCTCACCAATAAATTTTTGTTGTAAATTTTGCCTTATTTAATATGAGCATTTTTGTGATTCAATTAGGAAAAAAAATCTCAAAAAGATTAAAAATTTTGTAAAATATGCTCGTTCCGAAGCTGTTAAGTTACTTAATGTACTATACATGAAAATATGTATTTTGAAAGTGACACAACAGAGCATGTATTTAGAAATTACCATACTAACACATGAGAAAATCGTTTTTGTATGATAAGTATACCTGTTTCAATGTGTAAATTAACATACATAGTTCTAAGAGTGTATTAATCAGATTTGACATCCATGATAGTTCCTGGGAATTTTACTCACTAAAAAATGTAACACTTTGAAAAACGTAGTTTTATTAATTTATAATTTCATAATATTTACTTTTCTAGTGTACTATTTCTTTAAATTTATCAGTAGGGGGAGTTGCGGCACATTGTTACGGTTTTTTCTAGGAATTTGTTTGGTGTCCAGAAAATAGAAATTTCAATTTATTTTTTCATGTGGTGTCAACAAAACTTGTGTAGAGCGTTGTTAAAATGTACGGTCGTTGTTTTATATAGTATTGTTACGAATTTTGTAAATAGTTAGTGTTTGTACTGTAAAATAATGTAAATAATCTTATTAAGCTCCATTTCTTTACTAATATTAGTTTTTGTTACATTGTCTCTGTTATCAAGCAAACTTGTCTATTATTTTCAGTGAATGTCTATGGCAGCTTTGCGAAATATTAGAGATATCGCCAAGTTGGCGTCACTTTTGGCGACTAATTTTGGTCGCCAAATTTGGCGATATATCGCCAAGTTGGCGACAAACTTGGCGATTGTTAGCGATGGTAACCCTTCCCTCTCTATGGTAACCCCCCCTTAGGTCTACTGATACATTGTTTGTTGTTCCGTGGATTTTTCGAGAAGGTTCTAGAAATTTCCAGCACATGCTGCGAGCCTATATAAGGAGAGCAATACGAGCTGCTGTGATTATTATTTACCAGTCAGTCATTGAGTGAACTTCTAGGGTATTGTTTAAGCAAGTTTGCTTGAGTCTTATTTACGTTATTTTGAATGTGATTTTAGTGTTGAGACGTTGTATAAAGAGTCTCTGGAACCTATATCTGCACTTGTACGATAGATTTGAACAGTTATTTTTGTATATCTAGTAATATTTGTGAGTTTCGAAGACTCTGTTGTTCTGAAGATCTGTAAATAAATTATTTTCTATTTTTCTAAGAGAAAAGAGTTTGAAGTTGTCTAACCATAAGATCTAAAGAACCCTATATACGTTGGAACATTTGGTGTCAGGAGTGGGGTCTTATGGCGAAAACAAGAACAACGGACGGACAACTGAAAGAACTGTTAGATGCTATTAACGCATTAAGAACAGAGCTGACCAATAAATTGATAAAGGCCAAGAAGAGTTGGCGGATAAAATGAATAAATGCCAAGAAGAGTTGGCGGATAAAATGAATAAAGGCCAAGAACAGTTGGCGGATAAAATGAATAAAGGCCAAGAAGAGTTGGCGGAGAAAATGAATAAAGGCCAAGAAGAGTTGGCGGACAAAATGAAAAAAACGAAGAAAGAATGGAACGGTTGACAAATAAAATTGATAAAGGCCAAGAAGAGGTGACTGAAGAAATGAGAAGAAGCCAAGAGAGAATGGAAGTGTTAAAGGAGGAAGTTAATAAAAGCCAAGAAGAAATGAAGAAAACTTTGGAAGAAAAGTTCTCGTCGGCAGAGAGAAGAATAGATTCGGTAGAAGAGAAAATTCAGACTGAAGTTAATAATGTTGAAGAGAAAATGGAAAGAAAAATGGAGGAAGTAGAAGAGAAAATTCAGAATGAAGTTAGCAATGTTGAAAAGAAGATGGAGAGTAAAATAGAGGAAAGAATACAAGATATGGAGAAGAAGCTTTCAGCGTGCAGTAGTAATTATGAAGAATTTAGGAATCCGCCTGTTTCTTCTGTGCAAGTTAAGCTGTCGACATACGACGGAAAGAGTTCCTGGCAAGTTTACAAAACCCAATTCACCATTGTAGCCGAAGCGAACAAATGGAGTGACGAGGTGAAGGCTTGTCAACTGGCAGCATCTTTGATAGGAGAAGCCGCCGACGTGCTGCAAACATTGCCCGATATGACGCAACTCAATTTTGAGACTCTAAGTTGGGCACTTGAAATGAGATTCGGAGAAAAATTCTTGAAGGATTATACGAGAATACAAATGAAGAGCCGCCATCAAAAATCGAGTGAAACCCTTCAAGTGTTTGCCTCAGAAATAGAACGGCTGGCAAATTTAGCATTCATCGATTGCCCAACAAATGTACGGGAAAGGCTCTCACTGCAGTACTTTGTAGACGGAATAAAAGATCCCGAAGTGCAGAGAGCGGTACGAATGGCAGATGTACAGGATTTAAAGGCTGCATTACTATATGCCTTAAAGTTGGAAGCAGCTACACAAGCCAGCCGAAGAGATCGTCATTCAGTCCGAGGGGCAACGGTGAACAAAAGCTCAGACACTGAGATCGACTTCTTGAAAGAAATTAGGAAAACAAATCAAGAACTTGAAGCTTTAAAATACGGAAGAACAAGCTCAAGAAGACAGAATCTCACGTGCTGGGGATGCGGTGATGCAGGACATCTCCGAAGAAATTGCCCCAAAATCCACGAACGTGAGATAAATTCAAACATCAGCAGGGAAACTAAATTTTGGCCATCTCGCGGGGCGGAGGTTGCCAGAGAATGAAAAGCCCCACCTGAAGATCCTCCAGATATCAAAAATGAGTGGCGGTGATAATGAGTTATATGTGATAGGCTTTATTAACGGAATTCAGTGCCGTATGATTGTCGATACAGGAGCCAATGTTACAATAATAAGAGAAGATTTGGCTCGAAAATTGAAATGTAAACTCATCTGGACTCCACCATGCGTTACCCTGCAAACTGTGACGGGCGACAAGATAGGCATATATGGAGAGGTCAATTTAACCATCAACTTTGGAGGAAGCAAATATTATCATACAGCATATGTGGCTGACATAACAGATCCTTGCATAATCGGGCTAGATTTTCTGAAGAAGTTTGGCTTCAAACTTGATTTTAAAAATAATGAAATGCTATCTAAATTTGAAAAAATAAGCCCTTTTGGATTAAATAACGAAAATGAATATAAACAAACAGTAATAGCCAAAGAAATCATCCATCTAGGTCCAAGAACAGAATTTTTAGTTCCAGCTGTAATTAACAATGAAACTAATTATCGATTTGGCCATATAGATTATCCCGAAGACAATAGTAAACAAGCAGGAGTATTGGTGGCTTCATCTGTAGTGGACCTCTCGAAGAAGACCATTCCAGTCAGAATTGCTAACATCGGTGATAAGACGAGGACTATCAAGAAAGGAGAGGTGATAGCATCATGTGCTCCTGTGACGTGCATAAGTCAAAATTCCAATCTCTCTCAGAAATCTTCAGATAATTTAGTCAAGGATTTGTTATAAAATACGGACTTAGATCCAAATCAAAGGGATGCTGCGGAAAGTTTAATTAGAGAATTCCAAAGTTTATTTTCCCAAGCATCTGAAGACTTTGGACGAATTAAAATGGCACAACACCAGATTGACACGGGAGATCATTCTCCTATTAAACAGCACCCTAGACGATTACCTTTTGCCAAGCAAGAAGAGGTGCAGAATTTAATTAGGGATATGGAAGAAAATGACGTCATCGAACCATCGACAAGTCCATGGGCGTCTCCCATTGTGTTAGTAAGAAAGAAGGATGGTTCTACAAGATTTTGTGTAGACTACCGCCGACTGAATGACGTCACCAAAAAGGATAGTTACCCTCTACCAAGGATTGACGACACTCTCGATACACTTGCGGGCAACAATTGGTTCTCGACTCTGGATCTGAAGAGTGGTTATTGGCAGGTAGAGATCCATACCGACATGACAACCGCGAGAAGACTGCCTTCACAACGGGACAAGGATTATGGCAATTCAAGGTAATACCTTTTGGCCTATGTAATGCACCTGCAACTTTTGAACGCCTTATGGAAACGGTTTTCCGGGGGCTGTTATATGAAGCATGTCTTGTTTATTTAGATGATATCATAATCATAGGAAAATCTTTTGATGAACATCTAAACAACCTCAGGCGGGTGCTACAAAAATTAAAGGAAGCTAATTTGAAGTTAAGCCCTTCGAAGTGCAGTTTGTTTCGAAATGAAGTCGCCTACCTTGGACACATCATTTCGGCGGAAGGAGTTAGGACTGATCCAGAGAAGATATCGGCTGTGAAAAATTGGAATCGTCCAGCTGATGTTCACCAGCTTCGGAGCTTTCTAGGATTATGCACCTATTACAGAAAATTTGTCAAAGACTTCTCGATGATTACAAGACCACTTCATAAATTAACAGAAGCCAATCAAGAATTTATGTGGACACAGGAATGTGACGCTGCTTTCGAAAAGCTTAAGGAGGCTTTAACATCCACTCCAATTCTGTCATATCCTCAAATCGATAAACAGTTTATTCTTGATACGGACGCAAGTAACGAAAGCATTGGCGCTGTACTGTCCCAGGAAATCGAAGGCCAGGAGCGTGTTATCGCCTATTTCAGCAAGTGCTTATCAAAGGCAGAGCGAAACTACTGCGTAACAAGAAAAGAGTTTTTTGCTGTAGTGAAAGACATAGACCATTTTCATCACTATCTTTACGGTCGAAAATTCCTGATTCGAACTGATCATGCTTCTCTAACTTGGCTATTGAATTTTAAGAACCCTGAAGGCCAGATAGCCAGGTGGATACAAAAGCTTCAAGAGTACGATATGGAGATACGCCATCGAAAAGGCTCATCACATGGAAATGCAGATGCTCTCTCAAGAAGACCCTGCTCAGAGAATTGTAGATACTGCGACCGGGTTGAGAAGAAATTTAATGTCAAATGTCCTATAGTAAGACAAGTTACAACTGGGTCTACTTCATCGCAAAATCCGTGGAGTGACGAGAGCCTGCGTAAAGATGAACTTGCTGATCCTCAAATTAAGCCAATTCTAGAACTGAAAGAGGAGTCCAACAGGAAGCCCAGCTGGCAAGACATGGCCCATTACCATCCTGCGACTAAACGTTATTGGGCCCTCTGGGATTCCCTACATTTGAAGAACGGTATTTTGTACCGAAAATGGGAGTCTGACGATGGAAAGACATGTAGATGGCAACTACTACTCCCTAAGTCGAGAATTTCTATGGTCCTTCAAGAACTGCATGGTAGTCCCACAGGAGGTCATTTTGGTGTAATGAAGACCCTGCAAAAGGTTCGAGAGCGTTTCTACTGGAATAATGTTCGCAGTGATGTGGAGAAGTGGTGTCGAACTTGTGACACCTGTGTAGCACGTAAAGGTCCAAAGAGGCGCACCCGTGGACGATTGCAGCATTATAATATAGGAGCTCCTTTCGAACGAATTGCTCTAGACATCCTGGGTCCACTTCCTAGAACATCTGATGGCAATAAGTACATCCTCGTTGTCATGGACTACTTCACTAAGTGGCCTGAAGCCTACGCCATTCCTAACCAAGAGGCGGTAACCGTAGCAGACATACTGATTCAACACTGGGTTTCCAGATACGGGGTTCCTCTTCAAATCCATTCCGATCAAGGAAGAAATTTTGATTCGGCTGTGTTCAAGAAAATGTGTGGACTACTCGGCATGGACAAAACTCGAACAACACCTCTACACCCTCAATCGGACGGCATGGTGGAGCGGTTCAATCGTAGCATCCTAAATAGCCTCTCCCTCCTTGTGTCTAAAGATCAACAGGACTGGGACAAGAAATTGCCTCTTTTCCTGCTTGCCTACAGGAGTGCCACTCATGAGGCCACTGGTTACTCCCCTTCTCTAATGCTCTTTGGTCGTGATCTTTGTCTACCTGCGGAACTTTTGTTTGGCCGTCCTCCTGATGCTCCTTCATCGCCTAAGGAATATGTCGATGAACTTCAGGCACGGATTGAGGAGATTCATCGTCTAGCGAGGAACCGAATCGGACTGGCATCGGAAAAGATGAAGACACGGTATGACACAAAAGCAACTGGACATGAGTTGAACGAAGGTGACAAAGTTTGGTTGTGGAATCCCATACGTCGTAAGGGACTGTCGCCAAAATTACAAAGAACCCTGGACGGTCCTTACACAGTCATCAACAGGCTGAATGACGTCGTCGTACGTATACAAAAATTGCCACACGCAAAACCCAAGGTCATACACTATAACCGGCTAGCCCCTTATTTGGCCAAAGTGATTAGAAATTCAAAACTGGAATTTCAGACCATGGCCATGAAAGTCACTTTTTGTAAATATGTAAATAGTAATTAGTTCTTATTTATGTAAATCTTATTATAATTTTTATTTATTTATTTATTTTAAGTGTTTTCCTCTAACTTAGGGATTGCACTGCCCGGGACTTGCAGTCTTTGAGGAGGGGGTAGTGTTACGAATTTTGTAAATAGTTAGTGTTTGTACTGTAAAATAATGTAAATAATCTTATTAAGCTCCATTTCTTTACTAATATTAGTTTTTGTTACATTGTCTCTGTTATCAAGCAAACTTGTCTATTATTTTCAGTGAATGTCTATGGCAGCTTTGCGAAATATTAGAGATATCGCCAAGTTAGCGTCACTTTTCGCGACTAATTTTGGTCGCCAAATTTGGCGATATATCGCCAAGTTGGTGACAAACTTGGCGATTGTTAGCGATGGTAACCTTCCCTCTCTATGGTACCCCCCCCCCCTTAGGTCTACTGATATATTGTTTGTTGTTCCGTGGATTTTTCGAGAAGGTTCTAGAAATTTCCAGCACATGCTGCGAGCCTATATAAGGAGAGTAATACGAGCTGCTGTGGTTATTATTTACCAGTCAGTCATTGAGTGAACTTCTAGGGCAAGTTCTAGTCTTCTTTAAGCATGTTTGCTTGAGTCTTATTTACGTTATTTTGAATGTGATTTTAGTGTTGAGACGTTGTATAAAGAGTCTATGGAACCTATATCTGCACTTGTACGATAGATTTGAACAGTTATTTTTAAATATCTAGTAATATTTGTGAGTTTCGAAGACTCTTTGTTCTGAAGATCTGTAAATAAATTATTTTCTACTTTTCTAAGAGAAAAGAGTTTGAAGTTGTCTAACCATAAGATCGAAAGAACCCTGTATACGATGGAACAGTATTTTTCATGTAATTAAAAAAAAATCTAAAAAAGTCATTTGTATCAATGCGCCCCATCCCCTGGGCAGATTGATACATCTTATAGGGCACTTTGATACGTCTGTAAAAAATGGAGAAAAAATAACACCAATGCATATTTTTCATAGAAAATGAGTTAGAAAACCATTTTCTATTTTTGTATAGAAATTCAAATCGCCCACAATCATTTGTAAGTAATGTTAAAGAAATCAAAAATTAAATGTATAATGACCTGATGTTTTGGCATTTCTTTGTCTGATTGTTTGCAGAGGTAACTTTGTCATATCTGGCATTTCAACCCCAGCATTATCTTGTTTCTTAGGAAAGAGGAGAAAATTACCAGGTTTTCTGTTTATAAATCGGATTATAAACAGAAAATAAAAGATAATTATATTAATTATTCTGTTGATAATATAATTATCATTTGCTGTGCTGTAGCTTGTTCCTTTTATTTAACATTTCTCATGCCGAAAATACATTTTTCTCTGGCTAATCGATAGATATTCGAGATTTGCCAGGCTACCGTCCTTTTCTTTTGTTAGTTCTACAGCTCATATTCAAAATATTAGAATAATTGAGAAAAAGTAATAAGAAAAAAATATTTGTCATTTATTTATTTTTTATACTAAGTAAATGCAATTAAATTTCTTATAAATTAAATCTGGAATGTTTAGATAAGATTTTATCATTTATAAAATATAAAATACAGCACAATAAATTAGGTATACAGCTTCCTTAAACACACCAGAATATTAGAATAAAATTTAGATTGGTTCAAAATATTAGAATATTTTATTTTACGCAACAATATTACCTTATGAATATGAAGTAAATGGTAGTTAATATTTTGTAGCATCCCCTTTAGCTTTCATAACAGTGTACAATCGATCTTGCATACTATATACAAGGTGTTTACAAACATTTCTATCAATATTAGCCCAAATAGACTTTATACGTGCCACTAACTCAGTTTTACTTGAAGGAGGATTTTCTTGAAGTTTTTTCTTCATTATACACCATAAGTTTTCGATGGGATTAAGATCTGGTGAATTTGATGGCCAAGGAAGTACCTTAATGTTGCGTTGGCGGAATCAATTCTTAGTTGACACCGAGGTATGCGGGGACGCTAAATCTTGTTGAAAGATGAAATCATCTTCAAATAAATCTTCTGATGATGGAATCATGTAATATTCTAAAAGTTCTTGATATATCAGAGAGTTAACCTTTTCGTAGACGATGCATAACTTTCCAGGTCCTTCTGCACTCATACAACCCCAAACCATGACACTAGCAGCAAATTTTACGGAACGTTTAAGGCATTCTTTATCAAATGCTTCTTGCTTCATTCTCCAAACTTGATTACTATATGAAACACAAAACATACTTTCATCACTAAATAATATATTTTTCCAATCTTCATTGCTCCATAAACGTCTCGATTTACACCAGTTCAATCTTATACGCTTTTGTCTTGCAGTCATGAGATGTTTTGTTTTCGGTACACGAGATTCAAATTTAAATTTATGGAGACGTCTTAATGTTGTCGATGTAGAAACTTCAACTCCTTCTTCTTTCCATTTTCGGTGCAAGAATCGCACACTTTTAAAACGGTTTTTCTTAACTATACGCTTCAGTTTCCTATTATCTCTTGCAGATGTTTTTGGTTTTCGGCCACCATTTCGGCGATTATTTTGAAATTTTCCAATTTTTGAATATTGCGTTAGTATTTTACTAACGCTCGATTGCGAACAATGTAAATAATTCGCTATAAAACATTGATTTTTACCGTGCCGATAGAAATCAACCATACGAAGTTTAGTAGATTCAGGAATATCACTCACACGGCCCATTTTAAGACGAAAAAGAAACAAACTGCAAAAAAGAATACTGATTTTAAATAAAATAGTCTGAATTTAATCAATGATGCCACCAGTTAAGAATTGGTAATAATTAAAGGAGAATTAATGTGAAATATTCTAATATTTTGAACCACTTGAATAAATATTCTAATATTTTGACTTTTCAAAATAATTTTTTTTGCAATTAATCTTTTCAAAAATGATATTAAATTTAAGATAACAAGTAAGTTTAATCAACAATAAGTTCTTAATAAAAATATCGTTTGCATATTTTTATTAAAAGGTATTAAATTACCAAACGATATTTTCAATTTCTAAAAAAAAGGTAATTATTCTAATATTTTGAATATGAGCTGTACTACCACTAGCTGTTGGGTAAGTTTGTACGTCTTTTGTTTGCAAAAACACTATAAATTTTTCTAATATAAAGTATTGGAGCTATTTCACTTCAATAAAAACTAATATTAGAAAATCTGTATGGGAAATGGTTGGATTAAGGAGTGTATGGTAAAAAAACTAATAAAAGGTAATAAAAAATAAACTAGAAAGAGATTTAGGTTCAGTATAGCTATCATGGGACACATTGATACTTATTAATGTTCACCGACATAGACTGTATCAATGTGCCCCATGCAGCCATTTTGAAAAACATAAGTCTTAAATCCAACACTTTATAATTTACCTAAGGATAAAGAATGAGGAACTGATAAACAGTAGCTTTACTTATTAGGGAGAGTATTCTTTTGGGTTGAAAATACTAGAACAGTTGTATAATACCATTGCAAATGCACAACTCAAATTTACTTTTGACTTATATAATCAATAAATAATAAACACCTGTTCCATTTAATCAAACCACTGAATCATGCCAAGACGTTTCATATGTAGTTGAGTACACTAGCATCATTTTTTGGAGCTATTGTGAAACTTTCTATAATGATCTTGTGAACAGTAGATGGGGTGTATCAATGTGCCCCAGTTTCCCTTAAGTAATTACTGACGAGAAATCATTTATTATTTCATTTCAAAATAAAGTAATAATAGATTTAAGTAAAAATGCGAAATAGTATTTGACAGATGTAAAAATATTAATAAATTGGAACTTTTACTTCCTTCTATTGATTTTTTCATCTCTTCAAGAATTTATTTATTGATATTCTACTTTAGATTTTTTAAGATTGAAATAAAAAAAATCAAATTGAATGATTTCTCCAGTAAAAACTTCGAAAAAAAAACCTCGAATTTTTTTTTTCGTATTAGTATATTTTGTTTAATAAAAAAAATGATAGTTCATTTTATATTAAACTAAAACTAAATTTATGTAAAAACATTAAATAATATTCGTTAGAAATGAAAAGCTATTTAAATAGGAACTTTTACTTCCGTCTATTGATTTATTCATTTTTTACTTTCTTCTATCTTTACAAGAAGAAAGTATTGGATTCATGAAAATTTTCGACTTCCGGTTTTCGACGAATTTATGCGTTTTAGGAGGTCCTGAACACGTTTTGACTATTTTTAGAAAATGTCTGTCTGTGAGTCTGTCCATCTGTCTGTCTGTCTGTCTGTCTGTCTGTCTGTCTGTCTGTGTGTCTGTCTGTCTGTATGTGACAAAAAATTTGTGGGCGCTCTATCTCAAAAACTAATGCTCGAAATTTAATAAAATTTTATATTCAGTTAGACCTTGATATGAATTAGTGCCTATTGGTTTTTGGTGAAAATTGGTCTGCAGGTGACGCTGATATAATACGTTTTTCATGATTTTCAAGATTGCTATATCTCAAGAACTAATGCACAGAATTTCACCAAACTTCAGATTCTGTGACTCCTTGATATACATAGACGCTGATTAAGTTTTGGTGTAAATTGGCCAGCAGGTGGCGCTGCTATGCCACGTTTTCATGATTTTCATGATAGGTATATCTCAAGAACTAATGCACAGAATTTCACCAAACTTCAGATTCCGCGATACCTTGAGATACATAGCCGCTGATAAGGTTTTGATGTGAACTGCCCTATAGGTGGCGCTGCTATGCTACATTTTGCACGATTTTTGCGATAGCTATATCTCAAAAACTAATGCAGAGAACTTCATAAAATTTTAGATTCTGTTACACTAGAATATATAACATAATCAGACGTTGATTACATTTTGGTATTAACCTTGGAACAGGTGGTGCAGCTATGCTGCATTTTGCACGATTTTTCCGATAGCTATATCTCAACAACCTACGCACAGAATTTCACCAAACTTCAGATTTTGTTACAAAATGACATATAACATAATTACACGATGATTACGTTTTGTTATAAATTCTTCAACTGATACTGCTGCTGTGCTATATTTTACACGGTTTTTTTAAACTAGCTATATCTCAAAAACTAATGCACAGAATTTCATCAAACTTCAGATTCTTTTATACCATAACATAATCAGACGCTTTTTTTACGTTTTAGCATAAATTGTCCAAGATATGGTGTTGCTGTGCTACTTTTGCAAATTTTTTGTTATAACTATAGCTCAAGAACTAATGGACGAAATTCCATCAAATTTCAGATTCTGTTAGGTCTTTACATAAATAGATGCTTATTAGATTTTAGTATAAATTATCCAGCATGAGGCACTACTAAGCTCATTTTCTCAGAATATTAATTAAATTTTGCGTTTTAGGCTTTTCGGATACCAGAATCTCATTAGGCTAGGTCAAATGTTCGAGGAAATTCGATAGTGGGTAACTTTGGGGTCACTAAGTTTTTTTTTTTAAATATTAAAATTTACTTATGAGATAGAAGAAAGTTTTGGGATTGACACATCCAACTAGTTTCAAGAAGTAATTTATTGATGAGGTTTATTTGATTTATTTGTGATTGAAAATAACAGAAATCAAATTGAATAACTACTCCAAAAGTGTCTTCGAAGAATAAAGAAAAAAAAATCATCGAAGTTATTTTTTTTCTTTAGTCAATATATTAATAAAAAATCACCTGATATTTCATTTTTAATTACTCTAAAAATAGATTTATGTAAAAAAATTAAATAACAAACGTCAGAAGTAAAATAAATTTAAAATAAGTAAAATAATTTAAACTGGAACCTTTACTTCCATCTATTGATTTATTCATTCCTTCAAGAAGTCATTTATTGATGAGATTTATTAGATTTTTTGTGATTGAAAATAACAGAAATCAAATTGAATAATTTCTCCATTAAGGTCTTCGAATAATAAAGAAAAAGAATGGAAAGGAAAAAAGAATCTCAAAGTTATTTTTTTACTTTAATCAATATGTTTTCCTTATTAAGACAATCACTTAATATTTCATTTAAAATTAAACTAAAAATAGATTTATGTAAAAATCATATCATATATATTATAAAGCAGAAGTTCTGAAACTTCCAAACGGGTGTTTTCAAAAACTACCCGATGGATCTTTTTGCAGATTATATCATTCGATAGGAAATATTTTTGCGGAGGTTTATGATACAAATATACAGGGATAACTCTGATTTTTCGTACTAAATTTCGTATTTTTCGGTTATTTTTGACGGAAGGGTTGCAACAACTAATTTTTTGGCGATAATTATATTTCAAAAAAGAAATGAAATGCTTTCTCTAATGGAAAATAATATAAACATTTCGAAAAAAAAAAAACCCTGTTAATTCATTGATTTAAAATAAATAATGATAAAAAGAAAAAAATCCGTTTAATGCAAAATAATATTATGAAAGGAAAAAAAATTATCTTTAACGAAAAAAAAAAAAAAAAAAAAAAAAAAGAATATTTATAACATTTAAAAAGTAACTCAATATGAAAGAAAGTTTTGAAATGACACAATATTTGGCTATTTATTTCTTTCGAGCCAGATTAAAAGAAAACAACATCTCAAAAATTTCATTAGGTAAAACATAAGTATTTTTTTTTTCTTTTTCTAAAACTATTTTTAAATCTAATTTTCCCGTTATGTGTTTTACAGAAGAAATTCGCACAATTAATTTTTTTTTTTTAAAGGCTCTAATTGTTATTTGTATGTTGTTTCTTCAATTGGGTGTTTCAATCTACTTTTGTCGCCAATCAATGCTATTCTAAATAAAAAAAAAGCACAAGATGGAGCGATGTTCTCAAGAACTATTTTTTTTCTCTCTCTCTTTTAATGAGTGAGAGCATTTTTAGGAAAAATTTTTACATTTAACTTAAATACATATATAGCAGTTAACACCACAAAAATGAATAATATTTAAATTTTAGAGTAAATGTATTTCCACATTCGTAGATATTGTAAAATAATTTAACTGCAACTTTTAAAATTTTTTTGGCACGATATCTCATACGCACTACATTGGTGCGATTTGTCTCTTACGCCAATAGCATATATACATCTGGGTAATTAACTGACGCCAAAGTGTCATTATTTTGCTTGATATGGCACCCCGGATGTTATTGTCTATTTACAATTTTTTTCTTTTTTTTTCCAATTATATAAACTATTTTAATCTAGGCACATTTGTCATATATGCGCCACATTTGCGCGACTGCAATAAAATGGCGATTTTATGCCTCACTTGGTAACCTGGCTGTTGTTTATTTATTAATAATTTTTTATTTTATTTTATTTTATTTTTTAAAGGATATAGATAGTTTTGTTTTATAATTATTAACTAAACTTTTTAAAATTTATTGTTATTTTCTATTTAAAATAACAGAAAATAATTGTAAACTATATATGTAACTGGTATTTGAAAACAAAATTTTCTCCGAATCGGCTTTAGAAGAAAAAAACAAAAAAACAAAAAAAAAAAAAAAAAAAAAACGCGCCAATGTTTATAGTTTGTTATGTCAATAGTATTTGTCATGTATACATTTTTTTCACTATACTACAGTATTTAAACATGCTGTATAAATAACGATTATTGTTTTTTCTAAACATGTTTGGCACAGATATTATATACACACTGAGGTATGTGACTGTCGCCAAAACGGTGTTATTTTGTCTTATATGGTAACCCAGCAATAGTTGTTTCTGTATTAATAAATTGTTTATTTACTTTCAATTTCTTTTTAGAACTTCTATAAATTGTTTGTGCTACAGTAACTTTTTTTATTAACCATTTGAAAAATGGTTGTTGTTTTCGGGAGAATGGACCCGATGATGTTACCACTTTTGAATGATGTTACCACTTTTGAATGATGTTACCACTTTTGAATTTAAATTAAATTCTTTATTTTTAGAAGAATTTTTATTTGAATTTAAATTAAATTCTTTACTTTTAGAAGAATTTTTATTAACCATTTGAAAAATGGTTGTTGTTTTCGGGAGAATGGACCCGATGATGTTACCACTTTTGAATGATGTTACCACTTTTGAATGATGTTACCACTTTTGAATGATGTGGTCACTTTTGAATTTAAATTAATTTCTTTACTTTTAGAAGAGTTTTTATTTGAATTTAAATTAAATTCTTTACTTTTAGAAGAATTTTTATTTATTATTATTTTCGTTTTAAAATAATGAAAATAATTTTTAAAAATTCACATTTTTCCGCTATTCTAAAACGAGGATTTTGCCGCATTTGTATTGGAAGGAAATCTTGCAAATCCGGGTTTGTGCCGAAGTTTTTTGTGAAATATGATATTTTCAAATGTAAATTGAGTGCTACTTGATTAACACGTCGGCCAGTTTCGCCAAACTATTCAAATTTACATAAATTCATTTTAAATAACAAAAGAACAATAAACATAAATAATAAATACAAATTAAAAGTCGAATTAAAAAGCACTTATGACATAAAAAAATACGTGTATCACGTGTAATATCAACTGCTATCATACTTACGATCATCGATTATTGACATTTATTCCTATAATCTGCTATTAATTTTTTTCTCGACAGAATAATCAAGTAGTACCGTACATTGTACAAACTCCAGTTAATATTACAAAAATAGATCTAAATAACTAAATTTAGGTGCAAATGCACACACGGCACACACCCATGTTGTGAGAAAGAGACACAAATGTCATATATGCACCACGTTGGGGTGATACATTTCTGGCGCCACTTTAACGGAAACATCGTTTTCAAATGACAGATACATTTCTATTTTCTATTTTACTTTTCTATGCTAATGAAAGTAAATAAATAGTTCATTAATAAATTAAAAACAGAGATGGATTACCATAAGAGGCATAAAATGTTCATTTTGTTTCAATCACGCCAACGTGATGCGTATATGACATCTGTATCAAAAAATGAATTTCACACATTCAAAAAACATTCACCTTATTTTTCTAAGGAAAACTTTATTTAACTTTATTTATTCTGCTGCATTCCAAAAACGGAACACTGTAATAGATTTGTCAAGAGCAGATGTACGTTGAGAAATATAATATAATATTGATAGAGGATGTATTAAGGTTTCCACAGATACCCATATTCTCAAGTTGAGAGGTTTAGAGTTCAAAAACTATCAAATGAAAATGAATCACTTGAAAATTGTTTAAATTCAATGGTCAATCTCTGCGATCGTAATGCTCGCTATTTTAGAAATATGGTGAATAGACAATATTTAAATTGCTCTTTTCATAATTGCCTTATTTATCTATCAAACTCTACAATAAATGGTCAACTGAAATATTTTTTTCTTAAAAGCCCGAATTTTATCGAATGCATAAGCTGATACAACAACATAATATTTTATTATTATTTTAATATATTTTGGCGTCAACGGGCATTGATTCCATTGTTGTTGTTTTTATTTTTGGCTCAGTTTTGTTTTTTCTAGCTCGCTGAGTTTTGCACTGATGAAGAATCTCGACAGTAGATTCGAAACAGCTGTTTGCTAACTTTTAATGCATTTTTGGTGCATTTATAATCGTTGATTTTCTATATTTAAATACAATGGCGTTTTGTATGATTTTCAGAAATGTGAAAGAGCATTCGAGGTGAAGTTGCTTTAAAAAACACAATCATATTCAATATTTTGTTTGATTCATGTTTTGTTTTGAAAAATAGACCAGCGCAGCGGGCTTAGCCTGCTAGTATATTATAAAGCAGAAATTCTGAAATTTCCACAAGGGTGTTTTTAAAAACTACCCGATGGATTTTTTTGCCGATTGTATCATTCGATAGGAAATATTTTTCCGAAGGTTTATGTTTCAAATTTAGAGGGATAACTCTGATTTTTCGTAGTAAATTTCGTATTTTTCGGTTATTTTTGACGAAAGGGATGCCAGTAGCTGTTTTTGGCGAAAATTAGAGTTGCTAAAAGAATTAAAATGGCTATATATATTAGAAATATTACAAATATCTTGCAAATAATAGCAGAAAATAACTACTGATAATATTAATAATAATAAAGAAAGATCGCTTAAATGAGGCATAATATTATAAAAATATGTTTATCTTGAAAATGAAAAAAGTATTTGTAATGCTTAAAAAATAAATTAACGCGAAATATAACAATTAGTTCAACATTTGGCTACTTATCCCTGGCGTTAGAATAAAAACATGAATTTCAAAAATTGATTAAATGAATTTTGAACGATAGTTATTTCCCTTTTTTTTATTTTCTTTCTCTTTTTTATCGAATTTCCGTATAATATAACTTACAGAAGAAAAAAGCAGATCTGATTGTAAAAGACACTGTAAATTGTAAATTACAAATTCGTTTCTATACGATTTTCATCTTGCTTTTGTCGCCAAAGAAAAAGCGCCGAAAATGCACTATTGACTTAATGCCTGACATAGGTTCTTAGTGGTCGTTATAATGTTGTTTTTTTCAAGTAAAGATAATTTTTAGGGTATATTTTAATATTTAATCGTAAATTATATAGATATGAGTATAACTCTTTTATTTATTTATTTATTTATTTATTTATTTTGAAAATGTTTTTATTAATTTAATTTTTCTTGCGCCATTTCGTCAATTTCACTTAGAGGAAAAATTACAGTTTTAAAATTTAGAAACTGAAGAAGGAAAGTTTATGCCGTCGCGTCGATTAAAAATCTACCGCCAAATTCCAAGATTAAATGTCAATAATGGATGATCATAAATATCATATTAACTTGACATTAAGCGTAATATAAATATTAATTATGTCATCAAGTGATTTTTAATTCGACATTTTATTTCTACTTTTATATATGCTCTGCTAATTTGTTTTTCGTTATTTAAATGAAAATTTATTCTAATCTATATAATCTGGCTAATAGTTTGGCGATTTGTATAATTTGGCGAAATTGTTCGACGGTATAACCAAGTAGTACTGAAGGAAAAATTTTATAATTCAAAGGAAATTTATGCAATTATGCGTTATTACTATAGATAAATTCAACATTTTGAAATAAAAATTCCCGCTGAATAAAATTTACAAGTCTTTTTCAATTAACCATTTCCTCTTCAATATTTCTTCAATCAATATTTCGCTATTCTCTTTCGCGCAGGCTAAAAAAATGTATTTAAAACATTTTATTAAATAAAAAATAAAATAACATTTTTCATTTTTTTAAAAAATATTTTTAAAATCTAATTCTACCATTATGTGTCTTACAGGACAAAATAGACAAATTACTTTTAAAAATGGTTTTATCTGTGAATTGTATGTTATTTGTTTATTTGGGTGTTTGAATTTACTTTTGTCACCAAATAATGCGATTTTATACCAAGAAGGCATAAGCCGGAGCGATGTTTGCAATTACTAAATTCTCTCACTCTCTGTTAAATGTGTGAGAGCATTTTTAGGATATTTTTTTATGCTTAATTGTAAATATATAAATAGCAGCTATAGCAAAAAAAAAAAAAAAAAAAAAAAAAAAAAAAAAAAAAAATGCGTATAATTTTTAAATTTTAGTATAAATGTCTTCCTCATCCAAACTGTAAAATAATTTAATTGCAACTTTTTAAAGTTTTGGCGCAGATGTCATATACGTACCACATTCGCACGATTGCAACAAAATGGCGATTTTATGCCTCACATGGTAACCCGACTATGGTTGTTTATTTATTAATAAACTGTTTATTAACTTTCATTTTGTTTTTTAAATAATATAAATCATTTTGTTCTTTAGCTATTAATTAAACTTTTTTATTTATTAATTTTTTTTCTTCAAAAATTAGAAAATAATTTTAAAATATTTATGAAATTGGTAATTAAACACCAAGTTTTCTCCAAATTGGCGCCAGAAAAAAATTGCGCCAATGTGGTGCATACATGACATCTGTGTCAAAGTTTTTTCACTATACATAAGTAGGGAAAATGCAGTATAAATACCGATTAAAGTTTTTTGCAAATATGGAAATTGTGTCACAGATTTGGTCATATACTCATCGTGGTATCTCACTGGCGCCAAAATGGCATTGTTTGCCTTATATGGTAACCCAGCTATAGTTGTTTATCTGATGATAAGTTGTTTATTTACTTTCATTTTCTTTTTTGAAATGATATTTGTTGTTTTGTTCTACAGTTACTTTTTTATTTATTGTTAATTTCTGTTTAAAATGATAGAAAATAATAAAGTATATATAAATTTCTAAAACGAGGGTTTTGCCATATTTTAGTTGCAAGAAAATTGTGCTAAACCTATTGCGTATATGATGTCTGTGTAGGAATTTTTTGTGAAATATGAAAAATGTAAATTGGCTACATACTTGATTATCACGTCAATCAATTTCGCCAAATCGTTCGCCAAATTATACAAATTTACATAATTTTATCTTAAATAACAAAGAGAAAATACTTAAATACGAAAGAGCAAAATTTTTTGTTTTCATTTTTCAGGAGGAAATTTTGCAATAATAAAGTAATTGCTGTAGTGAGAATTTTAATGTGTGTGTTTTTTTTTATCGTTGGCAACTTTCTGTAATGATTATTTTTTTCCTGCTATTGTTTTGTAAGAGCTGGTTTTGTCAAAGCCATGTTAAGGTGGTATTCAAATTTTTGAACCCAATTACCACCCCCTTGGGCCGATTTTTCTCATTTGCAATTCCCACTGAGATATTAACCATCTCAATGTACTTGATAAGTTTGAAGACGATTCTTGCATAATTGTGCCTTTTATCGCGCGGACAAAATTTAATATATATATAAAGTTTTTAGGTGGGAGTAGCTTTGGGTTCCTGGCTTCACATAATGAAAAGTTGTGAAGAAATTTTTCAGAAGTTGTACCGTGGTAACAACTGTAATAATTAATATTTCTTCAGATAAGGGAAAATTTTAAATCCCGTTGCCACAATGGTCTCATTTCGATTTCAAATGTGCACTGTTAGTAATAAACTAAAATAGATACTTCTTAATAGTAGGATATTGTCCAACGTTTAAGATAATTTAATATCACAATGGTGTCTAAATCGTTTTCAGCAATGAGCATGGTGCTGCTGGAAGTCCAAATTATTTAAAATGCAAATTTAAATTCACCAGTTCGTTTCATCCACGGTTGATTTTGAAATATTGACCAGCGTAGCGGGCATAACCTGCTAGTATTAAATAAAAATCGTCAGAAGTAAAAAATCATTTAAACTGGAACCTTTACTTTCATCTATGATTTATTCATTCCTTCAAGAAGTCATTTATTGATGAGGTTTATCAGATTTTTTTGTGATTGAAAATAACAGAAATCAAAATGAATGATTACTCTAATAATGTCTTCTAATAATAAACCAATATATATATATATATATATATATATATATATATATATATATATATATATACATATATATACACATGGTGTTTCACAAAGGACCCCTTACTTTAAAAATCTATAACTCGAAAACGGTGATAGATAGAAACATGAAACCAGTGGTGTGTTTATTAAAAGAAATCGTAAGAATCTTATACATAAATCAGAAAATTTAGTTAAAAATAGCACTCACAGATGGCAGTGAGAGCGTTAAAAAGCATTGAACGACCAGCCGTCAAAGTCCCACTCCATATGCCTCCTATCCTTCAAGCCTCAGCGACGCGATCATCGTCCCAAAACAGGCTCTATATCTCTGCACTGTAAAAAATTTTACCCTTTTGCTGCATCATCACTCCCCCGATTTTATAGAATATCTCTCTTTTGAGCCTGCGGGAATTAAACCCAGAGCCTCCTGTGCTTGCAAGCGATTAGCGTCTTTACCCCTCGGCCACGGAGGCCCCTGAATATTGAAATGAACTCATCAATTACACGGATTTATACTTATCTTTATTTATTTATTTTTGAATTACATAATACATTTGAAACTCCAACCTCCTACACTCGAAGGCAATTAACGGCGTGGTGTTTAGACCACACGACCACGGAGAACTTACCTTTAATACTTATCTTCTTTAGAATAAAGAAGACTCTGAGATATAGACCCTGTTCTGGAATGATGATCGCGTCGCCGAGTTTTGAAGGAGACTAAGGCATATGGAGTGGGACTTCGACGGCTGGTCTTTCAATGCTTCTTAACTCTCTTTAGAAGGTCTTATCGCTCTCAGCGCCATCAATGAGCGCTATTTTTAACTAAATTTTCTGATTTATGCATAGGATTCTTACGATGTTTTTAATAAACACACCACTGGTTTCATGTTCCTATCTATCCCCTTTTCCGAGTTATAAATTTTTTAAGTTAGGGATCCTCTGTGAAACACCTTGTATATACACATCAGTTTTTATTGATAAAAATTATTTGATCTTTCATCTTAAATTAATGTGAAAATAGATATATGCAGAGATATCAAATAACATTCGACAGAAGTGAAAAGACCATTAAATGGAACATCTATCTTCTTCTACTGAATTACTCATTTCTCCAAGAAGTCGTTTATTGATGAGGTTTATTAGGTTTTTTATTATTGAAAATAACAGAGATGAAAATGAATTATTATTATAATAAGATCTTCGAATAATGATAATAAATTTAAAAAAGCTCGAAATTTTTTAAAAACTTAATATGTTTTCCATAATAAAAAATCACTTGGTATTTCATTTTAAAATAAAATAAAAATAGATTTATGTAAAAAATATTAAATAACAATCGACAAAAGTGAAAGGACATTTAAACTGGAAACTTTACTTCCGTCTATTGATTTATTTTTTCTTTAAGAAGTCATTTATTGATGAGGCTTATTAGATTTTTTATGATTGAAAATAACAAATATCAAAATGAATGATTACTCCAATAAGGTCTTCGAATAATAATCAAAAAGTAAAATAATAATAATAAAAAACTTGAAGGTTTTTTAACAGTATGCCTTCTTTATTAAAAAATAATTTGATATTTCATTTTAAATTAATATGAAAACAGATACATGCAAAAATATTAAATAATATTCGACAGAAGTAAAAAGACCAATAAATTAGAACATTTACCTCCATCTATTGATTTTTTTTATTTCTTCAAGAGGTTTTTCGTTGATGAGGTTTATTAGTTTTTTATGTTTGGAAATAGTAGAAATAAAAATGAATGATTACTGCAATAAGGCCTTTAAACAATGAAGAAGAAAAATTATTTTTTTTATTGATAAAAAATTATTTGACCTTTCATTTTAAATTAATGTGAAAATCGTTATATTCAAAAATATTAAATAACATTCGACAGAAGTGTAAAAACCATTAAATTGGAACCTTTACCCTCGTATATTGAATTATTGATGAGGTTTACTAGATTTTTATGATTGAAAATAACAGAAATAAAAAAGAATGATTACTCTATTAAGGTCTTCGAATAAAGATAATAAATTAAAAAAATCTTGAAGTTTTTTTTCTAAACTTTTATTAATATGTTTTCCTTAATAAAAAATCACTTGATATTTTATTTTAAACTAAACTAAAAATAGTTTTATGTAAAAAATATTAAAGAACAATCAACAGAAGTGGCAGGGCATTTAAACTGCAAACTTTACTTCAGTGTATTGATTTATTCATTCCTTTAAAAAGTCATTTATTGATGAGGTTTATTAAATTTTTTATGATTGAAAATAGCATAAATCAAAATGAATGATTACTCCAATAAATTCTTCAAATAATTAAGCAAAAAAAAATTTTTTTTTATCAGTATGTTTTTATTGATAAAAATCATTTGATATTTCATTTTGAAATAATGTGAAAATAGATATAAGCAAAAATATTAAATAACATTCGACAGAAGCGAAAATACCTTGAATTTTGAACATTTACCTCTGCCTATTGATTTATTAATTTCTTCAAGAAGTTATTTATTGATGAGGTTTATTAGACTTTTTTACTATTGAAAATAAAAAAAAAAAAAAAAATAGTGATTGCTCCAATAAACTCATCAAATAATGAAAAAAAAGCGCTATAAAGGTTATTTTTACTTTTATCAATATGTCTTCCTTAGTAAAAAATTATTTGACATTTTATTTTAAATTAAAGTGAAAATAGATACATATAAAAATAATAAATATTATTCGGCAGAAGTGAAAAGACCTTTATTTTGAAACCTTTACTTATGTCTATTGATTTATCCATGTTTTCAAAAAGTCACATATTGATGAGGGTCATTAGATTTTTTTTTTTTTTGATTAAAAATAAAAGAAATTAAATTGAATGATTACTCCAATGAGATCTTTGAATTACGAAGCAAAAAACTCGACAGTTTTTCTATTTATGTTAAGACTGTTTCACGGATATAATATTTAAAAAAAGAGAGTTTTGACTAGGAATATTTCACTAAAAAGATTTAAATATTATCACGAACGATATATTCTGTATGATATAGAAAATATACTTGTTTTAAGTACAAAAATAAAAGATAAAAACAGAAGAAAATATATTTTTCTCTAATAAATGATTTGCATATATTTTTATCAAATTTCTTTTTATAAACCAGTTTTATTGAAAAACATTTTATTGAAATATGGCTATCTTCAAACTAAATTTTCAACTTTCTGTTGAGAATTTCTATAAATTATATCTGCTATCTATAATTTAATTTCGATTATTATATTCTTAAAACAGGGCTCCGCTCGTCTGCATGGTCGATTTTAGAACCATCGGAAAAATTGTAAACGCACGTTTGCGAATGACCATATTAAAGACATCATATTATTGCGTCATGTGAAAAAAAATTGAAATAAGTTGAAACAAAAAAGAAAAAAAATCATGTGTCAAGTATAAATTATGCAACATTTTCCAACACATTCAGAATAATGTAACAAAACTGCACCGTTATAAAAATTAAAATATTACGTCTCGTTTCATCATACGGAAATGTATAACGAATTTCAAAACTGAATTTCAGCTGTTTCCATCTATAATCGGAAAATTAGCTGAACTTATTGGCAGATCTGTGCACGATATAGAGATTCCTATATATTAACAACATGCATTCCAAAATTTAGTTCATTTATCAGATACGTATATTTCAGATGAAAATTCCCCTGCAGTAATTTCTTTTAATAAGAAGAATGGTATGTGAATACTTTTGTGCAGCCCTGTAAATGAGTTATAGAATTTATATATAATCGATTAAATTCAAAAGCGCATATCGAATTTTAAAACGTATTCTTCTGAAATTATTATGCAAAACCGATTTCTTTTGTGTGTCCCTGTAAATTAATAAAAAATTCTATTAATGCTCTGTTTTAACATGATTGTAGCGAAATTCGATGATTTATATCAGTTTCGATACATTTGAAACTGCATAATGTCATTTAAATACTCTCCAATTGATTTTCTCCCATATACTATAATGTAATCAAATTGTATTGAGTGTCCCTGTAAATAAACCATTTATCGTATGTACTTCATATTTAATACAAAACTTGCTTTAGTGTCCCGAAATAAGCTTAATAAATTGTACGTACAGAGTATATTTATAGTATATGTATAGAGTATATTTATGGGACTTAGAGCGGGGACAGACGGACAGACAAAGCGAATGCACAAGTATTTTGCAATTTTGTTGGAAAGTGCTAAAAAGTGCACATAATACATTTTCAGTACACAATGTTGAAATATTTTCAGTGGAATTACAGAGAATCTACTGTTAATCCATCATCTTAAGTCTGATGAAAAAATAAAGAGATTATAGTAACAAAGAGTTTGTTAAATAACTGAGAAATTTTTCAGTAAACTGGCAGTAGACTCTGTAATTTTACTTTAGTTTATTTACTTTTAATGATAATATTAATTTATTCTTAGTAATTAGCAAATTTTGGAACTTTGAGTGAATTTCAACTGCTATATCACTTGATTTTAACGATATTTATTTCCAGTCTGCTTACAAATTTAAATGAAGTCCTCATGGTTGGGGACAATCACCTTATTGACGGTGTTATAGCATCTTTTAAGGTTATACACAAAGGATGTTTTTTATGATTCAGCTAGGGAATACATTAAGATTTAATTTACTATTAGTTCTTTCCCACCAGAGTATACCATTTAACTTGACTGAACTACCCATCTCGTAGTTTAATTGTTTCTGTCATATGCTCTCAATTGAATGTTAAACTACGTTAACTGTATTGATTTTGTGTTTGATCTTTAAATAAGTTCGAAACTTTTTTTTTAAATTTTTTAAATTTTTTTAACTATTTAGTCAAATTGTGTGTATTTTTGTTGTTGCTTTGAATTAATTATGTACAGAAGTGATGTTTTTATTTCCCTTTAAATTATTTACCAAGTTTCATGCACGATATATCCAACTTTCACGACGATTAAAGATACTGCACAGTGTTTGTTGATAAAACTCTCTTTTAACTCCAGAGACGAATTTTCATTTTTGAAATATATTATTTTTAAAAAAAAACAATTTTAAAACAAAATTTTCTCCATTATTATTTTTAATAAAATTGTAAAAGAAATTTAAAAGAGTGAATTTTAATTTAAAGCTTATAGAAAACATTAAAATGTTTGTAAATAAAGATTTGGAGATTTCTACAGGGAAACATTTTAATATTCTCTCATTAAGTCTATCTTAAACTCTTATTTTTTAGATGATTGTTTACATTTTAGACTTGTTTTGAGACTGCAAAAGGGTAGTACGTCAATTAACGCAACAGGAACCTCCAATTACATCTCAGATATTAAAAATATGGATTAATATATTTTTCCATTTTTCTCTTTATAAGTGAACCAAAATATAAAAATTAAATGTCTTGGAATAAAGCCTTCGAAATTTCTACAGGGAAACTTTTAATCATTCCCTCCTTAAGTCTGCCTTAAACTCGATTTTTTAAATGTCTGTTAACATTTTAAATTTGTTCCGAGATTGTAAAACGGTAATACGTCAAAAAACATAACAGGAACCTCCAATTAATCTCAGATTATAAAAATATGAATTCATTTATTTTCCATTTTACGCTTTATAAATAAAATAAACCAAAATATAAAAATTAAAGTACAATAAACGTATGACAACCCCATATAGCACAAAAGCTTCTCAATACCTCCCCAGGAGCTCCAAGTCATCCCATATTCCTCCTAAAACTAAAATGACAAGATCAGGACGTCCTGGGGAAGAGTCTTTTACGGTGTCCTCAGGAATGAGCTCCAGTAACGGAGTAACTGGGAGCTCACGGAGTAACTTCCCAGGGATGCTACTCCGGAAATCACTCCTGGGGAAGTACCCGGTTATTCATTCTTGGGGAAGTGCCCAGGAAGTCACATTGCTGGCGCCATCTTATGAATGACTCAGGAGTACAATACTCAATTGTTTTTTTACTTTCTTCTATCTTTACAAGAAGAAAGTATTGGATTCATGAAAATTTTCGACTTCCGGTTTTCGACGGATTTATACGTTTTAGAAGGTCCTGAACACGTTTTGACTATTTTTAGAGTGAGTCTGTCCGTCTGTCTGTCTGTCTGTCTGTGTGTCTGTCTGTATGTGACAAAAAATTTGTGGGCGCTCTATCTCAAGAACTAATGCTCGAAATTTAATAAAATTTTATATTCAGTTAGACCTTGATATGAATTAGTGCCTATTGGTTTTTGGTGAAAACTGGCCTGCAGGTGGCGCTGCTATACTACGTTTTTTATGATTTTCAAGATTTCTATATCTCAAGAACTAATGCACAGAATTTCACGAAACTTCAGATTCTGTGACCCTTTGATATACATAGACGCTGATTGAGTTTTGGTGTAAATTGGCCAGGTGGCGCTGCTATGCCACGTTTTTCATGATTTTCATGATAGCTATATCTCAAGAACTTATGCACAGAATTTCACCAAGCTTCAGATTTCGCGATACCTTGAGATACATAGCCGCTGATAAGGTTTTGGTGTGAATTGCCTTATAGGTGGCGCTGCTATGCTACATTTTGCACGATTTTTGCGACAGCTATATCTCAAGAACTAATGCAGAGAACTTTATCAAATTTTAGATTCTGTTACACTAGAATATGTAACATAATTAGACGCTGATTACATTTTGGTATTAACCTTGCAACAGGTAGTGCAGCTATGCTGCATTTTGCACGATTTTTCCGATAGCTATATCTCAACAACCAACGCACAGAATTTCATCAAACTTCAGATTTTGTTACAAAATGACATAGCATAATTACACGATGATTACGTTTTGTTATAAATCCTTCAACTGATGGTGCTGCTGTGCTATATTTTACACGGTTTTCTTTTTTT
Source organism: Maratus speculifer (assembly GCA_964019185.1). Taxonomy (NCBI): domain Eukaryota; kingdom Metazoa; phylum Arthropoda; class Arachnida; order Araneae; family Salticidae; genus Maratus; species Maratus speculifer. Next base: position 114,989,862 of record OZ025295.1, on the reverse strand, counting down.
AACTAGCTATATCTCAAGAACTAATGCACAGAATTTCATTAAACTTGAGATTCTTTTACACCATAACATAATTAGACGTTTTTTTACGTTTTGGCATAAATTGTCCAAGATATGGTGTTGCTGTGCTACTTTTGCAAATTTTTTGTTATAACTATATCTCAAGAACTAATGGACGAAATTCCATCAAATTTCAGATTATGTTAGGTCTTGACATAAATAGATGCTTATTAGGTTTTAGTATAAATTACCCAACATGAGGCACTAGTAAGCTCTTTTTCTCAGAATATTAATTAAAGTTTGAGTTTTAGGCTTTTCGGATACCATAATCTCATTAGGCTAGGTCAAATGTTCGAGGAAATTCGATAATGGGTAACTTTGGGGTCACCACGTTTTTATTTTTAAATATTAAAATGTACTTATGAGATAGAAGAAAGTTTTGGGATTGACACATCCAACTAGTTTTTATTAAAATAGTGATTTCAATTTAATCGGTATCGATTTTAATGAATTAATTATATTTTATTAATTATTCGATTACTTATTTTTAAGCAAATTAGATAATTGTTATTAAATTTTTATAATTTTTAATTGCTGCTATAACTTTTAATCTTTTTTAGTTAAATTAAAAATTTTAATTTATTATTTCAATTAATTCCTTTTTTATATACTAACTAGCTGACCCGCCCGGCGTTGCCCGGGTCCGTTATAATAATGATAAACGAACTTGAAATTTTTATGATTTTATCTTCAACTCAAAATATGTGTTAATACACTGTTAAGAATTTGACCCTTTTGCTGCATCGTCACTCCACCGCTTTTATAGAAAATGATTACTTCAGCCTATTTTGGAGCATTGTCATAGGTCAAAAGAGATATATTCTATAAAAGCGGGGGAGTGATGATACAGCAAAAGGGTCAAATTTTTTACAGTGTACATTATATTAAATACGTGCCCCCTGACTGTGTCAAAAATTGGTTTTTAAAAAAAACTAATATTTAGCTGCAAAAATACCTAAAATGACTGCAATGGAAAACGCAGGAGGGAATATGTGTCCAACGATTTCGTGTTGATATTTATCCTTAAAATTACTGTTAAGTGACTTAACTAAATACTTTTTTCACATAGATATCCCAAGTGAAATATTTTGAATTTCAAACTAATTATATATCACTCTTAAATCTGACTATACCGCGAATGAAATCCATTCTCGATGATTCGCTAAAAGGTTAGTATATAATATTATAAATTCAGAGCCATTTTACAAAAATAGGTGTATATTTTTTATCAAACATGCGTAATGTTCATTCTATGAACAAAATCCTAACCGTAACCTAATTGTATCGGAATCATAACTTGTCTGTAACTTAGCTGTATCTTAACAGTAACCTAACTGCAAGTTAAATATAACATAAATGTAACTTGGCCGTCACCTAATCATAACCTACCCATAATCTAACCACAACCTAACCGCAACTTAACCTTAACCTAACTGTAACTTAACCTTGACCTAACTGTAACCTAACCGGAAAATAAAATAACAAAAGGGTCACCGGAACGTAATTGCAACCTAACTGTTATCTAACCGTAACCAAGTTCTAATTTAACATTTACTATAAACGAAATATTTTAACCATCTCGCGCTAAGTACTTAGTTTCACTTTCCACCGCTACGGAGCGCATTATGTTTTGTAGAACATCCGAATATTAGGTTCGGATTGGATTCAAGTTCATGGAAATTATTTTGTCTTCTTCGGATACAGTTATGGTTGTTTGGAATATTTGTGTTCAGTTTAGATTCGGTTCAATTCAGATTTCGTGGGTTTTTTTTTTTCCCTTCAAATGGGATTTTTAAGTTCGGGTCGGGTTGTACTTATATGAAAATTATTTTACCTAGTTCCAATGAGGTTATACTTCACTGAAATATTTTTGTTAGGTTCAGATTAAGTTTGGTTCAAATTTCGGGATTTTTTTTTCTTTTTTTTACAAATTTTTTGGTTTGGAATGGGGATTATGTCCATGGAAATTATATTGTCTTGTTCGTATTTGGTTATAGTTATTTGGACTATTTTCGTCGGATTCAGATTTGGTTTGATTCAGATTTTAGGTATTTTTTTAAATTGATTTTTAAGGTTCTGGTTGGATTCATGTCCAGGGAAATTATTTTGTCTTGCTCGGATCGGGTTTTGGTTCTTTGGAATATTTTTTTCGGGTTCAGATGTCGTTCAATTCAGATTTCGGCTTTTTAATGGAATTTTTAGGTTCAGGTTGGGTTGCGCATCAACGGAAATTATTCTGCATTGTTCGAATAAGGAGATGCTTCTCTGGAATATTTTTGTCAGATTCAGATTTAGTTCATTTTTTAGGTTCGGATTGGGTTCATGTTCATGGAAATTTTTTTGTCTTGTTCAGGTCCGGGTATGGTTCTGTGGAATATTTTTGTCGATTCAAATTTCAGGTATTTTTTTCAAATGGAATTTTAGGTTCCGATCGGTTTCATGTCCACGAAAATTATTTTCTCTTATTCGAATCCGGTTATGGTTCTTTCGAATATTTTGATCGGATTCAGATGTAGTTTGCATAAAACTTCAGGCTTTTTTTTCAAATGGAATTTTTTAGGTTCAAGTCAGGTTTATGTTCATGGAAGTTTTTTTGTCTTGCTCTTATCAGGTTATAGTTCTTTGGAATATTTTTATCGATTTCAGGTTTCGTTCTGGTAATTTTTGGGTTATTTCAGAGAAAAATTTTAGGTTCGGGTCGGGTTGCATATACACGAACATTATTTTTCTTTGATCGAATTGGGGTATGCTTCATTTGAATATTTTTGTGGGATTCAGATTTGATTCGGGTCAAATATCAAATCCATAGTTTTTTTTTCAAATGGAATTTTTAGGTTCGGGTGGCGTTTATGCTCATGAAATTTTTGTCTTGCTTGGATCGGAGTATAGTCTGTTTTTTTCTGGTTGGGATCGGGTTATGTGTTAATACGCCTAAATATTATGTTTTGCTACTATTCTTTTAGTGACTATTTTTTATATATAATTTATTTTGCTATTTGATAATTTATTACTGTGTATGAATCGTCTGCCTATTCGAACAATTGTACGTCAAAGAGCCATTTCATTTTTGTTTTAAAAACAAATTAAAGTCTTAATAAAATTTTAACTTAAATAAATGCATTCAAATTTAATCAATGATTTAAAAAAACTGCTAAAAAAGCCTCATATATACATATACATATATTAACTGCAACTTAGCCAACCACAAATACATTCTAATGTACGAAGTACCAACGATCTGACGTAATAGCTATGTCCAAAAATCCTAAGTTAAACTGACATTTTGCCAGTCTATGAATTTTAAAGGTCTTTGGGAAAAAAACAGTCACTTTTGAAATGTCAAAATCTCAAATTGGTTTCTTTTATAGAGTAAAAAGAAATTAATAGAGTGGAGGTATTATCTCTGGAGATGATGCTTAAGATGTAACCCTACATTAAGTCCAATTAAGTACCAACAAAAGCACCTGCTTTGACACGCCTATCAATTGGCGAAATTTTAAAATGAAGGGCCAAAATCACAGTCAAGTGAAATCCAGCCACCCCATTGGTCGTGTGGTAAGGGTGAAAATCACGAACTTGTTTGTCCATTTGAAAAAGGTGAGGGGGAAAGTATTTTTTAAGCGATTGTTACCGCCTGTTCTTATTTAAGATAAACCATCGAAATTAACTCAATTAAGATATTTTGATGCCATTTTATAAAATGAGAGTGAAAAATTTAGATTATAAATGAAAAGAGATAAGATTTACTTCAAAACTGCCGCTACGATTTTTTCTCGGAAAAAGGAGTATGACAACATTTACCCAACTGCTAAGAGATTGTTCCCTGAAAAGGACGCGGCTCAATGACCAATGAGGTGTTTGGATTTCACCGGACTGTGATTTTGGCCCTCCATTTTAAAATTTCGCTATCAATTGAAACAGGTTTAAACCTGTATTTTTTTTCTCTCGTTTTTAAAAAAAGAACTAATTTATCGCTTCACCGGTAAAAATTTATTAATTATTTTATCATATGTGTTTTAAATATCAATATAGAAAATTATTTCAACGTTTTGCTTGAAAATATAACATTATTTTGTTAGTACATTAAAATCGTCTGCAGTCAGAAATTTATATTTTAGATTAATATTTATTACTTAAGTTTTCATACATGATTTTAAAAGAATGTTTTCATCATTATATTTTAAATATTTATTTACATGCAATTATTAAGTCATAAACATTTTTCATCTACGTTATAAAGTATTGAAAATTACATTAATGAAGGAAACTTTTAGTTATACAATTTTTAATTCGTATCAAATGTTTTCAATATCTTATTTAATTTTAATTTGATATTTAATTATTGCTAATTTTCCAATTTCCTTCATTTTAAAAGCGAATATTTATTCTAATAAATAATAATAGAACGAAGACCATTTTAAAAATTTGCTATTTCCTCTTGAAATATGCTTCAACTGTAATTCATTTCTTTCAATTCGTCTTATAATACAAAATCTCTTCCACGTCCTTTTGTTTGCCACATTAAATTTGAGCGATAAATGGTTTCATATCGCAAACCTTTTTTGAGCTTACTTCACCTCCACTTATCTTATTCCTCCATGGGTTTCTTTAATTCTGTCTCAGCTTTCTTATTACTTCTGCGAAAATTTTTACACAACCAACCAACCGTAAACAAATGAAAGAGAAAAAAATTTGGAAAAAGATTATTTTTTATGAGAGTGACCTCTTGATTTTAATTAATTACTCAGTTAATAATTGGAATTTTGAAATTCTGAAGCTCAGGTGCATCAGGAGAGATATTGGGCTACTCTCAAAAAAATTTTGAGCTTTGTACGTGCTGTAGATTTTGCTAGCCATCGCAGACAAACACACAGACACACACACAGACAGAGCGTTTTGTTCTTTTATTAGCATAGATTACTATTATGTATCTTCTAAACCAAATTTTGTTCGTTTATCTATATTTTATTAATTATTAATAAATAACCTATTGCATTTTGGTTTTTTATTATTATTCCTTTTTTATTAATTTAGAAATTAATTTAACTTGTTTAAATGAACTAAATAGTAAGTTTCTAAATTAATACTCTGAAATCTTTAAATAGAAGTCAATTCTAGTTCATATATTTTTTCTGAAATTCAGAGGTAAAGGTATTTATGGAAAGAAAAAAAAAGAGATTATTAACGTAAGTTTGTTCATAAGTACCCGTTTAAAACTATGTTATGAAAATTATCTAAATTGAATTATGATGCATCTTATTATCAGATATTAGATGTATATATATATATATATATATATATATATATATATATATATAACATACTTACTAAACTCTATTTAAAAAAAAATAAATAAACAAACAAAATTGTCGCGACGAAACTAGATATTTTTATCCCAGCACATAACATGAACTCAAAGATAGTGCTGCAATTCATTTTAAAATGGTATATTTGGATGTAAAATATGTAAATATTGAGCTGCACCCCCCCCCATTTCCCAAATATATACCTGTAGGTGGTTTATTTGAAAAGATTTTTGTTTAAAAAATATAAATTCACGCAACTTAAAAGTTTAATTCAGGTTATTATCAATTACCTACCGAATGTTGCGGATAAGAAAATGTTAGCTAAATAGAAGCATCAATTTAAATGCCATTTCTGAAGGTTTAACCTATTTTGTTTATTTATCATTAGGGGTGCGCGTGCTCCCCTGTGGTCCCGAACGAACCCGGTCTTGGACGCGGGAGGGTGACCGGGAGCAGGGCCGAGGTCGCCGTGGCGGCTCTTTTCCACTTTCGGAGAGGAAGCTAAAGCGGGGACCCAGAGTAGCACAGGCCGTCGATGGAGTCCCACGTCCGAGAGACAGACTACGTTTGTCTTTCACGTGCGCCCTGGATAACCTCTCTGACGTTCATCATCGTGTGGAAGAACCATTCGGTGAAAGGTGGATGGCGCGGAGTCGGAAGGGTGAGGCGTAATGGGGTCTTGGATTGTGGAGCGAGTGTGTGGGAGGGTGACGGCGGTGGTGCCCGATCGAGGGGGGGCGTTGCGGTGACTCCACGTCCTCGACTACCTGCGACCGATCCGCGGAAGAGAATGCAAAAGTTGCCGGGATCCAGATACCCTGTGAGGTTCGCTTGGGGGAGTCCTAGCGAGGTTTCGGAAGCAGGTGGATGGGCCGAGGAGGGGCGAACTAACGGGACACTGGCGACTGCCAAGGGTCCGGTCGGACTCAAAGTTTTTGCTTTTTCTTCTCCTCCTCTCTCCAGATTTTGACTTCCCTGTTCGATGGGAGGTCGGACCTCAGAGCGAGGACTGACACATCTCCCTAAGGGAGTCGCGACCCTTTGTGGGGGGGGGGGGTCCGAGTGGAGAACATAGGAATTAACTTTCCTGTTTTTTGTATCTATCTACTAACACTATATGTGTGTGTTGTCTTTATATGTTTGTGTTGTCCAGAGGTTCGAAGGTTGACTCAGAGGGAGCCTCATGTCATCTGGGGTGCTTGGGTGCGCCTGTGCACCCCTGGGTCCGAGCGGACCTCAAAGCATTTTTGCTTTTCTTTCTTCCCCTGCGGGGTAGAAGTTGACACTTGTTGCACCTTTCGAACATCTGGGGTGGTGTGGCTGCCACCCGTGTGCAATAGGACAGTCTGTCCGAGTACTCACAGGGATAACTTTCCTAGTTTTTATTCTATCCATACTAACAATATATGTTTGTCTCAGGGAAGCGTGTCCTTGACTTGTTGGGAGGTCCGAGGCGTTTCCCACTTCTCGGCTAGTCATTGACCAAAGCATCTCATAGGGTGTCGGGCTGCACCCGTGTATGCATGGGCCGTAGTCGAGATATGTGCATGTGTTGTCTTATATGTTTCTTTTACTTCTCGCTGTTGCAGCTTGAAGTTGTTCGCTCGCACTCAGTCCGGGGCGTCGCTAACCCATGTGTGAGCGTTCCGATGAGTTGCAATGGTACTAACTTTCCTAGTTTTTATTCTATCTTTTTTTTTACTAACACTCATCCGCTGGCTGAGATCGCAGAGATCGCCTACATAGGACTTTCTCAGTCTTGGTTGGCGGTAGATTAAGGGGGGGGGGTGGACCCCTCACTAGTTGCCGAGCATGGGGTCTTTTGTAAGTCCCCTATGATTAGGCTTCGAAGATGTGACGGTGATACCGCCCTCGCTCGGACCTGTTCCGACCCGTCTCATAAGTACTGAGTGGGTGTCTCTGTCGCGGGGACTAGAGGTCAGGTCAAGCCATCGCGAAGCGGGAGACGACCGAAGTGGGGGCCCTCGGGTTCCTGTGGAGGTCCCGACCGTTAGCGACGTATGATGTCCAGCAGTGGACCGGTATACGTAACCATGTCTTTACTTATCATTAATTATTTTTTTTAAATGTAAATTGGATTGATTAACAATTTATTTTTATAATTTCTTTTATAGATTACCAAACATAATATTATTATTGTTATTTAAATTCTGAAAGGTAAAATGAAGTTTTCATTAAGAAAATTTCTGAAATATCTATAACATTATAGATTTTGAAATTACAGATAAATACTTACCTGGATTTCATAAATAACAAATAGTTTAACACAATTTTTAATTGAAGAGTATTTTGCCATCACTTAAAACTTTCATTTAACAAATGGATTTTCTATTCTATTTCTTTGGATAACCTTAGTTATGTGACAATGAATGTATTAATATAAGCAACTGCATAGCAATAGCATACAATACTCGGTATAGACAGTCACCGTTCCAGCACTTAGACACTCAATAGCTAATCACGCCCCTCCAATCAATTTTGACAGCGGAGAAGCAGGCGAACAACAATTTTCACGGAAATCACTGAACGAGAGGAAGAGAAAAAGGGTGTTATTCCAAGAATAGAAGTGAAACTATTTTTGAGTTAGTAAAACAAATTTGTTTGTAGGTGTAAAAGAAAGTATTTGGATACATATATTAATATGGGATTTTAAAAAAATAATTAGTTGATAAAAACATCTTATATTTTAAATAAAGATATTAGTTTTTTCAGGCTTTTTAAATTGCCTAAAATCTTAGTTACTAAAATTACATTTCAAGTAATTAACAAAAATATTTCCCGTCTTTAATTAAATGAAAAATGGTGCATATTGTATTTTTTATGATCATAAAAATTTCATACAATTTTAAAAACTGCTAAATGGAGATTTAAATGTAAATTAATTTTATTTATAACTATAAGAAAACAAAAAGGTTTTGTAACAGATTCAAATTTTATTAATAGTTTCTATTTTATGTCATTCAAATTCAAGCAGTGTTTCAGTGTAATGATGGAATTTTACAATTGATTTTCACACCAAATCCTGTTACAATTAAATTATATAAATTTCTACAATGGTGTGTTTTCAATGACAATGCAGAATTGTAATATTTTTACAATGTTATAAAATAATACAGTGCTTTTACCGTATTTTTTAATCCCGCGACAAGTGATAAATATCCGAACATCTGCAACTCGTACCGTCGTGTAAGAATTTCATAAGTAACGGATTTAATTATTCATTAATAAATACTCGCCAAGACATACCTAATCACTTTAAAACGTGTTTGTGGATTGGTTGTATTTATGCCGACCAATTATCAACATGAGGGACATATCAAGGGAGGGAGGGGGAGTTGCCCTCAGTGAAGGTCTTTTTAAAGGAATCTAACCCGTATTTACGCAAGGAAATCCAAGATTCGAAGAAAACCCCGGGATACTCCGAACGATTAGGCCGATGGGTGCAATTCAGCACCTCCTATCTACCAGTTTCGAAAGCAGAATCTCTTAACTGTTAACTATGAAACGAACTAGGAACTAGCCCAAAAGGAAAGAAAAGACTAAGCAAATTTATATATTTTTTTCATAAATTCGTATTATAAGAGCACCTTTTACCAAACGTTAAAAGAAAAAAAAATCGATAAAAATTTTTGTAAAAAAAAAGTAAGAGCGAGAGAGAGCAAAAAAGTTTCATTTTTGAAAAGGATTTACTTAGATTTTATTTGTCAATCATTAAAAAAAATAAAAATAAATAAAAAATAAAAATCAAGGGACACATTAAGGAGGAGAGTTGCTGCCCTTCGGAGGGTCTTTCTAAAGGAACCTAACCCGTATTTACGCAAGGAAGTTTAAGATTCAAAGAAAACCATGGAAAACTCCGAACGATTAGGCCGACGGGTGTGATTGGGTACAAACTCAGCACCTCCCATCTACTAGCTTCGAGAGCAGAATCTCTTGGTCGCTGGTGGGGTTCTCTATGAAACTGAAACAATGAAATATTTCAAAGAGTAAAAATTAGGAAAGAAAAGGCTAAGCAAATTTATATATATTTTTTCATAAATTCATTTAATAAGAGCACCAAGAGAAAAAAGAAAAAAGATCGATTAAAATTTCTGTAAAAAAAAGTAAGAGAGAGAAAGAGCAAAAAAGTTTTATTTTTGAAAGGATTCACTTAGTCTTTATTTGTCAATCATTAAAAAAAATCATAATTTTAAGGAAACTATGTGTTTTAATCTCTTGCTATTTTAATCTCTGGAAATAATGTTTTTACTACCTAAAATTAAATTTTATAGGGGATATCATCAGAAACGTTTTGCATCATTCATTGTGTGTCAAAATATGTAGTTCATAATCAATTTTCTAACTACAGAACGATCTTAATGGATTTTAAGTATTAAAAGCTAAAAGGATATTTTTATCATTTAAAAATACAATTTCATTAAAATAAATTTAAATTCGAAGACATTTATGTTAAAACAAATAATTATTGATAATTTATTTAGAGTTATTAATTTAAATTTATGTCGAATGTATGAAAAAGGAACAAAAAATGAGGACATTTTCTAGTTTTAAGTTTCAAAAGCGGAGTAAAAATGCATGTATGCCTTAGAAATCTTTATTCTTTACTGGCCCTACAGCATAACGGACAGAGCACGCGTCCAGAAAAACAAGGTACTCGGGTTCAAATCCAGCAGGAACTAGTTGGATGTGTCAATCCCAAAACTTTCTTCTATCTCATAAGTACATTTTAATATTTAAAAAAACGTGGTGACCCCAAAGTTACCGACCATCGAATTTCCTCGAACATTTGACCTAGCCTAACGAGATTCTGGTATCCGAAAAGCCTAAAACGCAAAATTGAATTAACATTGTGAGAAAATGAGCTTAGTAGTGCCTCATGTTGAGTAATTTATACTAAAACCTAATAAGCAATAACTTATGTCAAGACCTAAATGAATATGAAATTTGATGGAATTTCGTCTATTAGTTCTTGAGATATAGTTTATAACCAAAAATTTGCAAAACGTAGCACAGCAACACCATATCTTGACAATTTATGCCAAAATGTAAAAAAGCGTCTAATTATGTTATGGTGTAAAAGAATATGAAGTTTGATGAAATTCTATGCATTAGTTCTTGAGATATAGCTAGTTTAAAAAAACCGAGTAAAATATAGCACAGCAGCACCATCAGTTGAAAAGATTTATAACAAAACGTAATCATCGTGTAATTATGTTATATGTCATTTTATAATAAAATCTGAAGTTTGATGAAATTCTGTGCGTTGGTTGTTGAGATATAGCTATCGGAAAAATCGTGCAAAATGCAGCATAGCTGCACCATCTGTTGCAAGGTTAATACCAAAATGTAATCAGCGTCTAATTATGTTATATATTCTAGTGTAACAGAATCTAAAATTTGATGAAGTTCTCTGCATTAGTTCTTGAGATATAGCTGTCGCAAAAATCGTGCAAAATGTAGCATAGCAGCGCCACCTATTGGGCAGTTCACACCAAAACCTTATCAGCGGCTATGTATCTCAAGGTATCGCGGAATCGGAAGTTTGGTGAAATTCTGTGCATTAGTTCTTGAGATATAGCTATCATGAAAATCATGAAAAACGTGGCATAGCAGCGCCACCTGGCCAATTTACACCAAAACTCAATCAGCGTCTATGTATATCAAAGGGTCACAGAATCTGAAGTTTCGTGAAATTCTGTGCATTAGTTCTTGAGATATAGCAATCTTGAAAATCATAAAAAACGTAGTATAGCAGCGCCACCTGCAGGCCAATTTTCACCAAAAACCAATAGGCACTAACTCATATCAAGGTCTAACTGAATATAAATTTTTTTTAAATTTCGAGCATTAGTTCTTGAGATAGAGCGCCCACAAATTTTTTGTCACATACAGACAGACAGACAGACAGACAGACGGACAGACTCACAGACAGACATTTTCTAAAAATTGTCAAAACGTGTTCAGGACTTTCCAAAACGTATAAATTCGTCGAAAACCGGAAGTCGAAAATTTTCATGAATCCAATACTTTCTTCTTGTAAAGATAGAAGAAAGTAAAAATGAAGATGAGAAATTTGTTACTGAATAATCTCTGTATATGTGAATCTGTCTGAATAATAGAAAAAAAACATTCGTGTTTTCTTCTAAAAAAATTTAAATTAAATCATAGTTTTAATTAAAATTTTTTTTTGAACATATTAGTGACCTTGAAGTTTCCCAAAATCCTCCTATATCACTTCCTCAAAACTTCCCCAGAACCTCCTGGGGAGGACCCTGAAGGAGGTCCTGGGGAGCGTGCCAGGATGCTGTAAAGCGGACATTTTCGGTTCCTGAGGACCTCCTGGTGACAATTTTCTGCATCCTCACAGATGCCTCGGGGATGACGGTCCTGGGATGTGAATCCTCCCCAGTACATCCTGGGGAGGCAAGTGTGCTATATGGGACATAAAGTATGAATAGATTTCTGCAAAATGATATATAACTTTCAACAGAAAAAAAAGACACAATTGATTCGGAACTTTAACTTTGTTTTGTTTATTTATTCATCTTTTTAAGAGGTTATTTATGTTAAGAAACTCATTGGATTATTCAATGAAAAATAACTGAAATAAGGTTAAATGTTCATTAAATAGAAAAATGGAACAAACGGGAGCAAAAATTATAAAACCTTTTTTGATTTTCTTTCTTAAAATATTTACAAAAAGTTATCCCCAAAAAAATTATAGCAGCCTATTTCTTTTCTTTTCTTTTTTTATAATATCATGGCAGGTAAATTTTGCATGAAAGACGAAAATATAGACATAAGTTTAAAAGGATAAAAAGAACGAATATAAGACCTTTTATGCTTTTGAGTGATTACTATTTATTTCTTTTTCTTTTTTTATATTTCCACCGTTTTGGAAAAATATCTTTTTATAAATTAATACCATTAAATGCTATTGTATGGAAAGACAGTTATCTCCGCGTGAATCTTCTATAGAAACATCTCTAAACTCGCCACCTCTGACGACCAGTTTAGTCTCCCTGAAATGTATTCTAAGCGCTGCAACATGTTATTTTTATTCTTAATTTTATTTACTGGCGTATCTTCACTAAATTTAAAGATTTTGATAGCGACATTAACAAACATTTGGTGATTAGATCAGCATTTGGTATATATATATACATATACATATATATGTCCAGCGTGGAGGGATTTAACCACAACCCCCCCTTATTTTACCATAAATTCACAAAACAAATCACGGCCACTCAGTTCCCGGTAGTCTGCATGTTCTTGGTTACGGCAGCGATCCGACAGACATGAAGACAGAGGGTGCTAAGAATCACCGGGCTCGGCTTGGCTGCCATAAGTTGATGATCTTGGCTACGTACAATGGACGATCCCTATCTTCTGAAAACCGTTTACAGGATCTTGAAGAAGAGTTAGATAAGATCAACTGGGACATTTTAGGATTATGTGAAGTAAGAAGAAAAGGTGAAGAAGAGATTGATTTTGCCAGCGGACATGTTTTATACTACAGAGGTTCAGAAGATGGAAGAAGAAGTGGTGTAGGATTTCTGCTTCATAAAAGGTGGAAGAATCACATTGTCGAATATGATAATGCATCAGATAGAGTTGCAAGATTAGTAAAACAAGTGTCCAAAAGATACAAGTTGCAAATTACCCAAGTTTATGCACCAACAATAAGTTATTCTGATGGAAAAATTGAAGATTTTTATGAAGAAGTAGCTTCAATGCATCAAAAGGGAAATTGCTACTTAAAATTAATAATGGGAGATTGGAATGCTAGAATTGGAGAGAAGAAGTAAGGTAAATTATCTGTAGGAAATCATGGATATGGTATGCGAGATGAAAGAGGAAACAGATTGATTGAGTTTGCAGAATGTGAACAGATGTATATCATGAATTAATTTTTCAAGAAAAAGCCCCAAAGAAAATGGACATGGCGTTGTGCAAATGGCTCAATAAGTGAAATCGACTACATCTTGACTAACAAAAAGTATCTTATTCAGGACTGCAGCGTTCTCAATTACTTCAATACAGGAAGCGATCACAGATTGGTTAGATGCAAACTGCTGTTAAATACTAAAGTGGAAAGAATGAAGCTTTTGCTACACTCAAAGAAATCAATCGATATTATAAACCTCCAGAAACATAAAGAAGAATTTCATTTGGAACTTCAAAACCGTTTCCAAGTACTTCAATCAACTTTAGAAGAAGAGCAAGATGTTACAATAGTGAACAAGAAGCTAACCAATACTCTACAAGAAATTGCTAAGAAGATAGCCGGTGATGCACAAGTAAAACGAACAAAGAAAATAACAGAAGAAACAAGAAGATTGATGAAAAAACGCAGAGAATTTAAAATGAAGAAAAATGCTGAATTATGTAAAACAGTAAGAATATGCGTTACAGAAGATATCAGAAAATTTAACTGTGATCTTGTTAAAAAAGTTTTGGAAGATAACAAAAGTTTAAAATCAGCTAATCGCAAGTTATGTGTTGGAAGAAAAGGCATTTTTGCACTGAAGAGAGCAGATGGAACAATCACCAAAATCAGCAACGAAATAGTACACATTGTTGAGAAATTCTATAATATCTATATAAATGTGAAGATCAGAGGGAAATCAACGTACACGATCAACAAGAAATCTTAACAGAAACTGAAGAGATAATCCCAGTGATGACAGATGAAGTTTTACAAGCTATTAGATTTATGAAAAAAGGTAGATGCCCTGGAGAAGATGGAATTACAATTGACCTTATCAAAGAAGCAGGAGAAGAATTTGCAAAAAGGCTATCCTTACTGTTTTCCAAGTGTCTCAAAAAGTCAGATGTACCAGAAGATTGGAAAAATGCTGTGATGGTACTACTTTATAAGAAAGGAGAGAAGGAAAACATTAAAAATTACTGTCCGATCAGCTTATTGTCCGCGATTTATAAAATTTTCACCAAAGTTTTAACGACAAGACTTGAATCAGCTCTGGACTCAGCTCAACCTAGAGAACAAGCAGGATTCCGAAGTGGATTCAGCACAATGGATCATATCCAAACAGTAAGGGAATTCACAGAAAAGCATAAAGAATATAATTTACCTCTCTGCCTTGCCTTTGTTGATTATGAAAAAGCTTTTGATTCCGTCTACACATCAGCAGTAGTAGATTCTCTGGAGGACATTGGTATAGACAAACCTTACATCAATATCATAAAGAAGATTTACAAGAAAGCAACAGCAACCATCCGTTTAGATAAAGGAAAAGCGAAGATCAAGCTCGAAAGAGGAGTAAGACAAGGAGACACCATTTCACCCAAGCTTTTTAATGCTGTCTTAGAAAATATCTTCAAGAAGCTGGATTGGGAAAACAAAGGTATTAGAATAAATGGAGAATTTTTAAGTCATCTCCGGTTCGCTGACGACATTGTAATTTTCAGTAAAAGTCCTGAAGAATTGGAAATTATGCTAAAAGATCTTGCAGAAGTGGTTGCATCAATGTGGGATTAAAAATAAATTTAGAAAAAACTAAGGTGATGTTTAATTCATTTACATCAAAAAAGAAAATTGTCTACAAGAACACTGAGATTAAAGATGTGCAAAGTTATGTGTATCTAGGACAGGAAATATCATCGGATAATAGTATCATGAATGAAATCAATAGAAGAATAAGAAATGGGTGGAGTGCTTTCGGGAAGAACAGTATTATTCTAAAGAGTAATATGCCTCTTTGTTTGAAAAGAAAAGTTTTTAATCAATGCATTTTATTTGCATTAACCTACGGAGCAGAAACATGGACACTAACAAAACGGATGATAAAAAGATTACAAACAGCACAGAGAAGCATGGAAAGATGTATGCTCGGCCTAACTAGAAGAGACAGAAAGAGGATAACCTGGATAAGAAATCAAACAAAAGTTTTTGATATCCTTGAAAGAATCAAGCAGCTAAAATGGAAATGGGCTGGGCACATTGCAAGAAGACAAGACAATAGATGGAGCACAAATATACTACAGTGGTATCCTAGAAATGTAAAACGACCAAGAAGACGACCACAACTAAGATGGAGTGACGAAATTAGAAAAGTGGCTGGTGTAAATTGGATGACGAAAGCACTAGATAGAAAACATTGGAAAAATCTGGGGGAGACCTACATCCAGCAGTGGATCGAAAACGGTTGATGATGATATGATGACTTATATATGTATATAGATATGCATGTATTTATTCATATATTTGTTACGTATTTCATTTTTCCTCAAAAAAAAAACACTCACCCCATTTAGGCATTTATTTTTCATTTTGCTTATCAGTTGCAATACATTCATTGAGGAATCTATTAAGTCATTTAACGTAATTGGGTCCACCGCCAAATAGTATATCTGAGCTAATAGGATTTAGTTAGTCACTTTTCCTGTAAAAAACCTTTAATGATGTCCACACTTACATTAAACCAAAATATCGTTGCTAATATTTGTTTTGGGCACATCTCCATTATTCCTAATGCCCACTTTTCATTAAAAAAACCATATTGCTAAATTATTTACCAAACTTTAACACCTAATAAAAAATGGACTTCAATTAAATCTGATCTGTTCTATAAATGTACAACCCTATTTTTTTCCGTACTTGTTATCTTTAATAGCACTGCGCCCTTCTTTAATAATTGTTCTTCTTATTAAAATTAACGGATAAATTAATAAAATATCTTTCAGAAAAAAGATGAGCATTGAATGAAACATCTCTTCATGAAGTATCAAACGTATAACGAATCTGTCATCAAGTGAATATGATGTCAAGATCATTTATCCTTGCTGTGTCAATGATTACCTCCATAAATTAATATTTTTTTTCGTTTACTGAAGAACGAATATTTTTTTTGTTTACTTTGATGGAAAGCGATATGAGCTGCCAATCTAATTTTAACTGAATATATCTGAAAACATATACATATTTTTCAGTATAACTCATCTCTCAAACATTATTATTATTTTTAAAGATTTTTCTACAAAATTAAATAAGCAGTTTTATTTAAAAAATTTTTGAGTAACAATGGCTAAATTTTTATGTTAGGCGGATTCAAATCTCGCCAACAGCATTTTCTGCCACGCTAGCTTTTACATTTTGGGTGTGTAAATTAGAAACAGTGTTTTTATGTTGAAATAGAATGTTTTCGCATATGTTATTTTTATTACTATTATTTATTTATTGAGATATTCTTTCATTCTGTGGAACTTGGCTTAAAAAAAAAAAAAAAAAACATGGTGCAATTATGGCTTCAAAAAACGAAACATGTTGCTATATATGGCTTCTTTATATTAAATAAGATGTATTCACAATGGAAAAAATGTTTGTGAATATGTAACAGTAAATATGTAACAGTAAATATGTTGCTAGAAAATAATTTGCCAAATTTCTTTTTCCACCAAGCACCTTATTGTCAAGTAACTTTTCTGAAAAAGTATCGTTCTATATTGACTTGTTGTATTTTAAATAAGATGAAAGAAAGACGTGTAATTTAAACGTATCTGATATTTGTAATTTTAATTTATTTGTTTTAATGAAAATCGTGTATTTTAAAAGAAGCCAGTGAAAACTTTATATTTTAAATGTCATCAAAAACCTATTTGGCGATTGAATCATCTACGCTCAGTTAATATAAAAGTAGCAAAATAGCGCCTGGCTTATAAAAAGCGAAGCTGTCAACCCGGAACTGTTGATGACAGCCACATGACTTAGGCTTTTGTTATATAGATTAACTAATGAATTTGTCAGTGTTATGATGAAAAGTTTATTTCGAAAAACAGTTTATTACCATAATTATCAGATTACATTGGAAGAGTGATGGGACGGAGGAAAGGTGTTAGTCAAAAATCTAAATATCTGCTAGTTTTTCATTGGTCTAATTTTATCTCGTCGTCATTCGTCATTTCTTTCCTTTTACACATAGTATTTTTTATTATGTTTACTTAAAAGAAATTTTATCGTTCTTTTTCATTTCTCTATTTTCAATCCTGTTTTTCAAAGATTGTTTTAATATCTCCTCCGATCCGAGGATGCCAAGTGATAATATGTATCCACAAAAATCATAATTTTTTATCCTTTAACTTTATATATAAAGTAAATGAAAAAAATGCATGCACATATAAATACAAGGAGTAAAATAAAAATAGTTTTGTTCATATAAATATCAAAACATATTGCTGTAAAATAATAAATAACCACCAAGAGGAATGAAAAGGCTATTAACACTGAACATATATTTTGATATACCAATTCATTCGTTTCTTTAAGAAGTCATTTACTTATATTTATTAAATTTTTCTCGTTATAAAAGAAATGTGAAATAAAATTGAATGATTACTCCATTGAGAAATGCAAATATCGTAAATAAGTATTTACAAAACTTTTGCGATTTATATTTCTCTATTTAAAAGTTCACTTATTCAAATTAAGAAAAAACTTGAAAAGGAATATTTTTCTAGAAAGATATAAATACTATCTCGGATGATAAATTTTCTATAAAAAGAGAAGTATGTATGTACTTTAAAGGGGTAAATAAAAAGGAATAAAAAAAGAGAATATTAATAAATGGTAATTGATTTTTTTTTAACCTTGTCTATATTTTTGGCTGTTTTATGTTGAAAAATGGTTATTTTCGAATTGAATTTGAATTTTCTATTGATGCATTTTTAAATTAGCTGTAATTTTGAACTTGATACTCAAAATTCAATTATAAAAAATGCCTACAAGCTTTGCCTACATGCGGATGTAGATTTCGAAGTTAGGCTGAAATTTCATCAACAAAAAGTAAATCAAAATTAAAGATAAATCCAGTTTCATCGTTAAAAATGGGCTCTAGGGATCCTTTGTGGAAATGTTAATATAGACGCATACAAACACGCATACATTTATGTAATAGATTTAAAAATGGCGAAAACAAAATCAGAGAACTTCAAAGTGCTAAAATTTGTAATCCTCGCCGAGATATTAACCATTTCAATGTATTTGGCGAGTTTGGAGCAAGTTTGGCGAGTTTGTGCATAATTGTGACTTTTATCCTGTCGACAAAATTTATTACACGACAAACACACTCACACACACATATATATGTACTTTTTAGGGAGGGTGTGGTTTTGAATTCCTGGGGTTATATAATCAAAAGTTATGAAGGAAATTTTTAAAAGTTGAACCATAGCAACGACATCAATACGTAGTATTTCTTACGAAATCTAATAGCTACAGTGTCATTAATATAATATTATGTATAATAGGTGAGGTGAAAAAGCATGATAGTCACAGCTAGATAATAATTATTCCCACTATATTTTCTGCAACGAGGATAGATTCAATTCTATTTTTAGAGATCATTTTAAGAGATCATCATAAGGAAATGAGGTTAATTAAGATCAGCATTAACTATCGACTTAAATCACTCTGATTATTTTAAAATTATTTTTAGGGTCAATATTGAATTTAATTCTTTTATAATATGTGATTTTATTTTTATTTGGAATATTGTAAAATTTAAAGCGCTTATCAGTTGTTTACATGAAATAACCACAAAATGAATAAACAAACAAACAAACAAAGAATAAGATGTGCGCTTTTTTGCTTTTCAGTTGCAGCTATCTATATCTATTGCGGTTTTTGTTTCGATAAAATATAGTCCAGAAAACAGCATTCATTGCTGGATAGAGATCCCTAATTTTATTTTCCGAGCAAAAAAAGGCCCAAAATTTATTTGGCCATTATGCAGTCTTACTGCCAAGTCCAAGTATTAAACATTTATTACCGCAACATTATATGCATCACTTGCATGCTGTTTGGGATTTCTCGGTTATACATTGCTTTCTAAATAGTTTTTGAAACTTGTTTTACAGAAATCTTGCAACTGTTTTATCCATATTTGTATTACACTCCATACAAACACAGTAAATCAGAATAAAGATAAAGATTGTAATTCTACAGATGTTAATAACTGAACATATTTAAAAGAATTTTAAATGTATTTTTCTTGAAAACAATATTACACAAATATCTCTATAATAAAAGATTAAGAGCCCACATTACTGATATAAAAAGACCCAGATGATAATGTAAAGTCTATGGGGGCATTCTTTTCAAATATCTCGCTTAAATGTTAATATTTTGACGTAATTTTTTTGCATAGGATAGCTGAAGACGACCCACAAATAGAATATCTATAATGAACTGTAGAAAAATCTTAAAAAATACTTCATTTTTACAAAAAAACTTGTTTATTTTTAGGTGAATATGTGTGTCTGTGAAAATTGGATTAGTGGGTTATTTTTGGATCATTATGGATCAAGGTCAAGCTAATTATATATTAACGGTTTAAACAACTTTAACTAAATTTTGTACCATTCAGTTTTTGGCTAACAAGCATAGTATTAGACTTAGTCGTATGATTGATAAATTCGGTAAATATGTGTGTCATTTTCGGATCATAACGGTCAAGCTAAAACCGTATCTAATCATTTTGACTAATTTTTTCATTTTTCTGTTTTCGATTATGAGAAGTCCATTGGGCTAAGTCGCGTGTTCCAAAAAATTTAATTAGTGGATCATTTTTGATCATTACGCGTGAGAGTCATGTTATTTTTATCTTAAAATCGACTGAAACAATTTTGACTCAATTTTGTATCTGAGATTTTTGGATCCCTAGAAAATCACCTGGCTTCGTTAAATGTTCGAGAAAATTGGACTTGTTGATCATTAAGGATCAGGGCAAAGTTAATTTTATGTTTAAAACGGCTCTAACTATTTTTACTAAATATTATTCATTACCATTAGGGTTGTAGAAAACCATTGGCAAAGCCACATGTTCGAAAAAACTCGATTATCGTTCTATTACGTGTAATAGTCAATTTAATTTTATCTTATAAATCACTTTCGTAATTTTCACCAAATTTTATGTCATACTGTTTTATATTTACGTAAAGACCATTGATATATGTCACTTGTCTGAGAAATATCGATCAGTAGGTGATCCCTGGTTCATTTCGGGCCGAACTAATCTGATCTAGAAAACGGCTGTAACGATTTTGACTGTATTTAGTATCTTATCCTTTTGTATCATGACAAGACTTTTAGGTTAGATCACAACTTCGAGAAAATTAGATTAGTGGTCATTTCGAGGTCAGTGCATTTAGTAGGAATTAACGGATGAAACATTCAATTTTTAAACAATGGACATAAAACGAAATCGTGAAGTTGGAAACATTTTGTGAAATTTGGTGATGGTAGACAAAACGTTGGCCACATTGGTGAGATTTTGGCTGGAAAATAAACATTCTACCAATGTCATAGTACATTCTTCGTGATAAATGAAATTTCACCATGATTGCAAGTACTTGTCGAATTTAGGTGCTCTTTGGTAAAAAAGTGACTTTAAAAAATATGAATGAATTTTCCAAAAATTATCAATAGCAGCCAATATGTATGATTCAACCAATAAGAGTTCTTAGAACGAAGAATAGTGTGGTTGTTACGTACAATGCATAGCTGCTGAAGAAAAAAAATTGTCTCATTTAAGTCATTTTTTTTAATCTAGTTGAAAACACAAAGATAATTTTAATTTAGCTTAGATATACCCGCTGGTGAAAGAATAAAACATTAAAATATGATTAAAATTGAAAACGAAATTTAAAATTCTATTATAAAGGACAACTTCTATTGATCTTTTTCAAGCTTTAAATTTTATATCTAAAAATATTTGTTACCCCTCGTTAATTTATTTTTCTCAGAATAGTAGTTATAATGATTTAGAATTAACTTTGAAGCACATTAAAAGTATAAAGAGCTAAGTTTCTCGCTAACATTTGCGATAAATTTCACACAGATTTTGACTAGTCCTCCCTTCCTTATAAAGTCCCAGATCTTAATGAAGAGCTATTTGACCAATAAAATTAAATGATCGGCACAGTATGGCATCTTCACAACCTGTGGGAAAATACTGCAAATTCTTAATAATTCTTGTGAACGCAAGGATTCATTAGTCGTTTTTCAGATTTGGTTGCTCTAGTAACCTCAAAACATAATTTAAGGAAAAAAATAATTTCGCGAGGATTACAACGGACTCAAAACTACATCATTGGATCCATCAAAGTGTACAATTAATAGAGATACTACAAGGAGCTAAATGCCCAGTGAAGTTATTTTATTAATGCTATGAAGAATCTTTCAACCCTGAGGTGGATTAACACTAAATAAACCATAACACGTTATTCATCGGTAGTAATTGATATAAATAAAGAAAATATATAAAAATAAAAAAATACACGCAAAAAATAAATATAACTCATTCATGCAAAGAGAAATAAAAATACACACATACAAAGTCAAATAAAAATACATGTATATAAAGAGTTAGAAAAATACACACATACAAAGTAAAATAATAACTAATATCTATAAAATGGGAAATGCTTTTTGGAAGAAATAGAATTATTATAATTTCTGAACTTTCATTTCGATTCATTAAATCATTGATTTCTTGAATAAGCTACTTACTAAATAGATTTATTAGGTTTTTTTTCGACGCAAAAGGATTGAAATCGAGTGTTTATTTTGGGAGAGATACAAAAACAGAGAAAATAATCTCAAAAGATTTGCGATTGACGTAAAAAATGTTCCCTGAATATAATAAAAGAATAACTCCGAATAAGAATATTTTTTGAAAAGATCTAAATATTATCACGGATGATAAATTTTTTATGGGAGAAAAACTGCAACAACGACATATATACGAAAACAGAAAAACCTCTTTTAGTCTAATAATGACTTTTGATATTTAATTTCTCTTTTTTCCACCTTCGTCTCCATTTTCCAAAAATCTTTTATAAAGAATCTGCAATTTTATTGAAAGATGTTTATGATGGTAATTAGGTGTCGATTTTGTAGGGAAATATTTTTTAAAGCACTGTATATGTCACACCCAGGCTTAACATTTATTTGAAAAAAAATTGTTTAGTACCATTAATGTTATTCTAAGAGAATGTGAAAATGATTAATCATGGTTTTATTACATGAGTGATTTTGGGTCTTCTATACAAAAGGTTTAAAGTTTTTTCATTATTGTAGAAAATATTAGAGTTTTGTAACCCCTTGAAGCGTTGGATTACTATTTATACCACTTAAATTTAATAATATCAAGATGCTACAATGACATAAAAATTTTGGTATAGCTATTTTTTTATAATGTATATGAAGACAATTTTTACATATTTTCAAATAGGTTCGTTCACAGAGTTTGGTTTCATTCAGCCACTTTATTAATTTAGTAAGAGCATTAACAGATTGAGTATCACGCCAGTCAGTGGCAATTGACACTGTATTTTTGTTTTAGACCACGTCAATCACCAATGACTGACAGAATAAAATACGATATAAAACTAAAAATATATATTGTTTTAAGGATTTACTGAAAAGATATTTAAAATTCACTTATTTTTTATTGACTACAGAACGATACTTTCTTATTAATTATTTAAAATAATATAGCTTTTTAATTTTAAAGGGTGGCGAGTGGTTACATACAAACACAGTCAATATAGATGATAAATACCAGTATTTTGTTAAAGATAAATTTAGTTTATATGATCTCTTTATATTAGTTGAAGTATTTTCTGTAAGAAAATACCAGTAGTTTCCTCTTTTCTTGACTGTGTTTTTCCCGGTTTTCCCTGACCATTCGCTACCCTGCTTATTATCATATTTTACACACAGCCTAAACGAAAAATTCAGTGTCAACATAAAGTGTTAACACATAATTGAATTTTTTTTGTTTCATATATGTAAAATGAATTCGGAATTTTAAACGACTCTCCATAAAAGATAATCATTTTATATATATCCATGCATAATTTTGGGACGGATACCGAATTTTTAAAAGTCCTTAGTTTGTTCAAAAGTGACTCTTTTTGGTAATGATCCCATTCTAAATATTTTTAGAATAAATTACTTTTCCTTTTCTGAACGATTACTTGTCTGAATTTTACCTTTTAAAAGCTTATTTTATAAAAACTAACTGATCGAGGCGAAATTTTAGTAATACTATCAAGATACACAGTAGACATTTAGTTTTTGAGCACATATTTGTCCCATTACAGAAAAAAGAAAATATTTTTTGTGTAACAATTATGCTTTAGATTCATAAAAACACAACCAAAGATGTAATATTGTAAATTCAAAATTATAGTATCTTCCGATTTACAGGCTGTCCTGAATGCTTTAAAACAAAGTTCAAATCCGCTACTATAAAATTATTATTCTTTCCTATTCTTTATCAAACTTCTACTTTTATATGAAAGAAAAAGAAACAGATCAGATGCGAATATTGAATTTCTTTTTTCCCTCTAGTTGTTATTATTATTATATTTTTCTTATTTTTTTTCTAGGGAGGGGTGGTACAGTTTTAAAATTGACAGCACTTTGTCATCTATTATCTTAAAATTGACAGCACTTTGTCATCTATTATCTTAAAACTGACAG
Organism: Maratus speculifer; assembly: GCA_964019185.1. NCBI lineage: Eukaryota > Metazoa > Arthropoda > Arachnida > Araneae > Salticidae > Maratus > Maratus speculifer. Next base: position 114,965,967 of record OZ025295.1, on the reverse strand, counting down.
CACTTTGTGATCTATTATCAAAATTGACATATTTTAAAAATTCATTGTAAAATTTTTTAACAATGTAAATGAGAAAATAAGCCAGTGAGGTGAATTTCACAGTAATGTAATACTGAAACAAAAACAATGGTACAAATATTTTAGGAGTGATCTACGAATTCGAGTCGTCCTATATAAAAGATGACAGTAAAATATGAGTTAAAGCATTTGACGGATAGAGATTTTTTCTAAACGGTTACACAAATGTTACATGATCATTTATTTCCAAAATAAAATAAACAAGGCTTTCACAGGGTTTTAAATGAATGTGTATGGATGACTATAAAAGTTTAAAGCAAGCACTAAGAAGCGTAAAACTGCTAAAACTGCACTTACAAGAAAGGCCATTGGACAATCCATAACTAAACGACAATGGAATAAGGTAAGAAATGATAATTTGAAACCGGGTTCATGTTTTTATCGAACATTGCTTTGTATTTTCCTTTCGACACATTAAATAATTATATCCTTACAAAGTCATTTATATATATGATTGAATTAGATTTTTTGGGTTCAAAATAACAGAAATAAAATTTAATTACTTTTTTTACATCGTGGCAACAGTAGTATTCCATTTTTGGGCATTAAACTTGGACCAATCAGTAAATTAATAAAATACAAAACCATTTTTGGCATTGAATAATACAAATAAGCGCGAAAAAAAAGGTTGGCATTTTTAGGATTTATATTTTTTTTTCAAAAAGTAAAATAATTAGAAAATAATTTTGAAAAGAAAAAGCTTGAACTCAAATATTCTAATATAACCCCCCCCCCCAAAAAAAAAAAAATATTGTAATTTAACAAATTACAACGACTATTTGGAAAAATATATTTTCAAAGACTAAAATTTTAAAGATTTATCAATAAATTCTATAACTCAAAATAATAATAATAATAAACATCATTTTTAGAATTATCATAACGAGACATTATTATTAACATATACATATTATGTTAAACATTAATATTCCTAGACCAATAATACAATAAATAAATAAATAAATAAATAAATAAATAAATAAATAAATACTTTAAAAAATCACATCATGGATTATACACTTTTCGAGAAAAATACCTGGGAAATTAAGTTATATTCGAACTTCTCATGTCAGCAACTTCTACTTTTTTTTTATTTCTGTTCTATACAAGGTGCAAAAATATTTTTTTTCCTCTCTCATTTCCTCGAATACATAATAACTATTTTATAAAATAATTTTTCTGTTCATTTTTTTTTATTTATTTGAATTAATTTATTTTCTTTTCACTATCAAGTTGTGTTGCCCTAATTAATATAGACGAATCATATACAGGCTGTTTCTAAATTCTTGGTACAAACTTTAAGGGGTGATAGTACACATCAAGACAAACAATATTAAATGGGAAACTAAGGGTCCCAAACGTCTTCCGAAGGAGATAGGTGCCATTAAAGTTTAGGGTCCTAAAATTCAAATGATTATAAAAAACAGAAAAATTGGTCGATTCGTTTGCGGTTTTCACTAAAACTATTCTTTATGTCAGTATTGTCTTGAAAATAAATTTTAAAAATAAATTTCAAAAAATACCGATAGAGGGCGCTTTAGACTTTGGAGTAACGAACAACTATTTTTTACCGTTATTTTTTGCATCTCATTAATTTTTTTAGAAGCTTAGACACAAACTTAAATTTTGAGCTCAAAATCTAAGTCGTTGGGAGTGGTTAAGCAGCCCTAACTGAACTGTGGGGGGGAGGTTTAAATTCCAAATGATTATAAAAAACAAAAAAATTGGTCAATTGATTTGCGATTTTCACTAAAATTATTCTTTATGTCAGTATTATCTTGAAAATAAATTATAAAGATAAAATTAAAAAAATGCCGATAGAGGGCGCTTTAGACTTTGGAGTAACGTACAACTATTTTCTACCGTTATTTTTTGCATCTCATTAAATTTTTTTAGAAGCTTAGGCATAAACTTAAATTTTGAGATGAAAATCTGAATCGTTGGGAGTGGTTAAGTAGCGCAAACTGAACTGTGTTCAATGGGGGTGGGGAGGTTCAAACTTCAAATCTTTATAAAAAACGTAAAAATTGGTCGATTCGTTTGCCGTTTTCGCTAAAACTATTCTTTATATCAATATTTCCTTGAAAATAAATTTTAAAGATTAATTAAAAAAAATACCGTTAGAGTAACCAACAACTATTTTTAACCGTTATTTTTTGTATCTAATTAAATGCTTGTAAAAGTTCAAACTTAAATTTTAAGCTCAAAATCTGCATCGTTGTGAGTAATTAAGTAGCGGAAAATTAAAATGTGTTCGAGGGGTGGGGAGGTTAACATTTTAACTCCTGAACACAGTTAAGTTTGCGCTTCTTAATATCTCCCATCGATTTAGAATTTGAGCTCAAAATTTAAATCTAAGCATTTGCAAGCATTTAATTCGATAAAAAAAATAATGGTTAAAAATATTTGTTGGTTACTCCAAAGTTTAAGGCGCCCTCTAACGGTATCTTTTGAAATTAATCTTAAAAAATTATTTTCAAAGTAATATTGACGTAAAGAATAGTTTTATCGAAAACGGCAAGCGAATCGACCAATTTTTCCACTTTTTATAATCATTTGAAATTTGAACCTCCCCACCCCCATTGAACACAGTTCAGTTTGCACTACTTAACTACTCCCAACGATTCAGATTTTCATCTCAAAATTTAAGTTTATGTCTAAGCTTTTAAAAAAATTTTATGAGATGCAAAAAATAACGGTAAAAAATAGATGTACGTTACTCCAAAGTCTAAAGCGCCTTCTATAGGCATTTTTGGAATTTTATCTTTATAATTTATTTTCACGATAATACTGACATAAAGAATAGTTTTAGAGAAAACCGCAAACGAATCGACCAATTTTTCTGTTTTTTATAATCATTTGAATTTTTGGACCCTAAACTTTAATGGCGCCTATATCCTCCGGAAGACGTTTGGGACCCTAAGTTTCCTATTTAATATTGTTTGTCTTGATGTGTACTATCACCCCTTAAAGTTTGTACCATGAATTTAGAAATACCCTGTATATTGTGCACATGATGGGTTTATAAATTTCCCGAAATGAATTTTGTCTAAATAATGAATCACGTAAAGCTATTTTAAACAAGCAATTTTTCTTAATAAAAATATTTAAATTTATATTAAAGGAATATTTTATATATTTTAAAGATAATTTCTGGATTTAAAAACATACTTAATAAACGGATTATATTAAATTTATTCCGAATACTTTTGGATAGTAGAACATTTTTCTATAAAATATGAATACCATACTTTTCTGTTTTAATCTAATTAAGAGATTTAAACTCGTGTTCTGATTAAATAAACAATTTTATACTGTAGAAAATTGCTATAGGAAAAACAAATTCGGAGCATTTTTTTAAAAATCAATTGTTTATAATCTGCAGCAGTATTTACAAAACAAAATTTTATTAAAAAAATTTACATGCGTAGCGCATGAAAGCTGCTAATAAAACTATAAAGTATAACTGGACACTGAAAAAAATATGAATAATAATTAGTTCAAATATTTAATAAAATAAAATGCGTGCGAAAGTTCAAAACATAACATAAATTTAAAAAAAAAATTGTTACTGACTGAAACTTACTGTTCTTTTCATATGACGCATAATATGTAGTTTCAAAAGTATTTAATAGATTTATACTTTTAAATTTATTTAAAAAAAAAAAAACAAAAGTTGTTGTGTCAAAAATTTAAGCACATTAGTTCATTAGTCTCTAGTTGAATATGGATAAAAAAATAATACTTGATTATTGCCCCACTTTGCGGAATTACTTTAAATATACGGTCTTCCATCGATAAAATGAAGTTCTATATATTATCTGGTTTAATTTTAAACCGTGTGTTCTCAATGGCATGTTTCAAAATTTTAACTGCTTTGTATTTCAGTAAACTGCATTAGTGATTATACCCCACATGTTTTTACAGGCTTTAAATCAGGGCTATCTGGTGGCCATCTCAAAATAGATACATTTTTCGACTTACTACTCGTTGTAGTTAAGATCGAAGCATTCGCATTTTGAAATAGCCATTTTTTTTGTCCCAAAGCTTTGTCAAAAGAGACTAATGATTGACAAGTATCTCATGATAGTTTTCAGAGTTTTCACGACCATTGATGAATGCTAGAGATGTCTACTATTGAAACAAAAAGCCCTCATACCATTACTCAACAGCTACTATGTTCTCGGATAAATATACTCCAAGGGACATTGGTGAGGTCGTTCCGATAGTATGTAAACTAGTGGCATGTGCTCTTCCGCCCACAGTAATCTAGCTTCTTTATGATGTCATTTCAAACATGGTAACCGAGCTATTTTACAGTTTTTGATGCATTCCGATGACAAAACTCTTTTATAAACAATTTTGATCAACATTTTTCCTCAAACTGTAAGTTTTACTTGTGAAAAAGCGTAATTACTAGTTGAAGCTAGTTTCCAGTGCGGCAGTTTTCGCGCAAAGTAGTCAAGCGGGGCCATCTTGACAGAAAAATTTGTTTGAAATCATTACCACGAGCCAAAACATGATGAATATTTCGTTTCGATTTTTTAATGCACTTGCAATTTCAGAAACAGATTTATGTTTTATTCTCGTGCTCCAGATATTGATAATCTTCTCCTGTGAAAATTCTTTTGACTTAGGCATTTTGTATTAACTCACAAACAACAACTGTCTGCTTTTTATACACCCAGAAATCATTTGAGTACACAACCACTTGCATCTATTTGTGAAATTTGCATAAAAACGATTTTGTGCTTAAACTTACGACACAGCTATTTTTGTTCGATTATGAAAATACACGGTTTGAAATAAAATTAAAATGGCAATTTTATTGAATATGGTGTTTAGAGATGGGAATGCTCGGAAAAAAACCCGGAAAAATTTGGAAAAAACTGGTTTTTTTCCGAAGGCTTATTTTTCAATTTTTCCGAAATGGAAAATTTGAAATCTCATTTATGAAATAATGTAGTGAAAATTTTGTAATAGCTACATTCTCATACTTTTTATTTTATTTATTTTTATGTTGAGTGTCCCACATGAAAACTTTAAAGTGGGTAATCTAATCTCTGAGCAGAAATCTGTTTGAGAAGACTTAAAATGATCCTTCACATTTTTTTTCTTGTTTGAAACACAAGACCGTTCGCAAAATTTCTCTTGAAAATAGAAATTTCAGAAAAAAGTTTAATCTACAAATTAATCTTTCGCAAATGCAGTGATTGAAGAAAAAAAATCTCATGCCATATAGCAGCTTAATCTTATCAAGTTGTACATATGCATAAATAACCTTATTAAAAATGTCTAAATAGGACTCTAAAAATAGTAATAATTTCTTATTTACAAACTCTGAATATAGTTTGTATAAGTATATATACAAGAAATTCACAATTTCACAAAAACAGGATTACATGAAAAAAATCTAGATATATAATTAAATGCAATTTATCTTTTTAAAAATTAATTCATGTGCAAAATTATTTCAATAAAATGCCAATTAATAGAAATGGTAAAATTAAAAATTTAACATAAAATTTGAAGCATGCATTTATTACTTTTTTCTATCTTTTCAAGAAGTAAGCATTGAATTCATGAAAATTTTGACTTCCAGTTTTTTGGTGAATTTAAACATTTTAGAAGGTCCTGAACACGATTTGATAGTTTTTGGAAAATATCTGTCACTCTGTGAGTCTGTATGGGACCAAAAGTTTATGGGCACTCGATCTCAAGAACTGATGCACATAATTTCACAAAACTTTAAATTCAGTTACACCTTGATACAAATTCGAGTTGTATAGTTATTAGCGTATATTGCCCAACTGATGGCGCTGCAATGCTGCATTATTCATAATTTCCACAATAGTTCTAAGAATTAATGAATAGTTCTCAAGAATTAATGTATTTATTTTCATAAAACTTCAGATTAAGTTAATCTTTGATATAACTTTGTGCACATTACTTTTTGGTGTAAATCGCTCAACAGATGACACTGATATGCTGCATTATTCATGATTATCGCAATAGCTCTATCTCAAGGACTAAAGGACGATTTTTTATCAAACTACAGATTCAGACAGTTCCTGATATATATTAATGTTGTTTAATTTTTGGTGTAAATTGCCCTATAGGTGGCACTACTATGCTGCATGTTTCAAGATTTTGTTATAGCTGATTAATTGAATGTTTTTTCAAGGTATTGAATCTAAAATTGATCTCCATTTTACCTCCATAATGTACAGTAATATTGCAAAAACATGAGCAGTTTGCATTAGAAAAGTACAACTGCACTGCGATGAAAAAAAAAAAAACAAAAAAAAAAAAAAAAAAAAAAAACCATATTTTATTACAAGTAACTATGTTCCAAATTATACATCCCCTCTTGATTAAACTTTGAATTTTTGTAGTTTTCTAAAGCACAGTAGAAGTTTATCTCTGTATATAACTGATTTTGTTAATTCCTCAAATAGAGAGCATTTTCTATTTGTAGTGTTCTGTTTTCATAACTTTTGAGTTCCATTCTTAGAAATATGAAATTATCACATTATTGAATATGGTTTCTTACTCAAGAATAGAATACCAGATTTCAGCATAAAAAGAAAAAAATTACGTTTAATTAAACTTAAAGAAAAATATTTTTCTGGTTTCAGTGAGTAAAAATCTAACAGTCAATAAATCCTATGCTATTTTTTAGTTGCAGATCTCAGTAAGCCAAACTAAAACTTAGTTTTGTTTGAATTTAGATTATAAAACTAAATCAAAACTATTATTTTATCAATTCGGTTTTTCCTCGCCAATGTGGTTAGAGGTACACATTTCACTTTTTGCAAATAACTATTTACTACTAAAATTACTACTTACTATTTTTAAAATGATTACATGGTATAAAAATAAGTTTAGAGTATGTATGTAAATGTTTATGTTTATTAAAGATTCTGGCTTAATTAACCACTATGAGCTAAATGACCTTCTTAAAACATCCTAAGCAAGTAGGAAATTGCACGCAAACGTAGGAAATGACGTGCGTTCGTAATATAACAAAAATTTCAAAATATTCATATCTTGGTGCAATAGTATAAAGTGCATCGGATAACGTCATCGGATCGTAAAGTGGACGAAATCTTTTGTGTGTTTCTGTACATACTATATACAAGAAGTAACTTATAGTAAACCAACGTTTTTCAATTTCATAAAATGTGAAATAGTTTAATAGTTATAACGCGCTCCGAATAGTGTTTCCCCTTAGATCATTGTTGTAATGGAATACTCTTGTGTGGCCTTGTAAATTAAGAGTAAATATTGCTTGCACCACAGATTTTGAAAAATGAATTTTTTTGTATATATACTTCATAGATGCATACCAATTTCATTATGTTCGAAAGAGAATAACATCATTAAAATGCACTTGAAAATATTTTTCCCATTGATCGTAATGCAACGGAACGTTTTTGATTGTTCTTTAACAGAACTATACATCCGATTTTAATAAAACTTAAAATGCTTCGACAAAATTATACAAAAATTATGTATTTTAAATTTCGAACGATTCGTTTGGATATTTTTTAATCTGTTACATGCGGATAGACGGACGGACTGAGTGACGAATACAGGTGCTACGTATTTATATAATCGAATACACCTAAAAATGTATGCTGTTTTAAAAATATAAAATTTTTTTGTTCTTATTGTTTCACACCAGTTTCACATGTATTCTTTTGTATACGGTTATACGTTATTTTTCTCTGCACATTGTACTAATATCAGAACATGTAGTGTAGATGCAAAAAATTAAATATTTATATTTCTAATATATTTATGTGTAGTGCCAAAATTGTATCTGTTTGATAACTGAATTATACTTAATTAAATATTTATTTCAACAGTATATAATAAATCTAGTGAAATTTTAATTTGGTTGGTCTGTCATTAGAAATATTACTGGCGGTCTTCACCCGGTACGTTGGTCGGTTTAGACAGACAGACGGGCATTAAATAGTTCAATTGTTTGTATTAAATAGTTTAATACTATTAAAATGCACCAAACAACGTCTCAATATAAAAGTACTTTTGATTGGCCGTGTAAATCAATAAGAATTATTATTTGCACTACAGATTGTACAGAATGTATATTCTAGTATATACTTCATAGATGCATATCAACTTTATTATGTTCGAAAGAGTGTAACACCAGTAAAATCTACTTGAAACTTTTCCCCCCATTGACCGTAATGTATCGGAATCATTTCGATTGTTCCTGTAATTGAACTATATATCCCATTTTCAAAAAATTTGAAATGACTCGGCAAAATTAACTTATAATTATATATTTTAAGTTTCAAACGATTCGGTTGGGTAGTTTTTGAGTTGTTATATGCGGACAGACGGACCGACAGACGAATGGGCGATTCGGGATCCTTAGATTTTTTCCCTTCAATTCAAAACAAACGCGACGTTTCTCCGTTTCCAGAATCGGAGGAGATAGTGTCACATGCATACATGCATACATACCGGGTGTCCAGTAAATAACTGACCCATTTTGAACTTAAATAACAAATAAACAGTTTGAGATAATAATGCGCGGTTTGTGGTGTTGTTATTAGAAAATCAATAAATTTTTAAACATGTACTTTGTTAATACAATTCAAGTTTCGGAAAAAAATATCGCGCTGGCAATAACAGGCTGTTTGAATACAGACATGACTCTAATTTTCATAAATATGAGATTTTCGGCTGAATCTGAATTTATATGTTGTCGAATGTGAATCTATATGTTGAATCGACTCCCGAATCAGCTTCAGAAATAGGGTACATTGGTTGGAAAGTGATTTAAAATAATATTTGTGTTTGAACCATCTGTATTATATTTCCCCTCCTCAGTCTTGAGACTGAGATATTATTTTAAATATTATTATATTACATTAACAAAGTGCATATTTTAAAATTTATTTATATTCTAATAACAATACAGCAAGCCGCGCATTTTTATCTCAAAGAGTTTTTTTGTTATTTACATTCAAAATGGGTCAGTCATTTACTGGACACCCGGTACATATGGTCGGATTTTAATAGTGTAGATTAATATCTCTTGTAAAATTATTGTTTTTATTCATTCACTGACATGCATTCACATTATACTACCTCTGACAATAAAGTTCGGCGAATAGTCTTGTAACATTAATGTAGATGAAATATTATCGAAAGTTACCATACCATCCTTCGAAATAGTCACTTCCCATAATTATGCACCGCAGGCATCTGCTATACATGTCCAAGAAAATTCGCAAAAACTGTTCTTTTGGGATGGAATTCAAAAGCTTCGTCACGTTTCGTTGGATGTCAGCAATAAGGTCAAATCTCTTTCAAACAGAGTTTGAGTCGTGGAAATAGGAAGAAGTCTGGAGGATTGACATCTGGCGAGTATGGTGGATGTTTAATTTGCACCAGCCTTCATGAATTTTTTTCGGTTATCTTGCATATCTTATAACCAAACTTTAAACTCATGTTTTGTTCTTTCATTTTCCTGTTCTCAGTTAAGAACTAACACACTAAAGAAGCACTTAGTAGTGCACGTCTCACACACAACATAAACGACGCGCAACTGAACAACGGTGGAGGAAGATGGTTAACACTTGCCTCTATGCAGGTGCAGCGTTTTGTTTCCTCAGTATTGCTAGATCGGCCGTTCTGAATCAATTCACCGAACTTTATTGTCAGTGGTATTATATTAATATTGAACTACTAAGATTTCATTGAAAAATGTGAATGATTATATACGGATGTTTTAAATTTTAAATTTAATTCCAACCTTTTTTATCCTAAATGTCATATTTTTTTCTAGTAAAATGACAGTATAAGAAACAACTAAGTGTTGAATAAAAACTAAACATCGAAACAAGTTATTTTTTTTTAAATCGCTACTTAATTTTTATGATGAACAAGAAACTGTCTTTTCTTGCTAAAACCTCTTTCGAAAAATAGTATATTTACATAAAAACATCCATAAAACATGTTTTTTCCTAATCAACAGAACAATGCAGGAGCTTTAAGCTTTCAGCATATTTGCTTTGGGAATAAGAAAATGAAGCATTGACAATAATAACAACAACAAAAAACTTTAACATGAAACAACAAATCTTTGTATGTTGACATGCTCAGTTTTCTCCCTTTGTTAAGTAATGATTTTTATTTTTAAAAAAATGCAATAAAAGTATGGAGAATTTGTGTATTAAAAAAATATTTTATAGAATATAATTGAAATACGAAATATTTTTAAAGTATCACAAGGTTTTTTGTTGTTTCTGTTTGTTAAGTTCTTGATAAATACCCTGGAGCTGCTGTGCGAACTAAGCTAAGGGTAAGATTTGTTTTGCATTAGAAGTAGTTAAAAGAAAAATAAATAAAAACGCATTTTTCTTAAAGTTAATATTCATAGTGCAAATTTACTATAACTTCCTGTATTTTTTCTTTTTTTTATGTATTTCAATTTTAGAAGCAACCTTTTGTTCTTTTTATTTATAGAACATATAGACAATTACGTAAACAATTGAATTGTGGTCTTAAAAGCTGTGTTACGTTAAATTCCTCTTAATTATTTTATTTTTATACTGTAATTTTTTTATTTCCTTTTTAGCCAAAAACAATTTTTTCGTTTTATTTAAATTATACTAGTAAACACTTGGTTTTGTTCGCGTAATAGATGAAATATGCCAAATTATATTTGTATAGTTAATTTTACTTAGAAGAAATTCTACTAGGAATTAAAAAATTACTAATTAACACCCAGTTTGACTAAAGTTCATTATTACACTGCATTAAGCAGAAATAAATCTAAATTAATAAAAAGAACTAAAACTAATTCTAAATACCTAATAATTTAGAAAGTAATTTAAGTGTTTATGCTCATTTCAAAAGATTATTTAAATATCCGTTTCAAGTTTTGAATTTTTTTAGATTATTTTCTTTGTACGCATTTACATCTTAAAATTAACCACCAGGTCAAATTTCATACTTGCTGTGCGACGCTCTACTATACTTATAGTGGTAATTAAACCAATGTAAAATGCATATGTTTGAGCAGTAATTATCAACATTAATATGCTAACATGAACTTTGAAATCAGTTTGGTATTTCCAAATATTCCATAGAAAACATAATTTATAAAAACTTCAAAGTCTTTTTTAGTTGCGCAGACATAAAATATAGCCTGTGTAGGATCAGAAATTCTCACCAATGAGTTGCATTAATTACAATTTGGAATCGGTTAATTACGTTTTGAGATTGCATAGAAATCGTAATTTAGGACTTTTTTTGAACACGTTACTTGTCTATCCATCGTTTCAACTCTTAAATTTTGAATTTGTTTTCGACTGTTCATTGAGGGGATCTTCATTTTATTAGTAACTACCATGCCATATTGAGTTTGTAAAATTTTGAGTTTCAGACAAATCGTAATTTAAAGCGTTTTTTTTGGCAACTTTTTAGTGTTAATGACACCGATATAAAGTATAGCTTAAGTTTAAGAAGGTTTGTCACCACGAATGAAATCAATTTTGAAATCATTTTGCTATTTCAAAAGATTGCATAAAAATAGTAAATTAGAACGTTTTCAGAATGTTTTAGCACAATTCATCCTTTTAAATTAGGAATGTTTTAAGTGATTACCATGCCAAATTTCAAAATAATAGACCACTCAGTATCACAAAAACGTAATTAATATATTTTTTTGCTTTGAAGCATTTAGGTGGCAGTGACAACAACATAAAATATGGCCTATGTTGGATGAAGGACTATCGCCATCAATTTTAAACCATCACTTTTGAAATTGGTTTGATATTTTGTGAAATGTGTAATCATAAAAAATTAAAATGTATTTTTAACGTTTTCCGCGCATTTTTGGCCATTTCAAATTTAGAATCTCTTACAAACCGGCCATAGAGAGCATTTATACATAGCTGATAGTGTGTACGGATTTTTCCTACCACTAAAATTAAATAGAAATTTCTGTCTTGTTTTATCTTTGAAAACCGTCAGATTTCGGCAAAATTTTGCGAATTTAAATGAAATTTTCTGTTAAGTTTTATTTGTAGGAAAAATCCGCACAATTGGGCAACTATGCATTTACAAATTATAAGTAACTATCATGCCAAATTTTAAGTAACTAACATTTGCAGTATCACAAAAATCACAATTCAGCACTTTTTTGCTCAAATAACCTCAATAAGGTAATGTGACTGACATTAAACAGAGCCTGTTTGGAACAGGTATTCTCACCATCAATTTCCAAACATTATCTTTTACACTGTTTATCAAAATTAACCCATGCCGGCGCGGACAAATTCTGTTAGTAAAATGAGAAATTATCGACTGACACCGGAATTTACAAACGACTTTTTAAGAAATCAAAAGATCCTTAATTTAAGCTTTTATTATAAAAGGATGATTTTATTAAAATATTATTGGTGCCAATTGCAAATTTGGAAATAAAATTAGGTGTGTCCAGAACGGACACACTGCGCCGGGAAGGGTTAAAGGATAATGAGAAAAAAATGTGTTATCTAAATTGATATTGCAAGCAAAGCCAAATTTCGCAATTATTTTTGTAATTTAAGTACTATTGAATTTAATATAACGGCGCGACTGAGTTTTAACCCCCTTCTTGGCGCGTTTCCAAAATATCGCCACATTGGCGGGCTTTTGCGTTTTGTGCACCGGAGCGGGATTTAAGCCCAGGAGACATTACGCAAAAGCAGGGGTCGTACATTTCTGGGAATTTTTCAGGACAAATATCAGTATTTATTTATAGAAATATACATCTAGATTTAACGTACGAAATGACACTTTATTTTAAGAAGATATTTTCTATGAGAAAATACTGGTGTTGAAGATTTTCTTGGTCTTAAAATTTCAGGACATGTACGACCCCTGCGCAAAAGACATACCTTCTTTTAAAAACAAAACCAGCCTTTTTTTAAATAAAAAAAGAAATTAATATTAGATTTTCTAAAGAAATATACTAAGCTTCTAAGTCAAATAACGTTTTTCTTTTATATATAATATGAAACTAAATAACATTAAGATTCAAAACATCTAAAGTACTAAAGAAAGACCTTAAACACTTACTTTTAAATACAAAGTACGGTCTCTGCATTCAAAAACAATAGAAATGTAGAAAATACTTCCTTTTAAATACAAAACAAAGGTTTCTAATTAAAAAAAATCACTCGTATATTGCCCCCAAAAAATTTACTCACTCGATGTTATACTCTTCGAAATCCAACGGCCTCTAATGCGACACAAATTTCAAGGCGCGAGACTTCAAACTTTTAAATGTTTCTCCTCTCGCGTCCAATAAGAAAATTAGAAAAAAAAAGAACGAACGGAGCGTGCGCAAGCAGAGGAGCGAAATCTCTCCGAGGGTTGCCAAGAAGAGCAGCACCTAAACGGATAAGAAAGCAAGGCATGGTGCAGTCATCGCGCGTCAAAAAAAAAAAAAAAAAAAAAAAAAAGACGCTAAGAAGTGGATTAAAAATCAGTTTACCCAATATAACACTTCTGATCCTACGTTAGCATCGGAAATATGCAAATGAGTTGATGGACAATGTGGTGCGCAGTGAAAGTATGTTGTAATTCTGGTCTACAGTGATGTTTAAACTAAATTTGATATCTGAGTGTGTTCAGTATTTATTAGTTATGGCTCAAATTCATCATTTAGATGAAGGTCAAATAATTGGTAGAATAAAGGAAGTTCAAACACAAATGGAGGTCACTCAAGATTTGAATATCCACTAAAGTGTAATATCAAGAGCTTCGATTCGCTTTTTAAGCAGTGGATTTGTTGACACAGAGATACAAGAGATTTGGTTTCGACATTCAAGCTGCCACAAAAACTCGAATTATCCGTTTTGCTGCTATACGAAGGTTACGTTTTTTGCTCCTGCATCCTTCAATTATTAGACCCTTGAAGGAAGGTGGGATAAAAAAAAAACCCCTCAATTTTAATTGCTAAATACCACATTGACACCTTTGACGCCTTTGATACCCCTAACAATTTTGAAATCAAAATTATAATTTTATCAAGTACGTAAAGAAAAGAATATCTTTTGAAATAAATTTGTTATTAAATTATGGTGTCTTACAATGACTTCAGCATTTTGTGAATAGAGGTGTTTTGTCCCTCAAAGGGTTAAAGACACAGATACGAAATAGCGCTTACGCTAAAACAAAGGCTGACAACTTTAATTTCCAACCATTACTTTTGAAATCAGTTTGAGACTTCCTGAGATTGCAACATTTTTAGAGCATTTTCATCCCTTTTAAATTTGTAATTTTTTTTAAACGAAAATTATTAGACATAATTTATCTTATAAATGACCATCTCAAATTCTAAATTTCTAGGTCCTTAAGTAACACCAAACTCGCATTTTAAAACGTTTTTTTGAGACTGAACTCAATAAGGGGTGGCGGTATCGACATAAAATAAAGTCAATAGTAGAACAAGGTCTGTAACAATAATTTTGAAATTGGTGTAGACCCCCCCCCCCCGCAAACAAAAAAAAATTACACAGAATGCATGCAAGAAAATGTAGAACGTTGGACTGTCACATTCAACTAGAATTAAACTAAAATAAAATTAAAGAACTTATTAAAAAGGGCATTTATTATTAAAAAAGTCACTAATGTAAAAACTGTTCATATATATTAATACAGTTGTTAAAAAATTAAATTTCTGAAACTATGCATCGAGTGCTTTCAATCAGAACTTGACCATCCTTAACACGTTCACTGCTGCTCACGCGAAAGCGCATGATATGGCGCCAAAGCTAAGGGACCACTCACGCGCTAAGGGACCACTCACGCGGTATGTGGGGTGATGTCCAATAGCCAGTCACGCGCTGGCGCGGGAAAATCTTTCACTGATTCTTTGTTATAAAAAGTAAATCGGCTTCTGGGAAAAACCCACTTCTACAGTGCGACATTATCTTCTTATCATCACATCTTTACGTAAGCGGCAGTGAGCGTGTTAAGGACTTGGATTGTGTAATTTCTTTTTAAGAAATGTTCTTTAATTTTATTTTCAAACAAATTTTACTTCTATAAAACATTATTATAGACAGATTGTTTCATAAACTATTGAAGATTGCAGATGATAAAAGTAATTTCCATAAGAAAAATGAGGGTTGATATGAATAATTATTTACCACCTTTTAAATATCCACTAGATGAAAATGTAAAACTCATAGAGGTCTTATATGATAAAGAAGGCATATGGCAATAAATGCAAATAAAGATTTGGGAGAAAAGCATTTAGAATGTTATAGCTCATTTTTCTCAAAATGAGGATTGTGACACTTAGTATCTGCATACAGCTGAACTTTTCAGTTATATTCTGTTCTTTAAAAAAATATATATATTTTTTGTTATAAATTTTTTGTACCGTTAAAAATTTTATTTTCGGTTTCGATTTTAGACGCAGCTTTATCGTGCTTTTATTTATATTACATAAGCAGTAAAAAACACAATCGTTTTCGTTCTTGATAGCTATAATAACTTTGAACTGTTCTTCTATATTTTATTTTTGCATAATAAAATTTTTTATTTGTACGTTCGATTCTAAATGCAAAAATTTCCTCTTTCATTTACTATATACAGATAGTTTTTAAACAATTATATCCTGTTTTTAACATCCGCAATATAGTAAAATTTTCTTGCATATTTTTTATTTGTACCATAAAAGTTTGATTTTTGATTTTATTTTTAGATGCAGCTTTTTTTATTTTAATTACTAAAAGACGATTACATGAACAAATATATTTAATTTGATTTTAACTTTCCTGCTCTTAGTACTCATCATAACTTTGATTCTAAGACAAGCACAATGATAAACCTAGGAGTGTACCACTGGAGGTATTATTTTTTGGCTTATGTACCATTTCCTTTCAAACAGGCATGGATTATTATAGTACCCTATTTCTACTTTTCCATAAAATAAAGGCCTTTTTCTTGTGCATGATACGTTATGTTTTGACAGGTGTTGTCGGCTCTTGGACTATTACCGGAATTTTTGTAACGTAATATTTGTGTTATTTAACAACGAATCTTAAGGCGTAGCTGCCAGTAATTTATGTACTTTCTGGTTTTATTACACAACATTAAAAACCCCTAAATCCCATGGTGCGTACGTACTCTATTGAAAGCTCTATTTTAAATAGTTTGCAACGCCTTAGGATAAATACATCTATATGATAATAGACAAATTAAATGAAAAATGAATTAAAGTGCAAAGTCACAAGTAGAATGGCAACAAAATAAATATTTTAGAAAAGAAATTTCATAATAATACAAATATTGAGCAATCCACAATTATAAAATATTGCAAAATTTAAAAGTCTGTACCTGAACTTTCGTGATACTTTGCGTATGCCATTTGACTTTAATTTATTTTTTTACCACGAAAAATAAAGCATTATTAAACAATATGCATACATATTTTTTACGAATCGCATATGTCTTGCTTTTTCACATATTTTTGGAGTATTAAAGCTTCTATGAACACAACGCATGTAACATATTCAATGGCTTGCCTGTTTACAGAATATGTCACTTATGGTAACTCCCTACACTGTTAAAAATAAAGGTGACAAACCGGTGCCATTTGGGACCCGGAGGTGAAAAGGCGGTGCCATTTGGAACCCTAGGGTGTCATAGAAGCTTGAATATGCGGTTGGGGTGACGACAGATCTGTTACTGGATAATGGGAGCTAAATAAGGTGCCATGCACTTCGTAACCACCTCATCGGGTGACTGGCAACTTGCGCATGCGCTATGATGCGTGTCTTTCTGCTCTCGGTGTCGGCAAGTAAAGCTTACGGGTGTGAGCAAATCAAAACATGGCAGTGTGTAAATTGGCGATATTAGTTGAGGACTAACCACTGAGCTACAATGAAACAACAATGAGCACTTAATGATCCGATTTGCACGACCAGTGAACCGGGCAAAGTCTGATTGAAGGTAAGATTTAACTTTATTTTATTTTATTTTATTGTTACGTTAATTTATCGTACATCCCTATAAGTAATGTCATAAAAAAACAGTAAATTAGATTTTTGATTTTTTTGTTAGTATGATTGAATGTTAAGTTTATTATGTGAAGCTACAAGCTCTCACCAAAATACCCGCTTGCTAATGTTAAACCTATGAAATAGTTATTTTACAATTTCTCGTTTACATGTCAATATTTTTAAATGATTTATCGAGGCCTTAGCTACCGAGGAGCAATTGGAGCAAACTGCTCTAAGGACGGGAATCCTAAGGGCGCACAATTAGAAAGAGCGAAATGAAAGATTGTAAAAATATTTACATATTTTTTCATTACAAATCAGTTATTATAGACGAATCTTGTTGCAATCGGAATATTCTATGACCATGTTACCTTGTGTTTAAACTCAACTTTTTAGATTTAACCTTTAACTGCTGTTAGTGGTCTCAGACACCATGAGTTTTTCAAGTTTCACAGTTTAACTTGTAATTTTTAGTTTAACTATGGATTCTGGTCAATTTTTTTTAGTTTGGAGTCTTATTACTACCTCTAAATACTTTTTAATAGCTGAATTTGATTTATAATATTCTTGTACATAAAGTTTAATACATAAATAGTATTCTGAGAGTTAATGTAACATTTTATTCATCTTCAGATTAAACGGTCTGACAGACAGCTCACAGTAGTTATGCGACAATTTTTGTCACAGCAGTTAAGGTTAAAATATGTTTTTGCGTCTATATACAGTTAAAAGCAATTAATTTTATTCGCGAAGTTTTAATTTTAACCTTTACACGGGATCTCGGACAGCATCTGGCCGGCTTTGCATATATTGTCGGATAGATGCTATCCGAACCCCTCCTGTAAAGGCTAATTCACACCATATTGCAGCCTCGCGTAACTTCTCTAATATTGTTTCAGTATACCTGATTTGTCTTTATTTGAGAGGGGGGGGGTAACTTTTTCATTTAAGACAATTGAATACTTGCAAATCTTAAAGTAATCAAACCTTATTTACAGGGTTTTCATTATTAATATTTCCCTTATTAACCACCATTATTTCCAAAATAATCTTCATAATAAGATTAGATCGGGAAGCGGTAGCACGGACAATCATTTAGTCTCATTTAAGGATAAAAATCAAGGATAAAACCTCGATTTGCATATTAAAACGTTATTAGTCAGCCAAGTCATACCTTGGTGGGAAATGCCTAAAAACCCGAATTTAGCGGTATCTTGGGTTTACCATTATGTTTTCTTACTCCCAATTCTTCATATTTTCATACTTTTGGTTTCATTTTCTTTCAAAAAGGTGAGAAAATGTTAGGGTATTGAATTGAATAAACCTTATGATCTGATTATCGGCTATGCAGATTTATACCCATTTTTTTTTCGAAAGTATTCTTTCGCATTAAACCTTATTTAGTAGCAGAATTTTATGGTTAAATAAAATAATTTTTTTTTCAATAATAGTAATTTAAGTTTGATTAGACCGTAATCAGTCCCCCCCCCCCTTTCTCAATCATCAACATCATCCGATATGACAAATTTGTAGTCATGAACATTCAAATTATAAAAGGAAAACAATCTGTATTTACTCCACAGAACTTTCAGAATAGTTTACAGAAATAGTGTGTGTTCAAAAAATATAACAATGAATAAAAACTTATATCGTAATTTTACACAAATTCGAAAATTTTCCGCAGGTGATGAAGATCTCGTGTTTTAAAGGTGATTTTTGCACTGTCATTTATAAATCTTAAACATTTTTCTAATGACATAATTTTTAACAATCTTTCATTCCACCCGTTCTGAAACAAGACCAATATATAGGGTTGGCTTTTTACCGGTAAAAACCTGGGGAGAAGATGGTAAAAACCTAAGGATATACAATAAACTATTAGCCCTCAAACTGTATTTTAATACTATTGATAAAAATTCTATTTTCATGTAATTGGTGTATTAATATATAATATCTATATAGGGGAGAGGTGGGTGGTGTGGGACTTTTTTTACAAAAGAATTTTTATATATATATATATATATACAAAAAGAAAAAATTCAATTTATAGCATGCAAGGTAAAACACTTTTTAATCCCCCTGAACAATATAGAAACATAACGTGCAAATACTATTTAATTTTAAAGAGAACGTAAGTTTCAAAATGTGTCTCATACCTCCTCATTAAGAGTTATGGGACAGCAATAATAATAAAAAAGCTATAAGGCACAAAATATCCTATAGTGTCGGTAAGATAAACTATCAAACAAAGGTTGCAAGTTGATAATGTATATGCCACAATATAAAATTCCAGTATCTTCATGACTGGAATGGAAATTCAGGATTCTCTGTCATAGGTGTCATTAAGGCGTCACACTAGGCTCCGAATGTAAAGATGATAATGTAAAAGTTTATAGGAGCGTTCTTTTGAAATACCTAACTCAAATTTTAATATTTTTACATGATTCTTTTGAAGAAGACAGCTGAGGATGATCCATAACCGTCCTAGTTTTTATTTTTCGATTTTGCTTTTATATTTTTTGTATAACGATAGTTTCAATTTCAGAACCGGTTTAAACCAATTTCTTAAGTTAAAGTAATTTTTTAAAAAAAATCTGAAACCAAAACTGAAAAAGTAAAACTTACGCCGATTGCGAATCGCCCTCAGCAATCTTGTGCAAAACAATCACGTAAAAATATTAAAATTTCGGCGAGCTATTTGAAAAGAACGCCCCCATAGACTTTGCATTATCATCTGGGTCTTTTTCTGTGCCTAGCGTTGCGCCTTAAATAATCATCAATTTATTTACATTTTGAAGTATGAATGCATATATTATCAATGTTATAATTAATATATTATCCTCTAAAAATTTGCATGTTAGCAATTCGCATTATTATTAATTAAAAAAAGGAACTGGGCGCGTCCCATTCATCCCTTTTCTGGCATGTCCCATTCCTCGCCACTTCCTTGTTTGTGTTAAACTTCTTGTTCAAACAAAAATGCTGCTTTAGGCTTAGTTTAAATTATGGATAATATACAGTATAATGTTCCATAAATAGGGAAACTATTACATTTATACATAAACAAGCCTTTAATATATTGAGAGCAAATAAATCAAATTTAAATTGGACTTTTGAAATAATTTTTTCTTTTATACATTTGCAAGCCTATGCATATAAATATTTTTTGTAAACTGAAGAATGGATTACCACTGCTTCATCTTGTATGCGATCGATGAAATGTTTAGAATAATGCACAAAGAGAAAAACCTAAAGTCCCATTCCACCCAACTTTCCCCCATATAGCAAAAAGGGAAATAAAGAATTAGCCAGTTCCCTAAATCTCCTGATATACACTTTATGGCCAGAGATGACCGTCCACTTGCGATTTTAGACATTTTGTTAAATATCTAGAAAAGGTATGAGGAATTATCCTGAAAATCTTAGTGTATAAATATAATACACTACCTGGTCATTGATTATCGTCCACTTGCGATTTTAGACATTTTGCAAAATATCTAGAAAAATACATGAGGAATTATCCTGAAACTCTCAGTGTATAAACAATATAGTACAGGTCATCTATTTCCGTGAAGATTTTTTCCAGAAACTTTATAGGGGACCGTCAACAAACTAAAAAATGTATGAATATCTTTTGGATAACCTTGTCAAAACTAATGCATCAAAAGCGCTCAAACTGTAGAATGTGATTAAGTGGCTTATTGTTATAAACTGTGCTCATTTTTATGTTGATGGCATGTATACTCGTAGAGCAATGAAGGTTTTTATAAAATACTCCCAAACTTTTCCAAGATTTTTGCTTATAATTTGAGTTCTTAATATAAAATAATAATATTTTCTGAAAATGTGACAAACAACATTGCACATAATACCCTGTAACCAGAATTAAAAAATAATAAAAATTTTATGAAAAATGAGTAGGTTTACTAAAAATTTTTTCACTGCGCATGCGTGAACGATATCAAAATTTCATTTGCATATTATGTTAGTTAAATGTATAGAGCAACTTTTGTGAAAGTTGCAAAATCATAGCTTGAAAATTCCGAAAATAATCGTCAATAGAATCACTTAAAAATCCGTTATTTTCAAAATGAAGCAAAAACAAGAAGGGCTGTATCCATATATTCATTGATTAGTGTCAATATAGAATACACAATACGGAACTTACTAGTACATTTGGATACAATCCCTCATTTTTTTTGTTTCATTTTGGGAACAATGGATTTTCAACTTATTATATTAACGATTATTTTTTAGAATTTTCAAGCTATGATTTTGCGACTTTCACAAATGTTGCTCTATACATTTAGCTAACATAATATGCAAATGAAATTTTGATATCGTTGACGCATGCGCAGTAAAAAATTATTTAGTAAACCTACTCATCTTTCATATAATTTTTATTATTTTTTAATTTTGATTACAGGGTATTATGTGCAATGTTGTTTGTCAGATTTTCAGGAAATATTATTATTTTATATCAAGAACTCTGCAAATTAAAAACAAACATCTTGGAAAAATTGGGAGTATTTTTATAAAAACCTTAATTTCTCTACGAGTATACATGCTATCGACATAAAAATGAACACAGTTTATAACAATAAGCCACTTAATCACAATCTACAGTTTGAGCGCTTCTGCTGCATTAGTTTTGACAGGGTTATCCAAACGATATTCATCATTTTTTAATTTGTTGACGGTCTCCTATAAGGTTTCTGGAAAAAATCTTCACGGAAATATATGACCTGTACTATTATGTGTATACACTGAAATTTTCAGGATAATTCCTCATGTATTTTTTTAGATATTTAACAAAATGTCTAAAATCGCAAGTGGACGATAATCAATGGCCAGGTAGTGTAGTACAAGTCATATGTTTCCCTGAAGGTTTTATTCCGAAACTCCAACAGGAGACCGTCAACAAATTAAAAAAGAATGAATACCTTTTGGATACCCTGTCAAAACTAATGTAGCAAAAGCGCGCAAACTGTAGATTAGGATTAAGTGGCTTATTGTAATAAACTGTGTTCATTTTTATGTCGATAGCATGTATACTCGTAGAAAAATTATGGTTTTATACGAATCCGAAAAACAGTCTCAAGTTTACCCAAGATTTTTGCTTATAATTTGAAGAGTTCTTAATATAAAGTAACATTCTTTTCAGAAAATGTGACAAACAACATTGCACACAATACCCTGTAATCAGAATTAAAAAATAATAAAAATTGTTCGAATATTGAGTAGGTTTACTAAATAATTTTTCACACCGCATGCGTCAAAGATATCAAAATTTCATTTGCATATTATGTTAGCCAAATGTATAGAGCAACTTTTGTAAAAGTCGCAAAATCACATCTTGAAAATATTGAAAATAATCGTCAATAGAATACGTTGAAAATTCGTTATTCCCAAAATTAAGGAAAAACACGAGGGGCTGTATCCATATATTCATTGATTAGTGTCAATATAGGATACATAATAGGGGCGTGCTAATAAATTTGAATAAAATTCCTCATTTTTTTTATTATTATTACTGGTATGGAATACCTGTACATGTTAGGGAAATTCGTTGCTAATCTGGAATAGACACTTTGTTGCAAGATATGTTTTGTAAATATGGTTAATAATGTAAATAGTTTGTAACTCTTAATGATAATACAGGAAAAGAATATCTGAATGACAAGTATGAGTTGGTCATGTAATTTTCTCGTGCTGTCCGAAAATAGGCAATAAAGAGGAAAGTGCCCAGTTAAACTGATGGCATTGAGCTCGCAGGCTATACATACAACTGTATATTATACTCTTATTTCAAAGAATAATGCCCTTCCAAAAATAAAAGAAATCAACTGTAAGTTATTGGACAGTGGATTAACTGCCATCCCTCTTTATACTTAACCAATGAGCCCCTAAAACTAATCAGGGAAGTGCCTTATCACAGTGAACCTATTAACAAAATTTGAAGAAAGTGTGATAATTCTGCTTGATTTCTGCATATTTATATAAATTAAAGAGGGTAGCACTCTCTTCTCCCCCCCCTTCATATTTAACAAATGAACCTCTAATGCTAATCAGTGAAGAACCTTATCAGAATGAACCTACATATAAAATTTGAAGCAAATCTGATATTTATATAAAGAGTTATCATGTTACATACAGAACCTGCGGGCACTTTAGCTGTCAGGCTTTGATAGCCTTGTGAGTTATAATTTAAATTTTATTTAAATTTTATTCTTTCTTTTTTTGTTCATCTACCATTTTTGCTGTACTTTGATGATACATTTTAATTGGACTGTCTTGTTGTGTGTTTTCCTTAATGTGTTATTATTATTATTTCAGATAGTGAACTTACATTTATATTACTTACATTACCATGCTTGATACAAGAAAAGTTTCCGACTCTTTATCATGAAGAAGGTGCAGAAATTTCTGTGTGTCAACCTGTTACTGTGCTCCTCAACTCAAGCAACTTGTTAAATTACTCATGCTATGTATTAATTTTATATAAACAGTTAATTACAAAAACTGATAATTTTATAAGCTTAGTTACTTTGTGGTATGCATTATTTTGGTTGTTTAACGTTAACTATAGCAAAAGCCAATTTAAATTTTTATCATTTTTATTAGATAGTTATGTCTTCAAAATTTTCTCAGTGGCATCAGTTCCACATAGTGTTACGTCTTTGTTTAATAATATTTAATACATTCTTGGTGTTTACAATAAAAAGATTATTTGAACTAAAAGGTTGTTTTTTTAATTCAGTGTTTTATTCCTTTCATTATAATTACTCTTTGGATTAAAATTTCAGATGCAATAAGTCAAAATACAAAAACAATTTGACAGAAAGTGTTTTGATGTGGATACAGGACTAGAAATCAGCAGTCGTTAGTCGTCAAATGAAACTAAATTATAGAAAAATTATTCCTAGTCGTCAAATCTTGATAGCTAGCTTTCTTTAACTTTAATTTTTGTTTAGCAAATGCTTTCATTTGTATTTAAGCATATATCACCCCCCCCCCTCTGCACCATGACATCAGCACGTGTCTTAAGAATTTTGAACCTTTCAATAACCTCTAAGTTAACTTCACTTTCACCAATGACTGATAAAACTGGTCCTTGGATATTACACCCCTGTAAACAAGATTTTCTTTTATTATGAGATATTTCTGCATCCTTATATGTTCTTAAAATAAGAAACTGTATTAAAATTGTTTTAAAATTTTTGTATTCCCTTCCTCAAACAAACAAAAAAAAAATATGTGTGATTTGAAATGTTTTAAATGCCACACCATAATTGGCAACCGAAGATTCATTTATTTGCTAACTTTTTATTTTCTGATGTGCTGTTAGTCTCAGATTTTTTAAAAATTAGCTTATCCCTAGTTATATCTAAAGCTCATATTTTCTCTTTGTGGACATATTTGCTTGATTATCTGTTTTGTATGCATATTAGCTTTATAAAAAAATAAGTTTTTCCAGAATCCAAATATTTTAGTTTAATCAGGTATCATACTTATGGAAAGTCAGTTTTTATTTTGTTTAGTAAAAAAAAAGTGTTTAATAGACAAAGTTTCCTCCCCACTTCCCTTCAATACATTAAAATTAAATATGCAATGCAATGTTATTACTATTAACATGGTTGTGAAAAGAAATAAGAAAATATGAAATGCAGTTGGCACATCGAAAAAAAAATTGTAGTCATTATTTTGACACCTTACATACAGTTCTTAATTTCTAATCCTGTGTGGATATATGCTATAAAATATGGATTTGCATAAGTTCACTATAAAGGTAAGTACTACATATATTGTAAAAATGATTTTTTTTTACTCAATTTCACCTGTGATTTTACCACAACTATAAAATGAACTTATTTTCTATAATTCATTTCATAGCTTGATGGCTAACTTTCTGGAAGAATTTTAAAGAATATGAAGTATTCTTATTAATTTAAAAGTTACACAGCATTTATTACATATTCTTTTCTAATTTGTGTTTTACATTTTTTTTAATTAGATACAGCAGGGTAGCTGAAAAAATATTGGTGCGTTGTTTGACATTGATACTTCACAACTAAAATCTGAGAAATGTATATTTTAAAATTTTGTAGCATTTCTTCTATTATATGAAAATCTTAATCCTCCGAAAAGTTCACAACCGTCAAAATGATCAGCAACTAATATGTTCAACGAAGTCTTCGCCTCATGGAAGCAAAATAAATTTAATGGAACTTCCAGCAGTATTGGGACCTTCACATGGAGCAAAAACAACATTGACCTTCAACACCCATCTGCGTGGATATTTAATAACAGGTGTATTGCCTTCGAACAATCAGATCTTAACTCACTTGACTTCTGTAGAAAAGCTAGAAATAGAAAATCCCCAGTTTGCATTGTATGTGATGCGAAATTATCAAGGCATAGAATGATTTAAAGCAGAATTATCTGCAGCGGACTGTCAATTCTGTGGCGTTCTTTCGTTTCTTCTTTTAATCTTTTTTAAGTTTCTTTTTTAAGTTTCTTTTTTAAGTTTTCTTTTTCTCGTTTAATCTTTCGTTTTCAAACTTGTGTAAAAAATTAATATCAAGCCAGTGAACAATTTGTTAATTTTTTGTAATTTCTTATATTTTTTTACTATTAAATTATGGCATATATTTTACAGGATATAGCATTTTTCTGTGTCCCCATACTTTTCAGTTGCCCTGTATACAAAATAATGAAAATACATGTCAAGAAATATACTATGTGTCAAAAAAGATGGTTACGGATTACTTCTGAAATTATAAGAAAATTATAAAAATATTCATATGAAGATAGATAATTCAGTTTGTACTTTCTCTTATTTTGGAGTCAAAAAACATCAAATTTTTATAATGTTCCTGCATCTAAAAATGCCCAATCACAAAAATAGTTACTGGCCCTTTCTTAAACATACCCAAAAAGTTTGATCCAAACATATGAGTTAGAGACAGTCAAAAATCATGATTTTACTATAACTTCAAAACATAAAATTGAAAATCAGGCTTCAAATTGCATGACAAAGTCACAATATTTGACTCTAACTCAGTGATTTTTAGAGGCAGAAAATAGGTGTAGATGTTGTGTAAATTTTGCGATTTATTCTAACAAAACCTTTTGGGTATGACTAACAATGCAATAGTGATGACTTATGATTGGTGATTTTGAAATGCAAAGACTGTATAAAAGTTAAAATTTTGAATTTTTCTTAAAATACTCTCCATGTAAATGAAAGTACAATTTGAATTCTCTGCCTTTCTATGATTATTTTTGTAATTCATATTATCCCTCTCTGAGTTACAAAAATATGCTACAACAATATTTCTTTGGACACCTGTTAATGAGTTTAAAAATATAATATTCCATCAATCTAAAAGAAAAAAAAAAGACTCAAAATATTGACTGATCATGATAATTTTCTCTGCAGAATTCAATTTAAAAATGGGTAAACACTTTGTATTTCATGATTCAAACAATACAATTTCTTGACAGGCAGGGTGGGGGGAGGGGGGTTGCAACTGTGGGCGATAGATTGTGGGTGCTATTTCTTGTAGGATGCCACAGGGCACACTGGATTAGTGTTTCATCCGTTCACCCTCTGGTGCACCCTGGATAAGTGGTATCATTATTCTACCCTGAGATGCCATTCTTTCACCCCTTAAGGTACCCTGGATGAGGGATGCCATTACTCTCCCCTCAGATGCGATCCTGTCACCCTCTGGGGCACCCTGGATAAGGGGTGTCATAACTCTCTCTTGAGGCGCCATCTTTTCATCCCCTGGGGCACCCTGGTTAAGGGGTGCCATTACTCTCCCTTGAGATGCCATCCTTTCACCTCCTGGGACACCCTGGATAAGGGGCGAGATTATTCTCCCCTGTGGTGCCATCGGTTCACCATATTGAACACTGTGGATAAGGGGTGCCATTATTCTTCCCTGAGGTGCCGTCCTTTCACCCCCTGAAACACCCTGGATTAGGGGTACCATGCTTTCACCCGAGTTAAAGGTGCCATTTTAGCTCCTCTAGGGGTGTCACCAGCGGGACAAGAATTTCACCCCTAAAAGGTGCAATGTGTCACCATTAGTTTTAGCAGTGTATGTTGTCGTCGGTCGGTGCCTTCTTCGCCTCTTAGCTGAAAAGCCTCATATCTAAAAATCTGATAACTACAATCTGAAATATTTGTCCTCACACTGTAAAAAAAAATCTGCAAAGGTACTAAACTTTTTCTAGGAAACTAGGATTCTTAGAACTTTTCCTGTAACGGTAACAGCAAAAATTCAAGTTTCAGAATCGATTACATGAATGTTTCTTGTTATCGTTACATGAAAAATTCTTGGAATCCCAGCTTCCTAGAAAAGGTTTAGTATCTTTGCAGATTTTTTTACAGTGCAGGTAGACATTCAAAATCGGTTTGATTCGATGCCTCATCATATAGAAGCACTTAAGATATCGTGTGATGGCTTCATCAAATACTGATTTGCGACATGTATGTGAGGTTGTAGTTTCAAGTCTCAAAACCCGGTCATGGGTGCAAGTTCGAAGTAAAATCGAAAGTGCCATCGAAGTCATGCCGCATCGCACACTGCAAAAAAAAAAAAAAAAATCTGCAAAGGTACTAAACCTTTTCTAGGAAACTGGGATTCCAAGAGCTTTTCCTGTAACAGTAACAGCAAAATTTCAAGTTTCAGAATCGATTACATAAATTTTACCTGATATCGTTACATGAAAAGTTCTTGGAATCCCAGTTTCCTAGAAAATGTTTAGTACCTTCACAGATTTTTTTTTACAGTGCAGATTCCCCTTCCCCCCTTCTTAAATCTGTAAATAGTGCAATGTGTTGTTAATCTAGACGCATTAAATACTTGTTATTATCCAGTTAATACTTGTTATTATAATAATGCCTTATTCCTCCATTATATGTATAATTGTTTTTTTTGTAAATTTAATCGTTATTTGTATCGTTATTTGAAAAATAAATTTCATTCAATTCTAATAATACCTTCGTGATGTTGCAATATTCACAAGCACGAGATTTTTACAAACACATGAAAATTATTGCGTTACATAAATTATACGTTTCATGAAAATTTTGGAAATAAATTTGTCTGGCATGCTACAGTAATTCTTATCTGTTGAATTGCTAAAGTGTATTCTACATCTGTAAACAACTTTACAAGAATTTCTACTGAATAAATAAAATCATTTGTTCTTTATAGCGAAAAGAAAACTTCCTGTTTTTAGTAGAAAAATGTGCCACAGGAAACATTTTTTCATACAACAAAATTCTTCGCTGTTTTATCTACTCTCAACATGGATCAGATATTTTACTTTTGATGTTTTTGCTATGGGACGAAAAAAATTGCCAGGAAATACTTCAGACTCAAAAATTCTTGTAGTGTATATCAAGATTTCTTCTTTTTAACTGCTTAAACAAACAAATATTTAAATTTCTCAGATTGAAATGAAGGCTATCAACATTAACTAATATTGCTCGGTAGATATTTAAACATATTTTCGGAATTAAAAATATTAAAGTTTGGAACACTTTTCAAACTATTGGTTTTGTATATTATACACTGTAAATACACGAATAAAAGTATAAATAATTGAAAAAAAAAATACATTATGCACATATATCTTATATTAGTGTTCAATGTGTGTTATCTGAAATACTATAGAAAGCTACATAAAATATTGGTTTCAGTATAATATTAATCTATTTCAAAATATCCAAACATTTTCCCTGGAAAAAGTATTCATAAGAAATCGTTTGTTAATGCAAACGAAATTCATTCACTTTTTTTTTTGTATTGAAAGAAAACGGCCTGTTTCAGGTGACAGAAAAATATCTTTATATAAAAACAACCATAAAACATATTTCTTCACTTTTTATCAACTGACAACATGAATAAGGTATTTCTATAAAGTTTTTTACTAACGTTAGAGCAATATTTGTAAGGAAATATTTTGATTTTCTAAGAACTGTTACGACATATAATCTTTAACCGTTAACGACCTGAGCATGTTTTACATTTCCTTAAATTCTTTTGCGCCATTTATTTCAAATTGTAAGTTCTGATTTATTAATTGCTGGATAATCAGTGATTAGATATTCGAAAAAAACTTTTATTAAAATACTGTTGATTAAATTCAAGGATTTGGTACGCCCTAACTTGATCGCACAACTGTCACAAGTAATGAAGGTTTAACATCTCATTATATTTTATTTCATTGTAAAGTTAAATAACTATTAAGATTAAAATATTTGAACTCGCTCTATCAATATTAAAATTATAAAATTCGACACGATATTTTATTTACATATTATAAGTTTAGTAGTTAAAAATGTTGGTTTTTAAATATATATATATATACATTAGAATGTTGTTTTACAGATCAAGTTAATGAAATTGTGAAGTTAAAACTTAAAAAATAAAAAACCTGAATTTAAATGCTGTTTAGGATCACTTGTGTATCAAATCTTCAAATGTGCCCAAGAATAATGAATATGAATGTCTTTATTTTTTTTCAGGCATAATTTTTTGCTTATACACTGAAACTTCCAAATAAGGGACACTCGGAATAAGGGACACCTCTATTTAAAGGACAAAACTTCCGATCCCAGTCCCTTGGTACAGTACGTGTAATGTATTTACCTCTGAATAAGGGGCACTCGATTTAAAGGACACTTGAAAATAAGATTAAAGTGGATGATTTTTGCAATTCAGATAATGTTAGTCTGTGATAAAAATGAAAATAATAATTTATGTGAACGTATCAACATGACAAACAGTCATGTTGATAGAAAAGAATACAACACAATTGACGAGCATTTATTTACCCACAATTCTAATTCGACTTCAGTGCGTTTATCGCCATGTATAATGCTAAAAATTGTGAGAATGATTCTGAAAAGAGAGAATAAAAAAAATGTGAAATAAAGAACTTTACAGATGTTTAAAGTAGGCTGTTCTCAACTCCAAAAGGATAACCTTTATGAAATAAGTTTTAGTTTATTTTTATTCAGAAATGCATGAATCTAGCAGACGTTGTTGTTCAGAAACTATGTAATCAGACTCAGTGGGTAATTTATTCAAAACTTAAAAACACAGTTCGATTCCAAATCGCTTCCATAGTCTGGCGTAGCAGTTTCCGTTAAAAATGAATTTATAAATGCGTCAAAATGTTTTCTACTTACTGAGCAGAGTAGTTGAGACATTTGTTGCCTTAAAATGAGCAAAGAAGTTGAATACTTTTTGAAAATACTGCTGATGATGAAGAACTAAAATTTTTAAGAATGATAAATGAACACTTGAAAAGTTTCTAGTGGAAAATTAAAATTTGCAAAACAATCACTTTTGATTCCTTACTTCAACTAAAATTCTTTGAAATGTTTTTATACTTTTTGCATGCATACAGTTAGCATGAAAAATGCAAACCAATAACTCAACAAATCATTTAATGATCTATTAATCAATTGAAAATTGTAATTAATTCATCGTCTGTGTTTGATTAATATAATTTATAGACTTTGAATACATTTAAAGTTCATATTTAATGTTTTGTTATTTTTATATCCTTCTGGACGACTAATTAAAAAAAATAACGAAAATTCCAAATAAGGGACAAAAGTTTTGGTCCCATAGGTGTCCCTTATTTGGAGGTTTCACTGTATTTTTATTTCATTTATTTAAAAACACGGTGATATTTAAAAGATGACTATCTAAAAAATTCTAGAAGAAATATTTTCCGCGTTTTTATTCTACTCTCTTCATGTATATATGTAAAAAATAGAATACACACATGCAAAATGGAATAAAAACATATTTCTGTTAAATAGCAAATGTATTTCAGTAAACAAAAATTATAGGTTCCAAACTCTTATTTTCATTCATTAAGTCATTCATTTTGTGAAGAAGTTATTTACCAAATCGATTTATTAGATTTATCTTGATGCAAAACTACTGAAATCGAATGCTTACTCAATGGAGATGTACAAATAAAAAAGTAAAAAAAAATCTCAAATTCTCAATTTATGTGAAAAATGTTCTGTGAATATAATTAAAAAAACAATCTTCAATAAGAGTATTTTTCTGACAAAAAGTAAATATTACCACGGTTGATAAATTTCGTATGAGAGAAAAACATATTTGCACTAACGACATAAATAATAAGTAAGAAAAATATCTTTTATACAAATAATGACTTTTGAAGTTTTTCTTTTTTTACTTTTTCGTTTTCATTTTTCAAAGACGTTTCATAAAGAAGGTGCAATTTTATTGAAAGATGTTTATGATGGTAATTAAAGGGGGAATTTGCAGGACGATATCTTTCAATGCACTGTATGTGTCAGTTACAGATTTAAGATATTATTTGAAAAAAATTGGAAAAAAAGTTAAGTATCATTAATGTTAGCTAAAAGAATGTAAAAAGATTAATCGTAATATTACTATATGAATGATTTTTTGACTAATGTCACGAAAGGTTTTTAAGGTCTTTTGTTATTATAGAAAAGTTGAAATTTTTTAACCTAGGAATGTGGGATATGATTTATATCACTTAAAATAAACCCAAAAATCTACAATAACAACAGATTTTTTAAAGTAAAGATTTTAAAAGTAAAAGATTTTTTATTTTAGTAAAAGATTTCTTTTTTAATATATATATGTGAAGAAAATATTTTATTAATTTTCATATAATTTTGTAGTTTCTGGTTTCAATCAGTTACGTTTTAATATTAAATGCAAAAATACATGGTCCCTGAAAAAGTTAACTTACTATTGATGATTTATTCTGCCATATTTGTAAGCAATAATTAATATTGTTAATCTAATATCGAGAAAATATGTTGTGTATTTATTTTATTTAATGTATGTGCATTCCAAACTTTCTGGTTTGTTAAAAAAGGTCTTTTTTTGATGATCACATAGTAAATTTCACTAGGATCGAAAACGTTTACTTTTCTGCACAGTTTCTTGTCTCGCCTTTATTTTTAAAGGTTCTAATTTTTTAAAAATTTATAGATCAATACAAAATTTGTATTTACTGGTAAGATACAAAATATGAATTTTTGTTTTTATAATAGTTGTCGAAGCGTGTATAGTTTTTATAGGGTTACATCATAAATTTTAACTCTTTGTCACTCAATGGCTGCATTTTCGAGAGTGTTTATTCATACTAAATCATTTAAGCATGTTGAAAAAAATATATATGACATAAAAAAATATTGAATAAAAGATACTTTTTTCGGAGCTGCTGTAAGCGGAAAATTACATACTTCTCATAAATATTGTCAATTTTCTAGAAGAAAATTGTAATGCATATGACTACATAATTGTTATAATTGCATCTGCAGTGTTTTTTTTTTAATTTCGCTAAATGTACGATGTTCTGTTTAGCTATAACGTATTTTAAATCATGTATTAAATATTCAATATTTTCATGCGTAATATTTTTATGTGTTGCTGAAAATTAATTAAAATTGAATATTTTTATTGTTTGAGTTATTTTATTGGGAAATATAACACTCATGCACTCAAGAATTTTTAACCCGTTATCTTTAATTTTTTAGAAGGTATGTGCACTCTGATGCATAGTAATTACGAAAACAAATAAAACAAAAATGAAAAAGGAAAACATTTGTCAAGCATAGATTATGAAGAACATTCCAACACATTCAGAATAATGTAACAAAACTGCATCTTATAAAACCTTAAACCATATAAAACAATCAAAATCAACAATCATATAAAATGTTAAATCATAAAAATTATTATCTCATTTCCTCATGTGAAAGTGTATAACGTATTTCAAAACCGAATTTCAGCTGTTTTCATCTACGATCGGAAAATTATCCGAATTTTTTAGCAGTCCTGTATATGATATAGAGAATAGTATACATTAACAAAACTCATTCAAAAACTTAGTTCATTAAGAGTTACATATATTTCAGTTGAAAATTTGCCATCAACAATTTCTTCTAATAAGCAGAATGGTTTAAGGATACTTTTAAGCAGCCTTGTATATGAGGCATAGTATTTATACATAAAGAATAATATGCAAAAAAACTAATTAAATTTAAAAGCGCATACTACATTTTAAAACGTATTCTTCAGCAATTATTATGCAAATTTAATACTGTAACTAATTTCCTTTGTGTCCCTGTAAATTAATAAAAGAAATGCTATGAATGCTCTGTTTTAAGGTGATCCTATTGAAATTCAGAAATTTATATCAGTTTCAATACATTTCATACCATAATGTGACCCTAAATAAGTTTCATCAATTGCATGAAAATGCGAGTATATTTACGGGAGTTGGAGCGTGATCAGACGGACAGACAAACCGAATGCGTAAACCCTTTTCAACTTTGTTGAAAAGTGGTAAAAAATTTGTTTTACTTAATTAAGCTTTCTTAATTAATTAAATATTTTTCATCAGTCTGTTTTGTTTAATGTAACAAGTAATCCGTAACAATCCAAAAATTTTATTCGAATTTCGTTAATTAGTTACTTTTTAAAAAGGTAAAGAAGTAGAATAAGTTTTTTAGTATTTTTGGTCGGTTGAAAGGGGAATTATCCCCCTTAATCCATAGTCTATTATCTTGGTTCTCCCAAAAATTCGAGTTGAACTTTTATTTCAACATTGTAAACAATTTATATCCATAAATAACCTTTTACTGCTAATGTTTATTAGATTTTCTGATTGCAGAATAGCGAAAATGCAATTAAATAATCGTATTATTAAAAGATATAAAAAACTAAGTGAAAAGTGTCGAAAGTTTTATGATTTATATATTATTTCTAAAAACTTCAGCGAAAATAATTTAAAGGAAAAATCTTGAACTCGACTATTGTTATGAAAACATCAAAGATATTATCATGCATGATAAACTTTGCAAAGATCAAAGAGGGGAATATATGACAGAAACTAATTTCACTTGAACTTTTCACATTTGAATTTTCACTTTTTCACTTTTGCATTATACTTAAAGTGCAAAAACTTTTTTTCCCAAATGATTTATTGAAATAATTCCTAGCTTAAAAAAAAAATTCTTAGTTTTAATTTTTAAAAAAATTAAATCCACTTTTACTTATTTTAACAAATAAAGTGTGGTGTCGAAATTACAATAGAATGGAGACCAATTACATTATAGATGATGCGATCAAAAATGATTCGGAATAAGTTTAGTACAATCCGTTAATCCCACAATGTTCTTTTTGAACAAGCAATTTTACTTAGTATATTCTAAATAAAAAGGAATGACAATTCACTCCGGAGCAGTGAATAGTCAATCTATCGCAGAATCAAAATATTCACAACTTCTTGAGGGTGACTATCCACTCTGAGCAAAAGTGTAATTGTTTACTCATTGAAAGTGTGAATATTCACTCTTGCGAAATTAATATTCACGCTGAACAGGGGTGATAGAACAGTTTTTTGGAGGAGTGAATGTTGAATAAGTTTTCTAGTATTTTTGGCTGATTGAAGGAGAATTGACCGTATAGTCCATGGTCGGTTTCCTGTTTTTCCCAAAAGTTCTATTTATACCTTTATCTTCACATTGTAAATACAGTCAACTCTCGTTAATTCGAAATCGGATAATTCAAATCTTCGCTTAATTCGAACTAAACATGAAGTCCCGAAATTTTCAATGGCAGAATAATGTTAAAAACAGCAGAATAATGTTCATTTTTCTTTTTTTTTATCACGGATTTCAGATCATTTGAATAAGATCCTTTCTTTGATTTTTGTGAAAATTGTTCCGAACGAGTGTACACATAATCCAATGCATTTAATATCCACATTCTCAGGGCTCTGTCTGTCCATCAGTGACTCCTCAAATTTTTCTTCCATTGTGCTTGTTTCTAATCACTTAATTAGTTTATGTATTTATATATTCTAATTTATTATTAAGTCATATTCTAATGATAACAGACGAAATATGTTTAAAAAACACTATAACATTAATTACTTTGTAACAGTACCTTATTAAGCAAGTTTTTATTTCATATCTTCCATAATTCGAACTTCGGATAATTCGAACATTTCTTGTGGTCCTGACGAGTTCGAATTAACGAGAGTCGACTGTAGTTTATATCCATAAGTAACCTCGTACTGCCAAGAAATTTTTTGAATCCAAAATAGCAAAAATCCAATTAAATGATTGTATCATTAAATGATATAAATAACAAAGTAAAAAGTGTGAAAAGTCTTATGATTTATATTTTCTTTTAAAAACTTCAAAACTTCACCAGAAATATTTTAAAGAAAAAATCTTGAAGGCGACTTTTTCAACAAAGATATTTTCATGCATGATAAACTTTGCAAAGATCAAAGAGGGGAATATATGATAGAAATTAACTTCACTTGAACTTTTCACATTTTACTTTTTTGATTTTGCATTATACATAAAGTGCAAAAACATTTTTTTTCTCAATTGATTTATTGAAAAATAATATCTAGTTTTTTAAAATAATTTTTTTTTCGTTTTATTTATTTATTTTTTATTAAATCCGCTTTTACTTATTTTAACAAATAAATTGTTGTGTTAAAATTACAACAGAATAGTGACAAATTAAAAATAGATAAAAAAAGATCCGGAATAAGTATAGTACAATCCGTTAGTCACACAATATCCTTTTTGAACAAGAAATTTTACTTAGTATTCTCTAAATAAAAAAGAACTAAAAATTCACTCTGGAGTACTGAATGGACACTCTATCGCGGAATCATATTCTTCAACTTTTTAAGTGTGACTATCCACTCTGAGCAAAAGTGTAATTGAAAGTGTGAAAACTCACTGTTGCGAAGTGAATAATCACTCTTTCGGCGGAGTGAATATTAATTTTTTATGCAGTAATTTTTTTTTTTTTTATGTTGGTCATGGACATTTTAAAATAATCACATATTATAGAGCATGCAATAAAGTGAATACAAGGGTGGTAAATACAGAAATAAAATACTTTAATTGACTTAATTTATATAATTTATAATTTATAACATTAATTGAACTTTTGAAGAAAAACCTATTTAAAGTTATATGAAAATAAATTAGATTATTGACAGAAATAAATTAAATATTTTATTCCAATCTTATCCCTTGTATTTGCTTTCATTGATGTCCCTATAAATATATGATGGTTTTAAAATGCGCATAAGGGCAAGTAATTAGTCGAAATCTTAATTGGTCAAAATTATCATTTATCTTTCCAGATGCCCCTTAAGTTGTATCTATTATTTTAATACTCCCCGTAATATACAACATTTATGTTCTATTTTTATTTGTCATTCGAATTTTATTGCTGAAAAATGGATATTAATGTGACGCTTATTTATAAAACGACATGATAAGCTTGATAATCATCGACAAAATGAATTTTTTCCGTGTGTATTGTATTTTATGAATATGAACTGAAATGATTTTTCATGTTTTATAGGAAAAAAATTTATCTAGGAAATAGAAAAAAGAAAGAAATTTATGTATAAAAATGGCTACATATGTACTGTTATTGTTTAAAAAACATTTTTAATCTAAAAAGTGTTTATTTATTTCTTTAAAATGTATTCCATCTTATAGAAGGATTACTACGAACTTATATATATATATATATATATATATATATATATATATATATATACTAAAGCAATAATTTTATCCATAAACACCGGGAAAGAAACAAGCTTTGTTTCAATGTTTAAATATCACGTTATTCTTCTTTTTTTAATTTTTTTTTCTGGTCAATTATTAAGTTCGTAATAAACGTAAAAAGAATTACATTAGAAGGATATTTAATAACTTATTCAGAATGTCTCTAATTAAATGTTTGATTAAAATCATAAACAGAAAAAGATGCTTACATATAATTATTATTATAATATATATATTTGAAAACCTTAAAAATAATAATTAATATTTTATAACTGTACTATTAAACAACTACAAACTGCAATAGATGAATTAAATGCATTAGTAGATTTAACAATTTCTCAAAAATCTTGTCATGTGTTATAAGAAATTCCTATTTTTTGTAAATTTGGCAAAATTTCAATCTGAAAATATTATCATATTATGAAATATTAGTATGAAGATTTAGATTTTAAATAATAATTTAAAACTTGATTAGTTATAAAAAATATCTTTCCAAAACTTCAGAAATGTAATATGCTAGAAGACATTTTCTTAATATGCTAATATTTTCAAACTGAAATCGTTTATTAATATTATAATAATCGAATATCATACTTAAAACCCAAATAAAAATGATAATAAATTTTGTTCGTGTAAATAATCTGAAAGCAGTAAAAAACCGAAACAAATCCAAGAGTACAAATTACTGTCTCAACAATTGTCAATCTCAAGTAAATGCAAATTATCGCTTATACCCTACTATGTATGGAATGAAATGTATCAGTCTTTGTGTCAGCATTTTGTTTTCGAGCAGATAGCGGATAGCAGATGGCAGATAAAGATACTTTACTCGACATAAACCGAATGGGAAAAAATCGCTTCTGAAAGCAAATCGTCATCAATGTTTTTCTGTATAAGGTAAAACTATTTAATTCATGGTCATAAAATTCAAGAACTACTGGAATAAAAGATAAAAAATAAATAAGACTTACCGTTACGTTTGATAAATAATCCTTTTAAGAAAATCCTTATACTGTAACCTCTTCGATACTGATTATTAATGCTGCATTATTAAACATTATTGAAATATTTGTTCTCCAAGATGATTTCAGAGCAAGAGCTTTAAACTGTTTGGATTATTTCGAATCATAGAAATTGAAAAATAACATTCTAGGATTGAAATTGAATTACGTTTCAATATTATTAATAAAAAATTAAAAGAATGAATGTCGAACGACGTGATGAATCCTAAAAGGGCGGACATGTTTCTGTTTTCTCAGAAATAAATAAATAAATAAATAAATAAATAAATGAAATAAAATGAAATAAAGTAAAATAAAATAATAAAACGACGCTTCTAATTGGCTGAGAAGTAATACAAACATAAGTCACTCTTTCAGAGGAGTAACTACTGACTTTTGAAGAAAAGCAAGTTTTAGTACCAAAAAACCGTAATTTTCCAAGTTACATTATAAAATGAAGTTTTTGTAAATTGAGAAATGACATATTATGCTACTTTTCATTATTTTACTCCATATATTGATACAAAGTTTAACAATTTTTTTAAAAAGTGTATAAAATCAGCATTTCATTCTCATCAGCGGAATGAGATATTTCGCTCTTTTCAAAGAAATGACATGCTTCACTCTGGGCAATGGAGTGAAATATCTCATTCCTTTGGATATTCCATTTTTTAGGGATTGCATTTTTATTAAGTTGACTCCATAAAGAGTGTAAATGTGTGTCACTCTACCAAAGATTGAGTTTTATGATTACAGTTTTAGTGAGTAAGTGAATCTAAAAAGTGCTGAACAGTAGTCCAAGCAAAATTGAGAGGTTTCTTAGTTGTAATCAACTTAACACCCTATCTATTGTTTGAATGTCAACAATATGTTTGAATGTTGTAAAATTGTGAGACATTGGGAAAGAGAAAAAGTAGTTTAACATTACTTAAAAAGAAAATGATGATAAAAATATAATAAGGCTTTGAAATTTTATAATTGGGTTTTGTCGCCAGTATTTCGGTGCTCTTTCATATAAATGGCAAAAAATGTAAAATCAAAAAGTTAAAAATTTATAAAAGGTATAAAACATGAAGTTGATATTTAATTCAAGGAAGTTAGTAAGTATAACAGTAATATGAGAAATCATAAAATTAATTTATAGTATAGCTGCAGTTAGAAAACTACTATTTTATAAAGAACAAAATGTAAAAAAAATTTAAAGTTAGAAGTTGTTGAGAAACGGCACCCATTAAGGTAGGGGAAGAAAAGCTGCAAATGAGATATCAAAAGCAACGTTAACAAAAAATAATCTAATCAGGGCAACATTTTTTGGATGGGGTATATTTTAGGATTTTTTTTCTTTTAAGTTATATATATATATATATATATATATATATATATATATAAGAAATAGACAGAAACCAGTATAGATGTGGTGAGCACAAAACTCACTGAGTGTTCAAAATCATATATTAATTGGGGCGCTTGCGGTGGTACGAGGTCATTTGGTAGGTCATACATTTTGCTCTAAAAGTTCTTTCCAAGTCCATTGATACGCTTACGTAAAGTTGCGATATTTAGTTTCCTTATGACAGTACATTTGCGTCTTACAATATGGATATATTTGTTGCACAGGTGACTAACATTATCGTTGGAAGAGATGTAAGTAAAGCCCAGACCGTACCGGCGTAAGTTATAACAGATTGGATAGAGTCGTTGTAAAAGAGTTTACTATGTATTGATAAAGTTTTTCTGGCAAGAAGTATTTTCAGAGAAATGAAAGATTCAGCGATATATTCTCCATGATGAAATGAATAGACTTGCTCGCTGCTTGAATGCGATCGATGATGATCCCCCAGGTATTCAGCATCGTCTGATTATGCAATTTCAGTACTTTCAAAAATGTACCAAAATAGAATAATTTATATTTTTAAATATAGTTTCTGGTTCTAATTAGCTTTCTTTTATCCGCGGTTTACGCTAAACGCATTGTGAGCACATTTGGACGGAACACATATTTCTTTACAGTATGGGTAGAATAATTATCTGCTTTAATCTAAATAAAGGTGTTAATGTCTTGCTCTGATTAATAAAATAGTTTTCGTTTTAAATTCATACAATTAATTTATACTTATAAAAAAAGTAATCACTATCACTGTTTTTTAATTTAATGAAACAAGTAATTTTGATTATGTATGCCTTATAAAGCAGTACTGATTTATATTGTAGAAACATCCTCTAAAAATAAATCAAGTATGATTTTTAGTTTTTAAACATATGTTTAGAATATGAAGTTTTATCTCAATATTTTGAAATGAGAGATTTTAAATTTTTTACATTTGTTATTTCAGTTTTCGCATTAAATAAATTTTAAAATAAAATGCACTTTTAAATTTTACCAAAATAGCTAAAAAATGTTTACTAAAACCACAAATTTATTTATTTTGTTTATTATTTTTGGAGAATTTTATTGAAAATTATTGATATATTTATTTACTGCATGGAATTATTTTAAACAATAGTTTTACAAATTTTATTCTAAATACAATTTTAAAAGGCTGTAGTTTAATCGTATAGTTTTACACTTTTGCCAAAGCATTAGAAATTACATACAATATTTAAAAAACATTCTATTATCAACAACTATTGATAAGTAAAAATTATATAACGAAGCAAATACTTTCTTCTCAGTAGGAAAAAGAAGATTAGTTCATTTTTATTTTTTTCTACACTAATATTAATTTGCAAAATATTAGCTATTTTTGTTCTAATCGCAGTAAAACATATAGAAGGGATTACAGAAATTTGATTCTTTTTTTCAAAACAATTTTTTATATTTTAATAATTGAACCTGTTATAAAACATAATGTACCATTTTATTATTATATAATCAGTTATAAAAATAAAAATCCTACATAAGTGTACTATATAAGAAATTTGAAAGTTGATTGATTTTAATCACGAGAAAATAATTGGTCAAGGCTCCCAATATATGGGAGGATTGACCAACTTTTTTTTCTATTGAACCATTTTTTAATTGAAATAATATTGTTGGAAAAAAGATATAATAACTTTATGCTACATAGATTCATTATTATAAAAAAAATATTTGTGAAAATGTGGTGTCTAAACAACCTGTTTAGATGTATTTCAAGGCGAATGAGAAAAATTTAATTTTAAATGTCCACTTTTGTAACATTCTATCAAGAAAAACTTGTTGGCACATTCTTTGGTTTCAGCTCATTCTGTTCATCTTGTTAAAATTTGTCTATATACCTTCCTAAAATTTTTTGATTAATGTTATGTTACATTGTAGAGACATGGAAACTTTCTTAAAATTGCTACTTTCATCTTTTCTAATCTTTTTCATTCTGTCTATTTAACTACTTTGAGTACAACTTAAATGAAATAAAAGTTCCTAACAATTTTTACATTTGGAATTTTGTTATTTTTTATCTTGCTTCTATAGCATTTTTCCCATCTTCCTTTAGCCTTTTTTTAACATTCTCTTATCTATCACTCCATTTTAATGTCACTTTGCATAATAAATTTACATTATTTTAGAAATGCAACCATTAAAACTGTAATATGTACAGAGCATGTCTTTATTCTAAAAAAAGTAATTTACGCTGTCACTGCTGCTGATAATGAATTTTTTGTGATCTAGGGTATATCTTCTCTAAGAAAACCGCTGCACACAAAAATATGAAATTTGGTAGGATTACAGAGGAATGTTTGAGAAACACACTGATGCCTTCTGTTTTCAAATTTAAGAATTATTTTAAGAGATATTTAATGCTAAATTTGGTCAAAATTGTTCCATTAAAAAAATTTTTATAGGGTCTGTAAAACTGTAAGCAGGAATAAAAAAAATAGATCATTTTATACACTGGAAGTTTTCTGTGTACGGACTGTACAGTATTTATTGTTTTAATTTGATCCATTTTTCTTGGATTAATTTAAATTTTAAATTCAAATTTTCAGCATTTTGACATTTTTTACTTATTTTAGAAAGGCTATTATTTTACTCCGTTATCAAATGATCAAAGAGTAATATTTTCTACAAATTAAAAAATATATATATTTACACGTGACTGTCACAAGCAGGAAAAAATCTTTCAAATGAGAATTAAAACATTATGAATTAAAATCGGACAATATTGTAAATTATATCATAAAATTATATTTACATGTGAATATTAAAAGAGAAAGAAAATATTAAAAAAATGAATTCATTAAAATGCGTGAACCGCCGTAAATGAAAAAAATATATTCTTTTTAGCAATAAAAATATCTTCACTTGAATATCAAAGAGAGAAAGAAAACTTTAAATAATAAATAAATTCATTAATGTGGGCTAAAAGCATGTAAAAGAAATTACGTCATATTTTAAATGATCAAGTTGCATTGCAAAACAGTTAAAAAAAGTAGATGAGACATTTACTTCACATTTTGATATGTATTTTTAACTATTCATGTTAATTTTAAGACGGCACAAATAATATTTCTTTTCAAACAACAAAATATTTTTACAAGAACAAGGCAGAACCCTTTGAATTTCCACGAAAGAAAATGTTTAAAAAAGAAGTGTTTCACTGATTTTAATAAACCTACAAAATTAATTACAATAAGCTATTGTCTAGCTCCATAAGAAATGATATTTAATCTAAAGTTAATAAATACTATTTCTAAAAAACTCAGTTGTAGAAATTGTAAAAATTAAATCTTAATCGTGCATGTAAGCAGTAAAAAAATAATAAAGATCTGTTATTATAATGAAGTAATCAATTAAAGCTCTTATGCTAACATTCAAAAAAAAAAAAAAAGCTAAATTTATTCCACTTTGACTAAATGACAGAAT
Source organism: Maratus speculifer (assembly GCA_964019185.1). Lineage (NCBI taxonomy): Eukaryota > Metazoa > Arthropoda > Arachnida > Araneae > Salticidae > Maratus > Maratus speculifer. The sequence continues at coordinate 114,923,334 of OZ025295.1, read as the reverse complement.
TTTTTTCCCGTGAAATCTAAACCCGACACCATTTTTCACCGTATTAAAATTTAAACATGCACCTTTCATACCTGTATTCATCCTTTAAAAAAAATCGGTACTTTAATTTCATCATTTCAATTCAAAATATCAAGTCTCGATGCTATTAACTGAAACAGGTGCTAAATTATTTACATTCTTTTAAGTAGAAATGAAATTTTGTAAATGAAACCCAAATTCACCGTGTTTTGTAACAGACTCTTGACACAGTACGTACTTTAAAATTTTTTTCACTTTTAATGGCAACACAAAGATACAGTAATAAACTGTTTTGGGTTTTTCCCCATTTCTTTTAATAGACATAGAGTACCACGCTCAGAAAACAGTATTAAAACTACGAAAAAATTAATATTTCAAAATTAAATTAAGATACAGTTTTTAAATAAATTGCATTTAAAAGTTCTTTTTTTCTCTATACGACAGTATAAAAACTGAAAAGGTGCGATGTTTCGAACTTTCAAAATCTGCAGTAGCAATAATTGCAAAACCGAAATTGCATTTCATATTTCAAAGTGTTGCCATTCGCAAAATGACATATGCGTTACGAACAGATACGTTTGGTCTTTATAATATACATATAATAAAGAAAAAGAAAAATATAGTGAAAATTACATCAAACTTAAACTATACATTTAAAATACGTTACTTTTTTTTTACATCGCGGTTTAAAAAATACCGGGAGACCGAATGTCTCTACAACTCTGTGTATTCCACTGTTTAAGTGAACTTATTTAATTAAATATGTAAATAGCCAGTAAATGTTTATCAGCAGTTGATTAGACTTTCTCCCAATCAAAGGGAAATGGGTAGAAATCCGTTTACAGACATATCGCCACTTAATACAGATGTATTTATATAGTTAAAAATTTCGCGATCAAATTAGCGTGATTTTAGAGTTTCTGGTATCCCTAATGGGCTCGACTAGCGTAACTCGTAGGGGGTAGGGCTCCCTAGTAATTAAAAAAACTCCCAAAACAATAAAGAGAGCTTTAAACATAACCAACTCTCTCTAAAATTGATTTGGTCAAGCTCCTCTCATATCACTTTCTAAAAATAACACATGGTTAATTCTAGCCTAATTTACTGTACAGTAATTATGCCTGAAAACATGCGCAATATTTCTGCAATAACTAAAACCTACACTGAGAAATATTTGTGGTAACGTTACTCAGTAAAATTGGTGGCAGCATTGCTGCCTCCAATTTTATGGAGTATTTTAACCGTTAAAACTGGTGTAACATTGTCATTTTACACCAGTAATGTATGTTTAAATTACACCATTGCATATGTGAAAACAATTACTCCATGAAACTGGAGGCAGCATTTGCCACCATTTTTACACCAATTGTATGGAGTAACGTTTCCACAAATGTTTTACAGTGTACTTACTTTAATTTCTATGATGTATTTTATCTGATAAAATGTCTTTAAAAAATACACTTTTTAAGCTGAAATCACTTCATAATTGATTTTTCTACACCCTTTTCAACGATATGCATGAAATGAATGAAATCTGCTTGAAAATTTAAGTACCTTTGGTTGCCAACTATTGGAAAAACTCTGAAATTCTTTTCTATATGAAAACTAAAAGGATGCATCAACCCCGTCTTATGGTCAACCCACCGTAGTCTTTCCTACATTATCATGAGGGTCAAAGACCATTAAAATGATGAGAAAATATGCCTCTAGTGAAACATACAGATCATAAATATAATTACAGTATTGTCTATAACTATTACAGTATTGTTACAGTATTTTCATGCATGATAAGTATTTTTTCATTATATACTATTCATATGATTCATATATTCAGGTTTAATGACGATGAAATTATCATATATTTGTTGTTTTACTAAAATAATGCATGTTTATAATTACATGTCATTTTTAAAGTGGAAATTTGGTTCGATAATTTTATATGAACTTGTTTTGTTTTATTTAAAAGGCACCATCTTTTAAATACATCACATATAAATGTGAAGTTGTGACAGAGAAGCTGCAACATGTACCATCCTGATTTATGTTTCCCCAATTTTGTGCGTTGGTGACTCATGTAATAAACAGTCGTTGAAAAATTCAGTAGCTTTATTACATCTTCAAAAGGTGATTTATTACATCTTCTCAGGGATGAATGCTCCAAACTTAAATGGAATAACTTCAAACTATAAATGGAACTTCGCATAAATGGAAATGTATGAACGATCCTACATGCAGGGCAGAATTTCGATCGAAAACACGTCAATCTCGACACCACATGTTTACGCCGCCTCTCACAATCATATCTCACATTATCATTTAAGTTCGAATATATTGGACAGAGTGTCTGCATTTTAGCGCAAGATCACAATCGAGGTTGGCTGACTTCTATTCCCTAATCATATTCACTTAAAGCGGAAAACATCTTTTCGCACTTTCCAACGAAGTTGAAAAGTGTTCATGCATTCGGTTTGTCTGTCCGTCTAGCCATTTGCCCACGCTACAACTCCAGTAACGTAAATCTAAATCCATTTACGTAATTTTAAAATTGAAGGAATTAAATGTAGCTAATGATATTGTATGGATGCAAGTTGGTGCTCTCATATACTTCACGAGATCTGTTCGACAAGTGCTTCAACAACACTTTCATGATAGAATCATATCTCGTAAATTTGCAAAATCGGTGGCCATCGTGATACTCGACCTTAATCCAATGGATTTATGGCTCTTGGATTATTTAATTTCAAACATATATACATCAAATCCAAGACATTCAAACTAATTCAAATAAATTTATTTTTCTTTCTTCAACTTGCGTTGTCATTGATCCCTTACAATGGTCTATTATGAAAGCGTTTTACGCCGGCAATTTCCATCGTACGTGTATCATTCCAACACCATTTATGATTTTTCAAAGGAAGAAAAAATGGATTTTCCTACCTGAAAATTTCGAAATCTCTTCACTGTAACTGTTACCGTAACTGTGAGAGTTTTATTGTTTTAAATTGTCTCGATATCGAGCGCATACACTGTAAAAAAATCTATAAATTTATTAAACATTTTCTAGGAAATTGGGATTTCTAAAACTTTTCATATAACGATAACAGCAAAAATTAAATCGATTCTGTTGCTTAAATTTTTCTGACATCATAGTTCGACATTCCATTTACCTAATTAATTCTATGTACCATACAGATGTTTTGATTTACAGTGCAAACGTAATCTGTTACATGAATTTTTATTGTTGCCTTTACATAAAAAGATTTAAGAATACCAATTTCCTAGAAAAAATTTAGTAACTTAGCCATTTTTTACAAAGTGAGACTAACGTATGGATTAAATTTTATTTATCAATGATTAAAGACATAATGATTTTACTTTTTATAAATGAGCTTTTATACTCCTAACTGAATAATATTGCTGAACCAATCTTACATTTAAAATGACATTACAATACATGGATAAATATGCATTATGTATGCAATTATTAAATTATATTGTTTCATGGAGCAACTATTTGTAAGGTATGCAATTTTAACACACTTTACCCTGCACTGGTATTGATTTAGAAATTTTAGTTTCATGGATTTAGTATTTTTATTTATAATATTTATATCAAATCTGTCTAAATAATTTATTTTGTTAGACCATTGGAGTATATATACTAAAAATATATTTTATCAGTACATAGAATACAAACAAAGGAATAATAAATATTAAAATTTCTTTTCATTTTGTGGGTTTTTATAAATATTTCTAATATTTCGAGCAATTTTCTTTTCTTTATTTATTCATTGACATGTATTTGCATTATATTTATATTGTATTACTGATATTTAATTCAATACCTTAAATGATAATAAGCAATATTTCTTATATCTTAAAGTTAATTCTACTCTCCTATATTCTTAATGTCAAAATTTCTCATAATAAAACGACAGTTTGAGAAACAATTAGTGTTATATAAATAAGTAAACATAGAAACAACATACGTTTATGTTTCTAAATAATTTCTATTATGAACAGAAAACTGCCATTTCTTGTTAAAACGCCTTTCGCAAAAATGTTACATTTTCATAAAAACATCCATAAAGCATGTTTTTTCTTACTTCTATAATCAACAGAACAATGCATGAACTTTCAGGTTTTTTGCTTTAAGAAAAGGAAACTGAAGCATAAATACTAATAAAATAAAGTTACTTACGCATTACCAACTAAAAATATATCGATTAGTAATGCTCATTTTTTCTCTTTTCTTAAGTAATGGTTTTTATTGTTAAAAGGTGCAATATATATATATATATATATATATATATATATATATATATATCCTTATATATATTATAAATGTGAAAGTGTGTCCGAAAATTGGAATGAACTTGGCTTCAAAACGGATGGATTAATGTCTTTGAATTTTTGTATATAGATAGATTATTGGTCTGAAATGAACATAGGCTAATTTTTATTTATTTTATTCAAATATGTTTCTTAATAATTCAACATTTCACTATTTTTCAAACAGAATTTTCCATAATATTTTATCATCCTTTTTTTTTTCGTTGCCAAAAAATAAAAAAACCGGAATAATTATTTCTCTTCTGTAATTAATTTTCAACTGAAAGGTTTTCACGTGATAAAAGAAAATGAAATAAATAAATGGACCCTATTCTGTTTTTCGGTTCGAGGTTAAAACCCGCGATTTTACCAATTGTGACGTCAGAGGAACACTGTTTTTCTTCTAATATCACGCAGACGATTATATAAAATTTCTTTTACACTTAGAAGACTTCACAAGAATATAACTTCACACTTTACAAGAATATGAATATTTTAGTAGTTTTTCCAGATAATAATCCGTAATAAAAATTAACCTTTTTCTTTCTTTCGGTTCGAGGCTATAAAATTCAACTTTTTACCAATTGTGACGTCACAGGAATACTTTCCATTAAGAATTTTAAAAATATCAATGTAACTTCATATCTGAAACAAAGTATAAGTTTTTAAATTTTCAAAAATTCTTTTTTTTTTCTTTTCGTTTTACGGAAACTATCCCCTTTTTGACACTTTCTAACATGGTCTAAAAGTGTTTACGACTTCAGCATGTCTGTATACCGGATGCCGAGTGCCTGGGGTCTGCCGTCTGTTTGTCCGTATTTCAATCATTTCATCAATTTCCGTATTACTATCATGGGATTCATACGAAAATAACATACGTTATTGAGATTTGCTATAGCATGTGTGGCATTGAATATGAACCAGGTAGCAATTATAGCTGAATCACAGAAGCACTCAAAAGGAGACTTTACATTATGGTTTACGGCAAAAAAATCATTTGTGGTGTATTTTGATAATGTTACATAATTTTAAATGTAACGAAATATACATGAATTTTTAAGGTTTACAAGAACATGGTTACTATCGAATATGTTAAGTATAGTACTTATAGTGTGCGTACAGGGAGCTCAAAAGTATTTCAATATATCATAGTCTGTGAAGAAAAACCATTTGCAACGTATTTTAATAATGTTATTTTATTAAGGTTATTTTAATAATATTGAAATTATCAGTTTCTGAAGTGCACTAAAACAGGATTTCTGTAGAAAATGGGGTGAAAAGGTTTAACATTTTTTTACAAGATAACAGAAAAATGTTCGGTAATATAATAGTCTACGGGGAAAAAATATTCCCAGCGTATTTTAATTGCGTTGCACTATTTCAAACATGATGAAATTAATATACTGAGATAATCAATACAATGATAAATACTGAAATTCACTAATATGCTTGCAGTTAAGTATGATTTGCATCACATTTGTTGTTCATTTACAGAGACGCATAAAAGATTTTGGACCTGTGTCCAGATCTCAGATATTGTATACAAAGTATGGTCTATTAGAAAAGATTGCTGAAGAGCTTTTTCAATTATCGTATGTATTTTAAGGAAAACTAATGCATCCTGAAGTTCAGCTACATTTGGTATAATAAGAGATGTTTGTAGAATTTAAATAAATCATGTATCGGACTATACAATAAACTGGATATATGGTCACCTGGGCAATAGCGATTCCCGGAAATATGAATTCAATAATTTGAATCGGGTTTTTTGCTTGAATAATTTAAGCTTAATATGCGGTCGTATAAATATTTGCACGTAATATACAGGACTGTACAAAAGAATTCAAGTACGTTTCTGCTTATTATTAGAAATTGCTAAAGGTGAATTTTAATCTTCGTTATAATTTTTCTAACTAAGCAAAATTTTAACATTGTATTTAGAATATTTACAAACACATAGATCATATACACAGCTGCAGAAAAGACTGGGCCGGCGAAATTATGTTTTATGGAAATGTTGGATATTTTTTTATTACCTAGATTTAACACAGGATTTTTCTTTCTTTGATATGGAATTCTGAAATGCACTACAAAATGATTTCTATACAATTGGGGTGCGTTACAGTTGTTCTACAGTATAAATGGTTGCAATTTTATTTTCGCGATTGTTCATATTATCTAACACATTTTCCATTTATTCGACTGAGTTCTTTAAGTCCCCTATAAAAAAAACTACTGCATAGCCTGGTATAAGATATGTGTTATACATATTTTAAATTATTGTTAACGAAATGTTTTGTTTAATTAAAGCGTTTATCTTTTTTTTTATGCTACGTGAACGACGTCACGGGTAACAGCTAGTATATATATATATATATATATATATATATATATATATATATACCTTAAACACAAAATATTTAAAAATATTACAGGCTTTTGCTTATTGCTGTGTATGATTTGCACTGTAAACGCTTGTTAATAATTTTTTTAAAGATTGTGGCAACAAACTATACAGTCGAATTGAATAATTTCCAACTGAGCGAAAAATTGCCCAGGCCGGGAGTCGAACCCGGATACTTGGCTTACAAGGCCAATGTTTTACCTGTTAAGCTACCGGGGCGACAGCCGGCTTGGATTTTTCGCTCAGATAACCTTATTGGTCATAGCATCTGGTCTGTCATTTAGACAGTTCAACAGAATAGACCGCAGTTAATAGACCTCCATATGACGATGGGTACGTAGATATACTATTATTTTCAACACAATCTAACTATAACACAATCAGTTAGATTGTGTTGAAAATAATAGTATATCTACGTACCCATCGTCATATGGAGGTCTATTAACTGCGGTCTATTCTGTTGAACTGTCTAAATGACAGACCAGATGCTATGACCAATAAGGTTATCTGAGCGAAAAATCCAAGCCGGCTGTCGCCCCGGTAGCTTAACAGGTAAAACATTGGCCTTGTAAGCCAAGTATCCGGGTTCGACTCCCGGCCTGGGCAATTTTTCGCTCAGTTGGAAATTATTCAATTCGTATGATTACTTTACCAATCAGTTAGATTGTGTTGAAAATAATAGTATATCTACGTACCCATCGTCATATGGAGGTCTATTAACTGCGGTCTATTCTGTTGAACTGTCTAAATGACAGACCAGATGCTATGACCAATAAGGTTATCTGAGCGAAAAATCCAAGCCGGCTGTCGCCCCGGTAGCTTAACAGGTAAAACATTGGCCTTGTAAGCCAAGTATCCGGGTTCGACTCCCGGCCTGGGCAATTTTTCGCTCAGTTGGAAATTATTCAATTCGTATGATTACTTTACCAATCAGTTAGATTGTGTTGAAAATAATAGTATATCTACGTACCCATCGTCATATGGAGGTCTATTAACTGCGGTCTATTCTGTTGAACTGTCTAAATGACAGACCAGATGCTATGACCAATAAGGTTATCTGAGCGAAAAATCCAAGCCGGCTGTCGCCCCGGTAGCTTAACAGGTAAAACATTGGCCTTGTAAGCCAAGTATCCGGGTTCGACTCCCGGCCTGGGCAATTTTTCGCTCAGTTGGAAATTATTCAATTCGTATGATTACTTTACCAATCAGTTAGATTGTGTTGAAAATAATAGTATATCTACGTACCCATCGTCATATGGAGGTCTATTAACTGCGGTCTATTCTGTTGAACTGTCTAAATGACAGACCAGATGCTATGACCAATAAGGTTATCTGAGCGAAAAATCCAAGCCGGCTGTCGCCCCGGTAGCTTAACAGGTAAAACATTGGCCTTGTAAGCCAAGTATCCGGGTTCGACTCCCGGCCTGGGCAATTTTTCGCTCAGTTGGAAATTATTCAATTCGTATGATTACTTTACCAATCAGTTAGATTGTGTTGAAAATAATAGTATATCTACGTACCCATCGTCATATGGAGGTCTATTAACTGCGGTCTATTCTGTTGAACTGTCTAAATGACAGACCAGATGCTATGACCAATAAGGTTATCTGAGCGAAAAATCCAAGCCGGCTGTCGCCCCGGTAGCTTAACAGGTAAAACATTGGCCTTGTAAGCCAAGTATCCGGATTCGACTCCCGGCCTGGGCAATTTTTCGCTCAGTTGGAAATTATTCAATTCGTATGATTACTTTACCAATCAGTTAGATTGTGTTGAAAATAATAGTAAAACTATACAGTATTTTGGGGTTTTGGCTGTTAAAGAACACGAATGAAGACAAATAAATAAAAAAATGACTGTTTTTCTAATGAAAGATGAGGTATTCATAGCAAAAAATATATCATAACTTTCTGGTTTTTTGTGATACCTCCATTTCAGTGTCAAAGTTAGCTCTTTTTTATAACCGAGTTTTTGTTCTTTTTTTAGAACTGAGACAATTTCATAAACAATTATATTATGTTCGTAAAAACTGTAACATATTAATTTTTCTTGCATCTTTTTCTTTGTACCACAGATATTTTTTATATAATACTAGCTGTTCTGCCCGGCGTTGCCCGGGTTCATCAAAAAATAGCAAGAATTGCGAACCTCGAAAAATTTAAAAAATGCTGCACGAATTTCGTCTAAACTTCGTTGAAAAGAGATGGGCTAAAAAATTGAAGTTGGATTATTTCTACTAATGTGGAAAAATCTTACAAATCGCAAAAAACATTAAAAATCTCATAAAAAATATAACAAAATTCAAAAATTGTGTTTCAAAATTCGAATAAACTTTGAAGAAAAGAAATCAGAATTTAATAAATTCGGCCAAAAATTGAACCTCTAAAAATCGAAGCGGGTCACGAAGGAACGTAAACATCGCTTTAAAAATGGAAAAATTTTCAAAAATCACGGAACTCAAAATTTACTCTACTTGGAAAATGTTTTGAATCTAATTAATTTGATAATGTAAAAAGCATTGAAATACGAAAAAAAACTGCTAAAAATCGCAATAAAAATCTTTAATCGCACAGGAGAAAATTTATCATATTAGCGAAGAAATTAAAAACCAAATTCCTTTTCCGTATCTGAAAAAAATCGCCGTAAACTCAAAAAAAAGAAAGCATAATGCATTAAAAATTGCTGTAGATCAAAATAAGAGAGCAAAACAATTACCGTAAAGGATAAAAGTTTGAAACCAAACTCTTATTAGTCTAGAAATTTAAAATCGAATTCCTCTGAAAAATGTTAAAAAAAAATAAAATAAAATAAAATAAAATAAAGGCTCAGAAAGCCCAAAAATTGCATTGAAAATTGTAATGAAATGAAAGTCGTAAAACATTAAGAAATCCCTAGGGTAAAAATTCACTGTTATAATATAAAATATTGTAATCAAGAAATTAACCATATTAACCAAAAATGTTTGAAATCGAAATCGATTTCCGGATGTAAAAAAAATCGCCACGAAACTTGAAGAATGGATAAAAACTATATTGAAAATTGCATTATATTTGGAAGTCAATGCTTAAAAAATAATATTAAGGCAGGGCGGGGGGGGGGGGAGGGCGGGGTTATGATCGAAATCATTCATAAATTACAAAATGTAGGCATGGAACGCCAAAATCATATTAAGAGATAAAACATTGCATTCGAAACATAACTACATTAAACAAAATGTTTGATATCAAAATTGGTTTCTGAATGGCAGAAAATCGCCAAGGAACTTAAAAAAATGGCTAAAAATCGTATCGAAAACTATATTAAAAATCGCTGAATATTTAAAAGTCATGGCTGTAAAAATTTAATGTTCAGTCGAAAATATTGTAATCGGAAATCGTTCATGAATAAGGAAAAGTCAACACGGAACACCTAAAATCCCCCAAACTAACTAAAAATTACATTGAATATCGCATTAGAAATTGGCAAAATTCATAAAAGCGTGGAGAACAAATTGTACTATTTATGCTAAAAGTTAGAAACCGAAATTCTTTTACCGGTGTCAACAACTGTCACAGAACTTGAAAAATCACTATAAAACAGATTAAAAATCAGTAAAATTCAAAAATCCAGACAAAATTTGCCATAGTAAGATAAACATTTATATTAAATTCCTGCGGACATAATTTACCATAATGGGACAAAACATTGACATCTGAAATCTTTCATTAGTTAAAAAATATCGACACAAAACTTGCTAAACATTTTATGAAAATACACAAAAAATCTGAATCATTGATGTCAAAATTTACTACATTAAGCTACAAATTATTTAAAATTTTCTTTTCCAATTGTGAAAAAATCGCCGTGGTCTCGAAAACATCTAAAAATTGTACTCAAAAATTCATTACAAATCGTTTCAAATTTAAAAATAGCGGGGGACAACATTTACATAAATAGAGTAAAATAGTGTAATCTGAATTATTTCTTAAATACGAATGAAAAAATCGGCGCAAAACGTGAGAAATAATGAAAATATTGCATTAAAAAATCACTAAATTTCAAAATTCGTAAATGAAGTGTAAATGTTTGAAATTAATTTCCTTTTCGAAATTTCAAAAAATAGCCGTGAGATTCAAAAAACCAATACAAAACCATTGAAAAATTCATTAACAATCGCTAAATGTAAATACATCCCGTGAATAAAAAAATATTCTAGTCGTGTAAAACGTAGCAACCATTCTTTTTTACATGAACTACAAAAAAATCGACGCAGAACACAAAATATATCAAAAATCACATTGAAAATCGACAAAATTAAAAAAAGGTAAATGGTGAAATTTACTATATTAGGCAAAAAGTTTGAAACCAAAATAATTTTTTTATTGTTAAAACGCCACAGTGGTGGGGATCGAAAAAAATAGTACTAAATCGCATTAAAAAGTTCATTAAAAACGCATTGAAAAATGCACTAAATATAGCTAGTTATTTTTTAAATCGCAGTAATCAGAATTTCATCAAACGGATAAAACATTCTAATCGGAAATCTGAACTATTTGATTATCCGGTTGACCGAGAAACTATCTGGGTCAAACCATAAGATTAAACTACAATAATGGCGGATCGTAAATTCCATATTCACTTGACATTAAACATGTTACATATGTTTGTTACGTCATCAAGTGGTTTTTACTTCTTATTTTTATATGTATTTATATTAATGTTTTTCTAAATTATCTCTTATTTCATTATTTAACATAAAAATTACATCTATTTGCTTAATTTGGCTTGTTTCACGATTGATATAATTTGGCGAAATTGGTCGACAGGATAATCACGTAGTAAAAGGAAATCCTTTATAGATAATAAAAATTCGACACGGAACACAACAATTCTTGAAAAATCGCGTTAAAAATCTCTAAAATTATATTAGATTAAAGGTTTGAAATCAATTTTTACTTCCGAATATCAAAAAATCATAATGAAACTCGAAAATGTTTTAAAAATTGCATTGAAAAGTGCATTAAAAATCACTAATATTAAAAAATGACAGGGATCAAAATTTACTCTAATAGGGTAAAACATTGTAATTGGAAATATCTCATGAATGACAAAAACCCGACATCAGACGCAAAAGATCTCGAAAAATCGCATTAAAATTAGCTGAACTTCATAAATCTTAACAGCTAAAATTTAATGCATCAGCCTGAAAGTTTTAAGCAAAATTCCTTTTACTAATGTCGAATAATAGCGGCAAAATTTACATTAAATAATTTACTAAAAATCCAAACATCGTTGCACGAAATCCAAATAAATTATATTGAAAAGAGAACAAAATTCACTAATTTAGGTCGAAAGAATGAAACCGCTTTCCTTTTCGCTAATGTGGAAAAATTGCCTCGAAACCCACTAAAATTCGAACCGAATTAAATTTAAAAAACTGAAAATCGGCCTTCAAGGTGTAAAATTTCATACATAACTTCGTGAAGCGGTCCCTCCAGAGCATTGCCAGTACTTTAAAAATTTTAACATGCGTTATAAACTACCTTAAAGTGTAAAACAGATCTCCTTATTGCATTTCCTAATTTTGTTCGCGCCCCTCCTTTCACGCACTCTGAAATGTGTCACACCATTCTTTGTTTACATTTTTTTTTATCATGTATTATAAACCATTTTGAAATTTAAAATAAATCACATTGTTATCTTTCCAAATTTTAACAAAACCGCGTTCTGTTAGTTCCATTTTTCACCACCAGCTAGCGCACTCTATTCTTCAAAAACTTTATCAAAACGATACTCTGATGAACAACCTATCAGGTGATATATTACTCGAGGGTGCAGCGGTCTTAAGCAAGAATTTAAGATATTTTATGAAATTGCTATTCGAAAATATTGGTAACTAAATTTTTGACATTTTAGGCAAATTTCGCAAAAAAATACTACTTATTGCATTCTATGCAGCTCAAGATTTTGATAGAACAACTATGAAAAAAAAATAGATGCTAAACGCAAAAAATCTTGAAAAAGCGTTAAAAATCACATTGAAAATCGCATTAAAAATCGTTAAAATCTAAAATTCGTAACAAACACAAAATTTAGGGCTAAAAGTTTGAAACGGTTTTCATTTTATCAATCTAAAAGAAAAAAAACCGCAAAATGAGAAAAAAATACTAAAAATCGCATTAAAAATTCCTTAAAAATTCAAAAATCGCTGTACAAATTCCGAATAAACTTTGTTGAAAAGAGAAAAAAAGTTGCTATATTAGGTTAACCCTTTCCGGCGCGGTGTCCCTTAAAAAGGACACCTAATTTTAATTTTACTGGCACCAAGAATATTTAATTAAAATTTTCCTTTGATAAAATGCCTGAAAATAAGCAAGTTCGTATTCTCTAATAAATTCGTTTATAAATTCTGGTGGCAGATAATTATTTCAATTAAACTTACTCCGCGCCGGAAAGGGTTAAAAGAATGAAACCGTATTTCTTTCACTAATGGGATAAAACTGCAAAAAGAACGCTAAAAATCGCCTAAAAAATTATCAAAAAAAATCTAATCAAAAAATTGAAAATCGGGCTTCGATGTGCAAAACTACATGTATAAAAGTACCTTTCCTCCACATTTTGTCACTTTACGTACGGCAGACTCTTCAGAACAGCGCTGACGCACACACAAACTTGTCTCTTTATTATTATAGATTTAAAAAAATAGCGTTCTATCAGTTCCATTTTCCACCACCAGGTAGCGCACTCTATTCTTCAAAAACTTTATCAAAACCATACTCTTTTTAATAACCTATCAGGTGATATATAACTCGAGGTGGTAGCGGTCTTAAGCAAGAATTTAAGATAGTTTATGAAATTGCTATTCGAAAATAGTGGTACCTAAATTTTTGACCTTTTAGGTAGAATTCACAAAAAAATACTACTTATTGCATTCTCAACAGCTCAAGTTTTTGATAGAACAACTATGAAAAATAGATGCTAAACGCAAAAATCTTTAAAAAACGTTAAAAATCGCATTGAAAATCGCATTAAAAATTGTTAAAATCTAAAAATCGTAACAAACACAAAATTTAAGGTATTAGGCTAAAAGTTTAAAACGATTTTCTTTTTATCAATCTCAAAAAATAGCTAAACAGCAAAAACACTAAAAATCGCATTAAAAATTCGTTAAAAATTCAAAAATCGCTGTACAAATTCCGAATAAACTTTGTTGAAAAGAGAAAAAAATTGCTTTTTTGGGTTAAAAGAATGAAATCGTATTCCTTTTACTAATGGGATAAAACCGCAAAAATAACGCTAAAAATCACCTAAAAAAATTATAAAATAAAATCTAAACAAAAAATCGAAAATCGGGCTTCGAGGTGCAAAACTACATGTAAAAAAGTACCTTCCCTCCAAATTTCGTAACTCTACGTGCAGCAGTCTCTTCAGAACAGCGCTGACAGACAAACATCCTTCTCTCTTTATTATTATAGATTTATATTTATTTATGCATTTGATATAATATTTATATCAAAACTGTCTAAATATTTTATTTCGTTTGACGATTGGAGTATATTTACTAAAAATATATTTCATCAATATATACAAGACAACAACAACGACTAATAATTATTGAAATTTCTTTTCATTTTGTGGGTACTTATAAATATTTCTAATATATAGAGTAACATTCTTTTCTTTCTTTATTTATTTTTCGTATTTGCAATAGATTAATATTGTGTTACTATTATTTAATTCAATAACTTCAATGATGATATACAAAATATTTAATGTCGTAATTACTTATAATAAAACTCCAGTTTGAGAAACAACTAGTGTTGAATAAATAAACATAGAAACAGCATACTTTTTTATTTCTACATAATTTATATTATGAACAAAAAAACTGCTATTTCTTGTTAAAACGTCTTTCGCAAAACTGTCACATTTTCATAAAAACATCCATAAAGTATGTTTTTTCCTACTTCTATAATCAACAGAACAATACATGAGCTTTCAGATTTTTCGCTTTGGGAAAAAGAGACTGAAGCATTAATGATAATAAAAAAAAAAGCTACTTTCGTATTACAAACTAAAAATGTTGCGATATGTAATTTTCATTTTTTTCTTTTGTTAAGTAATGGTTTTTGTTGTTAAAAGATGCAAAATCTATATATATATATACAGAGAGAGAGGGGGAGAGTGTTTTTAAACATTTTATGAAAAATATTTTAAACACAAAACTTTTAAAAATATTACAGGCTTTTGCTTATTGCTGTCTCAGATTTGCACTATTAACGTTTGTTAACAATTTGTTTAAAAGGTTCTGAGAACGAACCATACAGTATTTTTGTTTCTGGCTTTTAAATTACATGAATCAAGACAAATAAGTAAAACGTTACTGTTTCTAAAATGAGATATTTATGGCAAAAGTGTATCATAACTTTCTGGTGTTATGGGATACCTCTATTTCAGAGGTAAAGTTCGTTCTTTTTTTATTTTTAGAACCGAGACAATGGCACAAACAATTATATTCTCCTCATAAAAACTGTTACATATTACATTTTCTTGCATATATATATATATATATATATATCTATATATCTATATATATATATATATATATTTGTACCACAGATATATTTTATGTTATATTTATATACATTTATTTATATAATATTTATATCAAAACTGTCTAAATATTTCATTTTTTTTTACGATTGGAGTATATTTACCAAAAATATATTTCATCAGTACATAAAAGCCATTAACAATGACAAATAATTATTGAAAATTTTTTCCATTTTGTGAGTACTTATAAATATTTATAATATATGGAGTAATATTCTTTTCTTTCTTTATTTATTTTATGTGTTTGCAATAGATTAATATTGTATTACTAATATTTAATTCAATACCTTCAATGATGATATACGAAATTTCTTATATCTTACATTCAATTCTAACATCTTTTATCCTTAATATAGCAATTCCTTATAATAAAACGCCAATTTGAGAAACAACTAGTGTTGAATAAATAAACATGGAGACAGCATACTTTTTTATTTCTATATAATTTATGTTATGAACAGAAAGCTGCTTTTTCTTGTTAAAATATCTTTCGCAAAAAGTTATATTTTCATAAAAACATCCATAAAGTATGTTTTTGCCGACTTTTATAATCAAGAGAACAATGCATGAGCTTTCAGGTTTTTGCTTTGGGAAAAGCAGACTGAAGCATTAATAATAATAAAAATGAGCTACTTTAGTATTAGAAACTAAAAATATTGCAATATGTAATGCTCATTTTTTGGGTAGTAATGGTTTTTATTGTTAAAAGGTGAAAAAAAATGGAGTTTTTTTTAACGTTGTATAAAAAATCTCTGAAAAATAAAATATTCAGAAAAAAATACAGTCTTTTGTTTATTGCTGTTTCAGATTTGTACTCTAAACGCTTGTTAATAAATTTTTAAATTGCTGTGAGAAAAAACCTATAGTAATTTTTATTTGTCTTTTACAGTACACAAAAGAAGGTAAATAAGTAAAGAATGACAGTTTCTAAGTTGAGGTATTTATAGCAATAAACTTTTTTACCAAAAATAGAACCGACTTCAAAAACTACTGCAAAGTAAAAAAAAAATTTTTTTTACAGAATAATTAATAAGAAATTAAACAAAGAGCATTGTATTTACCATGCGTTTTGTTAGATTTATGTACATTAAATTGATTTTTTGGAGTCGGTGACCGCCGATCCAAGTTCAAAATTAAAGCTAATTTTTCTAATATTGAATAGTTGCAATTAAATTGGCTCTGCTGGCGCCGACTCCAAAAAATCAATTTAATGTACATAAACCTAACAAAACGCATGGTAAATACAATGCTGTTTGTTTAATTTCTTATTAATTATTCTGTAAAAAAATTATTTTTTACTATGCAGTAGTTTTTGAAGTCGGTTCTATTTTTGGTAAAAAAGTTTATTTTTCACTTTTTAGTTTTTTCTATTAGCTTATGATTAAGAAAACGGTTACAACAATCAATATTAATTTGCGAGAAATCACTAATTTTATTAGCTGTTGCTTAGTTACTAAAAAAATCCCTGTCGGCTGGGCCTATAGGCGGAGGTTGATTTCGAAGAGTGCTCATTTCAAAAAAAAAAAAAATTATATATATATATATATATATATATATATATATATATATATATACATACATATATGATTAGAGATAAACCCAGTTTAATAACTTCATTTGGCCGTTTATGAAACATTTTTAATTTCATTTTTCTGCAAAAACTGGTTTTATCAGAATCATCTTAAGAAAAATTCAGCTCAAATGCCCATTTTGACAACATATTTTGAAGTAAATTCTGAATTTATTTAAAAAAATCGACCAAAACAGTACATTATACAGTTCCTAAATAACAAGAAACTGTCAGTTGAATGCATTTGAGAAAAAAAATTAATTTAAAAATGAGTCATAAAATAACCGATTTGTTGTTTGAATACATCCATAATTTTTTAATCATGATTGCTTCGGAAAATTTTGTGCGAAATACTCACTTTGACAGCATTTTTAAAAATATATTCTAGCTTTATAAAAAAAACTGGCCAATGCGTCACAGTATATAGTTCCTAAATAAGAGGATCTGTAAATTGCATGCATTTTAGAACGAAAATGGATTTTAAAATGAATCATGAAAAACGCAATTTGCTATGTGAAAACTTCCTTTAATTTTCAAATCACGAATACTTCGGTAAATTCTGTTCAAAATACCCTTTTTGGTAGCCTTTCTCAAAATATATTCTGTCTTTATCAAAAAACCGATCAATGCATCACAGTATATAGTTCCTAAATAAGAGGATCTGTAAATTGGATGCATATGAGAGCAAAAATAGATTTAAAAACGAGTCAGAAAAAAACGCAATTTCTTATTTGAACACTTCCTTAAATTTTCAGTCACGATGATTTCGGAAAATTCTGTTCAAAATACCCTTTTTGGTAGCCTTTTTTGAAATATATTCCGTCTTTATCAAAAAACTGACCAATGCATCACATTATATAGTTCCTAAATAAGAGGATCTGTAAATTGGATGCGTTTGAGGACAAAAATGGATTTAAAAACGAGTCAGAAAAAAACGCAATTTTTTATTTGAATACTTACTTCAATTTTCAGTCCCGATGACTTTCGGAAATTCTGTTCAAAATACCCTTTTTGATAGCCTTTTTTGAAATATGTTCTGTCTTTATCAGAAAATTGACCAATGCGTCACTTTATACAGTTTCTAAATAAGAGGATCTGCCATCTGGATGCGTTTAAAATCAAAAATGAATTTAAAAATGAGTCAGAATATAAGCAGTTTGGATTTGAGGTTTTTTCTCCAACTCCTATTTTTGTTTAATTTCTTTTTGCTATATGAATTGGTCCTATGAAAAACTTGTCAATATAAAAGTTGTAGATATTTTTGAGAAGATGTAAAATAAATTTAATCAGATTTGATATCTTAAAAATTAACGGAGTTATGGATTTTTCTCTTTTTTCAGCACCCTTTTTCTTTTCGTTTTTAATTTTTTTTAATTGGTAAAAGTTGATCCTATCAAAAACTTGTAAATACAAAAGTTTTAGATAATTTTAAGAACATTTACAAAAAATTAAGTTGGACTTGATATCTTAAAAATTGACGAAGTTATGAATTTTTTTCTCTCAAAATCCCTGTTTTTTTCGCCCCTTGAGCCCACTTCTAAATTTATCAAAAATCTGTCATGCACATACTTTTGGCCCATTTTTAAGGAGTAATATAAACTTTAAATCGATTCGATATCTACTTTAATTAAGAAGTTATGGCGTTTTTTCGGTTTTCACAAAAACGCCCCCTATTCCGACCCCCTTGGTCCGATTTTGCCCATTAACGAACTTGGCCCAGATGTTAACCCCTTTGATTTTATGTACAAGTTTGGTGAAGATTGGTGAAGAATTATAGAAGTTATCGTGTCCATAAAAAAGTGAGATATATAGATGTATATATATATACACTGGTGTCCAAAAGTTAAGCATAATTGGTAATTAAGTAATTATTTTTAAGTAATGAAAGAAATATAAATCGAAATGTGGTGAAACTCCAGGTGTGTAAACAAAATAGTACGCTTCATATATTTTCACGAAGAGTTTTCCCCGAAATCAAACAGGGGACCGTCAACAAATTGAAAAGAACAAAGATCTTTTGGATAACCCTGTCAAAGCTAATATAGCAAAAGTGTTCAAACTGCACATTATGATTAATTGACTTATTGTAATGTACTGTGTTTATTTTTATAAGGATAGCATGTACACTCGTAGAGAAATTAAGGTTTTTATAAAAACAGTCCTAAATTTTTCCAAGTTTTTTGTTTATAATTTGCAGAGTTCTTATTATAAAATAATGTTCTATTCTGAAAATATGACAAACATCATTGTACACAATACCCTGTCATTAGAATTTAAAAATAATAAAAATTGTATGAAAAATGAGTATGTTTAGTAAATAATTTTTCATTGCGCATGCGTCAACGATATCAAAATGTCATTTGCATATTGTGTTAGCTAAATGCATAGAGCAACTTCTGTAAAAGTTTCAAAAACATAGCTTGAAAATTCTGAAAATGGTCGCCTATAGAATCAACTCAAAATCTGTTATTCCTAAAGAAAGCAAAAAAATCAGGGGTTTTACCTAAATATAGTTTTACGTGCAATAATATTGTGTAGGCACTAAACAATGGAATATGGATACAGCCCTCATCTTTTTGCTTCATTTAGGGAATAAAGGATTTTGATCTCATTCTATCAACGATAATTTTCAGAGTTTTTAAGCTATGTTTTTGAGTCTTTCACAAAAGTTTCTCTATACATTTAACTAACATAATATGCAGATGAAATTTTAATAGCGTTCACGCATGCGCAGTAAAAAATTATTTAGTAAACCTGCTCATTTGTCATACAATTTTTTCTATTTTTTGATTCTGATGACAGGGTATTGTGTACAATGATGTTTGTCATTTTTTCAAAAAAGAATATTATTTTATATTAAGAACTCTGCAAATTATAAGCAAAAAACTTAGGACTGTTTTTATAAAAACCTTAATTTCTCTACGAGTATACATGCTATCCTTGTAAAAATTAACACAGTACATTACAATAAGCCAATTAATCATAATGTGTAGTTTGAACGCTTTTGATACATTAGTTTTGACAGGGTTATCCAAAAGATCTTCGTTCTTTTTCAATTTGTTGACGGTCCCCTGTTCGATTTCGGGGAAAACTCTTCGCGAAATTATGTGACGCGTACTATTTTGTTTACACGCCTGGAGTTTCAGCACATTCCGATTCATATTTCTTTCATTACTTAAAAATAATTACTTAATTACCAATTATGCTTAACTTTTGGACACCAGTGTATAAACTGGTGCGATTGCAATAGGTAGTATTTCTTACGAAATCTACCTAAAATTACTGAATCAATTTTGATGAAACAGAAGTGTACCAGTTCATGAGCAACCTCTTTCAATAAATCAGAATCCATATAAATCGGATGGATAGTTTTGGACTAATCGGTGAACATACATTAAAAATACATACGCGTCGAATTATTAACCTCTTCCTCGTCTTTTGAAGTCGGTTAGTAATTTTTAGTATTTAATTTGTAAAATATACATATAAAAATTATAATACGGAAAAAAATATTGTACACAAGTATGTCAGGAGTGGGGATCGATCCCACGCTCTCTTTCGAGAGCCAGAGTTTAAATTAGGCGAATTAGACCGCTCGGCTATCCCGAATGTATTCCGTTTGGCGAAGTTATTCAAGGTCCATGTTACTTTTAAATTGCGAGACATCATTAATTTTATTAATTTTTGCCTAATTACTAAAAAAGTGCTTAACCAATTTCGATGAAATGGAAATGATACCAATTCCAGAATAACCTCTTTCATTTAACACAAATACTAGTTTAACCGGTTTGATAATTTCGGTATAATGGGTGAACATACATAAGAAAAAAATACATGCACGTAGAATTGATGATAATATCCTCTCCTTTTTTTAAGTCGGTTAAAAAATTTTAATACAGAAAAAAATACGGTATATTATACACGCATGTCAGCAGAGAGGTTCGAATCCACGATTTCTTTCGAAAACTAGAGTTTAAATCAAACGCCTTAGACCGCTCGGCTATCCTGACTGCCATTTATTCGGCGAACTTTTCAACGTCATGTTACTTTTAGCAAGTCTATTATTTTAGTACTCACTGATAAAAAGATCTCTGATACTCTGTGCTAACGGTTAAATACAAAATATTCTTAATAGCATAATTAGTATTTAATTGGTAAAATATATGTATATAAATTATAATATGGAAAAGGTTATTGTATACATGTATGTCAGGAGTGGGGCTCGAACCCACGATTTTTTTCAAGAACCAGAGCTCAAAGCTGGCCCCTTAGACCGCTCGGTCATGTTTCCTCCGACACGTGTAGCGAACTTATTCAACACTTTTGATTTGCGAGAAATCACTAATTTTATTAGTTTTTGCCTAATTACTAAAAAAGTACTGAACCAATTTCGATGAAACGGAAGTGGTACCAATTCGAAAGTATTCTCTTTCGTTTAAAACAAAAGTAACAGAAATCGGTTGCATAGTTTCGGAGTAATCGGTGAACATACATAAAAAAAAATACATACGCATCGAATTGATAACCTCCTCTCCTTTTTGGAAGTCGGTTAAAAATGCATCATAATTTTCTGGTATTTTGTGATATCTCTATTTCAAAGAAAATTTTTTGTTTGTTTGTTTGTTTTTAGAATAGAGACAATTATATAAACAGTTGTATTATATTCATTAAAACTTGCATGTGAAATTTTTTTTGAAAAAAAAATTTTTTGAACCACAGATATTATTTTTTTATTTTTAGGTAGATTTCATAAGAAGTGCTATCTATTATAATCTTTCCTATGTTAGAATTATCTGAAAAAATTGCACTTCTGCACCCCTAAAACCTCAAACTACACCCAATTCCAAACTTCATTCATAAAATCAAGGAGCAGAAAATCTCAGTCAAATTCGCTAATGGACAAAATCGGACCTAGGGTGTGGAGATTGAGGGGGTTTGTGAAAACCGAAAAAAAACCTACATAATTTCTTAACATATAACATCAGTTTAAAATTATTATCAATTCTAGGCAAACGGATGAAACTTTATGTATGATAGAATTTTGATAAAATTCAAAGCGGATTCAATTTGCGAAAAAATATGGTTTTAGAGAGGAAAATATTCCTAACTTCGTCAATTTTCAAGCTATCAAATCAAGTTAAATTTATAGTAAATCTTCATAATTTTATGTACAACTTTTATAGTGACAAGTTTTTGATAGGATCAACTCTTACAACAAAAACGAATTAAAAAAAAATAATGGCTGAAGAAAAACTATAAAACGACCAAATAAATTTGTTATACTGGGTTTACCTCTAATTTTGATTTAATTATTCATTAATGATTTTTTAATTTAATTTTCGACTCATACTTTTCTTATTTTTATTTATATGTCATAAGAAGTTGCAATAACATTATCATTGTGTAGTTTAAAATTACAAAATCATTAGTTTTTTATTGCATATTTTTGTTTAGTGCTACTAAAAAAACGTTTCGATAACAGTACTTCCTTTTATTACAAATAGAAGGAAGTAATTATTTCCGATTTAATTTATATTATAAAGGACAATTATATCTGTGCGTAACGCTGACGTCATTTTCCGAACAACAACACTGGACAATGAAATTTCGTTTTTGTAATTTCCGCTACTGCAAATTTTTAAATTTCTAGATATCGCAAATTTTCAAGCTTTACACCATTGTAATTAAGAAAAGTTTTTTTTAAGTGTAATATGTTTGAAAACTGGATCTTAATTTATTTTTGGGATATTTGTATGTAGTTTTTAACTTTATTTATCCAACAGTGGCAACCTGAGTGCACCATGTCTCTGGGAAGTAAAGGGGAAATAGGAGATTTTTATCAATTTTGCTGCCATTTTCTTATGGCAATTGAAAAAATTGTTCTTAAAATACATGTCACGTCATAAATAACACCAGTTGTAAAATTCAGAGAATTTTGGTTTTATTTCGTTTTTATATGTCAAATAGATGGGAGGGGAGAGTTTTAGTTCATTGGAAACTTAATTTACAAAATATACATCATTTTCTCTTTTCAATATAGATGCAGATTCCCAAAATTTTTAAGGAGCCAGAGACTCTTTGCGTTTTTATGTAAACGCAAATAACCCATTCGCGACATTGTGAAAGAAAAACTTTAGAAAAGTATTAGCATTTGTATGAAGGGAAAATTCGGGAACTCAAAGTAAAGAAATAATCTAAACGTGTACCTAAAAAATACCCCCCTCCCAGTATTTTTACGTTTAATGTTTATTTACATTAAATGTTTATGCCTCGTTTTATCATACAATCCTTTTAATTTGGATATAGATAAATATAAATAAATATTAAGCTGTATACAGTTTCAATATAAATTTCGGCAATATAGAGGTTATAAAAATGTTTATAAGAAGAAGTTAAGTCATCGTGGTAGCGAAAAATATTAAGAAAATAATATTTCTTATCTTCATTTTGTCATATATGAGATGACATATATAAAAGTAGTACAATAATTCCTTAACATACGCGAGTTTTGATTATTCGCAAAATAGAAAATTTAGAACATTTCAATGTTCGCACTAATTTAAAAAGAAATTCTTTTGCATACGTGTTGACAACATTTGCAAGAAAAGTATAATACAAACTGTACTTTTGTGGTAAATAGTGTGCGAACAGAATATGAAACAAGTTGGAAATTGAACGTGAAGCGTAGCAAATTTGGTGCGTTCGTACGGTAACGAAGTTTTAAAAACATCATTCTCATACATCAATCTCTTAAAATTGTAAATAGTTAATTACAATTAAAATGCGCACCAAACATTTCTCTCCCCATACCATTATGTAATAAAATACTTTGGTGTGGCCTTGTAAATCAATAACA
The DNA here is from genome assembly GCA_964019185.1 of Maratus speculifer. NCBI lineage: Eukaryota > Metazoa > Arthropoda > Arachnida > Araneae > Salticidae > Maratus > Maratus speculifer. The sequence continues at coordinate 114,899,565 of OZ025295.1, read as the reverse complement.
AATATTCTTTGCACCATAGACTTATACAAAATGTATATTATAGTATGTACTTTATAGATGCACATCAATTTTATTATGTTCGAATGAGTGTAACACCGTTAAAATGCATTTGAAAATTTTTCCCTATTGCACGTAATGAAACGGAATACTTTTGATTGTCCCTGTAATTGAACTATGCATCCGATTTTGATAGAATTTGAAATGACTCGACAAAATTATGTAATAATTATATATTTTAAGTTTCAAATGATTCGGTTGGGTAATTTTTGTGTTGTTATATGCGGACGTACGGACTGAACGACAACTTATATAATTACGAACACACATAAAAGCTGATTTGTGGTCTCTGTTTTGACATTCGCAAAACCTAAACTTTGAGAATGTTAAGATAATATAATATATATTAAAAGGTTGTGGGCGTTTAAGATTATGTCGGGCTGTAAAAATCAAAATATAATTTAAATTTTTGATTTTCTAATGCAAAAAAAAAAAAAAAAAAAATATTATTCTAGATAAACAAGAGTTATTTTGTTCCGATTTTTTTTAAAAAATTAAGGTATTCGGTTCCGAAAATACGGACATAAAAAATATCGCGGAGAAATTTTCAAAATAGTCGCTAAAATAACAAATAAATAAATAAATAAGTAAATCGCAAATTGTTATTAGAAAAAATGCGCGGATTTTGAGAAAGAATTGAGAAAAAAGCCGGAGTTTCGTCAAAGAGCCTCTAAAAAGGGTAGATTTCTTTAAACGCCCACACCCCCCCCCCTAACCCCCGCAACGCGAATTTCGTTAATTTATCGTGGAAAACATAATTTTTATCATAAATCACGAAAAAAAAACCTCCACTAAATTTGTCAAAAGATCGCAGGAAAAGATGTGAAATTGTCCAAAGAATGGCAACTTAGACACCGATAGTTAATTGCCAAAATAAAAATATAGCCAGCACATGGCGACTGGATACCATGTATCTGCATACTTTAGAAAAATGTATCTGAAAAAATTGCGTGACTTATTTTCTCAGTATTTAATCAATTCGTATAAAAAAGGTAAAAGAATGTAATTTTATTAATCCGTGTAAAAAAATTTCCATATTTCGAAAAAACTATAAATGAATGATTTTAGATAAAACATTGAGCTATTATTATACAATAATAGGTATATGAATTATTAGATATTCGATTTCCTTTGCCGAATATCCTAAATAATGTTATTGCTCTTTGTTGAGATTCTGTATAATTCCCCGATAGTGACGTTATATGCATACTTTTCTACGCATTTTGTATAAGAATGGATCGGAAAAGTCGAATGCTTTAACTGACTCCAATGACGTCATTTTATAATAAAAAGAGTGTTTTTAAGTCTTAAAACTGAATTATTTTTTATGAAATGGAATCGTTTTCACTATAGCGGCTCTCAATTCTTCATATGTAAAAATGCTTCAATTTTGAAAATAAAATATTTGAAATCACACACTGATAAGATGCAATGTTTTTCAAAAATTTAAACCGTCTTTATAGAAAAGCATTGATATACAACGTACGTGCTCATATCGTAAGTCGTCGTCCAATTAGATCAAGGGGATCCCGAACCAAAAGGAGTCATACTGTATCTCATACCGATCCGATCTAAACCCTCAACCATAGTTAAGATAGGGTTAGGGTAGATTCAATTTTTCGATCCTATGCAGGATTCTAGTCTCATAAGAGGGTTACAGCAAAAATGCGCGGAGCTAACGAGTTTTTCCTTTTTAAATTGTAGTTAGCATTGTCTAAATATGTAGATATAATAAATGTCGTAAAACAAAGGTAATCAAATTATTCAGCTGTCAAATTACCGAAATTTCATTGTATCGCCATTTCTGTTTATTTTTGTTACTATGCTTCAATACTTTTTTAATTGCTACAATTTTAACATTTTATTTTAATCATGAAAGATATCTGAACATTTTGGAAAGTTTTGTAAACTGATAATGAATTAAAATAAGAATACTTGTCATATTTTCACTTTATTTTTGTTAAAATTCGTTTTTTTTAACTGTAACATCATCTCGTTAATCCAAAGAGGTGTCTTAGTTATTAAAATTTGCTTTTTAATTAAACTTATTTTTGCTCAAATCATGAAAGGATTTCGTTTATCTTAGCATTTTTATTCGCATTAAATTTTTACTTGTTTATAATGCAAATGATGCGTCAGCTTGAATATTTTTATTTATTAATATTCAATGAACAGGATTTATATTTTCGTGTGTTTATCTTTCATATTAAAAATAATTTTACATTTATTTTATAATTATACACTACTTATGCTTCAAATTTTAAAACCTTCATTCCTTACGATTGAACTGAAGGGATTTATTCTTCTTGTGTTTATCTTTCTTATTAAAAATCTTTTTGAATTTATTTTGGGAGTACACAAGATGTTTATTTATTTAAGAAAATATATTAAACTACCAAAGTAAAATATTTAATTTCCCCTGCACAGTAAATAGTTTTAAAAAATGTACAAATATTTAGTCCCATTTATTTTTAAATGCTGAAAATTTTTAAATCCTCTTAGAAACGCAGAATTTAAATTCCTGATAATTTTACTAAATTAGTTATAATCATTTGCTGAGTTGTTTTATAGTTTTCAAAAGTGAAAAAAAGTTTATCTTTTGCGAAAATGCCTTATTTATATATGTTTAACAGCTTGTATTTAAAAAAATAATAATAATAGCTTTTTATTTTACGAAAAATTACAGAAACGAGAAAATTAGTATTCTGTTTTTAATTATTTTTAATACTTCGTAATTATTTGCCTTCCTTAAATCACTTTTAACAATTTCTAACGAAATTGAAAAGTTATTATGTTTTTGATTTACCTTAGGATTTTTCGAATGTAACGTCGCCCATAAGTTTCTCACATTAACCAAAATCATAACATAAGATCTTCAAGATGTGTAAATATGAAATAAGTGTTAAAAACATCTAAACAAAGAATCAAAAGGATACATAAGCACTTTATTGTAAAGGTCACTTGCAAATACAGCAAATGCTGAGCGCGGATGCAGAGAATACATAAACTTCCTTCTTACAGTGAGATGGAAGAAAACATTTAGTCTGTAATAGGGGATATGATTATCCCGGACTGCGAGGAAGGATTTACAATGTCTGTCCATGCTGAGGACGAGATTGCTAGGAGCTGCTGGGGCATCGAGTTTGATTCCTCTTGTAACGTCAATTTCAGCTCCGGAATTGTTGCCGGCGTCTGGGCATTTGATGCCAAGCGTATACAAAGAAGGTCCCATATGTTCTCTATGGAGTTCAAACCCGGGGATGTTGCAGGCCAATGCATGCGTTAAATATATTCCCTCTCCAAAAGTTCTTCGATAACCGCTGCACGATGTCGGACAGCGTTGTCATCCTTGAAGAGAGAGTCTGGACCCACAACACCTCTAAAAAGACACAGGTGAGGGAAGAGAATCTCGCTGCAATAGCAGGAACCAAATACTGAATGCCTTTGGAAGACGTGGGGATTCGTATGGCTACCAAGCATGATACCACAAACAAGAACTCCGGCACCCCCAAAATGGCACTTTTCGATGATGTTGGAGTGGGGATTAGGGATTCCCTGCTTTCTCCATATGTGTAAACGTCCAGAATCGTTCGTCATACTAAATCGGCTCCCATCCGTAAAGAGTACTCGAATCTACTCCTGTTGTGGTCATTTTTTGTTTTTTTTGCACCACAGAAACCGGCGTCTCCGATAGGCAGGCCTTAATGGGACACGCCGTACTAGACGTCGTGCATATAGACCACCTTTTTGCAGACTTTTAGCCATGGTAAAACGTGATATCCGACGTTCAGTAGTCTTTTCAATCAGCCTTGCGATTTCTACTGTTGCCTGCCGTTTGTTTATTTTCGCCTATAGGACACTATAACGATCATCTGCTGTTGTTGTTGCTCATGGGTGACCACTGATGAATGCTCGCACAGCTGATCCCTTCGTTTGAAAAGCACTCCAGGCTCGTAAAACGATGTAGTGAGCGATAATGAATTCTTGTGCCACACTTTTCATCCTTCAACTTTCTTACAACTTTCAAATGATTCGAGCTCGTATAAAGCCATACAGATGACATCTCCTGTATTGTTTCTTGCCTATACCACACAATAGTAGTAAAACAATGGCGTTAAAATAACTTTACACAGTGCAATAGATTTCACCAAATTTCTGAAAGGTCACCGCCTCTATGCTTTATCCCCTTAATACCTCCTCCTTTTACGCCATATATGAACATGTCCTACTGCATTTGTTTCAGATATATCTCATGATTGGCCTTTTATTTCGTTCGGTTGCCTTTTTCGGCTTTTATGCTAATATATCTGTTCCCCCTTTAATTTTTGCACATCAGTGTACATATATGAGGAGCCCAGAAGCCAAGGGGTACAAGTGACAAAATTTAGATTTCGAGTAAATTGAGTTCAAAGTTAAACATCAATTGTAATTGAATGAATTGAGATATGAATCTTTTGCTTATTTCTTAATGATTTTTGAACTCTTATTTCAATAATTGTTTAAAAAAATGTGGAATACAATGCTTCTTTTTATTTATAACTAACAAGGAAGGTCTCCATACTGGGCATATTCAGATTTCTTTGAAAAAAATACTAATTAAACTACTCATGTATGTAAAAAAAGGATCAGCGAAAATTAGCGGCAGAATTACATTAGAAAACATGTAAAAAAATAAAATACTTTCGAATATTCGGCGTGAAAAGACGAAAGTGTCACGTGTGTGCCTCGCTCCACACGATCTGGCGAGGAGCACATTTCTCCGCCAAAAGCAAAAGATTTTAATGCAACTGAAACCTTTTGGATTTTTAGAATCCGTGTAAATGAATTTAAACATAAACAATGAGCAAGTTTAATATATTATATACATATATATATATATATTAAATTGCATGTATATATTATTTGTTGCTGTAGTTATTTAATTTACCTCTGAAAAAAAAATTTCATGTAAAAAAAATTCTTATTCAATAAAATTAATTTCATACATTTAAGCGTTTTGAAAAATAAAAGCCAGGTTTCCATAGCAACAAAATCGAATTGACAATGCTCAACTGGACTTTGAACTTGAAGCAATTTTTATTAATTTAAATTTGAATTTCGTTTTAAATCTCAAATTTTGATGGTTAAATTTGAATATAAATACATATAAATATTAATATAACGAAATTATACTTAAAGCAAACTAAATGTGACAAAAGAAAATATATTTAATTTATCTAAACACGCTGAACATGAAACTTTTTTCCTTTAAAATGCATTTGACATGAAAGCATTTTTTGAATTGCTTTTCATCGCCAACCGATGATAAATAGCCAAATAACGAAATTTTCATTATTTTTTACGGACCGGGTTCAGAGATTCCACCGAAATTTTTTTTATAAACGTATATATCCTCATGAGAAGAACATTCCGTAATTTTTTCAGATTTTTCGGAGTATGCTCGTATGGAGACCTGCCTTGTAAGCAATGTTTATCATTATTGGGCACTTGTATCCCTTGGCTTCCAATCAGTAATGAAAAGTTCTTGGAAGCTAAAGGTACAAGTGCCGAATGAGCACAAAGAATGCAAAAATTATGAAATAAAAAATTGTAAATATGAAAAAATAAGAACAATGTTGATACACATAAATGGAAGGACAAAATTTTGTTTTAATATAAATTTTAAAAACGGAAAAATTATGAAATAAAAAATGAATTTACGAAAAAGAAGTTTTACAATTTTATTATAAATTTTGAAACATTGAAATTTTATATTTTTAACACTTTCCACAAAATTGAAAAGTGAATGTGATTTTAGTTTGTCTGTCCGTGCCTTAATTCTCGTAAATATACTCGGATTGCCCTGAAATTTTTGGGAATTATTCACGTTTACCTCAACACGAACCTATTGCAAATGAAGTTTCTAACACGATTAGTTTATTTACAGGGGCAATCAAAAGTTTCCCGTTAAATTACGGGTTATGGAAAAAATCGTTTCAAATGAATTTTAAAGAAGTTACAACCTCTCAAACTCATTAAAATTTATAGACATTTACGAATTGCATTAAAATAAACATTTTGTAAAGTATGAGGTGAAAAGAATAGATATTTTTTATTTACAGGGCTACACAAAAGATTTTCATTACCTAACGATAAAGAGGGAATTTTGTACAACATATTTTAATTATATTACAAATTTCATGTATAATAAAATTGATATACATTGCAGACGCTTAATGTAAGTTATTTTGCGCATAATACGAAGTACTCAGTATTTACAGGGACACAAAAAAGCTTTCAAATAGTATATTCTATCCGAAGTACTGTATATTATCGATGATGATTGGTGGATGGACGAAATCAATTTTTATTTATGATTTGCGCTTTTAAGTTTCACTAAATTTATACATATTAATATATATGCATATGTTCATATAAATTCTATAGTTCATATACAAAGCTATACAAAAGATTTCGTAAAGGTTACTGAATATGAGCGTAATTTACTTAAAGATTGCTTTTAAATAAGTCATATATTTCTATACTGAACAACATTCAGTTTGCTAAGAAATGCTTGCAAAACATTGATAAAATAATATACAGGGTCATGCACAAAATTTTATGCATTGTCATCTATTTATGATAATTTCTGGAAATGTGATTTCAGTAGTCTTAAGAGTGTTTTAGTAGTTTCAACTAAATTTTAGCTAAATACTGGCGTATAATAAAGGTTCAAGGTAAACTACAGGATAAACAAAAGTATACCAGAGTGTTTCCATTTTTTAGTAAAAACTGCTAAAACAGAAATTTCAAACTGTTATGCGTTTTCTTGCTAAACTAAATTTCCCTATTATGCAGTGCATAGCAACCTACAGATAAAACCTAGGGCTGTTTAAAATTATTAGAATACATGCTTGGTTACGGACATTAACACTCTATTACCCTAAATAGCAAAGATTTTTAACACGTTCGCTGCCGCTTACGTGAAGATGTGATGATTTTTAATGCCGCACTGTAGAAGTGGGTTTTTCCCAGAAGCCAATTTACTTTTTATAACAAAGAAACAGTGAAAGATTTTCCCGTGCCAGCGCGTGACTGGCTATTGAGACATTACCTTACATCACGTGCTGGCTTGTGAGTGGCCCCTTAATGTTGGCGCGTGTTCGGCAGCGAATGTGTTAAAGATTTCAGAGAATGTTTGAAAGTGTTTCAAAATCTACACTTAAAGTATGATTTTCTCACATGTTAACAATTAAAATGCATTTATTTAATATATAAAAAAGCAAATGGCATTCTATGCCGTTGGTCGCACTTCTGCCGTAGACGTTAATGGATACAATTGCACTTATACCCTTTGGCCTTCAAGCGTTTCACAGTTTTGGAAAAGAGGTTAAGTAACTGACCCCTAAAACACAGTATATAATTAAAAAAATCACTCATAACTTCTTACCTACAAATAAATAGACTTATTTCCAAATAGTCTGTGTACTTAACTCATTTTTTTCAATTTTGTCACTTATACCCTTGGCTTCTGGGCTCCTCGTATATTAAATGTGTAAATTAAAAATTAATGAAAAGTATTTCAGGAAATATTTCAAACATTGTACTGCGAAATTTTTGTATGGGTCGACTGATTCAAAATCATTATTTTTAGTTGGGTTGACATAGCCATTTCTTTAAAGAATAAAAAAAATGGTAAAAAAATTATGTAACTAATTTAATTATATTTATAAGACATAAAATTTAGATAACAGCTATATATGTTTTCTAAAACTAAATAAAACAATTTTTTATTTAGGTTAAAAACTAAAGCAATTGTAATTAAAGCAATTTATCATTACTAACAGAGCTTTTCATATTTTCTTGCGTAGAAAATTAACTTGAAATTAAATATAGTTAGTAAGAATTTTTGTTTAACTATTAAAACAGTAAGTGGAACATGCATTTTTTTTATAACAATGTGAATGTAATTGTATATTTTTAATTTAAAGTTGGTTGAAAATTTGAGATACTTGCGCAACACTTTATGTAAAAAATAAGAACGAAAAATCATGCGCACGGCATAGATTATGATATACATTCCAACATAGTCAGAAAACTAACAAAAAATTATACTTTACTAAGATGAAAAATGCTATTTTATATACAACGTTTTGGGCATTTGAAAAAACACTTTTTTCTATTACCATGAATAGTCGGGAAATTATAATTTTTTTTGTATAGCGCTGTAACGATCTATTTATACATGTATATAACTTAGTTTGCTAAATTTTAAATTCATTTACACGCATATCACAGTTAAAATATTTTGCCAATAAACAGATGTTGCCGAAACGTTTGTGCCGCACTGTATATTATATACATAATTTACGCTCATTAAGTAGCAATAAAAAATAATTAAATTTACAAATGCATACCACTACTGAAATTGTTCGTAGGTGTCAATAGTTCAATTGTTCATTTTCTTCCGCAGCCAAATTCTTTTGTGTGTGAATAATTGTGTCCTATAAATGAACGATAAGGTCTTTGCTCATCATTCTTTATAGTAAGAACCTTGAAGTTCACTTTACTAATAATATCAGTTTCAATATGTTTAAAATAGTATAATATGATTAAAATAAACACCAAACGGTTTTTCACCATGAACAGTAATGTAACATAACTTGAGGTTCTCCATAAAGGAATTATAATTGTTACACACACTTCATTAATACTAAAAAATATATATCTATTTTATGGGATTGACACACCGACAAAATGAGTAAAAATTCATAAAAACTTTTCTAAATAAATAAACAAATAAATAAATGCTTTATCAATTTTTGAGAGAAAGTTATCAATGTGTTAAAAATGCTTTAAACAAAATACCAAAACTACATTAAAAATAAATTCCGATGGCAAGAGATAAAGGTTGCGAATAATATTAGATTTTTTAAAATAATAAAAAAGCAAAATCATAAAAGAATTTTTTCAGATTTTTTAAAAGCGTTCTTTTCTTAGAAATGCTACAGTTTTACTAAGTTGGTTAAGAACACACACTAGTCACGCGGTAAAAGCCAAACGCTAATGTAAAGTTTATGGGGGCGTTCAATCTCGTTCAAATTTTAATATTTTTACATGATTTTTTTACATAGGATAGTTGAGGACGATCCACAACCGGCCTAGTTTTTACTTTTTCGATTTTGGTTATATATTTTTTATATTACGATGGTTTCAGTTTCAGAACCGGTTTAAACCGGTTTTGAAAATTAAAGTATTTTAAAAAAATCTATAACTAAAATTAAAAAAATAAAAACTAGGCCGGTTGTGGATCGTCCTCAGCTATCCTGTAAAAAAAATCATTTAAAAATATTAAAAATAAAGCGAGATATTTGAAAAGATTGCGCCCATAGACTTATCATTAGCATTCGGCTTTTACCGCGTGACTAAAGAGGCCACACTACTAACTGAAAAAGACATGGATGCCCGTAAAGCATGGTGACGTCACTGCAACGTCGTTGTGAAGTCACATTGTGACTTTGTGACCATCGATTGTCGATGTGACGTCACGGGACGTCGATACGTCACAGTAACTAAAATGTGAAGTCGTTATGACCGTTTTAGAGCTCTTTTGTGACGTTTCACAAAGTGGTCACAATGTGACAAATTTATAAAATATGTGTCATGTGTGACTAATTTGACATTAACATTGTGACGAAACTGTGACAAAAGCGACGATACTTAAATTGCCAGAAACATGTTTTTTAAAGTAAATAACATGTTTTGAAGGATATTTATAAATTTCTAAAGATTTTTAAGAAAGTCACATCTCAGTCACAATATGACGTCACTGAAAGGTGGCATTTTGGTCACAGATGTGATGCGACCAAAGTGACTCACAGTGACGTCACTGTGACCATGCATGCTATAAGGGTGATAAGTCAATGGAGGCGTTCCTTTCAAATAGCTCGTTCACATTTTAATATTTTTACATGATTTTGTTTACATTGGATAGCTGAGGGTGATCTACAACTGGGCTAGTTGTTACTTTTTTGATTTTAGTGACATATTTTTTATTTTATGATAGTTTCAATTTCAGAACCGGTTCTAACCGGTTTCGAAAGATAAAGTATTTTTTTAAAAATCTGAAATCAAAATTGAAAAAGTAAAAATTAGCCCGGTTGTAGATCGTTTTCAGCTATCCTATTCAAAAAATAGCGTGTAAAAATATAAAAATTTAAGCGAGTTATTTGAAAAGAACTTCCCCATAAAATTAACATTATCATCCGGGTCTTTTTTAGTGACTAATGTGCGACCCTTAAAGTGCGTATTAGTTGAACATTACGTTATTCATAAATTACTTCATTATAGGTTCTGAAACATGGTCAAAATGTTTAAGGTTAAGTGTTATTGAATACAGATTGACCAAAAATTCGGTTTGGTTGTTGTTTTTGTACCAAAATCAGAGATTCGCGGAAATTTTGTTTTTGGCAAAAATGCTATCAGAAATTCGGCCGGACCGAGACTCGACCCAAACTATATGTCTTCTAAAATTATTGCTACTTCTTTCAGAAAAATTCAACATTATTCCATGATTTCAGCTCTTTCGGATCAAGTGAGATATTCTGTATTTATATCTTTGAATTTATGATGCTTAAAATTATGATGCATGTCAGACTGGAGATTTGACTGCAAATTATAAAATAGGTAGTGCATCTATGACTAAACTCTGAAGCCACTTTTCCCGTGTTTGTTAAAAGCTGCAGAATTAGCTGCAATAGAAAATGTTTAGTTTTAAGCCGCACAAAGGTCAATCCATTGTAACTTATATTACCTTTAGAACAATTTACTGCAGTAATTTCAGTAACATAACACTAAAAAATATTCAAATGTAAAATTAACATGATTTGTCACTGAAACCTATCTAAGGATCAATTTGGATGAAAATTACCTGAAAAATGATAATGAGAATTACACTTCATGCGGTAGCCCACATTCCTTTTTCAGTAATTACAGTTACCATTGTAAATGAAACTAACAAAATTGAAGAAATAACATTAAAATTAACATGATTTGTCAATGAAACCTATCTAAGGGTCAATTTGGATGAAAATTACCTAAAAAATGATAATGAGAATTACACTTCATGCGGTAACCCACTTTCCTTTTTCAGCAATTACAGTTACCATTGTAAATGAAACTACCAAAATTGAAGAAATATCATAAAAATTAGGTAATTTTCATATAAATTGGGATTTCAGTAGGTTTAATTAGAAAACCTTGTCAAATTTACATTTTGAATATTTTTTTTGTATATGTTATACTATTAAAATTATTGAAAATAGTTCAAAATGTAACGTAAGTTATTATGGAATGACCCACAAGTGTTTCAGATCCCTTGAGAAAGCTCTAGTACAACAGAAGCTTATTTACAAAATTCTTTATAAAAGATAAATCGAGGTACGTGTAATTTAAAACATTTGCTAATTAGATGAAGATTGTACAAAAAGAAAACCATTCAAAGTCGTTGATGAATAAATAAAATTTTATTTTAGATAAAGATAAAAAGTTTAGGCCAGAAGTGCAGAGAGTTAACGTGGGACACACGTACAATTAATTAATAATTACGTTTATTTATGTACGTATATAGTACGTAAAAATAAATTTGGACATTTTCGTCTTCTGTCGATAAAAGGAAGATTAGCGAAATTTTTTGTTTTGGTTTTGGTCTTAACAGACGAAATGACCGTTAGACAGATGGACAGTTGGGCAGATGAAAGGATGGACTAAACGGCGATTATTGATGCTATGTATTTACATAATTACAAACGCATCTAAAAAACAATGACCATTCGGAGTAAAGTTATCACATTTGGAAATTGATTGCTCAGAGCAAATGGAAAAAAATAAAAGCAGATTACTTATTGAAATCAGATTAAATATGTAGTAAAGCATTTTGGTGCTAAACTAAAATCTGCCGATGTAAACACAGTTTTTAAATTTATGCGTTGCATAAGTCTCACAAAAATAGTAGACCAAGTCCGTTTTTAAATTAGGCATGTAAAAAAAAAAAAAAAAAAAAAAAAAAAAAAAAAAAAAATACGACTATTTGGAAAAATATATTTTCAAAGACTCAAATTTTAAAAACTTATAAATAAATTCTATATTTAAATTAATAATAATATTAAACATCATTGTTAGGATGATTATAACGAGCCATATATTACGTACGCCGTGCATTAAACATTAATATTCCTAGACCAATGATAAAAAAAAGCAGTTGATTAAAGATAGACACCTTTAACTGTTTAAAATGTGCCTTTTTATTGTATGGAGTTAATCAGACTGACTTCGGAACGCTTCTTACTACGTACAACATGGATTAAACATTAATATCCCTAGACCCATCACAAACAAATTTTAAATGAAATTTCAGCAATTTACATTTTTTGGAACTGCAAAATTTTTTAACTCCTAAACACCGACCATTTAAAATTTTACACCGTTGTGTAGAGGAACAAAATGCACGTTTTAATGAAATTTGTTTGAAATTTTCATCCCAATTTGTTTTGAAATTATTAATTTTTTAAAAGTTTTTATTATTCTTTTTGACATTGTGTTAACAGTAGTAATCCATTTATGGACATTAAACTTGGACCAATCATAAAACGAATAAAATAAAAAACAGAGATATTTTATTTTTGGACATTAAACTTGAACCAATCAGTAAACGAATAAAATAAAATAATAAGTTACGGAATTCAACCAATAAAAAAATTCAGATATACTTCCGATTTCCCAATTCCGTACCGAGGACAAAAACTATTTTCCAAATAGTTAAATAAGAGGTAGTTTATTTAGAAGGTGCATAAAATCTTTTTTATTTTTTTCCATGTGAACCAAACCTATTTTCATATAGGGTTAAACCGCCAGTAAGTTGATCAAATAAAAACAGTGCTAGGCGGTTTTTATTATATTTTCTTCCTTTTAAATAGTAGAACTAAAATAACAGGATTGCTACAACCCTTAATGAATGTCCTATAAAGGCAAAAATAAAATCCAATGAACTTTATTACCAACAAAATATAAATAATTAGTGTTTGTTGTCATTTTTCGAGTGGTTTATCGGACGCAAGAAGTCAATCAGAAATCTAAAAATTAATCTTTAAAATATCATACTTGCGATTAAGAATAAATCTTATAAAACTAACATATGAAATAAGTAAGATGAAATAAGTAAGATGGAAGTGGATTATTTTAATTTACCGTAATTGTTACCAATTAACCACCTCAGTCCTGATGTCGCCTTGAGGTGACAATAAAAAGTCTAATTTAAATTAGTTTAAATGCTTCTACTCTGTAAAAAAAATCTGTAATCCAACAGATGAAAAGTTGCCGAAATCTGTATGCTTACTAATATTTTACCTGTGCACCTTACAAGGAAAGATATAAATCAACAGAATTAATTTTTGTAAAGCTACAGAAATGTGTAACTTTTCAAACGAATCTACTAAAATTACAGTAACTTTACTAAAACTTTATCTGTAACATGAGTTGTAGTTACATAAAAAATTCTTAGAATCCCAGTTTCCTAAAAAATTCTTAGTAACCTAATAGAATTGTTTGATTTTCAGTGCAAATCTAGATCTGTTACATGCACTTTTAATGTTGCCGTAACCTAAAACGTTCTTGGAAGCTCAGTTTCCTATAAAACACTTAGTAACGTTACAGAATTTTTTACAGTGTAGAATTGTTAAAATTACAACAAAACTTTTAAAATAAATGTATGCATATTAGAAGCATCAATATATAGACTGATGCATCTTTAAAGATACTTTATAATAATTTTTTTTGGTCGCAAAATTTGTCTCAGGACTGAGGAGATTAAATAAAAAACTAAACGTTTACACATCTTGATAAAAAAATCATAAACTGGGTTTTCTCACAGCAGATTGCTAAAAACAATGTGACAAGAGGTGCACCAACATTCAAACAGAAAAATTTTGTCTAGTGCTACGTTTAAAACTCATCTCCACCTGAAATATCGCAATACTAGCAAATCCCGTATGTCAAGTCATATTTTTATGTTTGATTTTTATTAGAAGTAATATATTTAAGAACAATTAAAAATTTCCATTTAAGCTACAGTTTACTAAATTTCATTATTACACTGCATTCCGAAATGAGACTTAAAACTAGTTGGATGTGTCAATCCCGAAGCTTTTCTCTATCTCATAAGTAAATTTTAATATTTTTTTTTTTTTAAAGTGGTGACCCCAAAGTTACCCATTATCGAATTTCCTCGAACATTTGAATGAGGCCTAATGAGATTCTGGTATCCGAAAAGCCTAAAACGCAAAATTTAATTAATATTCTGAGAAAATGAGCTTAGTAGTGCCTCATGTTGGGTAATTTATACTAAAACCTAATAAGCATCTATTGATGTCAAGACCTAACAGAATCTGAAATTTGATGGAATTTCGTCCATTAGTTCTTGAGATATAGTTATAACAAAAAAATTGCAAAACGTAGCACAGCAACACCATAACTTGGACAATTTATGCCAAAACGTAAAAAAGCGTCTACTTATGTTATGGTGTAAAAGAATCTGAAGTTTGATGAAATTCTGTGCATTAGTTCTTGAGATATAGCTAGTTTAAAAAAATCGTGTAAAATAAAGTACAGCAGCACCATCAGTTGAAGGATTTATATCAAAACGTAATCATCGTGTAATTATGTTACATGTCATTTTGTAACAAAATCTGAAGTTTGATGAAATTCTGTGCGTTGGTTGTTGAGATATAGCTATCGGAAAAATCGTGCAAAATGCAGCAAAGCTGCACCATCTGTTGAAAGGTTAATAAAATGTAATCAGCGTATAATTATGTTATATATGGTAGTGTAAAAGAAACTAAAATTTGATTAAGTTTTCTGCATTAGTTCTTGAGATATAGCTATCGCAAAAATCGTGCAAAATGTAGCATAGCAGCGCCACCAAAACCTTATCAGCGATTATGTATCTCAAGGTATCGCGGAATCTAAAGTTTGGTGAAATTCTGTGCATTAGTTCTTGAGATATAGCTATAATGACAATCATGAAAAACGTGGCATAGCAGCGCCACCTGCTGGCCAATTTACACTAAAACTTAATCAGCGTCTATGTATATCAAGGGGTCACAGGATCTGAAGTTTGGTGAAATTCTGTGCATTAGTTCTTGAGATATAGCAATCTTGAAAATCATGAAAAAAGTAGTATAGCAGCGCCACCTGCAGGCCATTTTTCACCAAAAATCCATAGGCACTATTTCATATCAAGGTCTAACTGAATATATATATTTTTTTAATTTCAAGCAGTATTTCTTGAGATAGAGCGCCCAAAAATTTTTTGTCACAGACAGACGGACAGACTCACAGACAGACATTTTCTAAAAATAGTCAAAACGTGTTCAGGACCTTCTAAAACGTATAAATCCGTCGAAAACCGGAAGTCGAAAATTTTCATGAATCCAATACTTTCTTCTTGTAAATATAGAAGAAAGTAAAAATAAAAAGAACTTAAGCTCATTCTAAATAAGTGATATATATGAGTATGAAATAAGAGAGTGTCTCCAGTTTTTTAGAACTATTACTTTTATAATCGTTTCACTACTTCCCGAGTTTGTATAAAAATCGCAATTTAGGAACTTTTTAGAACGCTTTTTGCTCCTGCCCTTCGCTTCACAAATTTATAATTTCGAATCTACTCCCGACTGTTCTTAGAGGACATTTATGTTTTGAAAGTAACTGTTATGCCATATTTAAAGATTCTAGACTTTTTAGTACAATAGAAATCGTCATTTTGAATACTTTTTGCTTCTGCAACCCTCAGATGATAGTGTCACAGACATAAAATATGGCTTAAATTTGTTATGTTTTAACAAGTTTTATCACCACAAATTTAGTTTTGAAATCGCTCATTTTCATCCCTTTTACATTTCCAATTTTTCAGGAAATTTTAAAGATCATTTATATTTTTTAAGTAACTATCATCTAAACTTCATCCATCTAAGCATTTCAGTAACACAAAAATGGCATTTTTAGTGCGTATTTTGCTCCTGCACCCCATTTGAGGTAGTGACATGGCATAAGATACATCCTATGTTGGAACAAGGCACCATCATTTTCACATTATTTTTTTTAATTGGTTTGTTTCTTCCGTGATTGCTTAAAAATATCAATTTAG
Source organism: Maratus speculifer (assembly GCA_964019185.1). Taxonomy (NCBI): domain Eukaryota; kingdom Metazoa; phylum Arthropoda; class Arachnida; order Araneae; family Salticidae; genus Maratus; species Maratus speculifer. The sequence goes on along the minus strand of OZ025295.1, from coordinate 114,883,328 downwards.
AATGTTTTCACAGTGCTTTTCGCGTCTTTGCACCCTTATTAAATTTCATATTTTTTAGGAAATATTCTTAGAAATAATTTGTATCTTAATTTGTGCCAAATTTTACATTTCTAGCTCTTTCAGTAACACAAAAATGGCATTTTTGGTATGTTTTATTCTCCTGCACCCCCTATGAGAAAAAGACAACAACATAAGATACAGCCTATGTTAGAGCAAAGACTGTCACCATCATTTTGACATCTTTATTTTTTAAATCGATTCGTTACTTCCCGAGATTGTTTAAAAATCGCTGTTTAGAACGCTTTTGACACATTTTCACACCCTTTAAATTTTGCATTTAAAAAAAGAAAATATTCGTAATAATAATTTATACCTTAAAAGTAATTGACATGTCAAATTTCATGTTTCTAGGCCCTTCAGTAACACCAAAAATGCATTTTTAGAACGCTTTTTGCTCCTTTTTTCCCTTTGGTTTAGTGGCATAGACATAAGATATAGCCTATGTTTGATTTGGGGCGAACACCATCATTTTTGTGCCATATTATTAAAATCGTTTTGGTAGTTCCACAGGTTAGCCCCTACAAATAAAATACAAATATTTGCCTCTTTATAATATAGTGAAAATAGTATAGTTCGTACCGACTGTCTAAATAGGGGCGTTTGCACTAGTGTTTTCACAATTAATTCAGACCAATTACATGTTTGAAAAAAATACGTTTCTATTAAATAGTTTAGTAAAATGTATTATTGCCAATCGAAACACGCACAAGTAAAATAGGATGATTATTGCGTCAGTTTCAAGCATGGCCAACTAGATATATAAGAACCTGCGCATTTCGCTAAAAACCGCCGAAAAAGTGAAGCTGGATTCAGCTTCAAACCCTGAACTATTTTTTGGACCACGTGACAAAAACCCTGCCCAAATTAGCATTGTATGAGCTGATTTCTGTTCTGAGAACATGGTAATTATTTTGGTTCAGGGTTTACACTTTTGGTCAGAATAACTTGGGCAAGATATCAGAGTCCTCAGGCTGGAGACTTCATAGATTAATCTCAAATAAATGGGCCGTATAGATCTAGTTGGCTATGATTATACGCCAGTTTCAGCTAAAGTCGCTTATCAAATAATAAATTTTACATGAAGCTTTGGTTTCAGCTGCAGACACAGTTGATAATTTTATCTTTTTGTAGTGAGGGAATTTTAAAACTCTACAATTAATCTCATCCTAAAAATCAGGACAATAATTAAAAAATTGAATATAATAATAATAATAATAATAATGGTTAATTTATCGTTGGCAACATTAAGAAAAGCGTAGTTTAAATTTTCAAGACGATGAAATAAACAGAAAATTTCTTTTAAATTATCCCATTTAAAACAATAATTTCAAAATTATGAAAAGAATTTAGGACAATAAATAAATTAAGTAAGTATATCGATTATATAATAATTTTACATTAAAATAAGTAGCATTTGATGTGCTTCCTTTATCACAACTTAAAGATAAGATTTTTAGGTACTTTTATGTTAGCTAGACGCAATTCTCAGAAAATCTTTAATTAAACTTATTTGGCTTTAATATTTTTTTATTTTTTTACACGAACGAGTGTAAACATGTTTTATAAATATGTATATAATATATGTATTTTAAGCATATGCAATTACAATATATGCATCTAAATTGCTAAGTATGCTATTTATGTAAAATTAAATGCAATATTTATATTTTAAAGATAATGAATAAGATAAGAATAATGGGATGAAACGACTATATGAAGCTGGTAGTCGTCAGCCAATTTATCACCAGCGCAGGCTGGCGTAACCGATTTTAATTTAATTTTTATTTAAAAAATTTTTACTTGATTGCAATTAACTTTTACATTCACATCATAATCTTTTATGTCATGTACTGTACAGATCTTTCATAATATTATGTGCTTTTTTATTTTTTTAAACTATTCTAAGTTAATTTTGAGAGACAACGACTAAAAATTGAAGTAGTGCTAACTCAGTTTAATATCTTAGGTCGTAGATACTTCATAAACTTAATTACAAACAGTGCTTTACCAGTATCGTGATGTCGACGAGAGAAAAAACATAACACTGGCAAGAGAAAGAATTTTTTTTAATATATTATCAGGCAACTTGTTCATTGCTTCATATACGTAATCTTTTTTAAATATGAATATAATATATTTTGGTACTATTTTGTTATCCCGTCGACCAATTTCACCAAATTATAAAAATCGCCAAACTAATAGCCAAATTATACATATTGACATAATTTTTATTTTAAATGACGAAAAAACAAATAATTAATAGAAAATTAATAAAAATACCAAGGCCCCCTTATCATAATATCATAATATATTATGATAAGTTAGCCTTGAAAAATACAAATAAAAAGTCGAAATAAAAATCAGTTAATGACATTTTAAACACGTGAGTCGTATTTAATGTCATTGGATGTGCCTTTACGATCGTCCATTATTGGCATTTAATCTTAAAATTTGGCGATAATTTTTTGGTCGACGGGATAACCTAGTAGTAGTACCTATATTTCATATAAAAAAGACGTTTTTATATTTTATATACAATCAGAAGTACGATTACTCATGCATTATTGGGGCCAAGGAGGTAGATCGCCAAACATAGTTGTCAGTCACCAAATTTTTGGTATAGCTTGGTTATTCCGTCGACCAATTTCGCCAAATTAAACAAATCGCCAAACTATTCGCCAAATTGAAGAACTTGGTGTTATTTTTATGGTGCGATTGCAGAACAACCCCCTTCGCTTGAGCGATTTTCTAATATCGACAAATTGGCACTATTTTATACATGCAGATATATATAAATATGCATAGCATAAATACATATATAAGCCAGTATTATACATACACATATTATATATATCCATATCCTTTCATATATATATCTTCTATAAAAATAAAGACACAATTTTGTGAGTGTGTCACCACTGTTCCGAAGAGACCATTGCAGTTGAGTTAGAAAATTTGGAGTAAAGGTACGCCTTTACATGAAATTTTGCACCTCGAAGCCCGATTTTCGATTTTTCCATTCGATTTTTTGTATTTAATTTCGTAAGCGATTTTTAGCGTTATTTTTATGTTTCGAGTCTATTTTCCCACATTATAGAAAGAAATGTGGTTTCATTCTTTTAACGCAATTTAAAAAAATTTGTTCTCTTTTCATTAAAATTTATTCGAATTCGTACAGCGATTTTTGAATTTTTAGCGAATTTTTTAATGTGATTTTTAGTACTTTTTTGTAATTTAAGGTTATTTTTTGACATTAATAAAAATAAAATTGTTTCAAACTTTCAGCCTAATTTACTAAATTTTGTCTGCTATGATTTTTCAATTTCAGCAATTTTCGATGTGATTTTTAACGATTTTTCGAGTTTTTATGTGTTTAGCTTCGATTTTTTGTCTATTTTGTCAATATTATATATTTTTCACAGCTTCATGTTCATGATCTTATTTATTTTTAAATTGCATGTAAGAAAGGCAAAAACCATAAAATTAATGAATCAACAATAAACGAATTACTTAGAATATCATATCATATCATATATATTATAAAGCAGAAGTTCTGAAACTTCCAAACGAGTGTTTTCAAAAACTACCTGATGGATCTTTTTGCAGATTATATCATTCGATAGGAAATATTTTTGCGGAGGTTTATGATACAAATATACAGGGATAACTCTGATTTTTCGTACTAAATTTCGTATTTTTCGGTTATTTTTGACGGAAGGGTTGCAACAACTAATTTTTTGGCGATAATTATATTTCAAAAAAGAAATGAAAGGCTTTCTCTAATGGAAAATAATATAAACATTTCGAAAAAATCCTGTTAATTCATTGATTTAAAATAAAAAATGATAAAAAGAAAAAAATCCGTTTAATGCAAAATAATATTATGAAAGGAAAATATTTATCTTTAACGAAAAAAAAAAAAAAAAAAAAAGAATGTTTATGATATTTAAAAAGTAACTCAATGTGAAAGAAAGTTTTGAAGTGAGACAATATTTGGCTATTTATTTCTTTTGAGCCAGATTAAAAGAAAACAACATCTCAAAAATTTCATTAGGTAAAACATAAGTATTTTTTTTTCTTTCTTTTTTTTAAAATAGTTTTAAAACTAATTTTCCCGTTATGTGTTTTACAGAAGAGACTCGCAGAATTAATTTTTCAAAAAAAGGCTCTAATTGTTATTTGTATGTTGTTTGTTCAATTGGGTGTTTCAATCTACTTTTCTCGCCAATCAATGCGATTCTAAACAAACAAAAAAAAAAAAAACAAGACTGAGCGATGTTCGCAAGAGTTATTTTCTCTCTCTCTCTCTCTCTCTTTTAATGAGTGAGAGCAATTTTAGGAAAAAAATTTACATTTAACTTAAATACATATGTAGCAGTTAATACCACAAAAATGAATAATATTTAAATTTTAGGGTAAATGTCTTTCCACATACATAGATATTGTAAAATAATTTAACTGCAACTTTTAAAAAATTTTTTGCCACAGGTATCTCATACGCACTACATTGGTGCGATTTTTCTCTTACGCCAATACTATATATACATCTGGGTAATTAACTGACGCCAAAGTGTCATTATTTTGCTTGATATGGCAACCCGGATGTTATTGTCTATTTATTAATAAATTGTCTATTTACAATTTTTTTCTGGTTTTTTTTTTCCAATTATATAAACTATTTTAATCTAGGCACATTTGTCATACATGCGCCACATTTGCGCGACTGCAATAAAATGGCGATTTTATGCATCACTTGGTAACCTGGCTGTTGTTTATTTATTAATAAATTTTTATTTTTTAAAGGATACAAATAGTTTTGTTTTATAATTATTTACTAAACTTTTTAAAATTTGTTGTTATTTTCTATTTAAAATAACAGAAAATAATTGTAAACTATATATGTAACTGGTATTTGAAAACAAAATTAATTTTCTCCAAATCGGCATCAGAAGAAAAAAAAAAAAAAACGCGCCAATGTGGTGCGTTATGTCTGTCATGTATGCATTTTTTTCACTATATTAAGTATTTAAACATGCTGTATAAATAACGATTATTGTTTTTTCCAAACATGTTTGGCACAGATATTATATACACACTGAGGTATCTGACTATCGCCAAAACGGTGTTATTTTGCCTGCTATGGTAACCAGCAATAGTTGTTTCTGTATTAATAAATTATTTATTTACTTTCAATTTCTTTTTAGAAATTCTATAAATTGTTTTGTGCTATAGTAACTTTTTTTTAATTTATTAATATTTTCGTTTTAAAATAACGAATATAATTTTTTAAAATGCACATTTCTTCGCTATTCTAAAACGAGGATTTTGCCGCATTGGTATTGGAAGGAAATCTTGCAAATCCGGGTTTGTGCCGGAGTTTTTTGTGAAATATGATATTTTCAAATGTAAATTGAGTGCTACTTGATTAACATGTCGGCCAGTTTCGCCAAACTATTCAAATTTACATAAATAAATTTTAAATAACGAAAGAACAATAAACATAAATAAAAAATACCAATTAAAAGTCGAATTAAAAAGCACTTATGACGTAAAAAAATACTTGTATCACGTGTAATATCAATTGCTATCATACTTACGATCATCGATTATTGACATTTATTCCTATAATCTGCTATTAATTTTTTTCTCTACAGAATAATCAAGTAGTACAGTACATTGTACAAACTCCAGTTAATATTACAAAAATAGAGCTAAATAACTAAATTTAGGTGCAAATGCACACACCCATGTTGTAAGAAAGAGGCACAAATTTATACATATAAAAGAAAGTCTGAATTTCCTATTAATCACAGCACAAAAAAATCTACTGAACCAAAAATCTTGAAAATTGGGGTAAAAATACTTCCTATAACGACGAGTGCCGCTAAGAAGGGATTTTCGGAAATTCCACCTCTAAGGGGGGTAGAAAGAAGAATAAACTTTAAAAAAAATTCCTTAAAAATAGGATTTTGCAGTTATTTTTCAACTGATAACATATTTTAGTGTATTTTTCCATGCTGAATCGAATGGTTCTAAGCAAATTCTTTTAAATCCAGTAGTTCGTGAGATACTTCACATTTTCCTAATTTGGCGATGTCTTCGGCGCAAAAACCTGAAATTTTCAATCTATATATGTAAAAAAACTCTGGATTTCGAATTAATAAACGCACAAAAAGTTAATATGATATAAAGATTTAGTTTGATTCTAAGTTTCTTTAGAAAAACTGGCCAGCGTAGCGGGCGAAGATTGCTAGTATATTATAAAGCAGAAGTTCTGAAACTTCCAAACGGGTGTTTTCAAAAACTACCCGATGGATTTTTTTGCCGATTGTATCATTCGATAGGAAATATTTTTCCGAAGGTTTATGATTCAAATTTACAGGGATACCTCTGATTTTTCGTAGTAAATTTTGTATTTTTCGGTTATTTTTGATGAAAGGGTTGCCAGTAGTCATTTTTTGGCGAAAATTATAATTACTAAACAAATTAAAAATGACATATCTGTTAGAAATATTACAAACATCTTGCAAATAAAAGCAGAAAATAAATATTGATGATAATAATAATAATAAAGAAAAACCATTTAATAAGGCATGATATAAAAAAAAATATTTATCTTAAAAATAAAAGAAATATTTGTAACGCTTAAAAAATAACATGAAATATTACATTTGATGCAACATTTGCCGACTTATCCTTGCGTTAGAATAAAAAAAAATAACTTGAAAATTTGATTAAATGAATTTTGAACGATATTTATTTTCCTTTCTATTATTTTCTTTCTCTTTTTTATCAAATTTCGATAGTATATAACTTACTCCAGAAAAAGACAGATCTAATTATAAAAGTAATTGTGAGTTATATATTTGTTTGTTTGAGATTTTTTTTTACTTTTGTCGGCAAAGAATTAAGCCAAAAATGCATATGTCTAACATTAGGTCGGAATAATGTTGTTTTTTCCAAAAGAAGATAATTTTTGGAGTATATTTTAGTATTCAATTGTAAACTCAATAAACATAAGTTAATATTTTAAAAATTGTAATCAAATATTTAAATTTTAGCTTTAGTGTGAAATTCTGCCGCATACATATATATATTGTAAAATAATGTCATTCTTTTTCAAAAGTTTTTCACCGCAATTTTGAAAATTGTAATCAACAAACATACTTTTTTTGCGCCATTTTGTCAATTTCTCTTCCAGGAAAAATTAGTTTTAAAATTTACAAACTGAACAAGGAAATCTATGCAATTTAAATGAAACTTATGCAATTTCGCGTTATTACTATCGATAAATTCAACATTTTGAAATAAAAATTGCCTGCTGAAAAAAATGGCACAGATGTCATATATGCACCATATTGGCGCGATTGCAACAAAACGTCGATTTTATGTTAATATGGTAGCTCGGCTATTGTATATTTATTAATAAACTATTTACTCTTATTTATTTTTTCAATGATGTAAATTGTTTTATTTTATAATTATTAACAAAACATTATTTATTTATTTTTATTTCCTTTTTAAAATAATAGAAAACAATTAAAAAATATATATGTAACTGATATTTTATAATGAAGTTTTCGCCAAATTGGCTTAAAAAAGAAAAAAAATATGCACAAATGTGGTGTACATAAGGCATTTGTGCCAAAATATTTTACAAGTTTTTTTAAATAGCCATTTCTTCTTCAATTTTCTTCATATTTTTCCTGTGTTAGATAATGTTTAAAATGATATTGGACTAATTTTCAATAATTGAGCACCACCAAATAGAAAATTTTGTTTATGATGTTTATGTTGCAGGTTGCAGGTTTAATTAACATTAAGCCCTATCAACAGAATTTTATCAAAAATTAACTATTAAATACTGCTTCATTACCCCGTCAAAAAAAAAAAAAAAAAAAAAAAAAAAAAAAAAAATATTGCCAAGATATAAGATTAAATGCCAATAATAGATGATTGTAAACTTCATTTTCATTTGACAATAAACGCGAAACTAGTCGTTGGAGGCCACCGTAATACTTACCCATCATGGATAACATCATGCATAATATAATATATGAAAACATAACATATGTAAACAATTTATAAAATGGATTACAATTCCAAAACAAAATATAAACGTATAATTAAGTATTTTTAACACATAATCATGCTCTATTAATGAATTTCTGATGAATCAATTTCGATAAATTGTATGAAACGCCAAACAATTCAAGTAGCACGAAATTGCATAAAAGAAACATCCTTATAACTCCAAAAATATTAATCATATTCACTAACGGTTTCTTGCATCAAATTAAGTGTATCATTTCCAATTAAAAGATATCTTTGAATTGAAATTTGAATGAAATACAGGGTCATGAAAAATCAAAGAATGTGGAAAACAGGATTAGAAATATCTCGACAACTAATAATCCGATCGACTTTGTTTTATGCGAAAAATTTGTGTTATTTTATTGCCTTTTATGTCCACTCCTTAAAATAAAAAAATTCGAAAATTTTTATATACCTTTCATCAGAACGAATTTTTCGAGAGTCCGAAAAAAATAGTTCCGGATAATCGAGGTTGCTGATATTAAATAGGGTTCGCAATTCCCATTCTTACATACTAAGCACATACAAAATTTCAAGTCTCTATCTCAATTTGTTCGGGAGATAGAGCGGTTACAGACAGACAGACACACAGACGGACGGACGGCAAATTTTTTTTCTAAAAATATGTTTTTCGGAATCTCCAGTGTCCGAAACGTGTAAATCCGCCAAAAAAATTTTTCGATTTTCAAAACGATTGCAAGACTTACCCTATACTACGTATGATGGGTAAGTAATAAGTCTGATACATTTGTAACAAATCGTTATAAGCAATACTAATGTTTGACGCCAAAAATCATAATGGAATTTATTACAAGCTGAAGGTTTATTTTTCTACAAAATTTAGCATCAAGATTATTCCCGATTTAACAGCTACATGTTTGCAACTGCAGGGCTGCCACAGGCGACTATTTTTTAACTCTAACTGGCACTACTTTCTTTGAACAGAAATCCTTAACATACACTTTGACAACACTTGCAAGAAAAATATATTTTGAAATTTATATTAGAAAAATAGTGGTGCAAACGGAATATAAAAATAGTCGCCTGTGGCAGCCCTGCAACTGGTTTAAAAAAATGAAGAGGCAGTGAAACTGATGTAATTTTAATTTTACCCAAATAATTCAGCTTTAAAACACACCTTTTATGCTTCATTGTTCTAATAAATATATAAGTTAAACACTCTTTTTTACATTTTTTTGCTATGTATTTTCTTGGAACAGACCAAGGTAGATAGAAAACTGTAGTAGAGTTGCCAGAAGAGGACGGTTATTAAAAAATGTAATGCAACATGTAATGAGATTGTATTTAGGCTACCAGATCTGCACATCTTGCAAGTTCAGATTCGGGAGTTTAAGAATTAACAAATGATAATGTGCTATTTGAAAATTAATAGAGTTTGATAATCATTGCAATGCTTTCTGACAAAATAATGTGTTGAGTAGAGAACATTTTGATTCCTGCTGTCACAACGGTCTTATTTTCATATCAAACTCTACTACAAATGATCAAATAAGAGAGATGGTACTTAATTACCCAAATTTTGTCCAAGGCAAACAATAGTGCAAAATCGCAATGACATTGGCACTGGCTTCGTTTTCAGCATTGCGGAAGGACATTCCAGGTGATGGTCTACACTGCTTTAAAAAAGAAATTTCAAATCACTATTTTGTTTGAGTCAAGATTTGTTTGGAAAAATGGACCAGCGCAGCGGGCATAGCCTGCTAGTATATTATAAAGCAGAAGTTCTGAAACTTCCAAACGAGTGTTTTCAAAAACTACCCGATGGATTTTTTTGCCGATTGTATCATTCGATAGGAAATATTTTTCCGAAGGTTTATGATTCATATTTACCGGGATAACTCTAATTTTTTGTAGTAAATTTCGTATTTTTCGGTTATTTTTGACAAAAGGGTTGCCAGTAGCTGTTTTTGGCGAAAATTATGATTGCTAAAAGAATTAAAATGGCTATATCTATTAGAAATATTGCAAATATCTTCGAAATAATAGCAGAAAATAACTACTGATAATATTAATAATAAGAAAGAAAGACCGCTTAAATGAGGCGTAATATTATAAAAATATGTTTATCTTGAAAATGAAAAAAAAAATATTTGTAATGCATAAAAAATAAATTAACGCGAAATATAGCAATTGGTTTAACTTTTGGCGACTTATCCCTGGTGTTAGAATAACAACATGAATTTCAAAAATTGATTAAATGAATTTTGAATGATAGTTATTTCCCTTTTTATTATTTTCTTTCTCTTTTTTATCGAATTTCCGTATAATATAACTTACAGCAGAAAAAAGCAGATCTGATTGTAAAAGACACTGTAAGTTGTGAGTTACTATTCGTTTCTATACCATTTTCATCTTGCTTTTGTCGCCAAAGAATGTGTTTTTAAGCCGAAAATGCACTACTGACTTAATGCCTGACTTAGGTTCTTAATGGTCGCAATAATTTTTTTTTTTTTTTTTTTTTTTTTTTTCAAGTGAAGATAATTTTTAGAGTATATTTTAATATTCAATCGTAAATTATGTAGATATAACTCTTTTATTTCTTTTTGCAAATGTTTTCATTGTTAATTTAATTTTTCTAGCGCCATTTCGTCAATTTAACTTACAGGAAAAATTTCAGTTTTAAAATTTAAAAACTGAAGAAGGAAAGATTACCCCATCGATTAAAAATCTACCCCCAAATTCCAAGATGTTAATAATGGATGATCGTAAATGCCACATTCACCTGACATTAAGCATAATATAAATACTAATTATGTCATCAAGTGATTTTTAATTCGACATTTTATTTCTACTTTTATATATGTTCTGCTAATTTGTTTTTCGTTATATCAATGATAATTTATGCTAATCTATATAATCTGGCTAATAGTTTGGCGATTTGTATAATTTGGCGAAATTGGTCGACGGCATAACCAAGTAGTACTGAAGGAAAAATTTTGCAATTCAAAGTAAATTTATGCAATTATGCGTTAATACTATAGATAAATTCAACATTTTGAAATGAAAAATTCCCGCTGAATAAAATTTACAAGTCTTTTTTAATTGACCATTTCCTCTTCAATATTTCTTCAATCAAACTTTCGCTATTCTCTTTCGCGCAGGCTAACAAAAATAAATATTTTATTAGATAAAATGTAAATAACATTTTTCTATTAAAAAAAAAAAAAAAAAAAAAAAAAAAAAAAAAAAAAAAATTAATCTAATTCTACCATTTTGTCTTACAGGACAAAATAGCAGAATTACTTTTAAAAATGGTTTTATCTGTTAATTGTGTGTTATTTGTTTATTTGGGTGTTTGAATTTACTTTTGTCATCAAACAATGCGATTTTATACCAAGAAGGCATAAGCCGAAGCGATGTTCACAATTACTAAATTCTCTCACTCTCTTTTAAATGTGTGAAAGCATTTTTAAGATTTTTTTTTTTTTTTTTTTTTTTTTTTTTTTATGTTTTATTGTAAATATATAAATAGCAGTTACAGCAAAAAAATGCGTATAATGTTTAAATTTTAGTATAAATGTCTTGATCACCCAAACTGTAAAATAATCTAATTGCAACTTTTTAAAGTTTTTGCGCAGATGTCATATACGCACCATATTCGCACGATTGCAACAAAATGGCGATTTTATGCCAACCGAGTGTAAACCGAGTATGGTTGTTTATTTATTAATAAACTATTTATTAACTTTCATTTTGTTTTTTTAAAATAATATAAATCATTTTGTTCTATAGCTATTAATTAAACTTTTTTATTTATTTTTTTTTCAAATAATACAAAATAATTAAAAAATATTTATGAAATTGGTAATTAAAAACCAAGTACTCCAAATTGGCGCCAGAAAAAAATTGCGTCAATGTGGTGCATACATGACATCTGTGTCAAAGTTTTTTCTTATACATAAGTAGGGAAAATGCAGTATAAATACCGATTAAAGTTTTTTTCCAAATGGAAATTTTGTCACGGATTTGGTCATATACTCATCGAGGTATCTCACTGGCGCCAAAATGGCATTATTTGCCTCATATGGTAACCCAGCTATAGTTGTTTATCTGATGATAAGTTTTTTATTTACTTTCATTTTTTTCTTTTTTGAAATGATATTTGTTGTTTTGTTCTACAGTTACTTTTTATTTATTGTTAATTGCTGTTTAAAATGATAGAAAATAATAAAATAGACATAATTTCTTTGGTATTCTAAAACGAGGATTTTGCCACATTGTAGTTGCAAGATAATCGTGCTAAACCTATTGAGTATATAATGTCTGTGTAGGAATCTTTTGTGAAATATGAAAAGTGTAAATTGGCTACTACTTGATTATCACGTCAACCAATTTCGCCAAATCGTTCGCCAAATTATACAAATTTACATAATTTTATCTTAAATAACTAAAGGGAAAATGCTTAAATACGAAAGAGCAAATAATTTTGTTTTCATTTTTCAGGAGGAAATTTTGCAATAATAAAGTAATTGTTGTAGTGAGTTAATGTGTGTGTGTGTTTTTTTATCGTTGGCAACTTGCTGTAACGAAAAAGGTTTTTTTTTCCTGTTTTTTTTTTTTTTTTGTAAGAGCTGGTTTTGTGAAAGCCATGTTAAGATGGTATTCAAATTTTTGAACCCTTCCCAATTATCACCCCCCTTGGGCCGATTTTATTCATTTGCAATTCCCACTAAGATATTAATCATCTCAATGTTCTTGACGAGTTTGAAGATGATTCTTGCATAATTGTGCCTTTTATCGCGCGGACAAAATTTAATGTATATATAAACTTTTTAGGTGGGAGTAGCTTTGGGTTCCTGGCTTCACATAATGAAAAGTTGTGAGGAAATTTTTCAGAAGGTACCTGTAATAATTAATAATTCTTCAGATAAGGGAAAATTTTAAATCCTGTTGTGATAATGCTCTCATTTCGCTTCCAAATGTGCACTGTTAGTAATAAACTATAAAATAGTTACTTCTAAATAGCTGGTTTCTGCGCAGCGTTTAAGATAATTTAATATCACAATGGTGTCTAAATCGTTTTCAGCAATTAGCAAGGTGCTGCTGGAGATCCAAATTATTTAAAATACAAATTTAAATTCACCAGTTCGTTTCATCAACAGTTGATTTTGAAATATTGACCAGCGCAGCGGGAATAGCCTGCTAGTACATTATAAAGCAGAAGTTCTGAAACTTCCACACGAGTGTTTTCAAAAACTACCCGATGGATTTTTTTGCCGATTGTATCATTCGATAGGAAATATTTTTGCGGAGGTTTGTCATACAAATATACAGAGATAAGTATGATTTTTGGTTATAAATTTTGTATTTTTCGGTTATATTTGATGAAAGGGTTGCCAGTAGTTATTTTTTGGCAAAAATTATCATTACTAAACAAATTAAAAATGATATATCTGTTAGAAATAAAAGCAGAAAATAACTATTGATAATAATAATAATAATAATAATAATAATAATAATAATAATAATAATAATAATAATAATAATAATAATAAAGAAAAACCATTTAATGAGGTATGATATTATACAAAAAATATTTATCTTAAAAATAAAAGAAATATTTGTAACGCTTAAAAAGTAACTTAACGTGAAATATTACATTTGATGCAACATTTGGCGACTTATCCTTGCGTTAGAATAAAAAAAAAAAACCTTGAAAATTTGATTAAATGAATTTTGAACGATATTTATTTTCTCTTTATTATTTTCTTTCTCTTTTTTATCAAATTTCGATAGTATATAACTTACTCCAGAAAAAGGCAGATCTAATGATAAAAGTAATTCTGAGTTATATATATATATATATATATACTAGGAGCCTTCGCCCGCTACGCTGGTCAGTTTTTTTTTTTTTTTTTTTTTTTTTTTTTTTTTTTTTTTTTTTTTTTAAAGAAACTTTGAATCAAACGAAATTTTTATATCATAGTAATTTTTAGTTTTATATCGTACTTTAGACTGTCTGTCATCGGTGAAAAATCAGTCATCTAAACGGAAAGTTCAATGTTAGTCACCAATGAATGACGTAGCGCTCAACATGTTAACAATTTTAATCACATAAAAATTCATTCAGCGGAACTTTTAAAATAAAGCCAAACTTTTGTAATTGGGTTCATCTGATAAAAAACATTCCCTAAACATTCAATTAAACAACGTAGAATGCTATATTCCATTTGTTACAAAATTTCTGAAAAATTATCCAACTAACAATGTAAAATCCATAAAATCTATCTTGTAGAACTTAAGTTATAAGCGGCCCCGATGAAATTTCACTTTGCGTTTTACATATATTGAGATAATTTAATATAGCTTTCATATAATAATCATGTTAACCTGATTATAGAACTATCTTTCAAAATTATAGGTTCAATAGATATTTTTGTGCTGTGATTAATACGAAATCCAGACTTTCTTTTATATATAGTGTTCTCTGATGTGTTTCTATATATAGAAAAGAAATCCAGAATTTCTTTTATATATATAGATAAGGTGAAAATTTTCAGGTTTTTGCGCCGAAGACACCGCCAAATCAGGAAAATGTGAAGTATCTCGCGAACTACTGAACTTAAAAGAATTTGCTTGGTACCATTCGATTCAGCATGAAAAAATAAACTAAAATATGTTATCAGTTGGAAAATAACTAAAAAAGTCGATTTTTAAGGAATTTTTTAAAAGTTCGTACCTTTTTTTAACCCCCTTAGGGATAGAATTTTCGAAAATCCCTTCTTAGCGGCACTCGATGTTATCAGAAGTATTTTTACCCCAATTTTCAAGATTTGAGGTCCGGCAGATTTTTTTGTTCTGTAATTAATACGAAATCCAGACTTTCTTTTATATATATAGATAAGGATTGAAAATTTCAGGTTTTTGCGCCGAAGACACCGCCAAATCAGGAAAATGTGAAGTATCTCGCGAACTACTGAATTTAAAGGAATTTGCTTGGTACCATTCGATTCAGCATGAAAAAATACACTAAATTATGTTATGAGTTGAAAAATTACTACAAAAGCCGATTTTTAAGGAATTTTTTAAAAGTTCGTTCCTATTTTTAACCCTCTTAGGGGTGGAATTTTCGAAAATCCGTTCTTAGCAGCACTCGATGTTATCAGAAATATTTTTACCCCAATTTTCAAGATTATAGGTTCGGTAGATATTTTTGTGCTGTGATTAATACGAAATCCAGACTTTCTTTTATATATATAGATAGGGATTGAAAATTACAGGTTTTTGCGCCGAAGACACCGCCAAATCAGGAAAATGTGAAGTATCTCGCGAACTACTGAACTTAAAACAATTTGCTTGGTACCATTCAATTCAGCATGAAAAAATACACTAAAATATATTATGAGTTGAAAAATTACTACAAAAGTCGATTTTTAAGGAATTTTTTAAAAGTTCGTCCCTTTTTTTAACCCCCTTAGGGATGGAATTTTCGAAAATCCCTTCTTAGCGTTACTCGATGTTATCAGAAATATTCTTACCTCAATTTTCAAGATTATAGGATCGGCAGATTTTTTTGGTGCTGTGATTAATACGAAATCCAGACTTTCTTTTATATATATAGATAAGGATTGAAAATTTCAGGTTTTTGCGACGAAGTCACCGCCAAATCAGGAAAATGTGAAGTATCTCGCGAACTACTGAGCTTAAAAGAATTTGCTTAGTACCATTCGATTCAGCATGAAAAAATACACTAAAATATGTTATGAGTTGAAAAATTACTACAAAAGCCGATTTTTAAGGAATTTTTTAAAAGTTCGTTCCTTTTTTTAACCCTCTTATTGGTGGAATTTTCGAAAATCCCTTCTTAGCAGCACTCGATGTTATCAGAAATATTTTTACCCAAATTTTCAAGATTTTAGGTTCGGCAGATTTTTTTGTTCTGTGATTAATACGAAATCCAGACTTTCTTTTATATATATAGATAAGAATTGAAAATTTCATGTTTTTGCTCCGAAGACACCGCCAAATCTGGAAAATGTGATATATCTCGCGAACTACTGAACTTAAAAGAAATTGCTTGGTACCATTCGATTCAGCATGAAAAAATACTCTAAAGTATGTTATGAGTTGAAAAATTACTACTAAAGCCGATTTTTAAGGAATTTTTTAAAAGTTCGTTCCTTTTTTTAACCCTCGTAGGGTGGAATTTTCGAAAATCCCTTCTTAGCAGCACTCGATGTTATCAGAATTATTTTTACCCCAATTTTCAAGATTTTAGGTTCGGCAGATTTTTTGTGCTGTGATTAATACGAAATCCAGACTTTCTTTTATATATATAGATTAATTAGTATAAGTAAAAAATATTTCTGATTAATTTTAAATATGACGTCATTTATTATCTCGCTCCATTAGCTATATGATATTCATACCCCTTGTATTTTTAACGACTGCTATAAAGTACCTGTTTTATTTCAACTATGACGTCACATTTTCATGAGTGAACCATTTTATTAAAAATATAATTCTTTTTCATTCTTTTTACTTTTAATTTATGTCAGCATATTTTACACAAAAATTCCCATTAACTAAACAAATATCCCTGATAAATGTATTATAAAAAATACACCTTTTATTTTTATTTCAACCATGACGTCATATTTATTTTCTTTTAAATTATTTTATTATAGTTTTTCGCGTGGAAGTTTTCTATTAAAAATTCATTGCCGCTGAAAAATTAGTATTCCAATTTTTTATTTTCTTGGCAACAGGAAAGGAAAATGGTTAAATTTTATCTGAAAAATGCCTATTGATTTTGTATGAAAAATAATTAAATTGTGAATTATTAAGGAAAATATTTGAATAAAATAAATAAAAATTACCCTATTATTTAAACCGGACTTCTAACTTTACGTCTGCAAAATTTGAAAGCAATCGGTTCAGTAGTTACGGCGTGAAAGCGGAACAAACAAACAAACAAACAAACAAACTCACTTTCCGATTTATAATATTAGTAAGGATATATATATATATTTTTTTGAGATTTTTTTTTTACTTTTGTCGGCAAAGAATTAAGCCAAAAATGCACATGTCTAACATTGGGTCGCAATAATGTTGTTTTTTCCAAAAGAAGATAATTTTTGGAGTATATTTTAGTATTCAATTGTAAATTCAATAAATATAAGTTAATATTTTTTAAATTGTAATCAAATATTTAAATTTTAGCTTTAGTGTGAAATTCTGCCACACATATATATACCGCAAAATAAGGTCATTCTTTTTCAAAAGTTTTTCACCGCAATTTTGAAAATTGTAATCAACAAACATACTTTTTTGCGCCATTTTGTCAAATTCTTTTCCAGGGAAAATTAATTTTAAAATTTACAAACTGAACAAGGAAATCTATGCAATTTAAATGAAATTTATGCAATTTCGCGTTATTACTATCGATAAATTCAACATTTTGAAATAAAAATTGCCTGCTGAAAAAAAAAATGGCACAGATGTCATATATGCACCACATTGGCGCGATTGCAACAAAACGTTGCGCGTCGATTTATGTTCATATGGTAGCTCGGCTATTATATATTTATTAACAAACTATTTACTCTTATTTATTTTTTAAATGATGTAAATCGTTTTATTTTATAATTATTAACAAAACATTATTTATTTTTATTTTCTTTTTAAAATAATAGAAAACAATTAAAAAATATATATGTAACTGATATTTTAAAACGAAGTTTTCGCCAAATTGGCGTAAAAAAGGAAAAAAATGCACAAATGTGGTGCACATAAGGCATTTGTGCCAAAATATTTTACAAGTCATTTAATCTAGTCATTTAATCTATAGTCATTTAATTAGTCATTTCTTCTTCGATTTTCTTCATATTTTTCCTGTGTTAGATAATATTTAAAATGATATTAGACTAATCTTCAATAATTGAGCACCGTCAAATAGCATATTTACTATATTATTGAAAGTTTTATTGACACAGATATTATATATCACCGAAGTAACTAATAGACTTTAAATTGGCATTATTTTGTCTGAGATATATTAACCCTACTATTAATATTTATTTATAAATAAAATGTTTATTTACTTTATAAATTGTATAAATTGTTTTGTTATATACTTATTAATTAAACTTTTTTCATAAATTTTTATTACTATTTAAATAATAGAAAATAATTTAAATATACACATGTAACTGGTATTCTAAAACAATGTTTCCGCCAAATTAACATAAAAAATTATCGCGCCAAATTCGGCGCATATGACATCTTTGCCGTTTTGTTTATGTATTAAGAAGATTTCTAGATCATCAACGAGATCATAGAAAATTTGTCAGATTATTTTATTTGAGATTATTAAATTTGTGGTTTTTCATTATGAAACAAACGAAGAAAAGAAAATTTACTATTGATGTAACTACAGAATTAACGACTGCTTGGCGTTATTTTTTTTAAAAATCGAAAAGGCGATTTTTTAATTATTTGTTTACTTTTTTTGTTTACATTATTATAAACATTTTCTAATTTTTATATACGCATCACCTTGGCGCGTTTTTTTAAAAATCTGACATCAGTTTGGCAAACACTGCGTTTTCAAATACCAGTTGCATGTTATATTATTTTTAATTATTTTCTATTATTTTAAAAAGGAAATAATAATAAATAAGTGAAGTTTAATTAATAATTATAGAACAAAACAATAAAGAAAGAAAAAATAAAGAAAAGTAAAGAAACAAAGTTTATTAGTAAATAAACAACAACAACCAGCTTACCACGCAATCCATAAAATCACAATTTTGTTGCAATCGCCCCAACGTGCTATATACATGACACCTGACCAAAATATTATTGCCTACATTATTATTTATATATTATTTATATTATTTTATTTGGTACTACTTGATTATCCCATCGACCAAAAAACTGCTGCCAAAATAAAAGATTAAATGCCAATAATGGATGATCGTAAATGCCACATTCATTTGTAATTAAACATTTTACATGCGTTTGTTACGTCATTAACTACTGTTTAATTCGACGTTTTATTTGTATTTCTATTAATATTTTAGTAATTTATTGATTCTTTGGTTATTTAAAATAAAAGTTATATTCGTTTGTATAATATGGTGAATTGCTTTGCAATATGTATAATTTGGCGAAATTGATCTATGGAATAATAAAGTAGTACCTATTATTTATTAAAATTCTATCTGGATATTTAAGTTGACAGAACTGGCGTACTTTTCAAGTCTCCGTAGAGGCATTCGCCAAGCTGTGGTTAATTCTGTGTTTTAGCCTTATTATGTATTTTTCATCTGTAGTTATTTTACTATCCCTAAAAAAGGAATATTTGAAATGTGCAGGAAAAATATTCGGAATATCAATGATATAGAATTAAAAAAAAAATTGCAATTAATTTATCAATCATTCAGGTAAAAAAAAAATACTTTAAAATTGGCTAAGAAGAAAATATACATTAAATACCGACAGCAGAAATTTTTTTTATAATGTTTATGTTGCAGTTTTAATTAACATTAAGCCCTATGAACAGAATTTTATCAAAAATTAACTATTAAATACTACTTCATTAGCCCGTCGAAAAAAAAAAAACTATTGCCAAGATCTAAGATTAAATGCCAATAATAGATGATTGTAAACTTCACTTTCATTTGACAATAAACACGAAATAAGTCTGATACATTTGTAACAAATCGTTTTAAGCAATACTAATGTTTGACGCCAAAAATCCTAATGGAATTGATTACAAGTTTAAGGTTTATTTTTCTACAAAATTTAGCATCAATATTATTCCCGATTTAATAACTACATGTTTGCAACTGCAGGACTGCCACAGGCGACTATTTTTTAACTCTAACTGGCACCACTTTCTTTAAACAGAAATCCTTAACATACATTTAGACAACATTTGCAAGAAAAATCTTTTTTGAAATTTACATTAGAAAAATAGTGGTGTGAACGGAATATAAAAATAGTCGCCTGTGGCAGCCCTGTAACTGGTTTAAAAAAATGAAGAGGCACTGAAACTGATGTAATTTTAATTTTACCCAAATAATTCAGATTTAAAACACACCTTTTATGCTTCATTGTTCTAATAAATATACAAGTAAAACACTCTTTTTTACATTTTTTTGCTATGTATTTTGCTGGAACAGACCAAGGTAGATCGAAAACTGTAGTAGAGTTGCCAGAAGAGGACGGTTATTAAAAATTGTAATGCAACATGTAATGAGATTGTATTTAGGCTACCAGATCTGCACATAGGGCAAGTTCAGATTCAGGAGTTTAAGAACTAACAAATGATAATGTGCTATTTGAAAATTAGGAGTTTGATAATCATTGCAATGTTTTCTAACAAAATAATGTGATGAGTAGAGAACATTTTGATTCCTGCTGTCACAACGGTCTCATTTTCATATCAAACTTTACTATAAATGATCAAATAAGAGAGGTGGTACTTAATTACCCAAATTTTCTGCAAGGCATACAATAGTGCAATATCGCAATGACATTGGCACTGGCATCGTTTTCAGCATTGCGGAAGGACATTCCAGGTGGTGGTCTACACTGCTTTAAAAAAGAAATTTTAAATCATCATTTTTTTTAGTCAAGATTTATTTGGAAATATGGACCAACGCAGCGGGCATAGCCTGCTAGTTATAAATATATATGAATATATGTAATATGAATACATATAATATAATATTATGAATATATATAAAATAAGATATGTCTGTCTGCCTGACGCGGATAACGCTGAAATTATAAAAATTTTCGTCTGTGAAATTTTCGTCATGTGTGGATGCTAACACCGGAAAGTGCACTTCACAGCCGGATTTTGAAATTTCTATTTGGATATTTTTTAATTACAACTTACTGGGTCAGAGGATATTTGCAGCTCTCAACAGGAACGAAGCAGTTGCCTAGTAGTCAGGTATTTGTTAATTTTTCCTCTTTTGATGATTTTGTTTTCCTCGATTAATTTACAATCGGTCTTCGAAATACATCCAAGGCACCATTAAAAAAATTAGTAAATTAGGTAATTACTCCTTTAATGTTTTCTTAAGGTTTGTTCACATGTGCACTGCACGTCGTGCATGTGCTTAGAAGATTTAGCATGGAATAGATCTCATGGAAGAAAGAAATTTTAAAATAATTCATTATTGTATGATTTTTGTCGATCAAAACAATTATAATCAACGACAATATTTCTATAGCTTTCCAAAACATGGTTTTCATAACAGAAATATATACCTGTGTCACTCAGATAAAATTTAAAATATTCTAAAATTCTAAATATTCTCCTTATACAATTTAATTTTTTTATCTATTTTAGTTGGAATGAACGTTTTGGTACTTACGTATTAACGCCATCGCAGAAGAAGTTGCGCCAATAAAGAGTAATGCGCCAATAAAGAGTAATCTTGTTCGCACGCGCACAAAAAAATGGCGTCAAAAATGAGCAAAAAAGCATTAAAACACTAAAATAGCGATAAAAATGTTGTCAAAAATGAGCAAACAAAGAAAGTACTAAAAAGCACGCACAACAACATTGCTCTTTATTGGCGCATTGACGCAATTTCTGCTGCAGTGGCGTTAATACGTAAGTACCAAGATTTTAAACATTCGCAATTTGTTTGAAAATATGAATGGTCCTGAGCGACGCCGGGCGGATCAGCTAGCACATATATATATATATATATATATATGTATATATATATATATATATATATATATATATATATATATACATATACACACCTACATATATGTATATATTTATATTGACCAAAAAGAAAAGTCGAAGGGTTTTTCCCGCAAATTAACCATTTGTATTTTAAAAAACGAAAAAACAAATAAATTAATAAAACATTATTAAGAATACAAATAAAACTTCATATTAAAAATCTCTTGATGACGTATTTGACACCTGATACGAGTTTAATGTTACGTGAGTGTGGCATTTTTGATCATCATTAATAGCATTTAATCGTTTAGTTTGGCGGTAGTTTTTTAGTGGACGGGATAATCAAGTAGTACCAATTTTTTTAATCGAAGTCAATCGTAAATCGTGTTCAAAAAAGTAATTATTATTATTATCAGGTAACGAAGAAATTTCGTGCGGTTTTTGAGAACAGCTACTTTTGTTGCGTAGGCGTGGTCATACTGATTCTGATGATGTCATTTCTGTACATTGCCTTTAAATTACAATCGGTTGAGAGTTGTTTAACGTATCTCACACTTCGCTATCAGTTTTGTAGGAAGTACAATCGTTGACAAAAAATGTCGTTGACAAAGAAGATTTTGAGGTCTATTTTGTTCTAAGAGCTCAAATTAGGAAACAAAGCTGCAGAGGCCTCTAGAAGAATATGCTCCGCGTTTGGAGAGACTTCAGTGAGTGAACGTACCGCTCAAAAGTGGTTCAGCAGATTTTCGTCCGGAGACGAGAGCCTCGAAGACAAGCCCCGTGTTGGACGTCCATCCATCTTAGACCAAGACCAGCTGGAAGAGGAAATCAAACAGAGTCCTGATCTAACATGCCAGGAGCTTGCGCAAAGTTTTGGAGTATTTGACGAAACCATCCGATCGCATCTTCATAGCCTTGGGATGTTGTGGAAACTTGATAAATGGATTCCTCATGCCCTATCTGAGGAAAACAAGCTCCATCGATTAAACATCTGCTTGTTATTGCTGACGCGCCGCAACAAAGCCTCTTTCTTGGATCATATATTGACATGAGACGAGAAATGTGTAATGTATGATAACCGAAAGAGAAAACATTGGTCGACTTCTGGTTCCATCTCATTGGTTGCTAAACAGGACATATATCAAAAAAAGATAACGCTGTGTATTTGGTAGACTAGCGCTGGTATAGTTCACTATGAATTCTTAGAAAGCCGGAAAAAAATCAAGCTGAAGTCTACTCGTAGCAGTTGAAAAGGGTTTCAGCTGCTTTGCTCGATAAGCAGCCAGCGCGGGTCAACAGGAGAGGAGTTCTTCTCCTCCACGATATCGCCAGACCTCATACGGCCAAATCGACCAGGGACGTGATAAAAACATTGGGCTGGGAAGTTTTGCCTCACCCACCTTACTCCCCGGACATCGTCCCATCGGACTATTACTTGTTTTTGGCCATGGATAATCACCTGCGGGAACAGCACTTCCAAACTCAAGATGATGTCACAAAAACTATAACATAGTTTTTGGACTCTAAACCAAAAGATTTTTTCAAAATGGTTATTTATAAGCTTGTTTCTCGTTGGAAACACGTAATTGAAGCCAATAGTGATTATTTCAAAGAATAAAATAAGTGTTTGAGATTTTTGTGGGTCGTTTTTTATGTCTGATGAAAATCGCACGAACATTCTTGGCTACCTGATACTATTATTATCATTATCTACATAAAAAAGCTTAATCATGTGACTGTCATCAACAGTTGCGGGTTGACCGCGTCACTGTTTTTATATGCCAAGGCTGCCATTTTGCTACTGTAATGTTAATCGGGCGTAGGTGATAAATTGCCACATTATTAGCTTCCAATGCTATTTTTTTCAGACAAGCTAAAAATGTCGTGTCATCAGCCCTGAATTTTCTACTGAACCGATTTTGATAATTATTTTTTTAAATGAAAGCTATTTATTTGTAGTTGTGCCCATTTTAGCTATTTTTTAATTTATTTCCATTTTTCTATTTTATTTTTAATTTTAAATGCTTTTTTACGATATTTCTTCAAAATGGTGGCAACTTAGTTTAACTTTTCTCTCGATAATAAAAATTTATTTTCCATTATTACTTTCCACAAGTCAGAAACTTTATTTCATCAGTGAAAATATCCTCGCATTTAAAAGAAAAAAGTTAATTGTTTTCGTAAAATTTAACCACAATAAAATGATTGCATATAATTATGCACGAATTGAGGTAAAAAATATATATTTACTGATAAATAATATTAATAATGTAAATAAAATAACAGAAAATAATGTATGATAAAAATTAACGTCTAAAGCAAAGTAAGAAATATTTCAAATGAGGAAAATGATGGCATTCAGCAACCAGATAAAATGAATTTACAATATTATTACGGACGCCTTTTTCATATTACTAATAGCAGAAACTTTTAAAAAACATTTGAAGAGAAAATGACGTCACTATTTAAAACATCGCATTTTTACTCATAACGATATTACATTTCAATATTTCTTTTCATTATGGACACTGAGATTGAGATTTTACTTTCAGATGACTTCAGTTAGTGAAAATAATGTCATAGTAAAAATTATTTTTTTTTACAATTTTAACTGAAGATGTACAAATATTTACATGCAAAATTGTAACTGGAAAACTTGACATTAAGTTTGGAAATATATTTATTATATATTGATTCAATATTACTTTTGCTTTTTTTTTAAAGCCAAATCGATCGGGTCTTTTAAACATTTCATTCGTCGAATTCGACGGAATTCCACTCGTTTTATTGTTAAAATGCATTTCCTTTTTCCCAGAGTCTATAAAAAAGCGTTTAAACTAAAGAAAAAATCCGTTTTTGATGAATCTAGTCAATGAAGAAGTAGCACGTAAAATTGTATCTCTTTATTATTCCGCAATTCCAAAGCCTCAGAGAGAAATTGCTAATCAACTGGGTATTTCACGTCGTTCTGTTTGTTATTATATTGATAAACACAAGAAAAATAAAGTTAGTTCATTGCATTCTAAACAGGGTCGCCCTTCTAAAATACCTCTATCGATTTTTTTTCTAATCGGAGGCGAAAGTGAATTATGCAATGGCAGTATCTACATTCAACTTGTATTCCACTCTTTTCATTCAATTTAAATAAAAATTTATCAACCATTTAATTTAAGCCACATAAATTTAAAGCACATTTTTCAGATACGTTTAAAATACATCACTTTCAGTCATCTAATTTAAAATACGATAAAGTATTTTTCTGTACAGCTATTTGGCGAGAAAAGAAATTTGATAACATATTTTGTAGCAGCCTATTTACTGTTTCATATAGGCAAAGGTTTTTTCCATATGTATATGTTGCGGCCAAAACCCGGAGCCTGGCCAATTCTAGAACTGGCCGGCCAATACCCGAACTGGCCAAGCTTCCCGGCCAATACCCGAAATACATGAAATGAATAGCGTATTTCGGGTTTTGGCCGGCCAATTCGCGAACTGGCCGAGAAGCCTTGGCCAACACCCGAATTGGGGATTTAAGGCTACCCAGTAGATGCGGCGCCGTCATGAAATTCTTTTAGAAATTGTTTCTTATTCAAAGAAGAACGTAATTTGCGACGGTTCCGTTTGATGGCACTGATATGCACACGTGACAGAAAAGGATATTTCCATGCTATTCTGATATGCCACCTTAGTGGTCTAAATTGCCATTTTTTCTAATAGAAATATTATTTTTTATTTGTATAAAAATGGTCTCAGTAAATTTATAGTATTTCGCATTATTTCCAATTCTTTTGAACCTGATTAACTACATTCTGAAGAAGATTCTTTACAAATTAAAATAAACATGAAGGGGGATTTTTTTAAAGTAATAAACGTAACTCATCGACAAATATGCAATTTTAAACTTAAAACAAGAAAGGAAATGAATCACTGTGTAGATTACAAAATATCATGCAACTCTATCGCAATGTTGTTAAGAGAATTTACTCCGGTTCTTTTTATGTAAAGAGATATCCACATAAGCATTAAAAAAAAGTAAAATTTCATTTCAGCAATAGGTTTCCGCAACTAGTAATCTATTTATTTTATCTTTCATTAAAGCTTTCTATGATCTACAAATTGCTTTACAAATAAATATTAAAAGTTTATCGCAGCTGGAAATGCACATGAAAAACAATCGGAATATAAATGGTAAATTCCACCTACTCAATAATCTATAGAAAACATGTTGTAGAGCATATTAGAAATGTATAAAGGGTTTATTATGTTTGAAGTTGTGAAATATCAAAAAAAAAATACTCTGTAAAAGTATTTCTCGCATATATCATAATTCCTTATCGGAATACTTTTTTGGAGTCCCTATTAACGATTTATAATGATTTCTTAATCAATATTCTACAAAGAAACCTACTGCTTCCCTCATGAGTGAGGCATATAAATTTTACTATGTTTGAAATATGCCATAATTCTTTATTGGAATTGTTTTGGCGCCCCTATAAATGATCTACAAATGCTACTTAATCAATACGCAACAAAAGACATTGTTTCTCACATCAGTGAGGCTC
The DNA here is from genome assembly GCA_964019185.1 of Maratus speculifer. NCBI lineage: Eukaryota > Metazoa > Arthropoda > Arachnida > Araneae > Salticidae > Maratus > Maratus speculifer. Next base: position 114,856,931 of record OZ025295.1, on the reverse strand, counting down.
ATGAATTGCATTATGTTTGAAATAGTGTAATATCATTAAAATAACCTATAACAGATTTTTTGGCATACATCATAATTCTATACCGGAATTCTTTTTGGCGTTCCTGTAAACGAACTGTAACGGCTATTTAATCAATACTTTACAAAAAAAGTATCACATGTGCATTATGTTCGAAATCGTGTAACATCATTAAAATGCCTTATAAAAGATTTGTTCGCATGTATTATATTTCCTTATAATGGCTACTTAATCAATATTCTAAAAAAATATATTGCTACTCACATGAGACAGGCTTGTAAATTGCATTATGTTTGAAATAGTGCAACATCATTAAAATACCCTATAAAAGGTATTTTGGCATACATCATTATTCTTCATCGGAATTCTTTTTGGCGTTCTTATAAACGTACATTAGAATGGCTACTTATTCAATATGCTACAAAAAATTTACATCCCACATATGCATTATGTTGAAATAGTGTAACATCATTAAAATACTTTATGAAAGATTCCTTACATTTATCATAATTCTTTATCGGAATACTTTTTGCGTCCCTACAAATGAGCTATATTGACTACATAATCAATACTCTACAAAAAAGTATTGCTTCCCACATGAGAAGGGCATATAAACTTCATTATGTATGAAATGTATCATAATTCTTCATTGGAGTCATTTTTGATGTTTCTATTAACGAACTATGATTACTAATTAACCAATACTCTACAAAATATATATTGCTTCCTACATAAGCGAGGGTTGTAAATTGCATTATGTTTCAAATAATGTAACATTATAAAAATGCCCTAAAAAGGATTTTTTGGCAATATCATAATCTTTATCGGAATTCATTTTGGCGTCCCAATAAACGAACTAAAATGGCTACTTAATCAATATACTCTATAAAAAAAGTTCTTCTACACTAGAGAAGCATGTGATTTTCATTAAATTTGAAATAGTGTAACATCATTAAAAGGCACTAAAAAATTCTTTCATCATTTTCTTAGTAATAAAATTTTCAGTGTTTCTGAAAAAATCTAGAATTGCTATATTTCATGCACTGTAATAAATAACTGTTTGTCGTCTTTATTAATGATACATAGGTACCAATTTTATTGTAATGTAACAACATTAAAATGTACCGTAAAAACGATTCTTATTGATTATATTGAAACGAAATATTTTTGTATATCCCAGTAAATTAACAAAAAACAGTACACAATTCCCTATCAGTGCCAAAATAAATTGATAAACGAAATAAGATAACAAATACAAGTCATCCCGAGCCTTTACTCGAGTTAGAGAACGGCCAGGTAGACGACTACACTATTTGAATTCATAGACACTTTCAACTGTGTTAGAAATGATTAAACCGAGTGCCTCTATCTATTTCGGGAATTGGCCAATCACATCTGGCCAGTTCGCGAATTGGCCGGCCAATTCTAGAATTGGCCAGTCATTTTTAAACGTTACTGGCCAGTTCGGGAATTGGCCGGCCAGTTCTAGAATTGGCCGATTTCGGGTTTTGGCCGCAACATATACATAGTATGCATACATTTAGTATGCTGGATGAATTTATACAGAACTTTCTGAATATTTTTATACAGAAATAGAATTTCAACATAAAAATTAATATTCTACTACCTTCATTCCATTTAAATAAAAATTATCAATCATTCAATTTGAAATACATAACCTTAATTTTACAAAATGTTTATATGTGTGTTATAATATGGTGATTTTCTGTTTAAATGTAGGACTTCTTGTGGAATACCCTCTTTGCTGTATAAAGTGTCCATTCACTTAAAAATAATAACAGGGTTAGCAGTCGTCGTGGTGAGCAATGGATTTATTCGCTTGAGGTGTTTCTCCCAATAAAAAACAAGTAAATCAGTTTCTAATCCTTATTTATTTAGAGCGTGATATAAAGTTGCTCCACCGGTCACCATTCCACACAATTAACACTAGACCATTCACTCTCAAAGCTGCGTCATCTCGATGTTCTAAATTATTGGAAAATGAGACGGGCTTCCTAACAATTGAAAGATTTTTTGCATTCTCACGCTCTCGATTTGAAAAAAGGGTTTCCCAAAAACCAAGCTAAAACTAGCCTCTCCCCTTGTCCGCGTAAGCAATTTAAAGACCCATTAGGATTAATTTCAATGCTATGACAGCCCACATCACCATCTCCTATTGGTAGCTGGGACGTGTCTCCTTGTAACAACTACTATCTAAGCGCGTAATAACACAACCTGCTCACACGTAAAAAGCGCATGAACATTCTCCAGCAGACGATTTAATAAAACAAAATTAAAGTCTCGAAAAATATTCCAAAAAGGAAAATGAACCTGTACGCTGAAATAAAGATTTCGCAATAATACTCCCGCTCTTTTTAAGAAAACAATCAATAGATTATTACTAAGTTAAATAAAATAAGATAAAAGAACTTTAGCGGTTAAAATATTAATACATTACGAAAACTGAGAATAAAAGTATGTTCCATAAAAGTTAGAATTAAAACTCAGGGCAGGTAAACTGGCGCAATTTTTTTTATTTATTACATGTATAAATACATATAAAAACAAAAATAAAAGTTTTGGAACAGATGTAATACACTTACCGGGTTTGGCACGATCCTTTTTGACGCCAGTTTTGTGAAAACATCCTTTTCGAATATCAGTTACATATATGGTTAAAAATTATTTTTTATTATTTTAAAAAGTTTGGCATAGATATCATATACGTACCGTAGTGGCGCAAATTTGTTTTTCGGACGCTAATGTCATACACGCACCGGGGTACTTAAATGACATCGAAGCGTTGTCATTTTGCTTGATATGATAACCAGTATGTTAATGTTTATTTATTAATAAATTGGGTACTGCTAGGCTATCCCGTCAACCAATTAATTTTCGTCAAACTATAAGATTAAATGCCAATAATGGATGATCGTGAATGTCACATTCAATGACATTAAATACGATTCAAGTGTTTAAAAAGTCATTAAATGATTTTATTTCGACTTTTAATTAATATCTTGATTAATATTCTACTAATAATTTATTTTTTCTTTATTTAAAATAAAAATTATGTCAATATGTATAATTTGGCTGTTAGTTTACCGATTTATATAATTTGGCGAAATTGGTCGACGGAATAAAAGAGTAGTACCATAAATTGTTTATTTGCTTTTATTTTCTGTTAATAAATTACATAATAAATACATATAGTTATTAGGGTACTACTAGGTTATTCCGTCGACCAAAAAACCATTGCCAAACTATAAGATTAAATTCCAATAATGGATGATTGTGAATGTGGCATTCAATGACATTAAATACGATACACGTGTTTAAAACGCCATTAAGTAATTTTTATTTCGACTTTTTTTTTGTATTTTTATTAAAGGTGGTTTTAATAATTTTTATGCATTTTTATGCTGAACTGTATTCAGTTTACGGTTGTAAAATATAGTTAAAAAGATATAAAGGATCACGCAAGGAACTGGGCACAGGGTTGCCTATGGATGATAATTTCTAGAAATGTGACTTGAGTAGTTTAAAGAGTTTTTTGTTTAAATTTTATCTAAATACTTTCGTCTAATAAAAGTACTAAATAAAATACAGAGCTGAACAAAAGTATTCAAGTAAATATAATACAGTAAATAAAATACAGAGCTGAACAAAAGTATTCAAGTACATATATATAGGACAGTTGCACCATAAACTTTAACTAATAATAACACATTGCTCAGTGGTGCACAAAACAGGAATTTTAATATACATTAGTACATATTAAAATAAAATAAAACTTTCAACGTTTCGCGCCGTCTTCTGCGGGCGTCTTCAGGAAAATATGAAATGGAAGGACTACGTTTGCATCTTGTTCGAGAGATAATATTTCTACTAAATTAAAAACTAAATGAATTAAAATTTAAAAATGTTGCCAATTACACGTGAGTAAAAATTAAAATATATATCCATATATTAGTATGAATTGCTGAAAGAAAAAAATCAACAAGAGAGGCGTTTTCTTGCAAAGCTAAATTTCTCCATTATATAGTATATATATCAGCCGACAGATCAAATATAGAACTGTTCAAAGGTATTGGAATTATTATTTCCCTGGAGACAACAGGGAAATAAACTTATTTTCCTGGAAACAATCTGAGATCTTTAACAAAACGAAGTTTTTTAAAGATCTCAGGAAGTGTTGGAAAGTGTTTCATGATATATGATTAAAGCATGATTTTTTCTGCGGCTGTTATAATTGGTATTAACAGTATATTGCGTTTTAAAAATTTAACAGGCTGAAGTTGTTCTCGGGCTTCTTTATTTTGGGTTTACTGGCGTAAGGCAAATCAGACTTGCCTTTTTTAGACTATAGATAGTTTGCTCTGGCGTTTGTAAATCTAAGGTTTTACGCCATACAGGAACATTTTGTTCTTTGTACAAGTTTCTTTGTAACCTTTTTACGTCGATTTAAAACAATATATATAAAAAATGAAAAATGAGTTAGAAGGAACATTTTGAATTTGTAGAACTATAGCAGATTCATCAGACCCCAAATACTATGGAACTACAAATTAAAGTGTCTGGTTTCATATTCGCATCAGCCATGAGAAGTAAAATAATACGAATATGCGTTTACCAACACTCATAAAACCAAAATAAAATTGAGAAAAACATTAAAAAATCAAATAACATTATTATAACTAGCAAAAGCCATGCTTTGTTTGGATTCGCGAAGCATTATTTTATAAAACAGATATTTGAAAGTAACAATATTTTTATTATTATTATTTTTGCATCTTTATTAAACAAAAACGTTATTTTATGTTTTGGCGCATTTTAATTTTTTATTTATGATGTAAAACTGGCATAATAAGATATTTTCGAAGCAAACTTTTACAATTTTTTTTTAAATTTTCAACTAAAAGCTCTTTTAAAGATGTTTTTACAATTTCAAGTAGCCACTGGTGTTTTTTAATTGTTTGAAATATGCATGTTTCCAATCTTTGTAATCAACATCCGATAATCTTTGATAGCTATTTTAGAATAATATATTTGAAGAAAGCTTGAAGAAAGTTACTTCTTCAAAATCCTATTTTCTGGAAAAAACATTTGAAATCTGCTTTCGTTGATACTATGAATTTTTAACTGTAAAACATTTTATTTTAATTTCTTCGTTTTTATACATGTTAGCGTATGAGAATTGCTGTAATTCTCTCCGCGTGGGAGAACTTTTTACTTTCTGCGAATGGCAACTCAATGGAATTACCTTTAAACGAAGCGCTCTCTCATTCTCGCAGTGACGTTTTCACGAATAATTATTGTTGAGTTTGCGAACTTATTAAAGTCTTATTTTTCTATAAAATCCTTCTGATTAATGAGTCGATATTATTTAGCCACAATACGACCTTCGCAAAAATATTTATAAAGAGCTTGAACCAACAACTTCACGCAGATCTTTTAATTTTTCATTTATATAACAAATTTAAGAATTAATTTTATTTGTTTACAATTATTTTGTTGCCAGTTTACAAAAAAAAATCCATAATACAATTCTTTTAAAATGTTTAAGTGTCATCTGTGCAAACGATTTTGCGGGATAATGAAAACATGTTTTATTTAATAAATTAATCATGATTCCATCTATAATTATTTACTCCATGATTTAAACTTTTTTTTTCTGAAAATATACGCGTTTCATTTTTTATTTATTTGCTAAAATGCGTCCGTATTGGAAATGCATTAAAATAATAATTTTTTTAACGTTTTACTGTAAAAAAAATTATATTCTGCAAATCTACAGATCATAATTTATTTTTGTGTTTAATTTGAAGTTAAAATATTGAATAGTTTTTTTTTGTAAAGCGTACGACAAATTGTAATTTGAGTGGACTATAAGAGGATTCGCTTCGCTCATCCTAAATATACTACTTAGAATGCACATATCACTATTAAAATACAAATTTTCATTTTTGTTGTATGGTTTTAAACACACATGTGATTTTTTTTCTATTATAACTGTTAGATAACACTATTTCTACAGATTTTTATCCAATTAATTGTTATAGTTGAGTTATGCAAATACTCTTATAAAAATAGGTAACTCTTTTTTTATTTTTAAAAAGTAATTACAATCATATTTTTCGATTTCAGATCTTGATTATGGATAATGAAATTGTAGATTTAGAAAACAGAATTAATCAGTTAGATTCTATGGATACTACATCCTATATGGAATCTCCAGAACAATTTAGACGGGGATCTCCATATCGAGGAGGAACATATTTTGATGATAGCATTCAAACGTCTGAAGATTCAACACCTCGTTCAGCATCACGGCAATTTTCTGCTACACCTTCTTCACCCATCCACATGCCTGGTCCGTTAGAGCAAAGCTATGGTGAAACTGGACCTATGGTAGGAGTGCCAGGTACAGTAGCAATTCCCGGCCCTTCAAGTAGATTTGCTCCCGGAACTGGGACAGTTCATTCAAAAAATCAAAGTGTAGTAAGTAATCGTTTCGATGTAGGAGATTCGTTTAATTTGCGTACAGTTTGCGATGCCTTTACTCCTTATCGACAAGTAACACGAATAGAAAGTTTCATTCCAGAATCTGGATGTTCAGGTCAGATGATAGAACATCCTTTAAGCATTATGCATTCAGGCGAAATTACGCCAACGCAATACGAGACACCTTTTATTTCCCAATCACGTTTTGGTTACACGGATCCAACAGCTAGAATTTTAAACATGCCTCCAGACCTTGAATTATTTAAACAAGTTACACCTTCGCAACAAGAGGAAGGAATTTCACCCGACGTAGTAACATATGGTACACCTCCTGCAGTGACTCCTACAACTACTCGTAGACATGGTTTATTTACACCTAAAGGAATATTTCGTAAAAAGCATTTCAATTTAAGAAGAATATTTGATAGTCCTGAGTTATCAGAGTCACCCCAGTACTCACCTTATGATTACCGGTCGCCAGCACATTCTTCTTCAGATAAATCAATTTCATGGGAAACGCAGTATGAGGAAAATATTAGACCACCAGCACCTTACGTTGATAGAACATTTGATGCATCGCCACAGTATGCATTAGACAGAACATTTGATACATCTCCACAATATGCTTTAGACAGAACATTTGATGCATCGCCACAATATGCTTTAAACAGAACATTTGATAGGTCCCCGGTATTCGCAAGAAATAGAACGTTTGATGCATCGTCCCCATACGTTATGAATAGAACTTTCGATGGAGCACCGGTATCTAGCATGGACAGAACATTTGCTGCATCTCCACAATATGCTTTAGACAGAACATTTGATAAATCACCAGTATATACAATGAATAAAATATTTGATGCATCGTCCCCATACGTTATGAATAGAACATTCGATGGACCACCAACATCTAACATCAATAGAACATTTGAGCCATCGTCACCATATGCTTTGGACAGCACATATGATAGATTACCAGCATCTGCTATTAACAGAACATTTGATGCATCATCACCATATGCTATGAATAGAACATTTGATGCATCGTCACCACGTGTTATGAACAAAACATTTGATGCATCGTCACCGCGTGCTATGAATAGAACATTTGATGCTATGTCGCCCTCACGCGTAAATAGAACCTTTGATGCAGCCTCACCATATACTTTAAACAAAACATTTGATGCTTCACCTTCATATTCAATGAATAGAACATTTAATAAGCCACTGTCGTCACCGCTTGGAAGAACTTTCCAACAAAGCCCATCGCCTGTATCGTCACCATATGCTATGAATAGAACATTTGACAGATCGCTGACACCTATGGCTAATGTGTTTGATACCTCTTCGCCACAACCTATGCATAGAACATTCGATGAATCATCACCTCGTGCTTCTAACGTGACTTTTGGTGTTTCTCCATCATACACAATAAATAGAACATTCAATACACCAGTCGCTTCACCAACTGGAAACACTTTCCAGCAAACTCCAACAACTGGATGCTTCCCCAACTTCCGACGCTTCTTCCTCAGAGCCCGCAAATAGAACATTCGATGCATGATCTCCTCATATTTTCTTTACAACATTTCATAGCTCACATCATTTACGGTAAATGGAAAATTCAATAAATCAATGTCATCACCATTTGGAAGAACATTTCAGCAAAATACATCACCTAATAATAACAGAACATATTACAAAAACGTGACTTTTGATCTCAACAGTAATCAGTCATATTCTATTAACCAGATATTTAGTAGAAACCAGTCTCCTATAGAGCAGCTAGCAGAAGTAACTAACTTGAGTTGAACGGAACAACGATGAAATTGTTAAGAAACTGTTTTAAAGAACTGTAATATTATTTGGATTATCAATACTTGTTGAATAGAGGAAAGAAAACATCTTTAAAAAATAAGACCTACTTTTATGAATGTAATAATTATTTATTAACTGCGTTGTTAAATTTTAAAGTTTTTGCATGTCTAATCAGATTAATAAATATTTAATTTACACGTTTGAAGGTAGATTCTTCATTTTCCTCCTTTAGCTTGAAATTTACATAAGATTATTTCTGGCTATATATATTCTATAATATGTAATCTGTTTCATATTAAAGGAGTATATAACTTTTTACTGACTTCTACCGATATGGTTTTTTTTAAATTATAAAAATGAATTAGCACATTTGTCTGTCTGTCTGTTACAGTCACTTTACTCATAAAATATGGAAATTGGATAGTTCACACATTCGGGGAAGTAATAAAGACTATTAACCCACATATTTATAGATCATTAAATTTTCACAAATATTAATACAAGAGCAGACAACACAAAATCCCAATGTATCAAGCACAAAGAAGATAATTTTTATTTTGTTGAGGAGTAGAAATACGACCATTTAATGATCCAAGTCTGCCGGAAGAGAAGTGGTACAAAAATCAAAAATCAATACCACCAGTTATTGGCTCGTAGGTTTATCACTATGTTTGTCCTACAATCCAAGTTGGAGTATTCACAGCAGGAAAACACAATGATAAACCTACGATTCAACTATTTGCAGTATTAATTTTTGGCTTCTGCACTATTTGACTTCCGGGAAAACATGGGTCATTAAATTTCCTACTTCTACTCCTCCACAAAATACAGGTTTTTTTTTTCCTATGTTTCATACGTTAGAGCTTTATATTGTTTGACAAAATATAATCTTTCACGTTTAGGACAGATTATTTATATTTTCTAAACCATATAAACAAAAACTAAAAATCATGCATCAAGCATAGATTAAGAAACACTTTGCAATACTTTCAAATTTATTTATAGAAGCTTCGTTTTTTAATAAAGTAAAACAAAATTTAAGTAAACATTTTAGAAAACTCATAATGCATTTGAAAACCAGGTTTCAATAATTGCCATCCATACCCGGAGAAGTAGTCCAAACATTATATGCACGGATGTAATTTATCTACAATTTGTACAGAATCTACAATGTATGCCAAAATTTAGCTTAGAAGGAAGGTCTCCATACTGCGCATACTCAGAGTTTTATGAAAAAATACTAATTAAACTACTTATGTATGTAATAAAGGATCAGTCAAAATTAGAGGCGAAAATACAGTAGGAAATTTGTAAAAAGATGAAATACTTTTGAATATTTGGCGTGAAAAGACGAAATCATCACGCGATTAGGCGAGCAGCACTTTTCCTCGCCAATAGCAAACGATTTTAAAGCAACCCAAAACTCTGTTGGATATTTAGAATGTGTGTAAATGATATTTTATGAATATAAATATAAACAATGAGAGAGTTTAATATATTGTATACTACATATTTATATTGTATTACATATATATATATTACTTGTTGAAGTAGTTATTGAATTAATCGCTGAAAAAATGTTTTAACATATAAAAAAATTCATATTGGGAAAAATTATCTTCATACATTTAAGCGTATTCAAAAATAAAAGCATGATGTTTCCATAGCAACAGAATCGAATCGACAATGCTCAATTAAACTTTAAGCTTGAAACAATTTAATTAATTTCAATTATAAATTTAGTTTTAAATCTCAAATTTTGATGATTAAATTTGAATATAAATGCATATAAATATCGATATAACAAAGCTGTACTTAAACTAAAACTGATAAAACTAAAGTTATTTAAATTAAAATTATCAAAACAAGTTCTACATGTAACTTTTTTCCTTAAAGTTATTTGACATAAAAAGTATTTTTTGAAATTACATTCCATCGCCAACCATCGAAAGATCGACAAAAAATGAAATTTTCCTTATTTTTTTACGAACACTGTATGGAGTTTCCGCCGAAATTTTTTCTATAAACGTATATATACTCATGAGAAGAACATTTTGTAATTTTTTTAGATTTTTCAGAGTATGCCCGTATGGAGACCTTCCTTGTTAGTACTAAGTAAATGCATAATTGATTAAAAATTCCCCTTCAGCAAATTTTACGAATATACGGAAACACACTTGTTTTATTTTGAAACAGACTTCTATACTACCAAAGCATTTTTATACGCACCAAATAAAGTCCAAGAGCCGACAGACCAAGAACTTAAGGTATCGAGCACAAGAAATTTTTTTTTTAATTACGGAAGAGTTGAAATAGGGTAATTTTATGATCCTTGTCTGCCGGAAGTGAAGTAGTGCATAAGCCAAAAATTGAAAAAAACATTTGTAGTTGCCTAGTAGGTTTATTATTGTATTTATCTTACAATCAGAGGTATAAAAACTTGTAAAACTGGGAGCAGGAAAACACAATGCTTAACCTGCGGTCAACCTCTAGTAGTATTAATTTTTGACTTATGCAGTACTTAACTTCTGTCAGACATGGGTCGTTAGATTCTTCTATTTCTACTCCTCCATAAAATAAAGTTTTTTTTCCATGCGTTGCATACGTTAGGGTTTTATATTGTTGGCTCCTATACTATATATTTTAACTTGAAATCTATAATAATAAAGAGACAAGTATGTTTGTGTGTCAGCGCTGTTCTGAAGAGACTGTTGTACGTAGAGTTACAAAATTTGGAGGGGAGGTATTTCTATACATGTAGTTTTGCACCTCGAAGCTCGATTTTTGATTTTTTGATTAGAATTTTTTAATTTAATTTTTAGGCGATTTTTGGCACTCTTTTTATGTTTCAAGCAGATTTTTTCCATATTAGTGAAAGGAGTACGGTTTCACTCTTTTCACCCAATATAGTATTCTTTTTTTTTTTGTCTTTTCCATAAAGTTTATTCGGAATTCGTGCGGTGATTTTTCGATTTTTAGAGAATATTTTAATGCGATTTTTAGTGTTTTTTCGCATTTTGCGACTATTTTTTGACAATGATAAAAAAAAAAATGATTCAAACTTTCAACCTAATGAACTAAATTTTGTCTGCTATGATTTTTCGATTTCAGTGATTTTTAATGTGATTTTCAATGCGATTTTCGATGTGATTTTTAGCGTTTTTTTGTGCGTTTAACATCGATTTTTTGTTATTTTTGTCAAAATTATAATTTTTTGTATGCATCATGATCTTATCTATTCTTGAATTGCATGTAAGAAAAGCAAAAAACATAAAATTAACGAATGAGCAATAAAATTATTAATTAGGATATTTACAGTAATCTGTAATAATAAAGAGACAAGTATGTTTGTGTGTCAGCGCTGTTCTGAAGAGACCGCTGCATGTAGAGTTACAAAATTTGGAGGGAAGGTACACTGTAAAAAAAAATTGGGAAAGTTACAAAAATTTTTCTAGTAGAATTGTATCCCACGAACTTTTTATGTAACGGCAACAATAAAAATTCATGTAACAGATACAGATTTGCACTTTGAATCAAACAAATTTTAAGGTTACTAAGAATTTTTTTGGGAAATCGTATTCCAAGAACTTTTTAAGTGACGATAACGAGCATTATAGATAAAGTTTTAGTAAAGTTACCAAAATTTTAGTAAATTCTTTTGTAAAGTTACAGATGGTTTTAGTTTTGCTTACAAGTTTTGTAGATTGACATCATTTTCTTGTACAGTGTACACATGAAATTTTAGTAAGCATAAGAGATTTCGGTTAATTTAGATTACTAAGGTTACAGATTTTTTTTACAGTGTACCTCTATACATGTAGTCTGCACCTCGAAGCCCGATTTTTGATTTTTTGATTAGAATTTTTTTTAATTTTATGCGATTTTTGGCGCCTTTTTTATGCTTCGAGCAGATTTTTTCAATATTAGTGAAAAGAATACGGTTTCACTCTTTTCACTCAATGTAGTTTTTTTTTTTCCTTTTCAGTAAAGTTTATTTGGAATTCGCGCGGTGATTTTTCGATTTTTAGCGATTTTTTTAATGCGATATTTAGTGTTTTTTCGAATTTTGCGGGTGTTTTTTTTGACAAAGCAAAATTGATTTAAACTTTCAATCCGATGATCTAAATTTTGTCTGCTATGATTTTTCATTTTCAGTGATTTTTAATGTGATTTTCAATGCAATTTTCGATGTGACTTTTAGCGATTTTTTTTTCATTTTTTGTGCGTTTAGCATTGATTTTTTTTGTCATTTTTGTCAAAATTATAGTTTTTTGTATGCATCATGATCTTATCTATTCTTGAATTGCATGTAAGAAAAGCAAAAAAACATAAAATTAACAAATGAGCAATAAAGTTATTAATTAGGATATTCACAGTGATCAATAATAATTAAGAGACAAGTATGTTTGTGTGTTAGCGCTGTTCTGAAGAGACTGCTGCATGTAGAGTTGCAAAATTTGGAGGGAAGGTACCTCTATACATGTAGTTTTGCACCTCGAAGCCCGATTTTCGATTTTTTGATTATAATTTTTTTATTTAATTTTTAGGCGATTTTTGGCGCTCTTTTTATGCTTCGAGCCGATTTTTCCATATTATTGAAGGGAATACGGTTTCACACTTTTCACTCAATATAGTAATTTTTTTCTCATTTCAATAAAGTTTATTTGGAATTCGTGCGGTGATTTTTTCTATTTTTAGCGAATTTTTTTAATGCGATTTTTAATATTTTTTTGCATTTTGCGGCTATTTTTTGACAATGATAAAAACAAAATTGATTCAAACTTGCAACCTAATAAACTAAATTTTGTCTACTATGACTTTTCATTTTTAGTGATTTTTAATGTGATTTTCAATGAGATTTTCGATGTGATTTTGAGCGATTTTTTTCTTTTTTGTGCGTTTAGCATCGATTTTTTTCATTTTTGTCAATTTTTTTTTTGTATGCATCACGAGCTTATCTATTCTTGAATTGCATGTAAGAAAAGCAAAAAACATAAAACTAACGAATGAGCAATAAAATTATTAATTGGGATATTTACAGTAATCTATAATAATAAAGAGACATGTATGTGTATGTGTCAACGATGTTCTGAAGAGACCGCTGCCTGTAGAGTTAAAAAATTTGGAAGGAAGGTACCTCTATACATGTAGTTTTGCACCTCGAAGCCCAATTTTTGATTTTTTTTATTATAATTTTTTGATTTAATTTTCTAGGCGATTTTTGGTGTTCCTTTTATGTTTCGAGCCTATTTTTCCATATTACTGAAAGGTGGTTTCATTCTTCTTACTCAATATAGTAATTTTTTTTCTCTTTTCAATAAAGTTTATTCGGAATTCGTGCAGCGATTTTTGGAACTTTTAATGAATTTTATATTGCAATTTTTAATATTTCTTCGTATTTTGAGGCTTTTTTTTGAGAATCATAAAAATAGAATTGTTTCAAACCTAATTCACTAAATTTTGTCTTGTATGATTTTTCAATTTCAGTGATTTTTTTCATTGCGATTTTCAGTACGATTTTTGATGTGGTTTTTAACGATTTTTTGTGCGTTTAGCATCGTGTTTTTGTCAATTTTGTCAATATTACAGATTTTTGTACCATCATGGTCTTATCTATTTTTAAATTGCACGTAAAAAAGGCAAAAACCATAAAACTAATGAATTTGCTGTATAGGAATTATTTTAAATATCCACAGAACCTACACTAATAAAATAACTAAACGCACTGTCTGTATGCATGTATGTGTACAATGGCTAGCAAAATCTACGGCACTTACGAGACTCAAATCTTTCTTGAAAGTATCCCAAAGCCTTTCCTGATGTATCTGACATTTAGATTTTCAAAATTCTAATTATTACTTGAATAGTTCCTCTCCCTTTTCCCATTGCAGTCCTTTTGAACATTTTTACCGCTAAATATTATTTGTTCATTTTTTTTAACCAATTTTTCACACAGTCAGTGGCCGTGTATTTCAGACAACGTAATTTACATATTTCGAGTTAGAGATAAAATCACAAATTTCATGTTCCTTTAATATTATTATCTCGGAACCGTTCAACGCCGGGTGGATCAGCTAGTAAAAATAATAAAAATAAAATCTTTTTTTGTACATCATATTCGGTATCGTGTAAAAACGTTCGTAATGCAGAACTGAAAAATAAATCTTTTAATTTTAGGTATTATATTTTTAGCGGTATCATCAAAAGTAAAATAATCAAAAGTATACATTTAAAAACAAGTTCCTTTGATATAATTCCGGATCTACTAAAACTAAAATTTTGAAAAATTTAGAGGAAGTAGATGTTAATTTAAACCATGAAGAAAAACTATAGCGAATACTCCAGATCACGTATTTTTTTGAAAAAATCGCATTTTAAATTACGATATATATTACGATAATTTTCGATTTGCAGACATTCAGCAAAGGTGTTGAGAAGCGCTAAAGATACTTATCGTAGCAGAAGTATAGTAGTACTGCTTATAATGATTTATAAAAAAATCGTCGGTAGTTAGTCGAGATATTACTTCTTAAAAACCCGGACGTTCTGTACATACATAATGATAGGTGCGGCGTATTTTATGTACCATCGGCTTTTAAAGCCTAGATATCATCTTTTCATGATATATTTGTATCATGTAATTCCTAGTATCTGCATAAAAGCAAGATACATGAAATTTCCGAAAACAGACTAATTTAATTAGAATTAATCATACAAATACTGTAAGATTCACTAATAGTTTTATTCAGTGGATCTTTCTATACTCCTTCGCTTTCTTTAAACATTAATTAAAATTCTATCTGGAAAAGCAAGGCACGGAACAAAGTGACACTGCAAATTTGCGGCTTCCTTTCGAAGCGTGCTTAGCTCAATGCCAAGATTAAACTTATTTTGTGTTAGCTATTCACTGAAAACAAAAGATTATTATTACGTTGTATTTAATTTTTTGAAATGCAAAGTGAAGTTTAAACATACAGTACTTTTATTCTGAGTACCAAATTAAGTTCATTATAAAAATATAAGGTTACGGTTTAAAAAAAAGAGTTACACAGAATAGCAATATTTGCTATTATTTAGGCTTCTTATATCTTTGAAGTTTTATGGTATTTCCTTACATTCATTTCTAGTATACTAGTACATAACCAACTCTTTGTTATATAGTTTTTTAAAAAGTTTTATTATTCTTTAAGCAAAGATTATTTTTTCTAAAAACTGTTAATTCCATCGCCACGAGAGCTCTTTGCTTAATTTTTTATATTTTACCATCGATTTTTCAAAACAGAAAATTTTCTACAGTTCAATTGCCAAAACGCTCCTATTAGATAAGATAAACTTTACAATAAAAAAAAATAACTGATGGGAATAATGTTAAATTCTGAGAATTTTAAGTGGCACATATACCAGTTGCTTGACCATAATTGGTTACTAATTCATATATTTTGTAAACAAACCCTCTGAAAGCGACTAATACGTGTACTTTGCCGTTTATATCCCTTTAGTTTTAATAGAAATAGGTACTTAAGTTGCAACGATTACAAAAAGATATTAAAGAAATTAGAAAATAATTTGCATTTAAAAGCATATTTTTTAGGGTTTCGTTCATTGTACGAAACCTTTATCGTGTCTCCTACCACCCGTTACGATGCTTATACTCGTAAACTACTAAAAGTTGCAGACTTGATTTTTTTTCTTTTACACACAGCTTGAATATTCACCAACCTTGTCAAAATTATAATAACTTTTGAAAAAGTTTTAATTAACGCACGTTACTAATTCAAAACTGCAATTAGAGTGGAACATGTTCATAATTCAACAAAATAATTAATTTTAATAAAACAATAAGATTTGCTGTGAGAAGTTGGGTTTGCCATGATATAGAAGAGACTCCGTGACGGTAAATTAACCTGAAGTTTATAAAAACGCCACTATTTTATAATTTACCGGGCCTAAAATCTTGTAAATCATGCAAGCAAACATAATTTTTTTTCTCTATCAGAATTTATAATTTTTTTTCGAAAATTCTAACTAGATTTGGAAAATCCATTAAAAATCGATTTATATAAATTGATTTTATTTCACTTTAAAGACCGAGATTTTGGAGAGCTGTTCCATGTTCAGACAATTGTCACTGGGTCATCGCAAATAGTTTAATAACTAGGATTTTTCTGAGGTCTTTAATATTTCAGAAAGTAATGTATTTATAGATTTTAAAGTTATGCATTGATAATATTTTTCGATGGTGATTAGAAATGTCTAATCTACTTAAAACTAAATAAAACATTTTCCGCTTTGAGAAAGAAGATTTTTTTTAAAGAAGGATTTTGCCAAGTACTCATTATTTAAATTTAAAATCGTTTCTCCTGTGTTTTTTTATCTTTTTTCATTGGATTATTATTTGATTTATTGATTTTAAAATTTCACATGTTTCATAGTACTTGAAAATTTTCAAACAAGGAAGGAGATTTGAATTTTGGAAAGTGTGTATGTGTTTGGGAATGATTGAAGAGGGTCGGCGAACAATTTTTTAAAAAATTAACGTATTCTGCGGTTATTATAATTTTAGATTTCTTTTTCCTCTAATAAATAACTTGTGCATATAAAATAAAAAATAATATAAAATTCTGAGAAATAACACTTATTAAATCTAAAAATTTTCCAAAAGACGTTGGGTGAAACCCGGGGTTTGGTAAAGTGAATCACACCTGGAAGGAGGTGTTCCCTTTATGTTTCCAAGCACCTAATATGATATATCATCAGAAAGCTCTTTGACCACTCTTTAATATTATGTGCATCCCTTAATTTATAAATTGCTTTTTTTATCCCAGAGCTCTAATTTGTGTATTTTAAGCATATTTTCTAACTCAGCCCTTCACCCTTAAGGGGGCTCAGGGCGTGATAACTTTTCAAAAAATCGTTTTTTATATGATCTTTTTTTATTATTCAATTAATTTTGAACTCAGTGAAAAAAAAAAAAAAAACGCAGAAAAATATTTGCATTTTTAACGGAGTTATAAGCATTTATATATCAACACTTTCATAGCCGCACCCATATAATTTCAACTTTAAGTCGCACTTTCTCAAAACTTGATTTTTGACGACTAACCGCAAGATTAAAAAAACTATTTGATGGAATGGCTTAAATTATTTTTTGCACGCATATAACATCGTTATGTATAAAATGAATTAATATATTTTAGATAGTTTAATATTATGAGTATTTTTAATGAAAAAAAAGTTGTATTTTTTAGAGGTTTTTTAACTTTTCAAATTTGAGAGTGTTTTTTTTTATTTTTTGTGTCATAGTTATATCTTTTATTAATTCTATTAAGTAAAGTTTCCTGATCATTTTAAAGCAACAATTAAGCTCTTATGTCGATTCAATTTTAAGATATCTTGCGGGTGGTGATATAACACATTATGTCGATTCAATTTTAAGATATCTTGCGGGTGGTGATATAACACATTATGTCGATTCAATTTTAAGATATCTTGCGGGTGGTGATATAACACATAATACATTTTTCCGAAAATTGCTTTATATAAATTTTGCTATGTTTTTCATTGTATAATTTTATAAGACTAGAAACATATCTTAAAAATATTAGAAAGTTTAAATTAGTTACATTGAATACTTCTGTATGGACTCGAAGCTAGAGCTCTGTTTACATGTTTTTTTGCATCTATCAAGCCCTGAGTCCCATTAATTAAGCTACAACTGAGCAGTATTTTTTCTGCGCCAAATAAAAAAAAGCAGTGTGTGCCCAAAACAAATTTAAAATATAAATAACTGGCATTTAAATGCACCATACAAATCGAGTTATTTACACTATAGCAAACTGGTGTCCTTTAAAGATGAACTGATGACCCACGAGCCCATTCATGAATACAAACGAAGTGATAACAGCCATCTAACAAATTAAATGAAGCCCTAGAGCTTAATGTCACAGAAATAAGTAAAAGCCTACAAATAAAAATGTAAGTTCTACTTTATGAGAAAACAGACATCTATAAAAAAAATAGACGAACTAAAGGCCGACAAACAGGCTCCACCCTATAGCGCACCAAGAAAACAATATCCCACCGGTGAACAAGGAGAAAATATCAACTAGTTATCAACTATTAGAGAAAATATCAACTGCCACTCCCGAGCGTGACTACAACAACCAATATATGTGACGCCAACTACCAAGATATGCGAAATTTAACATAAGACAAATAGGAATATATGGACAGCGGTGGCCCAGATGGCAGAGCGTCGTGCTTGCAGACGAAAAGGTCGTTGGGTATGCGACTCACCCCTAGCTAAAAACCCACCATGTACGCTAATGGCCCCTGGTGCATGTAAAATCCGTCATTGGTGCAAAGTCCTTCAAGTTTTCTGTGAATTATACCTCTGGAGGTGCCTAGTCTGGTGACGATCTAGTCACCTGATCAAGGCTCTAAATTAAGAGATCAAAATCGAGTATCGGTTGTCGTATAGGCAGCTATTATGAGCTCTGTAAAAGAATTAGCGTTACCACTGTCTTTTCTTTTTAATCCCTTCCACTTTCAACAACTTACGAACAAACCCAAACAGATAATTAAAATTACCTAGAACAGGCCAGCATAGTAACAAATATGATAAAAATAATAGCGATACGGCCACAATCAGGTAGACCTCAGCTTGTGGCAATCAAGCGACTTCTGCCCCGCAGCCACGTAAAAAACTCGTTAAGCTAGGCATATTGCCCGGCAGGTAAGCCTTGTCTGCTGTATAATAATAATAATAATAATAATAATAATTAAGCTACAACGTTCTATGACCCCTTTTGAAGGCTTGAACGAAGGGCAGAAAAAAATTATATTATGTGACATACTGTTTTAAAGCTTTTGGTCTATGTATTATTAAGCACCCACTCCGCGCTCTCTTCATTCATTTTTTTTTTTCACCGAGAGATCATTTCATGTTTTAGTTTGCTCAATGCTACCTCATAAAATTTTACAAAATATTGCTTATTCATGTAATACCTTACATGTAAGACCAATAATTTAAAAGCAAAATTTAACGGTTCTGCCATCTATGTTCTTATTGAAGAAATGTTTTAATTAGAAATAAACGATTTAGAAATTTTAATCAAAGGATAAATTGCTTTGAAAGTAATATTAAATGAATCTCTCTGTGCTATCTCGATTACACTTATCCACTTGAGTTCCTATAGGATAATGTAAAAATTCAAAATGTTTAGAAATTCAAAAAAGTATGAAATACGGAAAATTGTATAGTTGAAATTTTATTTCATATTTGAAAGTGTTTCCATTCGCAAAAGGACGTCAGCACTATGCACAGACAGGATTGTTCTTTTTAATATAGATAGGTATAGTGACGCACAATTGCTCGACATATATAAAAGAGAAATGCTTAAAATTTAGAATACAATTCATTCAATTATTAGTGAGTAAATTGAAAAATATATATTTAGTTAGTTACATTCTCGAACTCAATTTTACTTTTTTAGCGATGGCACTGTTGATAAACTGCTTGTGTTAGATTCCGAACATTAGCTAAAAATGTAGCCAACTTTCTGGGAAATAATCTCCAGCTATAAACTCATATATACATTACAAATTTTCAGTGATACATACATGATAGACAGAAAAATACAAATAAATGCGAAAAATGTCAGACAATTTTTAAGCCTCTTATATAATTTACAAGACTTTTAATTAAAATAATACATTAAAGATTCTGTTCTCATATAAAAAGAATTTTGAATAAAATTGTAATCAGCTTTATGTAATCGCTTTTAGTAAAAACAATAGATTTAAGACTATTTGCGATTTCCCAAAATATTTTTGTCAGGTATTCTATGTACTTTAACATAAAGATATATGTGTATCTTAAATAATTCATTATAGCTGAAATTTCTTAATTTTCTCAAGCTTTGAAAAAGGTATTATTATTCTTAAAGTACACCCAGACTATCAAAAAAGAAGAGAGTATTTTAAGTGCATTGCAAAAAAGATCAAAAGCTTGTCTGTGTTTGTTATTTTTAATAATGTATATAGTTAATTTTAAATGTTATGCTAAAGAACACATTTTTCTCTGACAAAAATGAATATAATTTCCATTTTTAAAAATCAGGCAAAATACCTAGGATAAATTATATATTATATAAATAAGGTATTTGCATACTTTTAGCTCAAGGGCTATCGAAGTCTGAGTGTATCCGCTCGTTCTGTATGTATGTAGGTAATGCGATAACTCATGATAAAAATATCCGATTTGCTTTAAATTTTGGACATAGGTTTATTGAGATAAGGCTCTAACCTGATTAGTTTTGGGAATTCATTGGGTACGTATACGAAGAACAAGTTGGAAATTGCACGTGAAGCGTAGCAAATGAGGTGAGTTCGTACTATTACGAAGATTTGAAAATATTCGGATCCTGCTGTTATAATATACAGTAATTCGGACACTATAGTAGTAGAAATCTTTTGTGTGTTCCTATATATATACAGGAAGTATCTTGTATTAAGCTCCAGTAACGTATATCAATTTCATAAAACGTGAAATAGTTTAAT
Organism: Maratus speculifer; assembly: GCA_964019185.1. Classification (NCBI taxonomy): domain Eukaryota; kingdom Metazoa; phylum Arthropoda; class Arachnida; order Araneae; family Salticidae; genus Maratus; species Maratus speculifer. The sequence goes on along the minus strand of OZ025295.1, from coordinate 114,836,030 downwards.
ATAATTAAAACACGCCCCAAACAATGTTTCCCCGTATACCATTAGTGAAATACTTTTGTAAGACCATGTAAATTAATAACAAATTAATAATAAATTACAGAATGTATATTTTAATATATACTTCGTAGATTCATGCCAATTCAAAAGAGTGTAACATGATTAAAATGTACTTGAAACTTTTTTCCCATTGGCTGTAATGTATCGGAATACTTTTGATTGTCCCTATAACTGAACTATTCATCCAATTTTCATTAAATTTTAAATGGCTCGACAAAATTATATAATATTTATATACCTTAAATTTCAAACGATTCGGTTCGGTAGTTTTTGGTCTGTTATATGCGGACAGATAGATGGACAGACAGAAGGACAGACGGACGGGCTGAACGACAACTATAGGTGCTACCTATTTACATAATTACGAACGCACCTAAAAACGGGGGCTAATCCTGCAGCTTAAATTATATAAATGGGTTTTTCGTGCTGAATTATAAAATTTTATTCAATTTGAGGTACAGGATTATTCTGGTAAGATGCCTCCATGATTAGTTTTGGGTGTTCATTAGTTAAGTATAAAGATGAAGGGTAATATGGGTTAACCCCCCTTAATTTAGGTAAATGGGTTTTTTACGCAGTTTTTATCGATTAGCTTCAAATTTTAAATATAAGATCACTCTGATGAGACGACACCATGATTGGTTTCGGGTGTTCATTGGTTAAGTATAAAGTTTGAAGGAGAATAGGACGTAATCCCCCCCTCCATAACTCAGGTGAATGTTTTTTTATGCAGAATTTACCCATAAGCTTCAAATTTTGGATATAGTTTCATTCTGATAAGGCGCTTCCCTGATTTGTTTACGGTATTCCATGGTTAAGAATAAAGAGGAATCCGGGAACTACCTTTCTTAATTTAGATAAATGAATTTTTCATACAGAATTAACTGATTTGGTTCAGTTTTTGGATATAAGTTCATACTGATAAGAAGCTTCTCTGATTAGTTTTGGGGTTCTTTTGTTATGTAGGGTAACATCCCCAGTAATTGGCAATTTAAGAATTTGTCTTTAAACATACTTCAATTTTCCTTACAAAGAAATAAGATATTTACTTGGAAATATTTTTAAATCAAAGAATGCATATCTGTGCATCTGTTTTGCCCACTAAAAGAAAAAAAAATTGGAAAAATAATTTTATAAAAATATATTTATAAAAAGTTGCTGAAATCCCCAGTAATTGGCACCTAGAGCACCAATGTATGACACATTGTGATCCAGTAATTGGCACAAGTTTATATTTTTAAAAAAACTTTATATTTTGCATCGGGTTTAATCGTTTTAAATGAATTTACTGTGGATGAAGATGCCATATTTCAGGTTTTTGAGAGTAAGAAATCAGCATATTAGTCTGAAATGTGAACACTTTAAAACAATGCAATATACTTACATTATTACCCAATAATTGTCATGTTGTCTCCAGTAATTGTCATATGAAGCTTTAATGGATTCCAATTGCTGATAATATTTCATATTTTCCGATAAAACAAATGATAAAAAAAAATTTGTCTATAACTTTAAAAGTACTTCCAAAATAAGTAGTTTAATCTCAAATTCCTTGCGTATTCCTTGTAATTGGAATAGGTGCCAATTACTTGGAACTAGCAAAATTGAAGCACCGTTAATTGTCATCTATCATTAATTCAGAAATCCAAATATTTGTGTCAAAAATACTTTTACACAATTAAAGTAACCTTTTTAACTAAACAAAACTGTTGTCAATTAAAATTTAAAATATATTATAAATCATATTATAATGAATTGAAAAGCATGCCTTCCTTAAAAGAAAGAACACGCATTTGCAACAAAAATGACTAATTTCATTTAAGCCGTAATGTTTCTAGATAAAGTTAAAATTATTTTCAACGTTAGAACACCAGAATATTCGAATTCCAAGCATACCGGTTTCGGTAGCATATAGCATACCTTCCTAAGTGCTAAAGATAGTGGAGATTTGCTCATATATATATAGGGAGGATGGGGATTCAAGTGATAAGATTCTTGACCAACAGGAAAACAGAGGATCCTAGGCAACAGCCAATAGGAAAACAGAGGATCCTGGGCAAGAGCCAATAGGAAACCAGGGAACAGCTAATAGGAAAATTGGGTGGGAAATGGAAAGATATTGCGAGAATTGCATTAAAAGATTAAGAAAAATTAGTTTTAATGTAATATTTCCAACAGTCTGATAATGGTGGAATAGCAAAATCACAATTAACGAGATTAGCAAGATTTTTATGGATATGGAAAGCTTCAAGGAAGTTAAGTTCTTGTATAGAAGTAGGTTTAGTAAGTATCTTAACCGAATTGAAGTCAAAAGCATGACTCGTCTCCCAGCAATGTTTAGCGATTGAGGATTTCTTGATTTCTTGTTTTTCAATATATTGCTTATGTTCTTTAATACGAAATTTTAGACTGCGTTTGGTTTGACCTATGTAAGAAAGACCACACAGACAATTAATATTGTAAATGCCCCATGAATTTGATAATTCAACAGGATCTTTAAGGTTGGAAAGGGTGCGTTTATTAGTAGGAGTAAAAATTATTTTGAAGTCGAACCGACTAAGAATTTTAGCAATGGAAAAACTTGATTTTGGAAAGAAAGGTAAGACAATGCTAATATTGGAACGAGTAGAAGACTGAGATGAGTTTGAGGAGTGAGAGTTTTGCAATTTAGAAAGGGCAGTATCAATAATAGAAGGGTTGTAACCTCTATCAAATGCAATTGCTTTAATATATTGAATTTCATTATTGAGAGACTGAGAATCAGAGCAAACATGAAGAGCACGATTTATGAATGTGTAAAAGGCAGTCATTTTTTGACTTGGAGGATGACATGAACGAGCATGGGGGGGTAGAGAAACAGTGAAGCTTTTTCGATAGACAGATGTAGAGAAGCCAGTTTCACTGCGAGTGACAAGGGTGTCCAGGAAAGGGAGTGAACCATTATTTTCTGTTTCATACGTAAATTGGATATTGTTATCAATAGAGTTCATGATGCTAAGAATGTCCTCAATATTGTGAAGAGAAGTGTCAAGTAAGGTGAATGTGTCATCAACGTACCGAATCCAGAAAGGGAAAGAGAATTTATCTAAAAGAGAGCATTCAAAATAGTGCATGTAGAAATCTGCAAGGATGGGAGACAGGAGCGAGCCCATAGCTAAACCATCAGTTTGTCTGTAAAAATTGCCTTGAAATGAAAAGGTGGTTTGAGAAAGACAAGTACGTGTAAGGGAGATAAGTTCTTGAATTTCGAAGCTTGAAAAATGAAATTCACGGAGTCTTTGTTCAAGACAAGAGAGGGCGCCATTTATCGGAACATTTGTGAAAAGGTATTTAACGTCAAAAGAAACCATAGTGAAATTAGTCGGAGACAAATTTTGTATCATCCACTATCTTTAGCACTGAGGAAGGTATGCTATATGCTACCGAAACCGGTATGCTTGGAATTCGAATATTCTGGTGTTCTAACGTTGAAAATAATTTTAACTTTATCATATTGAACCAGGCAACAACCTATTTCTTATTTCCCGTAATGTTTCTCTTTCCTAGGCACTATTGTCATCTAGTAGCATAAATCTTTATATATAAAAATCTTCTGTGCGTGTGTATGTAACTGAACTCCTCGAAAACGACTGGACCGATTTTAATGAAATTTTGTGTGTACGTTCCAGTGGATTTGAGAATGGTTTAGATTCACATTTCATCGAAATTGATTCAGTACTTTTTTAGTAATTAGGCAAAAACAAATAGTTAGTGATTTTTCGCTAATTAAAAGTGCTATAAATATAAAAGAAAGTCTGGATTTCGTATTAATCACAGCACGAAACAAAATCTACCGAACCAAAAATCTTGAAAATTGGGGTAAAAATACTTAGTGCCGCATCGAGTGCCACTAAGAAGGGATTTTCGAAAATCCCCCCCCCCCCTAAGGAGGATAAAAAAAAAGAACGAACTTTAAAAAAATTCCTTTAAAATCGGCTTTTGTAGATATTTTTCAACTCATAACATATTTTAGTGCATTTTTTTCATTCTGAATCGAACGGTACTAAGCAAATTCGTTTAAATCCAGTAGTTCGTGAGATAATTCACATTTCCCTAATTTGGCGATGTCTTCGGCGCAAAAACCTGAAATTTTCAATGCTTATCTATATATATAAAAGAACGTCTTGATTTCGTATTAATCACAGCACAAAAAATATACCGAACCAAAAATCTTGAAAATTGGGGTAAAAATACTTCTTATAACAGCAAGTGCCGCTAAAAAGAGATTTTCGAAAATTCCACCCCTAAGAAGAACAGAAAAAAAAGCGAACTTTAAAAAAATTCCTTTACAAATCGGCTTTTGTAGTTATTGTTTAACTGATAACATATTTTAGTGCATTTTTTCATTCTGAATCGAATGGTACTAAGCAAATTCGTTTAAATCCAGTAGTTCGTGAGATAATTCACATTTTCCTAATTTGGCGATGTCTTTAGCGCAAAAACCTGAAATTTTCAATCTTTATCTATATATATAAAAGAAAGTCAGGATTTCGTATTAATCACAGCACAAAAAAATATACCGAACCGAAAATCTTAAAAATTGGGGTAAAAATACTTCTTATAACATCGAGTGCCGCTAAGAAGGGATTTTCGAAAATTCCACCCCTAAGGAGGGTGAAAAAAAGAACGAACTTTTAAAAAAATCCTTTAAAATCGGCTTTTGTAGTGATTTTTCAACTGAAAACATATTTTACAGCATTTTTTCATTCTGAATCGAATGGTACTAAGCAAATTCTTTTAAATCCAGTAGTTCGTGAGATAATTCACATTTCCCTAATTTGGCGATGTCTTCGGTGCAAAAACCTGAAATTTTCAATGCTTATCTATATATATAAAAGAACGTCTTGATTTCGTATTAATCACAGCACAAAAAATATACCGAACCAAAAATCTTGAAAATTGGGGTAAAAATACTTCTTATAACAGCGAGTGCCGCTAAAAAGTGATTTTCGAAAATTCCACCCCTAAGAGGAATAGAAAAAAGAGCGAACTTTAAAAAAATTCCTTTACAAATCGGTTTTTGTAGTTATTTTTCAACTGATAACATATTTTAGAGCATTTTTTCATTCTGAATCGAGCTAAGCAAGATTCGTACTAAGCAAATTCGTTTAAATCTAGTAGTTCGTGAGATAATTCACATTTTCCTAATTTGGCGATGTCTTCGGCGCAAAAACCTGAAATTTTGAATATTTATCTTAATGTATATAAATCTTCTGTGCGTGTGTATGTCACTGAACTCCTCCTAAACGACTGGACCAATTTTAATGGAATTTTGTGTGTGTGCTCCAGTGGATTCGAGAATGGTTTAGATTCACATTTCATCGAAATTGATTCAGTACTTTTTTAGTAACTAGGAAAAAACTAATAGTTAGTGATTTTTCGCTAATTAAAAGTGTTGAATAAGTTCGATGAATAGAGTGCGGACGGAATGCCCGAGCGGTCTAAGGCGCCAGATATAAGCTCTGTTTCTCGAAGAAAGAGATCGCGTGTTCGAACCCCGCTCCTGTCAAACGTGTATGCTTTACAGTAATATAGCCTATATTATAATTTTTATTAACTGACTTCAGAAAATCGTTAACTTTTAACAAAAAAAAGAAAAATAAACTTTTCTATCAAAAATTGAACCGACTTCAAAAAATACTGAAGAGTGAAAAGTAATTTCCTTACATAATTGTAATAAGAAATTAAATTAAGAGCGTAGTGTTTATCGTGCGTATTACTATATGTAAGTACATTTATTTGATTTTCTGGTGTCGGTGCCAGGAAGGACAACGTCTGTCGGTGACAGGACAACGTCTGTCGGGTCCGCTATTCAAAGTTATAATCTTTAAGGTGAATGAGATATAATAATGTATAACTGGTATATGGTCTTGCATTTTTTAAAGACTGTATATAAATCTTATTTTAGGACATGTTTGTAGGATGTGCCAATCACTGGTGCATGCCAATTACTGGGGGTGTTACCCTATAAAGAAGTAAACGGGCGATATACCCCCTTAAATTATATAAATGGGTTTTAACGCATAATTATCAGATTTGCTATAAATTTTGGGCAAAGGGACTTTTTGATAGGGAGATTCCCTGAATATTTTTAGGGGTCTAATTGTTAAATATGAAGGGGAGAATCCCTCTTAAATTAAATAAATGTGGTTTAATCCAGAATTATCAGATTTGCTTCGAATTTCAAATATATAGTTTCATTATGATAAGGCGTATTCCTGCTAATATTTGCCGGTTCACTTATTAAGGATTGAAATCAAGGAGATAATTTCAGTTAATTCTTTTTTCGAGGATTATTATTTCTTGGAAAAAAGGGTCTGTAATATACAATTAGTAAAATTAGCGTGCGAGCTCTATGTCATCAGTTTAATTGGGCAATATTCTTGTTATTAAAGTAGCTGAAAGTGTACATGAAGTTGTTTTATTTGTTTGTCCATCTATGTCTTCGTCATTATTCTCTCTTATTATGGTACGAATGCTCAGAATTGCGTGAAATTCTCATATGTCGCGAAGCAGATTTGATAAATGTGCAAAATTCTGCAAATAATAAGCATAAAACTTGGGACTGTTTTTTATAAAAACCTTAATTTCTCTACGAGTATACATACTGTCCATATAAAATTGAATACCGTTTATTACAATAAGGTAAGTAATCATAATCTACAGTTTGAACGCTTTTGCTACATTAGTTTTGATAGGATTAACTAACAGATATTCATTTTTTTCAATTCGAAGACGATCGCTGGTGGAGTTTCAGAAAAAAAATTTTCACAGAAATGTGCGACTTTTTTTATTATGCTTACACACTTGGAGTTGCAGGAAAATTCCTCATGTATTGTTCTAGATATTTAACAAATTGTCTAAAATCGCTAGTGGCATGTCACCTTTGGCCGTATAGTGTATATTGCAATATGCAATATTAAAATTTACTTGTTAGCTATTAATCCTAATTTGCCGATTTTTCTTTCGTGTAACTTTCACATTACTTTGCTGCCATTGAACTGTCGTAATGTTTTCTTGGACTAAATTTTTTTGTTGATTTCAAATCAGCAATCAAGTTCCTTATGTCATGTCTAGGATTCGAATAAAATGAAAAATAAAATGAATTTGTACTTTTAAGTGGTATAAACAGAAATCTAATGTAAAATATTTTTAAAGATGTATAACGTATTATCAAAATGATTATATTGTGTCAGATTCTTATCAAGTATTCATGATGCACAATGGATATAACAACAACAAAATAAACAAACAGTTGAATAAAGTAATGAAATTTATCCTAATTAGAGGAAATACAGAATGCAGTTGCAAAAAAATAATGCCTTTTTGATCCAACAATAATTTTCAATTTTTCGAGAAACTAGGCATGACAGAAAAACAAGAAAACAAATCATGCATCAATAACATAGATTAAGAGGCGGCAGCTAAGATAATCAGATCATCAACTTCACGAATAAAAATCTAGGATTAGTTTAATCTCGATTCACAAACTAAAACGCAATCGGTTTGCTATGTCATATCTTGGTGAAAAACACGTAAAATCTCGATTTTTGCGTTTAACTCATAGGTTTACCATTATGTTTTCCTGCTTAGAATCCTCCATGTTTTCATACTTTTGAATGAATGGTGTTGGTTAGAACCTTAAAAAATTGCTTGATTTTTTTTTTCTTCTCATTTGTAAAAATTTTGTTTACAAAATGAATTTGTAGTTACTTGTATTAGTTTATATAATATATGAAATAACTTGAATAGACCACGTTAATAAAGTTTAATCGGATGTCGAAGAAGAAATTCACAGTAAAAATATAATTTTCAAAGTTTCTTTTTCTTTACTATTTTACAAGTTGAAAAATAGCGTATTAATACTTTGAAAAAATGCCAAATTTTAACATAAAAAATAAAAATAAAAAAGTATTTTATTCACAATCTAGAATATTTCACTGAGTTGACACATTTATTATTACACAAAAATTCTCTTCATGTCTGCTTTTATATTTTAACTTTCAAATAAACTATTTTTTGTAATTTTAAATTTATTAGGCGATGATTAAATACATAGATTACTTTATGAATTTCTTTTTTAATACATAAATTTCTTTATTATGAAAGAAATTTTGCATCGAATAGCATTCAAATATTTATTTCAATTATTTGATTTTTTTATCGATTTAAATGATTTTTTTTAGAATAACGTGATAAAATGTTTTTTAAATATCATATGGCAAGAGTTTAATTTACTGGTTGACCTAAACGATTGACTTGTATGTTAAAGTTCGATAACTTGCAAATGATTATAGCTATGAAAAAAAAATCTTGCAGGCGGATTACATAAAATGCAGAATAAAGGTGTCTTTACGGAGATCCTCGAGTTTTTCAATGTAAAATAGCAGCGATAGATTGTTCTTCATGTAATAAGCGTTAAATCAGGAAACGATTATTGCCCTTTATCTTCCCTCAGTATTAATAGGAATGATATTATATAGGGTTAATATGTGGTGTGAGTTCCTAAGTACAAAATTGCTTTGCCTATTTCAGTTTTATCAATTTATCAGATATTATATCCTTTAAATTTATATAAATATATAATTTTTTGGTAATAGGGATTTTTCACCAGGGACAAAACATCTACGCTAAATTTAATGAATTCCCTGGGTGGGTGATCATGTCCTCAAAGTCTTTACATATACAAATACTTACAGGTACAGCTGTGGTGGAAAATGAACCGTTTTATGAAATTTAGTATTTTAAACGGCAGCTAGTTCATACGTTAGTCCCGATCACCATCAGTGATCTTGTTGTTCCAGAGGCAGCACCCATCCTCATTTTCTGCCAGTCTACAACTGGATGTATTCACAAATGTGGATTCAGAGAAACACGAAACACATGCACTGCCACTTCCATTTCTGCCACGAAAATTGCAGAAGTAGTCCAACATATATTCCAGGGATGTCCTAATGAAATTGAACACAAATCCACATCTTTTAATACTTTCCATTGAGGATGAATTTTTGAAAATGATCACGGACTTGCGTAAATTGCGTCAATTTCATTTTTAAGTGACAATTTTGGCAGCCTTGTTGCTGAAATAAAAGAAGTGATAGACTGAGAGACAGTGGAAATACAAAAAACATGACTAGAGCCAATTTCTATCTTTTTTAAGACTTCGCGTACGCCTGCAGGACAGTTGATAATAAAATTTCGGTCTGCTTTTTTACATGCACATATTTTCGAATGACCTGAAACGAATGACGTTTAAAGCGTAAATTAGCATAATTTTCGACATGTTGTTGATGCTATTATAATTAAATATCAACATTTTTACATAAAATTTATATACAAGCTGTGGAAACATTTTATTTGTCACTAATAAAAATTTCAAAGAACTTGGTCAATAATAACCCTTTTTTCGTTATTATAGGACGCGGTTTTGGAAAAAAAATGAGAAGAAAACTTTCTCTATTTCACCATTGTTGTCGAGGTGCTTTTGTTTGTGCGCATGCTTTTTGGTCTATAGTTTGTATTCTTTAATAATGGAAGAGTTACTCAGCGTCTATATTCTTATCATACATGCTCGCCTACCATTTATCGCGAACATGCAGCCGGTGCCCCTTCGGGCGGAGCTTGTTTTGTACATGTTTTTTTAATTGTTTACAAATCCTAGCATGTCGAGGAGCATTCTGGGTGTGGCAAATGCTGTCTGTATCAGACCTTTAAGATTTGGTGATTCTGACCCACTTAGGCAATAAATATATGAATAAATTCGAGGTTCATTAGAGAAAGAAAAGGACGGAAAGTGCTTAACATGCTGTGTGTTCGTCACTAAATGCAGCGGGTCTTCTATTAAGAGGTTTATTCAGAAAATGTTTTGAAATAATTTTTATCTAAATAAATAAAGTCTTACAAAATTGAGTCAAATAAGTAAAATTGTACAAATATGAGATTTATTTAAGATTATTATCAAGGACTCAAGTAACCCTGGTGAGTCAATTTGTACACTATAAATCTAACTCGTACATGTTTCCAAAAATAAGAAATCGTGTCTTAATTTTGTTTTTATAAATGATTTTTTGCATAATATATTTGTTTCTAATAATAATATTTTCAAACTATGTGTGATTTGGAAGACATTACGGTATATTTTTCTTCTTGTATATAATATATATCATCATCAACCGTTTTCGATCCACTGCTGGATGTAGGTCTCCCCCAGATTTTTCCAATGTTTTCTGTCTATTGCTTTCGTCATCCAATTTACACCAGCCACTTTTCTAATTTCGTCACTCCATCTTATTTGTGGTCGTCTTCTTGGTCGTTTTACATCTCTGGGATACCACTGTAGTGTATTTGTGCTCCATCTATTGTCTTGTCTTCTTGCAATGTGCCCAGCCCATTTCCATTTTAGCTGCTTGATTCTTTCAAGGATGTCAAAAACTTTTGTTTGAATTCTTATCCAGGTTATCCTCTTTCTGTCTCTTCTAGTTATGCCTAGCATACATCTTTCCATGCTTCTCTGTGTTTTTGGTAATCTTTGTATCATCCATTTTGTTAGTGTCCATGTTTCTGCTCTGTAGGTTAATGCAGGTAAAATACATTGATTAAAAACGTTTCTTTTCAAACAAAGAGGCATATTACTCTTCAGAATAATACTGTTCTTCCCGAAAGCACTCCACCCATTTTTTATTCTTCTATTGATTTCATTCAAGATACTATTATCCGATGATATTTTCTGTCCTAGGTACACATAACTTTGCACTTCTTTAATCTCAGTGTTCTTGTAGACAATTTTCTTTTTTGATGTAAATGAATTAAACATCACCTTAGTCTTTTCTAAATTTATTTTTAATCCCACATTGATGCTATCTTCTGCAAGGTCTTTTAGCATAATTTCCAATTCTTCAGGACTGTTACTTAAAATTACAATGTCGTCAGCGAACCGGAGATGACTTAAAAATTCTCCATTTATTCTAATCCCTTTGTTTTCCCAATCCAGCTTCTTGAAGATATTTTCTAAGACAGCATTAAAAAGCTTGGGTGAAATGGTGTCTCCTTGTCTTACTCCTCTTCCGACCTTGATCTTCGCTTTTCCTTTATCTAAACAGATGGTTGCTGTTGCTTTCTTGTAAATCTTCTTTATGATATAGATGTAAGGTTTGTCTATACCAATGTCCTCCAGAGAATCAAATACTGCTGATGTGCAGACGGAATCAAAAGCTTTTTCATAATCAATAAAGGCAAGGCAGGGAGGTAAATTATATTCTTTATGCTTTTCTATGAGTTCCCTTACTGTTTGGATATGATCCATTGTGCTGAATCCACTTCGGAATCCTGCTTGTTCTCTAGGTTGAGCTGAGTCCAGAGCTGATTCAAGTCTTGTCGTTAAAACTTTGGTGAAAATTTTATAAATCACGGACAGTAAGCTGATCAGACGGTAATTTTTAATGTTTTCCTTCTCTCCTTTCTTATAAAGTAGTACCATCACAGCATTATTCCAATCTTCTGGTACATCTGACCTTTTGAGACATTTGGAAAACAATAAGGATAGCCTTTTTGCAAATTCTTCTCCTGCTTCTTTGATAAGGTCAATTGTAATTCCATCTTCTCCAGGGCATTTACCTATTTTCATAAATCTAATAGCTTGTAAAACTTCATCTGTCATCACTGGGACTATCTCTTCAGTTTGTGTTAAGATTTCTCGTTGATCGTGTACGTTGATTTCCCTCTGATCTTCACATTTATATAGATCATTATAGAACTTTTCAACAATGTGTACTATTTCGTTGCTGATTTTGGTGATTGTTCTATCTGCTCTTTTCAGCGCAAAAATACCTTTTCTTCCAACACATAACTTGCACTTAGCTGATTTTAAACTTTTATTATCTTCCAGAACTTTTTTAACAAGATCACAGTTAAATTTTCTGATATCTTCTGTAACGCATTTTCTTACTGTTTTACCTAATTCAACATATTCAACTCTTGATTTAGGATCATTTTTTTTTATTTTAAATTCTCTGCGTTTTTTCATCAATCTTCTTGTTTCTTCTGTTTTTTCTTTGTCTGTTTTACTTGTGCATCACCGGCTATCTTCTTAGCAATTTCTTGTAGAGTATTGGTTAGCTTCTTGTTCACTATTGTAACATCTTGCTCTTCTTCTAAAGTTGATTGAAGTACTTGGAAACGGTTTTGAAGCTCCAAATGAAATTCTTCTTTATCTTTCTGGAGGTTTATAATATCGATTGATTTCTTTGAGTGTAGCAAAAGCTTCATTCTTTCCACTTTAGTATTTAACAGCAGTTTGCATCTAACCAATCTGTGATCGCTTCCTGTATTGAAGTTATTGAGAACGCTGCAGTCCTGAATAAGATACTTTTTGTTGGTCAAGATGTAGTCGATTTCACTTGTTGAGCCATTTGCACAACGCTATGTCCATTTTCTTTGTGACTTTTTCTTGAAAAATGAATTCATGATATACATCTGTTCACATTTTGCAAACTCAATCAATCTGTTTGCTCTTTCATCTCGCATACCATATCCATGATTTCCTACAGATAATTCACCTTTCTTCTTCTCTCCAATTCTAGCATTCCAGTCTCCCATTATTAATTTTATGTAGCAATTTCCCTTTTGATGCATTGAAGCTACTTCTTCATAAAAATCTTCAATTTCTTCATCAGAATAACTTATTGTTGGTGCATAAACTTGGGTAATTTGCAGCTTGTATCTTTTGGACATTTGTATTACTAATCTTGCAACTCTATCTGATGCACTATCATATTCTACAATGTGATTCTTCCACCTTTTATGAATCAGAAATCCTACACCACTTGTTCTTCCATCTTCTGTACCTCTGTAGTATAAAACATGTCCGCTGGCAAGATCAATCTTTTCTTCGCCTTTTCTTCTTACTTCACATAATCCTAAAATGTCCAAGTTGATCTTATCAAACTTTTCTTCAAGTTCCTGTAAACGGTTTTCAGAAGATAGGGATCGTCTATTGTACGTAACCAAAGTCATCAACTTATGGCGTATAATATATATATATATATATATATATATATATATATATATATATATATACCCTCTTAAAACGAAAAAGCTGAAATAACTCAAGTTGAGCTAATATCCACTCTTTTCCCATGTTGAAAGGAACCTTCTCAATAAGAGCTGAAACAACTCAAGTGAATGAGTTGTTTTTAATCAACTCATGATTGAGTGATCTCCATTTTACTCATACTTGAGTGAAATCAAATCAATAAAGGTTAAATCCAATAGTACTTGAGTGATTTGTAATCAAGTCATACTTGAGTGAAATGAAGTCATTTAAGACTGAATCTCGTAACACTTGAGCGATTTGTAACCAAATCACACTTGAGTGAAATGAAGTCTTTAGGATTAAATCGAGTAGCACTTGAGTTAGCTGCAGCCAACTGGTATTTGAGTGAAGTGAACTAATTTAAGGCAAATCCAGTAGCACTTGAGAGATTTGTTATCACTTCAAGTTAGAGTGAAATGTTGTCATTTTTGATTTAATCGAGTAGCACTTAGGCGATTTGTAACCAATTCATACATGAATGAAATCAACTCATTTAAGAGTTAATCCAAAACTCCTTGAATTTGTAGAATTGAATAAATTCACTCTTAAGAAAAGCAAAATTGCTTAAAATTACAAAAATCTTCAAGTGATTTCTAAATCGTCTAAATAAAATCACATCATTTAAAACTAAATTCAGTAATCCTCGATTAATTTTTATCAATGAAATTCAATATAACATGGAATTATTGCCACATTTTCAAGTGTTGCAATTAAATTCTCATTTCGGATTTAAATTTCTGTTTATTGACATTACAAGAGTATATATATATATATATATATATAGAGAGAGAGAGAGAGAGAGATTGGAAAACTGTAACATGGATTCTCCAATATTTCTTCCGAGTCTTTAATTAACAAGACTTAAAACATTCTAATTTACATGACTGAAAGTTCTCTAATGAATTATAAAAACATTTTTTTTCTTTCTAATTCAATGAAACTGTTTCCTATATCAATTTAGGGGAAAAGGCAATTGAATCGTTATACAAAATTAAATAGAGCTTACATGAATTTTTTATTATTCTGTCAAATCAGAAATTTTTAACATCAGTATTTTCTTTTGTTAAATTTAAAAGTACATATATTCATTAAATTAAAAATACTGGTGATCTCAAAATTGTAAATTTAAAAACACTTATTCATGCAAACTGCCTAAATTTGCATAACTGTACAACAGCATCCGAACAATATTAAACAGAATATCAGCTTCTGATGCTGTGGTGCTAATGGGATTTTTCCTTTCCTTTCTTGGGCAATTTCAAGTTTACATATTTTCCAATGATACTTATAGCTTCAGATATGCTTATATACAATTTTAATTTTTTCATTCGCTTCTGATTTAATTGTAAATAACAATTATTTTTTTATTAAAAATTTATGATTTCAATCAAATAAACCAATCTTAGGCATCTTACTAAAAAAATATTGAAAAAATAAACTTGATATCAGCCCAACGACTCAACTTCAGCACCACAATGTCAGAAGCTGATTGTTCCCCTTAAGAGTTTAGATAATCCTATGCAGAAGTTATTTTCAAATATCTTGCTTGGATTTTAAAATGTTTACCCTTTTTTTTTGGGGGGGGGCATAGAATATTTGAGGATGATCTGTAAGTGGGTTAGTTTTTAATTTTGCAATTTTGGTTAATTTTTTTTTAAAATATTAATACGAGTTTCAGAACCAGTTTTGAAAAAGAAAGTATTAAAAAACATAAAACCTAAATTTAAAAAAGTATTCCCCCCCCCCACACACACGGCCAGCGCAGGGTTTAAATAAATGAAATTGAAAATATTTTAAACGGATAAACATCAACCCATGATACCTTGTAATTATTCCTAGATTTAAATCTCAATCAAAATCTTATATTTCTTAAACTGACTAAATTAAAAAAAAATATTTTAATTGTTTAGTTTGAAATCTGAAATGGCTTTGAAATCTTAGATAAAATAATTGTTACCCATAGCATTTATATAAGCACATTGCAATTGGGAAATGTGGAGGAATACCATTAAAAAACTTGTATAGCTAAAATTTTGACTATGGACAATTATTTTATTGTATGAAGAACCTTCCACTAAATATTGTAGTACAAAAGTTAAATGCAGAAATAACTGAGAAATGGATTTATTGACCATGTGCAATTATTCTTTATATCATTTAAAACATTTGTTAAAACTTGAATTTATATTCAAGAATAACTTATTTCTTCTTAATTAATCTTTTAATTTTTGATTTTATTCAATGTTTCTTAAATCAACTAACTTTTAAATAAATATAAAAGCATAAGACTGCAGCATTTTGTGTCAAAAGTTAGAGCCAAATGTGCAATTTAGAATGTTGCAAGAAAGAAAAAAAACTAATTTTTTTCAACAACAAAAACATTTTATTTAGCAAGAACAAAATAAACCTAACATTAATTGATAACAATTCTTTCCAACATCAGATAAACAAGTTTCAATAACATCTTTAACAGGACCTTTATAAATATAACAGTCCATTTGGATTAAACATTAAATACATAAAGAGCATATTGTAATCTGTCCACTGGTTTGTCCAACTTTTAAAATCTTAGGCAAAATAGACACTTTGTTGAGGATCCTTGAGATTAAATAAGACTGTTGAATTTGACTCCTCACAGTAGAATTTTACTCCTCCATGAAATCACCATCTTCCTGTGTTAAAAGAAAATATTGAAATTAAGTTAAATAGCAATAAATATAATGTTAAGGAATGATTATGAACATATTAAAATATTTTGCAGCTTTCAGATTAAATGTTTTATAAAATTTCCCATCCATAGTCTAAACAAAAAATGAACCATACACTAAAAAGTTTAGCTTTATAAATATTACACTACTGAAAATTCAGCCAATCATGAATAAAATGGAAATAGAATAAATAAATCCTGTGCGATTACACTTATCCGCTTGTTTAAATCATGGTGTTACTTCTGATACAATCTTAAAATAAATCACCATTTTAAAAACAAATTTAAAATGAAAGTTCTTAAAGCAACATTATAAAATATTGTTGCAGCGTATATAGGGTTCTTTCGATCTTATGGTTAGACAACTTCAAACTCTTTTCTCTTAGAAAAGTACAAAATAATTTATTTACAGATCTTCAGAACAACAGAGTCTTCGAAACTCACAAATATTACAAGATATTCCAAAATAACTGTTTAAATCTATCGAACAAATACAAATATAGGTCGCAGAGACTCTTTATACAATGTCTCAACACTATATCACATTCAAAACAACGTAGATAAAACTCAATACATCAAGCAAACTTGCTTGGACAATCTCTAGTAGCTCACTCAATGACTGACTGGTAAATAATAACCACAACAGCTCGTATCGCTCTCCTTATATATAGTCTCGTAGCATGTGCTAGAAATTTCTGGAACCTACTCGAAAAAAATCCACGGAATAGCAAACAATGTATCAGTATATCTAAAGGGGGGTTACCATTAAGAGGAAAGGGTTACCATCGCCAACAATCGCCAAGTTTGTCGCCAACTTGGCGATATATCGCCAAATTTGGCGACCAAAATTAGTCGCCAAAAGTGACGCCAACTTGGCGATATCGCTAATATTTCGTTAATCTGCCGTAGACATACACTGAAAATAATAGACAAGTTTGCTTGATAACAGAGACAATGTAACAAAAACTAATATTAGTAAAGAAATGGAGCTTGATAAGATTATTTACATTATTTTACAGTACAAACACTAACTATTTACAAAATTCGTAACACTACCCCCTCCTCAAAGACTGCACGTCCCGGGCAGTGCAATCCTTGAGTTAGAGGAAAACACTTAAAATAAATAAACAAATAAATAAATAAATAAATAAATAATAACAATAATAATAAAATTTACATAAATAAGAACTAATTACTATTTACATATTTACAAAAAGTGACTTTCATGACCATGGTCTGAAATTCCAGTTTTGAATTTTTAATCACTTTGGCCAAAATAAGGGGCTAGCCGGTTATAATGTACGACCCTGGGTTTGGTGTGTGGCGATTTTCGTATGCGTACGACGACGTCATTCAGCCTGTTGACGACTGTGTAATGACCGTCCCAGTTTCTTTGTAGTTTTGGCGACAGCCCCTTACGACGTATCGGATTCCACAACCAAACTTTGTCACCTTCGTTGAACTCATGTCCAGTTGCCTTTGTGTCGTACCGTGTCTTCATCTTTTCTGATGCCAGTCCAATTCGGTTCCTCGCTAGACAATGAATCTCCTCAATCCGTGCCTGGAGTTCATCGACATATTCCTCAGGCGATGAAGGAGCATCAGGAGGACGGCCAAACAAAAGATCAGCAGGCAGACGAAGATCACGACCAAAGAGCATTTGAGAAGGGGAGTAACCAGTGACCTCATGTGTGGCACTCCTGTAGGCAAGCAGAAAAAGAGGCAATTTCTTGTCCCAGTCCTGTTGGTCTCTAGACACCAGGAGAGAGAGGCTATTTAGGATGGTACGATTGAACCGCTCCACCATGCCGTCCGATTGAGGATGTAGAGGTGTAGTTCGAGTTTTTTCCATGCCGAGTAGTCCGCACATTTCCTTAAACACAGCCGAATCAAAGTTTCTTCCTTGATCGGAATGGATTTGAAGAGGAACTCCGTATCTGGAAACCCAGTGTTGAACTAGTATGTCTGCTACGGTTACCGCCTCTTGATTAGGAATGGCATAGGCTTCAGGCCACTTAGTGAAGTAGTCCATGACAACGAGGATGTACTTATTGCCATCAGATGTTCTAGGAAGTGGACCCAGGATGTCTAGAGCAATTCGTTCGAAAGGAGCTCCTACATTATAACGTTGCAATCGCCCACGGGTTCGCCTCTTAGGACCTTTACGTGCTACACAGGTGTCACAAGTTCGACACCACTTTTCCACGTCACTGCGAACATTATTCCAGTAGAAACGCTCTCGAACCTTTTGCAGGGTCTTCATTACACCAAAATGACCTCCTGTGGGACTACCATGCAGTTCTTGAAGGACCATAGAAATTCTCGACTTAGGGAGTAGTAGTTGCCATCTACATGTCTTTCCATCGTCAGACTCCCATTTTCGGTACAAGATGCCGTTCTTCAAATGTAAGGAATCCCAGAGAGCCCAATAACGTTTAGTCGTAGGGTGGTAATGGGCCATGTCTTGCCAGCTGGGCTTCCTGTTAGACTCCTCTTTCAGCTCTAGAATTGGCTTAATTTCAGGATCAGCAAGTTGATCTTTACGCAGGCTCTCGTCACTCCACGGATTTTGCGATGATGTAGACCCAGTTGTAACTTGTCTTACTATAGGACCTTTGACATTAAATTTCTTCTCAACCCGGTCGCAGTATCTACAATTCTCTGAGCAGGGTCTTCTTGAGAGAGCATCTGCATTTCCATGTGATGAGCCTTTTCGATGGCGTATCTCCATATCGTACTCTTGAAGCTTTTGTATCCACCTGGCTATCTGGCCTTCAGGGTTCTTAAAATTCAATAGCCAAGTTAGAGAAGCATGATCAGTTCGGATCAGGAACTTTCGACCGTAAAGATAGTGATGAAAGTGGTCTATGGCTTTCATTACAGCAAGAAGCTCTTTTCTTGTTACGCAGTAGTTTCGCTCGGCCTTTGACAAGCACTTGCTGAAATAGGCGATAACACGCTCCTGGCCGTCGATTTCCTGAGACAGTACAGCGCCAATGCTTTCGTTGCTTGCATCCGTATCAAGTATAAACAGTTATCGATTTGAGGATACGACAGAATTGGAGTGGATGTCAAGGCCTCCTTAAGCTTTTCGAAAGCAGCGTCACATTCCTGTGTCCACATGAATTTTTGATTGGCTTCTGTTAATTTATGAAGTGGTCTTGCAATCATCGAGAAGCCTTTGACGAATTTTCTGTAATAGGTGCATAATCCTAGAAAGCTTCGAAGCTGGTGAACATCTGCTGGACGACTCCAATTTTTCACGGCCGATATCTTCTCCGGATCAGTCCTGACCCCTTCCGCCGAAATGATGTGTCCAAGGTAGGCGACTTCATTGCGAAACAAACTGCACTTCGAAGGGCTTAACTTCAAATTAGCTTCCTTTAACTTTTGTAGCACCCGCCTGAGGTTGTTCAGATGTTCATCAAAAGATTTTCCTATGATTATGATGTCATCTAAATAAACAAGACATGCTTCATACGACAGCCCCCGGAGAACCGTTTCCATAAGCCGTTCGAAAGTTGCAGGTGCGTTACATAGACCAAAAGGCATTACCTTGAATTGCCATAATCCTTGTCCCGTTGTGAAGGCAGTCTTCTCGCGGTCGTCGGGATGGATCTCTACCTGCCAGTAACCACTCTTCAGATCCAGAGTCGAGAACCAAGTGTTGCCCGCAAGTGTGTCAAGAGTGTCGTCAATCCTTGGCAGAGGGTAACTATCCTTTTTGGTGACGTCATTCAGTCGGCGGTAGTCTACACAAAATCTTGTAGAACCATCCTTCTTTCTTACTAATACAATGGGAGACGCCCATGGACTTGTCGATGGTTTGATAACGTCATTTTCTTCCATATCTTTAATTAAATTCTGCACCTCTTCTTGCTTGGCAAAAGGTAATCGTCTAGGGTGCTGTTTAATAGGAGAGTGATCTCCCGTGTCAATTCGGTGTTGTGCCATTTTAGTTCGTTCAAAGTCTTCAGATGTTTGGGAAAATAAACTTTGGAATTCTCTAATTAAATTTTCCGCAGCTTCCATCTGTTTTGGATTTAAGTCTGTATTTTGTAACAAATCCTTGACTAAATTATCTGAAGATTTCTCAGAGTGACTGGAATTTTGACTTATGCACGTCACAGGAGCACATGACGCTATCACCTCTCCTTTCTTGATAGTCCTCGTCTTATCACTGATGTTAGCAATTCTGACTGGAATGGTCTTTTTCGAGAGGTCTACCACAGAAGAAGCCACCAATACTCCTGCTTGTGTACTATTGTCTTCTGGATAATCTATATGGCCAAATCGATAATTAGTTTTATTTTTAATTACAGCAGGAACCAAACATTCTGTTCTTGCATCTAGATTAATGTCTTCTTTGGCTATTACTATTTGTTTACATTCAATTTCGTTATTTAATCCAAAAAGACTTATTTCTTCAAATTTTGAGACCATTTTGTTATTTTTGAAATCAAGTCTGAAGTCAAACTTCTTCAGAAAATCTAGTCCGATTAAGCAAGGATCTGTTATGTCAGCCACATATGCCGTATGGTAATATTTCTTTCCTCCAAAGTTGATAGTTAAATTGGCCTTTCCATATATGCCTATCTTGTCGCCCGTCACAGTTTGCAGGGTAATGCATGGTGGAGTCCAGATGAGTTTAGATTTCAATTTTCGAGCCAAATCTTCTCTTAATATTGTCACATTGGCTCCTGTATCGACAATCATACGGCACTGAATTCCGTTAATAAAGCCTATCACATATAATTCATTATCACCGCCACTCATTTTTGATATCTGGAGGATCTTCAGATGGGGCTTTTCATTCTCTGGCAACCTCCGCCCCGCGAGATGGCCAAAATTTAGTTTCCCTGCTGACTGTTTGAATTTATCTCACGTTCGTGGATTTTGGGGCAATTTCTTCGGAGATGTCCTGTATCACCGCATCCGCAGCACGTGAGATTCTGTCTTCTTGTGCTTGTTCTTCCATATTTTAAAGCTTCAATCTCTTGATTTAATTTCCTAATTTCTTTCAAGAGGTCGATCTCAGTGTCTGAGCTTTTATTCACCGTTGCCCCTCGGACTGAATGACGATCTCTTCGGCTGGCTTGTGTAGCTGCTTCCAACTTTAAGGCATATAGTAGTGCAGCCTTTAAATCCTGTACATCTGCCATTCGTACCGCTCTCTGCACTTCTGGATCTTTTATTCCGTCTACAAAATATTGCAGCGAGAGCATTTCCCGTACATTTGTTGGACAGTCACTGAATGCTAAATTTGCAAGCCGTTCAATTTCCGAGGCAAACTCTTGAAGGGTTTCACTCGATTTTTGATGGCGGCTCTTCATTTGTATTCTCGTATAATCCTTGAAGAATTTTTCGCCGAATCTCATTTCAAGTGCACAACTTAGAGTCTCAAAATTGAGTTGCGTCATATCGGGCAATGTTTGCAGCACGTCGGCGGCTTCTCCTCTTAAAGATGCTGCCAGTTGACAAGCTTTCACCTCGTCACTCCATTTGTTCGCTTCAGCTACAATAGTGAATTGGGTCTTGTAAACTTGCCAGGAACACTTTCCATCGTATGTCGACAGCTTAATGTGCACGGGAGAAGCAGGCGGATTCCTAAATTCTTCAAAATTACCACTAGATGCTGAAAGTTTCTTCTCAAGATCTTGTACTTTTTTATTTAGCTTTTCATCTACTTCACCTAGTATTTTCTCTTCAACGTTACTGATTTTCTCTTCAAAGTTACAAACTTCATTCTGAATTTTCTCTTCTACTTCCGCCATTTTCTCTTCTACCGAGCCTATTCTTCTCTCTACCGACGAGAACTTTTCTTCTAAAGTTTTCTTCATTTCTTCTTGGCCTTTATTAATCTTTTCAGTCACATCTTCTTGGCATTTGTCAATTTTATTTGTCATCTGTTCCATTCTTTCTTCGTTTTTATTCATTTTTTTCGCCAACTCTTCTTGGCCTTTATTCATCTTTTCCGCCAACTCTTCTTGGCCTTTATTCATCTTTTCCGCCAACTCTTCCTGGCCTTTATTCATTTTTTCTGCCAACTCTTCTTGGCCTTTATCAATTTTATTTGTCAACTGTTCCATTCTTTCTTCGTTTTTATTCATTTTTTCCGCCAACTCTTCTTGGCCTTTATTCATCTTTACCGCCAACTCTTCTTGGCCTTTCGTCAATTCTGCCTTTATTCCATTAATAGCTTCTAACAGTTCTTTCAGTTGACCGTCCATTGTTCTTGTTTTCGCCATAAGATCCCGACTCCTGACACCAAATGTTGCAGCGTATATAGGGTTCTTTCGATCTTATGGTTAGACAACTTCAAACTCTTTTCTCTTAGAAAAGTACAAAATAATTTATTTACAGATCTTCAGAACAACAGAGTCTTCGAAACTCACAAATATTACAAGATATTCCAAAATAACTGTTTAAATCTATCGAACAAATACAAATATAGGTCGCAGAGACTCTTTATACAATGTCTCAACACTATATCACATTCAAAACAACGTAGATAAAACTCAATACATCAAGCAAACTTGCTTGGACAATCTCTAGTAGCTCACTCAATGACTGACTGGTAAATAATAACCACTACAGCTCGTATCGCTCTCCTTATATATAGTCTCGTAGCATGTGCTAGAAATTTCTGGAACCTACTCGAAAAAAATCCACGGAATAGCAAACAATGTATCAGTATATCTAAAGGGGGGTTACCATTAAGAGGAAAGGGTTACCATCGCCAACAATCGCCAAGTTTGTCGCCAACTTGGCGATATATCGCCAAATTTGGCGACCAAAATTAGTCGCCAAAAGTGACGCCAACTTGGCGATATCGCTAATATTTCGTTAATCTGCCGTAGACATACACTGAAAATAATAGACAAGTTTGCTTGATAACAGAGACAATGTAACAAAAACTAATATTAGTAAAGAAATGGAGCTTGATAAGATTATTTACATTATTTTACAGTACAAACACTAACTATTTACAAAATTCGTAACAATATTGTTGAAAATTCACCTTTGTTGCTACTTTCAAAATGTATCAGCGCTGGCAAATACTCAACCAATACAGGTTTTTGTGGATTTTTAGTTGTTTTTCTATATATTTGCATATTTATATAATACAAGATAGAACCTACAACAATTAGACCAGGGTTGGCACGGTTTAAACCAATTGGTTTTAACTATGGTTTAAACAACTGTTTACTCCTTTTGGTTTAAACAATGGTTTTTTTTTTAGAAAAAATCTAATGACATTTTCTCTTTTTCTTAATAATTTATGTATGTCAGATTATTGAATATAAATAACTTCTATTTTTAACACTTTATATCAGCAATAAGCATTGGATGTAGCAGGTTCAGATCATTTTTTGGGTATAGGATTAAAATCAGTCTGCAATGGTGAATATATTTATTTCTCTTTAGAAAAAGCTTCGAACATGTGAATTGATCTAATATAAAATAGATTAAAAATATTCAATATTTAATAAAAAATATCTTAATTTTTTGAAAACTGCAGATTATTTAACGCAATAACATAATACAATTTATAAGATTTCAAGCTGTAAAAGAAATCCCCGATCTTAATTGGGGAGGTTATCTTAAGCATTAAAATCAAAATATGAAGTCGAATAAGAGAGTTTTCAAAGATTGGATGCTACTTATAGCATTTTAATAATAGTGTCCCCCCCCCCCTGTGAACAGCATTCTAATGTTCTTCTATATCATCTGACAATGGAGGAGAGGCAATTGCATGGAATACTCAAGATTTTACTCAATCAATGTTTGACAAAGCTAATTACATAGTTTATGTTACGTATTTAAAAATCACAAAATGCCCCCCTTTTTTTGTAAATTTACTTTTAAGTGTGAGGGGGTGGGAGGTGTCAAAATCCATGTTTGTCCCAGGCACAAAAGAGGCTAGTTTCAGCACTAACTATGCGGATATGAAGTTTCCACACCTCAATAGGAAAACGAAACAGTCAGTTAAGGCCCCTGGTCCTCGCTTGAGGAAACGCTCGCGAGCTAATGCTATTCCTATGGGGAAGCATTTTTCTAATAACTGTTTCGCATTTTCACATTTTCAAATAATTTTTTTTGCACTGGATAGTTGAGGTGCATGCCGACAGAGCACCTTTTTTACTTTTTCGATTTTGGTTGCAGATATTATTTTAAAAAGCATTTTCAGTTTCAAAACCGGTTTTGAGAGGGAAACTAACTATGTAAAAAATATCTGCAACCAAAATCGAAAAAGTAAAAAAGGCATGCACCTCAGCTATTTTATGCAAAAAAAAAAAAAAAAAAAAAAAAAAAAAAAAAAATTCAAAAATGTCAAAATTCGAAAGAGTTATTAAAAAAATGCTTCCCCATAGGAATAGCATTAGCTCGCGAGCGTTTCCTCGAACGAGGACAGTGGCCTTAAGATGTCCAATCAGAAATTAGAATTATAATAAAGAACCCTGATTTCTTTAAAGGGGGTGGATTATGAATGTTTGTCGATTTATATTTTATGGATTTGCAGTAAATATTTAGCTCGCATAAAAAGAGGGGGAGGACACCCTGGAAAACTTTACATGTATTTAAATTATAATTAAATATAAATAAAGCTTATTTCTTTTTATGCACTTATTGACAGATGTGAAAATTTCGATACAAAGTTTAATATATAACAAAAAATCTATTTCAGCAAAGCAATAGATATTGGAGATTAAGTTATTTTTCGTGAAGTTAACTGAAAGAAACAGAATCGCAGAATGATTTTTGAGATCCACTCTTATGAACTGTTTATATGTGCCCAACTAGACTATTCACAAGCACCTTACATTCCCGCTTTATTTATCAAAATTACTCATTCATAATATATGCTAGAACATTAAAATGTAAATAAATGAAGAAAAGTTATTTGCCTAGAAAGTTGGAACTAGGACTTTACTTTTAAAATCTATAAACAGTGGTTTCGGCTGCAGAGGACAAACAAAATGTCAAGAACTTATTTTTTTTTTTTTTTCAAAATAATAATAAAATACAACTAGTGAAAAGTTGTGCCGTTTACATCTGCCCCAGTTCCAAGTTTTAAATATACATGAACAGGAAGTGAATGAAAAAAATAAGATGACTGTCACATACAAACATAATTATTAATTAAAGAAATAAAAGTAAAACCACTTACATTTCTTAGGTTTTCACTAAAACCGACCTTGTTGACAGCAATGTATCACTTATAGGAGCACATCAGTCAGATTCTCGAACACTTTTTATTCAAATCTACACAATAAGTAATCAGTAGAATTTGTTATCAGCCAGGCTTACTTGATTATTCTGTAAAAAATGCAGTATTATACATACAGGGTGTTTAAAAAAATATATATACTATTTATTAATAATTGGTATATACTTTTCCTTTCCTTTTTTATACACATTTTTTTCAAATAATTCTTTTTTTTTTTCAGAAACGGGAAAATTTACATAACAGACAGAGGGAAAAAAAGTTACCAGTCTTGCAAAACAACAATATTGGTGGTTCGATTGAGTTTTTGGTGGTCTTATACCAACAGTCCACTAAGAATTTCGAACGCTGTATACAGTCGCAGGGGAAAAAAGGAAACACTCCTAACTCTACAGTAAGAATCGTAAAAGAAAGTTACTAGTACCAAACAATAGGAAATTAACTATTTTTAAATAATGTACATAAATTTTTTAGTAGGCCAACCTGCAAATCAAAACCAGTCCAAAATTTGTCTTTTAATGGCAACACTTAATTTTCACAAGATATAATCTTGGTTCAAACTATGCCTAAAAAGGAAATGTCATTTGGATAATAAGTTTTTGAATCAAACACTTAAAACTTTGAGCTTCTGATGTTAATTTGCATTTTCATATTGCTATAATTATCTCCTGAAATTATAATTGTGAATATTTTTTGTGTGGTTATAGTACTAATACTAATATCAAAACATAAATGTATTATTGAAAAAAATTATGATATGAGTTGCACAACCTACAATTTTATTGATTAACTAGCGGCCTTCGCCCGCTACGCTGGTCGGTTTATCTAAAGAAATCTTGAAGAAGTAGTTAGATAAGGTTCAGACATACATTTAAAAAAAAAAAGCAAGTCGATCATTCAAAAAACGTTGGGAAATATCAAATATTTACTGTAATTTTTTAAGAAAAACAAAGTTTCCAAAAAAAAAATTAAATCGAAAAAAAAATTACACTGACATATTAATGCAAGGAAATTTTCCCAGAGAGAAAATTCGCCTTGAATACAATATTTCAAATTCTTTTAATTGCTTATAGGCGTTAATGCCAACATAGTGAAAAAAAATTCCATGCTGGGAATCGAACCCGGGCCATCAGTATGGCGCACTGACGTTCTACCGACTAAACCACATGGAACGACAGCCAGCTTGAAACTTTCTCATACTTAAGTAGACTGGCGAAAACATAACGATAGCGCGTTTTAAAATCGCACAGTGACATCTATTGGATTTTATATGTACTAAAAAACGTTATGTACTAAAAAACGTGAGCAGCGCACCTAATAGTTTCTTTTGTTTCTTTTTGTTACTCTTTTGTCTGTTGTCCGATTTTGATGAAACAAAGCATATACACTGCCCGGGAGTGTGCATTCTTCATTAGTGAAAACCGCATAAAAATCCATTCAGTAGTTACGAAGATAACCTCGAACAAACAGACAGACAGACAGACAGACAGACAGACAAAAAATTCAAAAAAAAATTTTTTGTGTTTCATTGGTTTTCTTTTATCGCCCTGACTCCATTTTTGTCAATTATCTTCAATGTACAGACACACCGGGTCCTACTGTTTTATTATATGTATAGATTTATATTTACTACTAGCTGACCCGCCCGGCGTTGCCCGGGTCCGTAATAATAATGTTAAACGAACTTGAAATTTTTATGATTTTATCTTTAACTCGAAATATGTGTAAATAAATTGTTTTAAATTTGACCCTTTTGCTGCATCGTCACTCCACCGCTTTTATAGAAAATGATTACTTCAGCCTATTATGGAGCATTCTCATAGGTCAAAAGAGATATATTCTATAAAAGCGGGGGAGTGACGATGCAGCAACAGGGTCAATTTTTTTACAGTGTACATTATATTAAATACGTGCCCCCTGACTGTGTCAAAAATTAGTTAAGAAAAAAACTAATATTTAGCTGCAAAAATACCCAAAATGACTGCAATGGGAAACGCAGGAGGGAATATGTGTCCAACGATTGCGTGATTTTCGTGCTAAAGTGTTGATATTTATCCTTAACATTACTGTTAATTCACTTAACTAAATACTTTTTTCACATAGATATTCCAAGTGAAATATTTTGAATTTCAAACTAATTATATATCACTCTTAAATCCGACTATACCGTGAATGAAATCGATTCTCGATGATTAGCTAAAAGGTTAGTATATAGTATTATAATTTCAGAGCCATTTTACAAAAATAGGTGTATATTTTTTATCAAAAATGCGTAATGTTCATTCTGTTAACAAAATCCTAACCGTAACCTAATTGTATCAGAATCATAACTTTACTGTAACCTAGCTGTATCTTAACAGTAACCTAACTGTAACTTAAATATACCATAAATGTAACCTGGCCGTCACCTAATCATAACCTACTCATAATCTAACCACAACCTAACCGCAACTTAACTTTAACCTAACTGTAACTTAACCATGACCTAACTGTAACCTAACCGGAAAATAAATATAACAAAGGGGTCACCGGAACGTAATTGCAATTTAATTGTTACCTAACCGTAACCAAGTTTTAATTTAACACTAACTATAAACGAAATATCTTAACCATCTCGCGCTAAGTGCTTAGTTTCACTTTCCACCGCTTCGGAGCGCATTATGTTTTGTAGAATATCCGAATTTTAGGTTCGGATTGGATTCATGTTCATGGAAATTATTTTGTCTTCTTCGGATACGGTTATGGTTGTTTGGAATATTTTTGTTCAGTTTAGATTCGGTTCAATTCAGATTTCGTGGGGTTTTTTTTTCCTTCAAATGGGATTTTTAAGTTCGGGTCGGGTTGTACTTATATGGAAATTATTTTACCTAGTTCCAATGAGGTTATACTTCACTGAAATATTTTTGTTAGGTTCAAATTTCCGGATTTTTTTTTTTTTTTTTTTTTTTTTTGGTTTGGATTGGGTTTATGTCCATGGAAATTATATTGTCTTGTTCGTATCTGGTTATAGTTATTTGGAATATTTTCGTCGGATTCAGATTTGGTTAGATTCAGATTTTAGGTATTTTTTTAAATTGATTTTTAAGGTTCTGGTCGGATTCATGTCCAGGGAAATTATTTTGTCTTGCTCGGATCCGGTTTTGGGTCTTTGGAATATTTTTTTCGGGTTCAGATGTCGTTCAATTCAGATTTCTGATTTTTTATTGGAATATTTAGGTTCAGGTTGGGTTGCCATCAGCGGAAATTATTCTGCATTGTTCGAATAAGGATATGCTTCGCTGGAATATTTTTGTCAGATTCAGATTTAGTCATTTTTTTAGGTTCGGATTGGGTTCATGTTCATGAAAATTTTTTTGTCTTGTTCAGATCCGGGTATGGTTCTGTGAAATATTTTTGTCAGGTTCATATTTGGTTCGATTCAAATTTCAGGTATTTTTTTTTTTTTTTTCAAATGGAATTTTAGGTTCGGATCGGTTTCATGTCCACGGAAATTATTTTCTCTTATTCGAATCCGGTTATGGTTCTTTCGAATATTTTGATCGGATTCCGATGCAGTTTGCATAAAATTTCAGGGTTTTTTTTCCAAATGGAATTTTTTAGATTCGAGTCAGTTTTATGTTCACGGAAATTATTTTGTCTTGCTCTTATCGGGTTCTAGTTCTTTTGAATATTTTTATCGATTTCAGGTTTCGTTTTGGTCATTTTTCGGGTTTTTTCAGAGAAAAATTTTAGGTTCGGGTCGGGTTGCATATACACGAACATTATTTTTCCTTGATCGGATTGGGGTATGCTTCATTTGAATATTTTTGAGGGGTCAGATTACAAATCCATAGTTTTTTTTCCAAATGGAATTTTTAGGTTCGGGTCGGGTTTATGCTCATGGAATTTTTGTCTTGCTTGGATCGGAGTATGGTCTGTTTTTTTCTGGTTGGGATCGGGTTATGTGTTAATACGCCTAAACATTATGTTTTGCTACTATTCTTTTAGTGGCTATTTTTGATATATAATTTATTTTGCTATTTGATAATTTATCACTGTGTATGAATCGTCTGCCTATTCTAACAATTGTATGTCAAATAGCCATTTCATTTTTGTTTTAAAAACAAATTAAAGTCTTAATAAAATTTTAAATTAAATAAATGCATTCAAATTTAATCGATGATTTAAGAGAAACTGCTAAAGAAGCCTCATATATACATATACATAATATTAACTGCAACATAGCCAACCACAAATACATTCTAATGTACGAAGTACACACGGTCTGACGTAACAGCTATGTTAAAAAATCCTAAGTTAAACTGACATTTTGCCAGTCTATGAATTTTAAAGGTCTTTGGGAAAAAAACAGTCACTTTTGAAATGTCAAAATCTCAAATTGGTTTCTTTTATAGAGTAAAAAGTAATTAATAGAGTGGAAATATTATCTCTGCAGATGATGCTTAAAATATAATCCTACATTAAGTCAATTAAGTAACAAC
Organism: Maratus speculifer; assembly: GCA_964019185.1. Lineage (NCBI taxonomy): Eukaryota > Metazoa > Arthropoda > Arachnida > Araneae > Salticidae > Maratus > Maratus speculifer. The sequence continues at coordinate 114,806,427 of OZ025295.1, read as the reverse complement.
AAAAGCACGTGCTTTGACACGCCTATCAATTGAAACAAGTTTAAAACCGTATTTTTTTTCTCTCGTTTTTTAAAAAAGAATTAATTTATCGCTTCACCGGTAAAAATGTATTAATTATTTTATCATATGTGTTTTAAATATCAATATAGAAAATTATTTTAACGTTTTGCTTGAAAATATAGAATTATTTTGTTAGTACATTAAAATCGTCTGCAGTCAGAAATTTATATTTTAGATTAATATTTATTACTTATGTTTTCATACATGATTTTAAAAGAATGTTTTCGTCATTATATTTTAAATATTTATTTACATGCAATTATTAAGTCATAAAAATTTTTAATCTACGTTATAAAGTATTTAAAATTACATTAATGAAGGAAACTTTTAGTTATATAATTTTTAGTTCGTATCAAATGTTTTTAATATCTTATTTAATTTTAATTTGATATTTAATTATTGCTAATTTTCCAATTTCCTTCATTTTAAAAAGCGAATATTTATTCTAATAAATAATAATAGAACAAAGACCAGTTTAAAAATTTGCTATTTCCTCTTGAAATATGCTTCAATTGTAATTCATTTCTTTCAATTCGTCTTATAATACAAAATCCCTTCCACGTCCTTTTGTTTGCCACATTAAATTTGAGCGATAAATGGTTTCATATCGCAAAACTTTTTTGAGGCTTACTTCACCTCTACTTATCTTATTCCTCCATGGGTTTCCTTAATTCTGTCTCAGCTTTCTTATTACTTCTGCGAAATTTTTTACACAACCAACCAACCGTAAAGAAACGAAAGAGAAAGAAATTGGGAAAAGATGATTTTTTTATTAGAGTGACCTCTTGATTTTAATTCATTACTCAGTTAATAATTGGAATTTTGAAATTCTGAAGCTCAGGCGCATCAGGAGAGATATTGGGCTAATCTCAAAAAAAGTTTGAGCTTTGTACGTGCTGTAGATTTTGCTAGCCATCGCAGACACACAGACACACACACACACAGACAGACAGAGCGTTTTGTTCTTTTATTAGTATAGATGTCCTGCCTTATGTAAATCCAAAACTTCAATTTTTTCTTTCAAATAGTTTTTAAAGTTACTCTTAAAAAGTACAAAATGCTGGTTTAAAGGGCCACCTATGATAAGCTAAAGAGCACAATTTCAATTTTTTTTTTTTTTTTTTTTTTTACTCATGTTATTAAAGCATTTGGGCTGGGATTACAGTGCCTCACTTAAGATAAATTTAGAATGTAAAGAAAGCTTAAAACTAAATTCAGTGCCTCGTGATCGCACATCAACTTAAATACTTCCTACATTTATGTGCTGTGCAAATTATCAAAAGAGATCATGATATTGCTAAGGAGCGGTGCATCTTAACATTACCAATTTAGGGGAAGGCAATGATATCACAAGACATTTCTGAAAGGAAAGGGATTTGCTTCAATAGTTATTTTAGATTTACCAAACTTTTCTTTTTTTCAGTAACATTTTATAACATCTAAATAGTCTTACATTTATTACGATTATATTTTTTGTGAAAATACTATTATTGAAGTCATTAAAAGTTTATAAAATCATTTCATTCCAAAATTTGAAATTCTCCCACCGTTTCACATTCACCTGCCATATAATTCATTGTTAAAGAAATCAGTAACATAATATTTGGGGAATGATACTTGTATTTACCAGTACAGAAAGAAAAAAAATATATTTGTCTAAGTTTTGTTAATAAATCCTCATTTAAACCTACCTGAAAGCAAGTGCAAGAAAACAATATTACTTTTAAAGCAATTTTCATGTAACAATGTAGCTAAATACTTTTAAATATTAAACAAACTATAATAATACAGACCATGCATGCAATAATTTTGCTCAATAGCAATGTAAAGCATTGCCAAACAAAACAGTAACAAAGTACACACATGTTCAAACGTTAAGAATGCAAGAGTCTTAGAAATGTGTTTATATAGACACTATTTTTTTTCCTTATATGCAGCAACATGTAGATCAAAATACAAGAGGACTTTGTTTTTCGTGTTTATATAGGGTTTTCCATCCTTTAACAATATTAGCAAAATTGAGAAATAGGAGTACAGGGATCGTTCAATTATTACGTAAGCATATTTTTAGTCATTTTGTACCCCCTCTACCCCCTTGTAAGAAAATATAAGCAAATGCTAGACCCTCCCTTTGCTTAGGTAAGATTTTATGACAGTTTATATATCAATACTTTTTGACTTATAAAAAGTTACCAATCAATTACATTATTAATCCTACAAATTTATACAGGCATATAGGGATTGTGATATCAAAATATATAAAATGTGTTTAATATTTTGTTGCTTATTGCATTAAACAAACCACAGAATACAATATGGTTTAAATATATTGTTATTTATCACATTGAACAAGAAAACAAGATGTACAAGAAGTCTTAACTTACTTAGACATCACAACTAAAATTTTTGACATGAATCATATAAATGTTGGAATTCAATTTGGTGTTCATATTTTAATCTGATGTCCAGGATCCTTGAACTCATGTTTCAACATTGTCTATTATAAAGTTTTCACTGGAACAGTGGCCTGGGGTATTGCAGGTTTCCGGTCCTTGTTCTTTGTCAATGTTAGTATCCATAATTAAATCCGACTAAATTCACTATGCAACTAAAAGCAATACTCTTTCACTAAAAATTCATTATGAAACTGAACTAAAACAATAAATATCTATGCTATGTATCCGAGACAAGAAAAACCCCATGTAGGTTTTCTGCTTTCTAAAGTTCCAAAACCTGTAGAGAAGAAAGTACCACAATAGGAGCGGAAAGACAAAAATTTCCAGAAACTCTGCAAAAATTCCCGGAATTCCATGACCGATTGAACGGGAGAAAAGAAAATACCGGACTTACCTAAAATAAAGTTAACTGACCAGTTACCCTGGCAAGAGAACCCAGCCACACCGGTTCCTGTGTTTTTCTAGTCTTGCAATGTACTTGACTTGGCACACAACTTAACAGACAGCAATGGAGACAAAGGGTGAGTGGGTGATGCGGGTCAAGCGACTGCCGATAGATAAGCAAAGGATAAAATCGAAAATAAACGGCGAATTTCGAACGGCTGTAGAACGCTCTTTCCCCATCATACTTTGTTTGCGTGTTGAATTTGAACTGCAGTTGCTTCGTTGTTTAATGCTTACGTAAGAATTATCGTGACCCCCCCCATCCCCCTTGTCAGAAAAAATAAGCAGACTCTGGACCCCCTCCTCCCCCTTTAGTGCTTACGTAATACTTGAACGGTCCCACACTAAAAAATAAGCACTTCTAACCAGCCTGAACATCTATAAATAAATTTCTATAAATACAGTTATAATAATTGCATAACTTAATTCTTCAAAACTTTTATACTACAAGACTGTTAAAGGAACTAAGTATTTACATTATAAGACAATTTTTACTTCGCTTGATACACCATTTTATTTCAAGGTTGTTATGTACGGTACGTATGAGTATTAACATTAATTGTTTATTAAAAAAAGAGAAGAGAAATCTATTAAAAGGATAGCATAATGTAAATAAAATACTTTCATAGTACTTACTTCGTAAAATATCGGCTTCTTTAGCAAATAATCTTGAGGAAACCACGAACTTTTAAGATGCATCGAAAATCAGCTTCACCGAGCATCAGCGTGCAGTGCATTCGGAAATCCTCCATCTTGTATTTTGCAAGGTCAGGTCGACAGCAGCGCCAGCGGTGGATGAAAATAACGCGGGAATGATCTGTTTTCTTCTCGATTTCACTTGCTGAGTTTCCGATCTCAATGAGTGCATTAGAAATAGAAGAAAGCAAGTCAAGAAGAGTAGACCACTTAAAAATCAGCTCATTCACGATTCAGTAAATTAGAACTCTTTCTTGAGCAGCCAAATCCACTCTTTCGTTTTAAGAGAGTATATATATATATATATGGGTGATTCTCAAAATAGGGGACAATTCATGTCTTTCGGCATACAAAAAAAATTTGAGAGGTTTTCTGTCATCTTTTTATATTTAGATATGTTTGTCTTAATATTATTCATTATTTACACTCAAGAATTACTCACTTTTTAGTTAAAAACACCTTAAAATAACAGAATAAATGTTCAAAATGTCATTAGCATTGATGTCCCCAGCAGCTTACCTTGTATATACTAGCTTTTTCAAGAGTTAATATCATGTTTATAAAATAAAACAAATTTTATCCTTTCTTTAAATTAATCAAGGAGAGGATTTATCCAATAAATTTCTTTTTAAAAATAAAATTATAGTATATAAAAAAAGAATTAAAGTTTGTCCTCCATATTCTATTTTCAAAACAAGGTCATACTATAACAGATGGTTATTAATCAAAATTTCATTTTCACATATGACAATAGTTTGGAAATATAAAGTTTCTCCATGGCAACAAGTAGCCATTTTATCCCAGCCTGAAAATAGAAGCATGTATTGTATTTTAAGAATAGAAGTTGAATATTAGGGGCGTACATCAATTGTATGTCATTAGAATAAATAATAATTTTCATGTTTATTTTATAATTAAAATTTTTATTTTACTTATTTGCATAGGACTTTTGTGTTTTAAAAAGCCCCAAAAAGGACTATTGCATTGTGATTATGTTATAGCTCATAATCTTATTTAAATTAAAATTTGTCATCAGCATGGACAAATATCAGTGTCATTAACATGGTTCTTCTGTCAATGCTAAAGACTCCTATGTGCATAAATGTAACCATTGCTTACATTGTATATTTTATAAAGTTTAATTTTACATATAAATTTAGGTATTACATTTATTATCCCTAAAATATTCATTAAATCTGTCAGAAAATCACTAAGACAGCTTCTTACATTGTTAGTGTCAGAATGTTGCTCATGTAAACAAAGTTTGCTCTTTGGTAATGTTGTTATTCTTCCTTATATGTATATATGTAAAAATGGAAACCATTTGCTGAAAAGGAAGGCTAATAAATATAGAAAAAAATATTTAAACAGGGAGAAAATAAAAATTTCTTTATATATTTATTCCATGCAATTTGTTTTGTCATTAGCATGGCTCAAAAAATACTAATTATTTTTTTAAAGTTAATTTTTAAATATTTAGCTCTGCTGACTACATGTAAAGTATACCTAATACTATATTAACAACACATATTTTTTTCAGAAATTTTGCTAACAGTAATTTTTTTAAGATTTCACTTTTGAAATTGTCCCCTATTTTGAGAATCACCCATATATATATAAGTTTAAGATACATTTAACCTTATTTGCAGTGTATGCTATTGTAAAAATTATATGTTTTATACAATTTTTTTATTGTCTACAAAACACAAGACAATTTACTTTAAATGTAGTTTTTTTTAATTTTAATGTAGATATTGCATCATACATATTTCCAAAACTCAGATTGGCAGAATAAGTAAAATGGATATTTTAAATCACATAACTTAACATTTATTATATTTCTTCTTATTTTAATATGTGCTGTGCTTTTTTAAATTTGGAGATTATGTTAAGGCTGAAAAAAGAGATATATTCATTTTTTAAATTAAAAAATATCTGCACATATTTCTTTGTTGTTTTCAAAGAATTGAATGCGTGTATAAAAATCCTATTGTTATGTATATTACGAAAATAAATGCAACTTTCTAAAGGGGATATTAACTTCTTATCTTAACTCGTAGACCATAAATTTGGAAGAAATTTCAGTACTATGCATTATTTATGTAAAGAAATTTGTTTTTTTTTTTTTTTTTTTTTTTTTTTTACAATCCCATGGGTAAAACACCCGCAGAGCTAAGGTGAACTTAATATGCTGGTTTCGTTTGGAATATCTAACGGTAAAAGATTTTTTTTACTTTACATTTTATAAAATTTTACAAAATAGCTCGGGAGTTCTATTTCTTTACCTATGCATTGTATTATTTTTCATATCGTACATTTTTTGTTTCTTTCGGCTAAGTATTAATTTGAATAGCTTTAGCATAAGGGAACAAATTTATTCAGTGTTCTGTTTATTCTTTTAAATCTTATTTAAATAAACATTTATCATAAAAAGTAAGTTGTAATTAACAAAGGTTTTTGAGTGAGGGAAAGGGAGAGACATTATGTATGGCGCTTGTAGGTGCATTTTAAAAATTATTATTATATATAGAAAAAAACATTTGTAAAATGATATTTTCCAATAATGAAATTTTAGCTTTATAAATAAATTCTATATTTAAAACAATGACAATAATAATTATAATTTTTATGATGATCAAAGCGTGGATTACGTAATAATAGAATTATGTACTCCATGGATTAAACATTAATATTTTTGGATCAGTCATAAAAAATTTTAAATAAAAAATTAAGTTTTACAATTTTCGGCATTACAAATTTTCTAACTAGAAACATCGTACAATATCAGTTTTTACCCCATCATATAGGGAAAAATGTATTTTTAAAGGCTATTTATTTGAAAACTGCATCTCAATTTTTTTGAGTTATTATTAATATTTTTTGTGTAGTTGTAATCCTTTTTTTTTTTTTGTCATAGTGGCACCAGAAGAATTTGATTTCTGGACATTAAACATGAACCAATCAGCAAACGAGGAAAAACCGGACATCATAAGGATTCAGATATGCGTGAGATATCTCTAGATAGAAAGCAACAATCATTTCCCATATGGTTAAAAAATGAAAAAAAAGAAACATACAAAAAATAATGCATTTTAAATACACGTTATACAAATGACGTATTTGAAATTATGATTAATGAATTAATCTTGTTGTTGAAGTAAATGCATTGAAACAAATTCGATTAAATAAGCAGAAAAAATCTATGATACAATGACTCTTAACCATTTTTCTTACTTTGGGCAACTGGCCTTGTCTGAAATCCTTTACTAAAGTATAAAACATTTTTATGTCAAAATATACTGAACAAAGTAACTTTTAAGAAAATCCCGCGAGAACAAGGGAGTATTTTAGTTTACTGTACTGATATTTACTTACCGCACGTCACAGGATATATTTTTCTGAATGTAATTTCTCAAAAGAGAGTGTTTACGGACACTCTGGATTGTTTTATTTATTCACTTCAACAATTTATTGTTGGATATATTGCTTTTTTCAGACATACACAGAAGATGATATATTAAGCTTTTCGATGTGTTTCTATCCAACTAACATACGATTAAAGATATAATGACTAAGTAAAAAAGTTATTTAGTACTGTATGCCATAAAAACATATTCAATAATATACAGGGTGTATTTGTAGGAAATTATAACAATAAAAAAATAATAATAAAAAAGAAACCATATTGAGTAAATATACAAACACATCATTTTAAAATCCTTCTGAAATCGCTATTAAGCTACCATAAGAATGAGTCCAAAAGAAAAACAATAAAACACTCAATAAAAAAAGTTGTATCTGTTAAAAAATAGCTATTAAAAATGTTCTAATTCATGGTGTTAAAAGTGAAATAGGTTCAACCCGAACTCGAATCTAAGGTTGATTTTTACGGAACTTATCTCTGGAACTAGACTGAAATTAAAAATTTAATTTTTAGGACGGAAAAGCTTTGTATCCATAGTTAAAGTTTGGGACGATTGATAAGTTTATGAAAATTTTAGATATAAAATAAAAATAAAATAAAACAAACATCAAAACAGATAAAAAGAAAAAAAAAACACTTTAGATCTTACTAAAATCGGTACAAGGCTAACATCAAAATCAGCCCTTTAGAAAATCAACAGCAACAATGGAATAATATCTATAAAAATACATCTAGAGAGATAAGACAGTCCTATCCCGAGCTTACTCCTCAAGTGCAAGCTTGATTTTTGTTGGGCTCTATATTTGGACCTAGGTTCAAACAAAAAATTAATTTTTTACCACTGTAAAAATTTAAAACCACATTCACTAATCGGCACGTTTGGTTAATGTCTATAAAACTCTCTATAAATATCTCTTAAAAATACATCCATAGACTCAAGAGATAAAACAGGCTTACTCCTAAAGTTCAAGCTCGATTTTTATTGGGCTCGATCGTTGGGTTCGGCCTCAAAGTAAAAATTTAATTTTTAGCATTGTGTACTACAATACACTATTCAATAATCGGGACGAGTGGTTAATTTGTATGACAGTTGTAGATATAAAATAAAAATAAATAAAATAAACATTGAAACGGAGAAAAAGAATAAAAACTTTTTTTAGGTCCTACTGAAATTGCCATGATGTCACCATCAAAATAAGCTCTTTAGAAGAACAACAAGAACAATGGAAGAATATCTATTAAAAATAGATCCAAAAACTCTAGAGATAAGGCAGTCCAAGCTGGATTTTTATTGGGCTATATAGTGTAGCGATAGTTAGGTTCGGCCTCAAAGTAAAAATTTAATTTTTATCATTGTATGCTACAATACACTATTCAATAATCGGAATGATTTGATAATTTGTAAAATAGTTGTAGGTATAAAATAAAAATAAAATAAAATAAACATTGAAACGGAGAAAAACCAAAAAAAGGGTCCTACTGAAATTGCTATGATGTCACCATCAAAATACGTTTTTTAGAAGAACATCAGATCAGATTCAGATTCAGTTAGGTGGCGAGGCCTACCACATGGCTTGAGCTCAACAAGCCCCACCTAACATTTATTATTATTAAAAAAAAAGAAAAAAAGTACAATTGTTTCACAAATGGTTGCCCAATTTCTTCTGGGCGAACCTAAAGTTTTCACAGTATTAAAATGCATAAATTTCAAAATTTAAAATAGAAGAGTTAATTAAGACAATTAAGAGTTTGTGAATGCCTATAAAAATTTTTAGATGCACTTTTTATTTAGAAAGTTCAACTAAGTTCAACTATCATAAGTATGACAGTGTAAATGTTTAAACAGTGATATGATTTGATAAGCTTGCTATTTCGCAAGTTGAAATATATACTGATTCTTTTCAACGAGGGTGATGCAGTCAATTATTTTCTGTAATAATTTCGGACATTTCAATGCATATGAAAACCATCTTTTGCCAAGGTATCCGTTAATTCGTTTCTTTTTATGGCCGTGTGGCCTCTTATTCATTTGGAAACAAAATTTTTAGTAGTTTTCTGTAATAGTATTATGATTGAGGTTACTAATATATCTTTTGTATTAATGTCTTTTATATGGCTTTTGTATGGCTTGATAAACTGTCTGTTTGAATTAATATATTTTGAAAATTGCTTGAATTTGCCCAGATTATTGCGTCATGAATAGCTAACAATTCTGCTTGATAAACACTATTGTCATTTATTAAGGACTTTTGATATGTTTGAATTAATTGATTGTTATAGAAAGTACAGAAGGCATAGGCTGTGCCAGATTCAGTTTTTGAGCCATCGGTGTATATTTCCATTAAGTTAGTTAAATTCGGAGGTATGTCTTCTATCCAATGTAAATACTTTTTAAATGGTTTTATTTGGCACGTTTTTAGTCTTGTTTGTATTAGGGTTGGATCGAACTCTTCAGATCGTATGCTAAGTCTTAATACTTGCCCAGCTTGAGATTCTCTTTTTATTTGGTATTGTAGCGGAATTATTCCAGTTAATGTGCATAAGGCAGAGGTTGCCGTTTTCCTGTATGCTTTAGAAATCATCAAGAGACATTCTGCTTGTATTGATGATAAAATGCGTAAGCCATTGGATTTTTGCAATCTTGGAAACCAGATTGGTGCACCATAAGATATTCTTTTCTCCAATATTGTTTGATACCACACTTTTAAAATATATTTTGGAAGACGATACGAGGAAGAGAATTTGAAAAGATTTTGAATAGTTTGTAATATTTCAATTTTCTTATTTCTAAGATGAGGAAGATTACTATCTAAGGTAACACCCAAATAAAGCAATGTTGGATTTGATTTTAAATTTTTATTTCTTATCTTAAAAATTGGTGGACGTTTTAGAGATTTGGGTTTTTTAAGATGAAGTACTGAGCATTTGTCGAAGAAAATTGACATATGATTAACATCTGCCCAGTCGCTGATGAGTTGTAAAGCATGATTTGCCGCATCTTCTAAGCTTCTTCTTGGGGAGCCTGAGATTACTAATAGTATATCATCGGCGTAGGCTATTATTTTATTACCATGTCTTTTAAGAAGTTTTAATAATTTATTTAAGATTTTCCGAAGAAAGGGTCCCAGGCAGGAGCTTTGTGGGCAGCCCCTGCCAAACCAATGTAATGAATTTGACTGCGAATTATAGTAGGCTGCTCTTAATGTTAAAAATAACCTAAACAGATTAAGATAGGGTTTATCTAACTTTAAAAGTTTAAGTTCTTCTATAGTTATGTCCCATGGCAGGCGATCAAATGCGTTTTGAAAATCTATAGAAATTAAAGAGATATACTTATCTTCTTGAGATTTGATTTCTATATTAGAGAAAAGATCTTGTAATGCCGTTTCTGTTGAACGACCTTGTTCAAAACCATGCTGAGATGATTGTAGAGATCGTGAGTGTGATAAGAAATAATTTACTCGTTTCAAAAGGATTTTTTCTAGTATTTTGACAAATATTGGGAGAAAAGTTATTGGTCTATAAGACTGATAATCGTCAGAAGATTTGTTTTTCTTTTTAAAATATACTAATTCTCCAATTTTCTAATCTGAAGGGAAGTAATTCAGTTTCAGTAGCGTATTGTACATTGATAACAGTAAATTCTTCTGTGTTTTATAAAGATATCTATTATGAAATGGTCTATTTTGTCGGGCCCAGAGGCCTTGTTTTGATTGAAAGATTAAATGGCAGCATGGAGTTCTTGGTCTACGAACGGAGGAGCTGAGTCATCAGAATCAAACGATTCTTGAGATAATTTAATTGAAGGGCCAAATATTTTATTTGTTAGATCTGTGTAGAAGAAGTCTCTAGTATATAATGGATAGTTTGAATTTGCCAACGCCATTACTTCCTGTTGATAGAATTCTTGGAATGCAATTTTCTTAGCTTTTCTAAAGGGATCTTTGGTATTGCCACAAAAGTTGGACCAAGCTTGTCTTTTTGAATCCATGATCACTTTCTTGTAGATGGCTTTTTCTTTTTTATATCTAATTTTGTCTTCTTGTGAAGCTGACGGCAATTTCGATTTTCTTTGCAAGGCCTTCACAAAGTTTCGTGTCTTTCGTAAGTTATCATTCCACGAGGTAATTTGTGGAGTAAAAATGCTTTTTCTTTTCTTCAAATATTTGTCACATAAGGTATGTAATAATTCTAAGAAAAGTTTGTAATGTTCATCAAAAGTATTTTGATTTGGTATGTTGTTGAAATTTATGTCGTTTTGTGTTAATTTAAAGGCCAATTCTTTATTAAACTTTTCAAAAGAGATATTTTTTTTCGGTACCTCCTTGTCGAGTGTTTAGGTAATGGAATATCTGTTAGTATTGTAATTAATCTATGGTCACCGTAATTTAAGTCTTTATCAACTGTCCAGGATGAAATTCTGAAAAGGAAAGACAGAGACGACATGGAAACATCTGGCCAGCCTCTAGAGTGATCCGTTTCAAATGTTGGTAAACAGTGAGGATCATTAAGAACTATTAGTCGATTTTGACTGATAAAAGAAAATAGTTGGTGAACTTTTTCGTTATCAGAAGAATAGCCCCAAAGAATGCTGTGGGCGTTAAGATCCCCCAATATGAGGAGATTAGGCGAGTAGCCCGGGAAAGTATCCCATGAATGAAGATCTTGCTCCAAATTCGCTGATGGCGGAGAATATTATGAAACTAATGTGAAAGTATTTTTTGAAACAGTTATATTTACTACAACTGTATTATCAAACTTTCCAAGTTGAATGTGTTTTAAACTCTGATCTACAATTATTATGAACGCATTTCTATTATTTGACGAGTAGTAAGGTGCTCCTGCTGGTAGACCATGTGGTCGGTTGTTGTTAATGTAACAGTCTTGTATGCAAGCTAAAGAGTAATTTTCGGAGTAAAGAGTATTGATAAGATCAGTCTTGGCCGTTCGGCTCCTCTGCTACTTGTGCTATTTTCAATGATTTTTCTTTGAAATAAAGGCTAGAAGATTCACTTTTAGTGCCTTTATCGGTAACGGGGAGGCAGAGCCTCCCAATTCCTGCTTGAGGTCTTCTTTGAATTTCGGGATTTTCTTCTTTTTTTCGGGAAGAGTTTTCTATAATTCTGACACTACGAATTTCATTACTTATTTTAAGAGAAGGATAGTCATGATCATATAGATCTTCCTCACTGGGACAATCGCTGTTGTTAGATAAAATGGGACTTGTGAGTTGTCTGCTTCTTTTAGTTTCATTTTTAGTTGAAGAGATAGACATTTTACCTATTGAATTAGTGTAGTAATTTTGCAATTTATTATTTTTAAGATGTTTGTATAATGGACAATCCTGAGATGAGGCTTTGTGACCACAACATTCAAAGCCTTCCCGTAAGCAATTGATACATTGTTCTGTAGATTCTGAGCATTCGGAAGTGTGGTGCTCTTTCGCGCAGTTTGCACATTCTGCTATCCATTTACAATTTGTTGCTACGTGGCTATCTAAAGCTTGACAGTTAGAGCATCGCATAATTCGAAGATGATGGACTACTTATACTGATTCTGTATATATGTTTAACTTGCCTTTACTAATTATTTGACGACAAATATTTGTACTACCTTGAAGTATCCAGTTATTATAATGCCTTTGTTTCGACGAAAAATATTTTAATATTTCAAATGGCGTGTCTCTGAAGTAGTTTCTCTGGGTCAGTTCGTTCTTTAAATCATCTTGAGTGATATCATCTGGAATTCTTAACAAAAGGATTCTCAGTCTTTTCTTTTTTGGTTCTAATATTCTTGAGCGAGATATAAGATCTTCCGATGAAGTTAGTGCTTGTTTTAGGATTTCTATATCTGTTTCTGTGGTTTTAATTTCTATATTATTGTTCATTGTTTTCCTGACTGATTTAACTGCTGCTCGTAATTCGGGTTTTTTTAATCTCTGTTGCTACGCATTTTGATACTTGGGAAGATTGATTAGCTTCATTAGGAATGATAATTATTTTCTTCAAATGTTTTCGAATCTGTGATTCTTCTTCTCCTTGAGTGTTTTGCATAGAATGTTCCTTATTTTGTGCCACAGTTGGGATTGTTTTAAGATAATATTTCAGTATATTTTGTATATTATCTGTTAATTGATCTGTAATATTTTTCGGATTGACTTGTAGATATGAATTCAGTTCATCGTACAAACCTTTTGAGATATTTCCCAATAAATCTAGTTTCTCTTGTAGTAGGACATGGTTCTCATTTATTAATGTTTGAAGAGGCAAAGACTTTAGTTTTGAATTTTTAAGTGTTTCCAGTTCTGTTTTTAGACTTATGCACAGGTTTCGATATGTAGTATTCAATACGTTTATTTCCTGTTGTAATGAATGGACTAAAGAAGTTAGTTTTATTCTACTATCAAGAGGGCTCTCTGTATTTGTTAAATGCTTTGGATGATTCATTTCTTGTTTTTTCTTACATAGTAGTTTCATGTAGCTGATTACTGTTTTATTGTTCCACTGCTTCCTTCCAAAGTTTAGGAAATCTTTTCCAAGTAATTTATACCCTTTGAGATATTGGTGTTTCTCTTCTTTTGCAAATTACGTTTGCGTGTTCAAGTTTTTAAGTGTTTTGAAGATATTCTTTCGCTCAGTTGATTGTAATGGAGTAAATGAATCGCCTGGATCAGAATCATCTGTGCACTTATGCAATGAGTCTGAGTCTTGAGAAATGTGAATTGAGTCACTTATATCAATATTAGTTACCAACTTTTCCGGGGTTTCATTTATTAATTGCGATAACTCTTTATTTGCATCTTCAAAACTATGTTGCAATTCTTCAATTTCTTTCTTAAGTAAGTTTTTGTCTTCTTCTGTTTTCCGAAGTAAGCGTCGGAAGTTTAGACATTTTTCTTGTAATTCCTCTATTTCTTCTTCTTGTTTATTGTATAATGTCTGTTTTCTGCATGAGTGATAATGGATTTTTCCATTGAAGTCTCCTTCACTTGCAGATTGCGAGCGCCTTGTTCTGCGTCTAAGATTAAGGGTATTTTTGAATGGTCTTAAAGTTAATGTTTGATCTATATCCGAGATAGATGAGCCTCCATTGTCTCTTTTTTCTCTATCTAATCTAATTTTGTTCTGTATCGAGTAATATTCCAGTTCAAAATCTAGTGATCTTAAATGGGCTTGTATTTCATTTTTCAGTTCTTCTATATTTTCAGACACATTTTTAGTTTGCTTTTTCAAACATGTTTGCAGTTGATTTAACTGTTGGAATAATTTTGTATCATCTTCTTGGAGATCGGATGTATTTGTTGATGAGTGCTCTTGATTAAGAGAATCGCTCGTGCTCTCTTTTTGTCTATAATTTTTGAGCTCAAGTTCTATGGATTTAACTTTATGAATAAGAGCTTCTTGAAATAAATCACCTTCATTGTTATGCCCATCAAAATGCATTTTGTAGTGACGAAACGTCTGGTCGAAAAGCAGTTGCGTGCTAAGATCATATTTGCATACAACTTGATATTTCCATAATTTAAGTCTTTGAAATGGGGGAATTTCACTCTTTGCCATTTTTGGCAATTACTTTTAACAGAGGTTGATATTAACAAATTAATAATAATAACTTTCTTAATTATAAATCTAGATTATAGATCAAAAACTGGAAAATGAGGCATTGCCACACCCCCTCTATACATCAATGAAAGAAAGGAGAAATGGACAGTGAAAAGCAAAAACCATTAGCCTAGACTACTGAAAATAACTAAAATAAAAATTTTGAAGAAAAAACAATTTGAAATAAAAAAAGATAGAAATAGAAATTAAATTAAAACAGAGGAAAGACTAGTGTGAGAATATTACTGTGCACTAGAAGCTCATATACCAAAGTATGAACACATTAATCCAATTTGTGATAGATTTACCCTCTTAGAAATGATAATAAACTGCGTTTTAACAACTTAAAATCCTTGAAAAGCTTTGTACATATATACATTAGGGCGGAGCGTAAAAAACTTCTTTTCGAAATTCTTTTCTCCCTAGCGCGGAAAAGTTGTCTAGTGGTATCAGTAATATACTCACAAAATTTTAAAACAATCAATAAATATCTTTCGGTTCTACTTTTGGGTCGAAATAGCAATTTTAGCCAAAAATGTTGTAATTTTTCACATTTCAGTAATATTTTCAATTTTCAATTTTTTCTTCGCCCTAGTGCGGAAAAACTAAAAGAGTACATAAGGAACACAATTCCAAAATATTAGGGTAATTAAAAAATATCTTCTGGTTCTACTTTGGGTTCTAAATATGGAAAATTTGTCGAAAAATATACAAATTTTCACATTTTTAGTCATTTTTTTATTTTTTAATTTTCTATTCCCGCTGGCATGGAAATGTTCGAAGAATATGCAAGAAACATAAGTAAAAACTTTAGAAATATAAATAAATATCATCCGTCTTCCTTTTCGGGGTCTAAAAATGTCAAAATAGCTAAAAAGTATGTAACTTTTCACATTTCAGAGATTTTTTTTTCTTATCAATTTTCTCTTCTCGCTCGCACGGAAAATTCGGAAAATCATATGACAAAGACAAGTGTAAAACTTTAAAATAATTAATAAATATCTTCTTATTTAATTTTTATTACTTAAACTGGCAAATTCATGGCATTAATGTACTCAAAAATCATAGAACAATCGAATTAAAAGCGATCTGAGGGAAATTCCTCTAATAAGTTCAGCTTTCTGCTCGTTTACTGTAGTGTTACTGTTGGTTTAGTGCTTTGCTCGTGAGAGGTTCTTTATGAGATATTCAATTTTAGCTTCTGTATGTTATTGAAAAATAATACATCTGAAAGTGTTTACAAAATTTTAATTTTTAATATTGTATTGAACTCATAGTGTGCATAGAATATATTACAATATCACAATTAAGGCGCAGTATACACGGGATTTTTCTCATCCCATTTTTGGGTTGGTTGGTTGTATAGGGTTTAATGGCGCAAAGTCCCTTCTGGGACATGCTGCGCCAAACCCATTTTTTGGGATCCTACTGAATTAAGAACTGGCGTTCTACCAACTTAAGAACATATAATGTACTTTTTTTGTTGGTGAGAAATGAATCGAAATATAATTAAAAATCGGACCCACCTTTGGGGTGATTGCGATTATAGGCTGAAATGGTTGAAGCAATTTAGCAAGCTCCTCAGTTCCAACGATTTCTAGTCCAAATGATTGGTTCATATAATGATAAATACAAGAGTATAAAGAAGTTTGACGCTAAAGAACAGACGATGTCAAAATTGAAAATTTTCTTATTGGAAGGGAAAAAAACACCTGTTAGAATTTTTTTCTTACAAGAGTTTATCTCTAGAACGATGTAAATGCCCACGTGATATAAAAATTGCAGAATTGGAAGACAGTTTTTTGAGGATCAAAGAACGTCAAGGAGATTGCTGATAGACCCAATTGATACATTCGGAAACACGGTCCACAACACGGAAACTTAGCAAATAAATGAGCAGGCTCGAAAAAGAATAAGAAAGTTTCAGAAAAGAGTATAAAATGGAAAAAACAATCACTACTGCTTTATCGAAGACTTAGAGTCATTTAAATCTTTTAGTCTTGTTGATGAACAACTGTGTCACGATCTAGTGATAAACCTTTAGTTTCATTGCATTAGAATATAAATACTATATCACGAACAACCCGTCGTCCTGGCCTAGCCAGAACTTGAGACACAATAGGAGTGTCCGACCGAGTTGCAGTATCAGTAACATTTCTTGAAGACTTGCGAGTTGTCACACGTGACGACATGTCCAAAGTTATAGACAGGCATAACACAAGCAGAAAAAGAAATGAATATCGCATGAAATGCCAAGTCCAAGATTAGAGTTTCATATCCACCAATATCTTGAAAAGGTAGTATTTTGACCGTCAAAGGGATCCAATTTTAATTCAGAGGAATATTGAGGGAACGCTCCATGAACAAAGAGTGCTTGAAGAATACTGGACACTTATAGAAGAACCTGGCTGCGATTATATAGGGCAAGTGTCACCAATAACCTGTTCTTCTATGTTTCTCATATGATTTTCCATACTTTCCGCTCCAGCAAGAAGAGAAAATTGATAAGAAAAAAAAAATATCTGAAATGTGAAAAGTTACATACTTTTTGGCTACTTTGATATTTTTAGACCTCGAAAAGGAAGAAGGAAGATATTTATTTTTTATTATAAAGTTTTTTACTTATGTTTCTTGCATATTTTTCTAACAATTCCATGCCAACGGGAATAGAAAATCGAAAAATAAAAAAATGACTAAAATGTGAAATTTTGTATAATTTTCGACAAATTTCACATATTTAGAACCTGAAGTGGAACCAGAAGATATTTTTTAATTACCCTAACATTTCGGACTTGTGTTCCTTATGTGCTCTTTCAGTTTTTCCGCACTAGGGCGAAGAAAAAATTTAAAATTTAAAATATTACTAAAATGTGGAAATTTACAACATTTTTGACTAAAATTGCATATTTAGACCCAAAAGTGGAACCGGAAGATATTTATTGATTGTTTTGAAATTTTGTGAGTATATTACTGATACCACTAGACAACTTTTCCGCGCTACGGAGAAAATAATTTCGAAGAAAAGTTTTTTACGCTCCGCCCTAATATACATAAGTTCACGTTTTCAAGTTCAAAAACATAAAAGGACTGATTATGGCACATAAATCAGTAAATTATGAAGATAACATAGCAGAAAAATAGTAAAGGAGCCTGATAGCAAGTTTGCCAGTCAAACAAAGTGCACACTTATCTGTAGTTAAACAACGCACGCGCTGCACTTGAGAGTTGTTGTATTCTTGGAACACTTGAAAAATGAGAGTATTATCCAAAGCATCAAAATAATGAATAATCTTTCAAGATGATATCTTATAGCATGTAATTTGCAATATAAAACTAAACATATGTAATTTGAATGGGCAAGATGCTAAAGTGAGAAAAGTTTTGCAAAAAAAAAAAGTGTCTAAAAGAGAAGGTAGGATAAGATGGAGGGATGGTAAATTGTGACGAGCATGTTATTAATGCTGAATTAAAAGAATTTTAATTGAAACTGTTTAAAAAGCGCCATTTTTACAAAAGTATAAAAATTTAGGGAATTTCAATACAAAATCAAATGCTCTAAAACAAATTAAATGTAGGGACAAGCTAAAATTGAATTTTTTTACGGAATGAACTTTAAAGCACGTTGATAGCACCATTAGAAAAGAAGAGCCAAAAGTTGAGACATTGGGAGAGGGGACAAAATCAAAGATAAACTTGGTAAGTTTTAGCAATGCTGGTGAAATAAAAAAATAACAAAATGAATAAAAAAACTTATAATTTAATTTAAAAAAAGAAAAGAAAAATAGGTTCCCCAAGTACTGAAATCCCCTACTGAAATCCCCTACTGAATATACACTTAAACGAATGAATCCAAGGGAAGCAGAAAGAAAAGTACTAATAAAGTATGGACAGTGGACATCGGAAAATTTTCAGAGCCGTGCGGCCCATAGAAAAGAACAAAACCTTAAGTGAGGAACATTTTGTTAAAATTTGATTAAGTAAATAAAATGTAATAGTAAGGAGGTCCCAAACATCCCCCACTGGTGGAGCAGCAGAGAGGAAATATTAAAGACTGTAAGAGGACAATTTAGAAGTTTAAAACCGTATCAAATAAAATTGAGATCGTTAAAAGAAAAAAAAACTTATTAAACAAAAGAGTACCAAAAGTTAAGTAAAATGATTAGAAATTGCTGGTGTGGAAAAAAAAATGTTGGAACAAGCTAAAATTGAATTCTTTTACGGAATGAACTTTAAAGCACATTGATAGCACCATTAGAAAAGAAGAGCCAAAAGTTAAGACAATTGGAGTGGGGACAAAATCAAAGATAAACTTGGTAAGTTTTAGCAATGCTGGTGAAAGAAAAAAAAATAACAAAATGAATAAGAAAATTAAAAATTTAATTAAAGAATAATAGTTTAACCAAGTAGCCCCCTCTACTGAGCTCCCCTATTGTAAATACACTTAAACGAATGAATCCATGCGAAGCAGAAGGAAAATTACCCCTAAGATCTTCACGACTGAAATTGGAAAAATTTCAGAGCTGTAAGGCTCATAGAAGAGCAGGTGAACGGCTTTTGGGAAAAAAAAAGACTTCTAAAATATTTCGTTTGAAATACTGGTGTTTAATAATTAAGTAAAAGCTTTGGTGCCTATTACGATAAAAACCTGAAAGTTTTAGCAATAATTTACTACTAATACACAATTTTTTCATGTTTATCCTTAGATAATACTTGATTACATAGATGTGTCTAATTTTAAGTACCAAATAGTTATCTTATGCTCAAAATGACTTAAGACCTTTAAGTTTAGTTATTTATAATTTTCCTGAATCTTATTCACTAATATTTGTGTTTACAAAACCCATAATTCCATCGTGAACAACTTATTTTATGAACAAACCATCAATGTAATTACAATTCGTGAACAGTTTCTTTAATTTGACAAAAAAATAAGTTCAGATATTAGTCACTCCATAAATTAAATCTCCATTCTGATCCATACTACTAGCTCAATTAAAATTCGTTTTTCCATTGAAATTCACTAATCAATCAATCCTTATTCAAATAATCATTAAACAAATATTTTCAAAGCTAAATTAAAAATATTAGTAAAAGTAATTTAATTAAAATTTTAACACCAACAGACAGATCAATCTTCCTACTTTCGAAAGACATAAAAAACATAATTGTTTAATAATAATTAATATTTATATAAATTTTTGAAAAAATAGTACTCTCAATGTTAACCTATAGGAAAAAGAAAGAGGATAAAATTTTTATAAGAAGCTTTTCATATTCCTATCCGCTATCAAAAGACAGGCCAAAGTAAAAATACTGGTGACACAACTACGTTTAAATCCTCTACAGCAGGGCTGTCCAACGCGGCGCCCGCGGGCGCCATGGCGCCCTTTAACGATTTTATTGTCGCCCTTTTGAAAATTTCCTGTTATTAAATATTTGAGATGTAAAATTCCATTATAAAGAAAGTTAAAAAAAATCATTAATATTTTATCAGAGATATTTTTAAGACTTGTATCTGGCTATTTTATATCAAGGATAAAAGGGCTTAATTTTCTTTCTTCATTTTAGAAATTTTAGAAGGTTTTTTTTGTTTATTTTTCTATAATTTTGCTTAAGAAAATAATAAACAGTTCAGAAGGATATCCATCTATGAAATCACTTTCCAGACTATCCCTTTGAAACCACTCATATGGTTTAGTCACTGTCATTGCTTGTCTGTTTTTGTACTTTTCATAAAACTAAACTAATCCACGCCTTCAAAATAAATCAAACCATATTTTCACATCTTAAAAGAAACCTAACAATATCTCTGATTTTCATATTTATTTAATAGTTATTATTGTTATTATAGACGACAATCCAAGTTCCCGGCGCCTTACCCCCCCAAAAAAGTATATAGACTTCTCATTTTAAAAAAAAATGTATAATTTGAAGTTTAGAACAAGTAATCGCAGAACTGTAGGGGCTTGCTTGCCAATGTACGATTCATTTGCATTAATTTAAGACATGCGTGTATACTAATACTATACAATGATATTGCCAAATGTTTTCAGTCATGTAAATAATGGCGCCCTTCGTTGACTGCCAAGAGTCAAGATGCGCCCTTGGTTGCTGAATGGTTGGACAGGCCTGCTCTACAGTAAAAGAATTATAAAATAGGTCAAACTGTGTTTTAATTAACTCAGTTTAAAGTATAAAAAACTGAATAAAAATACACCACGTAATACTAAAGGCGAGAATTAGATTGATAAGGCAAAAAGAACATATTTTAATAGGGATGCACCGAATAGTGATTTTGACCGAATGGCGAATATTCGGCCGACAGCTGAACCGAATACAGAATATTCGGTTAGCCGAATAGTAATTGTTGGGCCGAATACCGAATATTCGGCCAGTCGAATAGTAACTATTCGGCCGAATACTGAATATTCGACTTTCCAAATACTTTTTATATTTCAAAGTTTAAAGGTATTAAAATGTTACTTTTTTAAACAATTTTACATAATATTTAATAAAAGAGACTTATATTTTGATAAACAAGAACTTTTTATAAGAACATTCAGTATTGAAAAAAATCTGCCTTTTGTTATTTAAAAAAGCATAATTATGAGACTTTCTCAATTAATAAAATCTTAAATATCATGATTTCTTCTACAAATTGAAACAAACATTTTGAAATCAAAGAGAAATAATGAAAAAATAGTTGAAGAAAAACTGTACAGTCTCATATTTATTCTTTTTATATAGCTCAAGGCAGATTTATTTCAACTTAATTCTGAGTAAAGGAATGCCTAGCTCATAGTTCTTTACTTATGAATGGTGGCATTTTCCATCCTTCTCATCATATCATATTTTACAGAAATCAAAGCATGTGAATTGAAAATATGGTATCTTCTTTATTGCTAATGCAACAAACGAAAACACAAGTTTTCTTAAGTTAAACTTTACAAACAGCAAATAAATAATATAAAAATATATAAATTTATTTAAATATGATTTTATTTCTAAGTATTTTAAATATATTTATAAATTGACAGTTGCAGAAATAAGTATAAATTGTCAAAAGAAGAAATTGGGAAAAGTTTTTTAAAATGTGTTTTAAAAGACTTTATTAAGCATTCGATTCGGCCGAATACTTTGATATTCGGCCAAACCGAATATTCGCAAGGCCGAATAGTTTCATATTCGGCCAAGCCGAATATTCGGCTTAACCAAATACTTTGATATTTGGCCTAACCGAATATTCGGTAACATGGCCGAATACCAAATAGATACCGAATATTCGGTGCATCCCTATATTTTAATATACAATATTTTTACTCTTAAAATGATCAAATCTTCACAATATTGATATCGAAAGAAAGCTAATGTTTAAATGAACACATAATAAACAATACATTTGGGTTAAAAAGTTAATTAAGAATCTTAAAATGTTTAACAAAATATTGTTTACACCATGTTATTTCAATGGGAAAAATGGGATACACTATAAAAACAATAGTTTTTAAAACACTTATATTTATATCGAAACTTTTCAAAAACTTTATAAATATGGTATCAAAATGATCTATATACTTTAATATATATTAATCAAACAAAAATTTTAGGTTATCAACACGAAAAAATTATATACAATGTGCAACAAAAATGCAATGTTTTGAAAATGGCGCCAGTATGAGAAAAAGTACATGAGCTTCGAGAAGAAATAACTTCAATAATAAACCATATAACGTCATAAAATATATATCCAAAGATAGCCTAGAGTATGTAGAACAACATATAATCGGATGAAAATAAATATATGAACAGTAGAGTGCAAGTATTAAAAGAATAGGTGGCTGAAGCCTGGTTCTATGGAGACATGAAAACGAAAGAAGAAGAAGGATTAAAATAGTCATATCTCCGGAACCCCTAAACCAATTCTCACAAAACGTATACCAAAATAAAGTTCATAAAGAAAGAAAAAGAATGATGCATAGAAAAAGGATGTAGCTTACCCCATTCCGTAGAAAATTAGGCTTCCATTAGGAGCGAAATCGAAACGACCGTTTAGAATCGATGACCAGTGGCGCCCTTTAGAAGAACATCAAGAACAATGGAAGAATATCTCTTGAAAATAGATCCATAGACTCTAGAGATGAGACAAATTCCTCTAGAGCCCGAATACTGGGTCGCCTTTGGCTTTAATCTTATGGCTCGGGCTTAAAATAAAAGTTCCATTTAAAGTACCATATATAATAATACCATATTCATTATTTATGTATAATTCAATTGCCTCATGTAACCGTAACTCAATCTGAATTTTAAAGAAAATCCATGCAGTAATTCTTGAGATACAGCTATTGTGAAATCGTGAAAATTTTTGCATAACAGCGCCACCTGTCGGGCGATTTACACCAAAAAATAAATAACACTAATCTATATCAAGGACTAAAAGAATCTGAAGTTTGATGAAAATTCATTTATTATTTCTTGAGACGGAGTTATTGCGATAGTCAATAGTAATGCAGCACAGTAGCGCCACCTCTCGAGCGATTTGTGGCAAAAAATAATCAGATCTCGTTATATCACCATCTATCTGAATGTAAAGTTTTGTAAAATTCTGTGCAATAGTTCTTGAGATAGAGCGCCCAAAACCTTTCTGTCAGATACAGACTCGCAGTCTGACAGAGTGACAGACATACTCACAGACAGACCTTTTCTAAAAACCAACAAATCATATAAATCCATCAAAAACTATAAGTCGAAATTTTTCACGAATCCAATTCTTTCATCTGTTAAAGAAAGATGAAAGTAAAAAGGAAAACTTTATTTGAGAAGCAAGAATCTGGGTCAATGTTTCTTAAAAATTCTAGGGTTAGTTAAAAATCAGTTTAAAATATAATTGAAATATTATGAGGGGTGGTTAGTGGTATAAGGAGAAACATTCTGTCTCATTTTAAAAATTTTGCACGGTAAGTATTAAGAGCAAGAATCTGAGAGAGTGTCACACCCGTGATTCATGCCGTCTCAGATTTTCTCCAAAAAATTACCAGTTGTTACTTATCTTGTTAAAAGACTAAATCTAGAAGTTTTTGTTCCAAAGTTGAGTTGTTCATTTTTTATGGCCCCCTAAAGGTCATCATGTCGTGAAAAAAAATAAGCATTTTTTTAAGACATGGATATTGCCATGACTCATAGCTCTTTGTGCATACAAGTTGCCACCAAATTCTTTTTATATCTAGAATGTAAGAGGGTTGAACTTTATATAATAGATGAAAAACCTGTGGCAAGTTTTTGCCGCAAGGTCACAGAAGGTCACAAAAAGATTCATTTTTGCTGGTTTTTTCCATTTTTAAGACCCTATACCAGCTTGCGCGTTCCACTTGCCATACAAAATGAGGTGGCATTTGAAAGCCATGTATTAGCACTTTTAAAAATTGTATATATAATTGAGGCAAGTTGGATGCGCTTTTAGTTACAGAGTGCCAAAGTCTGAAAAATGTCATTTTTGACCAATATTCAAACTGTCATAATTACTTGCGGCAACAACATTTTGAAAAAATTCTTTTGCCATTGTTTTATTCTATTATTGTCCTTTTCAAAAAAGTAAACTTCATTGAGGCAAGTTGCTTTAAAAAAATTAAATGATTTTTTTAAATATGGCCTTTTTTCAATAGTCATGGCTATTTTATTATATGAAACAACTTGACTGGATAACAATATTTTATACATTTGTTTGTCTATATAAATTGATGTTCTAATATATTGTGAGATATATATGGTGTTGGTGGCATTTATTTAATTTTAACCCTTTCAAGTCCATTTTTTTTTCAATTTTAGAAAAAATTACTTTTACTTTAATAATATTGACACTAGCTATCCTAATAGATTAATTAGAGTTTAATGAATATTTCATTGTCTGAAACATAATAAATGTTGTTGTTTTCTGCACTATTAATTTCATATTCATGCAACAATAGGCTAAGGAAGAGTTTTCAGAGAGGGTTTAAAAATATTATATTGCAACAAGTTAGTGATGTTACAATTTTCTAATACTTTTAGCGCTTTATTACAGATAATTCTTTCAAGGAAGTAACTTTTATTTTAAATTAAGAGGTAAATACATTTAAAATAAAATAATCGCAAACAATGCAAAGAAAATTAAGCAAATATTTATTTATATTACTAAATGCCTTAACATTAATGAAATCATATAATAAATGCACAGACACATAGTAACCTTGTTACAAGTAATTAATAACAAAAATATTTCTTAAAAATAATAACACTCAAAAAGACATGTATTATTAATAGTACACCAGCTTCGAAAGGGTTAAAACAAAAATATTTGACATTTACAAAGTACAAGTAATTAAAATACAAATATAAATATAATCAGCCAACACTGTTAATGTATTTACATTGATTTATCAGAGAAAAGGAAATCAAAAACATTACGGTATCTTGTAACATATATGAAGATGCCTTTTAACAGTTATAGGATTCTTTTTTCAACTTTATACAATTATCTGGTGCCAATTATTTTACTGTTACATGCTTAACGTGTTCGTGGCTGCTGTACTATGAATAATATGTGGTCTTTATTGAGTATTATTTTATTTTAACTATTACTTTTCTCATTATCTGCATGCAGTAAAAGTAGTAAATTTCTATGTATTTTTTATAATGAATTTGTTTTGGAATTTAGTAATATGTAATAATAATTTTAAAAAATTTTAAGTATATATTTTCATGTGAATATGAATAGTATGTAAAATAACTACTTTTAATAGATTTCAGAGGAGGACATATTCATTAGTATTCTATTCATGTATTTCAGTTAATATATTTGGATAGCTATTAATGTAAAAGAAAATTTATTTTTTGCATAAGCAGGGTTGCCACTCTAATCTTGAAAAAAAATCCCTGTATTTTCCCTGTACTGCAATGCATTTATTCCATGTTGAGTTAAAAAATATATATGCGTGTATGAAGGCTAATTAGAAATGTTATAATTTGCCATTACCAAATTCCCTGTGTTTTCCAGATTTTTTAGGATTTTTAAAAAAATTCCCTGGATTTTCCCTGTTTTGGGAGGAGATTTAAAATTCCCTGTGTTTTCCCGGTTTTCCAGGTTCTCCAGGTGGCGTGGCAACCCTAATAAGTGAAAAAAAAAATCCCATAAGGGTTAAAAGACGTCTTGAGATATCTTAAAAGAAATGGTTATATTTTTTATTTTCTTTTCTCGTACTGATAAATCAATGTAAAAATATTAACAGTGTTGGCTGATTGTATTTATATTTGCATTTTAATTACAAGTTGTAATTTGTAAATGCCAAATGTAAATGTCAATAACCCTTTCGGAGCTGGTGTACTATTAATAATACATGTCTTTTGAGTATTATTATTTTTAAGAAATACTTTTGTTATTAATTACATGTAACAATGTTAGTATGTGTCTGCATTTATTATATGACTTCATTAATGTTAAGGCATTTAGTAATAATAATAAAAATTTGCTTAGTTTTCTTTGTATTGTTTGCGATTATTTTATTTTAAATGTATTTGCCTGTTAATTTAAAATAAAAGTTACTTTCCTGAAAGAATTATTTGTAATAAAGCGCTAAAAGTATTAGAAAATTGTAATGTCACGAACTTGTTGAAATATAATATTTTTAAACCCTTTCTGAAAACTCTTCCTTAGCCTATTGTTTCACGAATATGAATTTAATAGTACAGAAAACAACAACATTCATTATGTTTCAGACAATGAAATATTCGTTAAACTCTAATTAATCTATTAGGATAGCAGTGTCAATATTATTAAAGTAAAAGTAATTTTTTCTAAAATTGAAAAAAATTGGACTCGAAAGGGTTAAAATTAAATAGATGCCATCATCATCATATATATCTCACAATATATTAGAACATCAATTTATATAGACAAACAAATGTATAAAATATTGCTATCCAGTCAAGTTGTTTCTAATAATAAAATAGCTGTGACTATTGAAAGAAGGCCATATTTTAAAAAATCATTTAATTTTTTTAAAGCAACTTGCCTCAATGGAGTTTACTTTTTTGAAAAGGACAATAATAGAATAAAACAATGGCAAAAGAATTATTTCAAAATGTTGTTGCCGCAAGAGATTATGACAATTTGAATATTGGTCAAAAATGACATTTTTCAGACTTTGGCACTCTGTAACTAAAAGCGCATCCAACTTGCCTCAACTATATATACAATATTTAAAAGTGCTAATACATGGCTTTCAAATGACACCTATTTTTTCATGGCAAGTGGAACGCGCAAGCTGTTATAGGGTCTTAAAAATGGAAAAAAACAACAAAAATGAATCTTTTTGCGACCTTCTGTGACCTTGCGGCAAAAATTTGCCATGGGTTTTTCATCTATTATATAAAGTTCAACCCTCTTACATTCCAGATATAAAAAGAATTTGGTGGCAATTTGTATGCGCAAAGAGCTATGAGTCATGGTAATATTCATGTCTTAAAAAAACACTTATTTTTTTTCACGACATGATGACCTTTAGGGGGCCATAAAAAATGAACAACTCAACTTTGGAGCAAAAAATTCTGGATTTAGTCTTTTAACAAGATAAGTAACAACTGGTAATTTTTTGGAGAAAATCTGAGATGTCATGAATCACCCCATAATGCTAGGTGTGACACTTTCTCAGATTCTTGCTCTTAATAGGACGAAGCAGTCGTTTGATATTTCTTGTCTGTCCTCGTTTTTTAGCTGCGATTTTAATTATATAAATACATAGCAACAATAATCGTCGTACTGTCCGACCGTTTGTATACCTGTCTGTCAGCATATAACAATTAAAAACTATCCTACCAAATTGTTTGAAATTTAAAATTTGTAATTTTTGCATAATGTTGTTGAGTCATTTCAAATTTTATGAAAATCGGATGTATAGTTCAATTACAGGGCCAATCAAAAATATTCTGTTACATTAAGTGCAATAAGGAAAAAAAAGCGTCAAGTACATTTTAATGACTTGAACATAACAAAATTGATATACATCAATGGAATATATATACTAAAATATACGTTCTGTACAATCTGCGGTGCTAAGAATATTTGTTCTTAATTTACATGGCCGCACAAAAGTATTCTATTGCATAATGGTATAAGGGGAACATTGTTTGGGGTGAGTTTTAATCATGATAAGCTATTTAACATTATATATAATTGATATATGTTGCTGTAGTTTACTTCAAGTTTCTTCCAGCATAATAAAAAGCATATAGTATTTAGAGGGACACTCAAAATATTTCGTAAATTATACGGTATAAGAAGTATTGTATAATTTTACACCAAAAAGTGATTATTTTTAAAATTACTTTTGACGTGCAATTTTCGATTTGTTATTTAAAATTCCTGTACAAAAATACTGAAAAACAGAACTCGTATCCTTCTATCATTAGATGTAGATAGATGCTTTAAAAAAGAAGACTTTTACAGATTTCTACTAGTGGCTGGGTATTAATAACAATTATACTTTTCGTAAATGAATTTTCGAACATACGAAAACCACAAGCATGTATTGAGGATTAATAATTATTTAAATGTTAATTTTCATATTTATTTCAAAATTTTTAAACTAGAAAAAACACTCAAAACAAATTTTAAATGTTATTTATACTAACGTATATTCAGTATTCCGCTATGATACTAAAACTAAAGCCCAAATTCACCTATAGTGAACATATGCAAAAGAATACCTGCAAAATCGAGTTGCATAACCTCCTTTGTTCAAACTAAGTGGTGAAGATTAATGTAAAAATTAATTATAAACTTATGAAACAAATGATTTTCTAGAAATATCCCACTCATTAAAATAGATTGCTTTAAAACTGGATATATGCCGTTAAATTCAAAAGCAATCTTCAAATATCAGGAAAGGTTTTAAACTAATGAGATGTACGTTAGCTTTTAATAACTGAAATTCACGATTTCAGATACTTATAATAATATTATAGGAGTAAAAGTTTTCCTCTATGTAATCCGAACCTATAAAGGACATAATTAACGAACCCTTGAAGATTTTAATCAAAACCTGAAAATGTTACTTATATTTGGATTTCACATACAGCTATATTTTATTTCTAGATTAATTTGTTTCATTAATGTGGATATGTTTAGAAAATATTAAAGTATTTTTAAGGCACATAAATAGATTAAATATTATAGTTTGCAAATAATTAATTATTGTTCGTGCATTAAGCAATACTATTAAACATGTGCTAGAGTAGCAAGTATGAATTTATGAATTGAATATTTACTTTTAAAATGAACTTTGCAATTAAAATGCATAAAAATTACTTTTCGACAGTCCTTATTTAATTAAATTATGTATTAAAATTAATTCATCTATTTAAATAAATTATGGTACATTTTATAAGAAACAGGAATTAATAAGTGTTTTTTTTACTGCCGATATTTTGCATGCATAATGCAAAACGTATTTTGTGAATACACTATATGGCCATTGACTATATGGCCATACACTATATGGACACTTGCGATTTTATACATTTTACTAAATATCTAGAAAAATACATGAGGAATAATCTCGAAACTCTTAGTGTATAAATATAATAGTATACGTCATACATTTCCGTGAAGATTTTTTACTGAAACTCCATAGAGGATCGTCAACAAATTAAAAAAGAATGAATATCTTTTGAATAACCCTGTCAAAACAAATGTAGCAAAAGCGCTCAAACTCTAGATTATGGTTGAATGCCTTATTGTAATACACTGTGTTCATTTTTATGCAAATAGCATGCATACTCTCAAAGTAATTAAGGTTTTTATAAAAATGGCCCCAAATTTGTCCAAGTTTTTCCCTTATAATTTTCAGAGTTCTTAATATAAAATAATTTTTTTTTCAGAAAATATGACAAACAACATTGCACACAGTACCCTGTAATCAGAATAAAAAAATAATAAAAATTGTATGAAAAATGAGTAGGTTTACTAAGTAACTTTTTACTGCGCATGCGTCAAAGATATTAAAATTTCATTTACATATTATGTTAGCTAAATGTATACAGCAACTTTTGTAAAAGTCTCAAAATCATAGCTTGAAAATTCTGAAAGTAATCGTCTATAGAAAAAAGACAAAATCCGTTGTTTCCAAAATGAAGCAAAAAAATGAGGGATTTTATCCAAATGTAGTACATCCCGTATTGTGTATTCTATATTGACACTAATCAATGAATATATGATACAACCCCTCTTGTTTTTGAGAATAACGGATTTTCAACGTATTCAATTGACGATTATTTTCAGAATTTTCAAGTTATGATTTTGTGACTTTCACAAAAGTTGCTCTATGCATTTAGCTAACATAATATGCAAATGAAATTTTGGTATCGTTGACGCATGCGCAGTGAAAAATTATTTAGTAAACCAACTCATTTTGTATACAATTTTCATTATTTTTTTAATTCTGATTGCAGGGTACTGTGTGCAATGTTGTTTGTCATATTTTCTGAAAAAAATATTTTTTTATATTAAGAACTGAAAATTATAAGGAAAAAACTTGGAAAAATTTGGGACCATTTTTATAAAAACCTTAATTATTCTGCGAGTATGCATGCTATTTGCATAAAAATGAACAAGGCGTATTACAATAAGGCATTCAATCATAATCTTGAGTTTGAACGATTTTGCTACATTAGTTTTGACAGGGTTATTCAAAAGATATTCATTCTTTTTTAATTTGTTGACGGTCGCCTATGGAGTTTCGGGAAAAAATCTTCACGGAGATGTATGACTTATACTATTATATTTATACACTAAGAGTTTCGAGATGATTCCTCATGTATTTTTCTAGATATTTAGCAAAATGCCTAAAATCGCAAGTGTCCAATAATCAATGGTCATATAGTGTATATGCACAATTACTTAAATTAATTATCTTAAACGAAGAATAACGACGAAAAAAATCCAAAATATTTAAAGCCTAAATACCGTAATACCATTCAGTAAATTTTAGAGCCATCACGTAAATAAATTGCTGAATTTCCATTGTTAAAAAGACTAGAGTCTGTAATCCTATGATAAATTTTGGTATTAAATTAATGATATTTACTATTTAGAATGAACGGTGGCTCCGTGTATCAGAAGTTACCAGTCTTTGCAAGCATTGAGTATTGTAATATTTCATCATAATTTAATATCATATATATTACTTTCAAAACTTATTATGAATTATTTCAAATGTTCTATATAACTTAAAATGAGAAATCTTATTTTTTCTTAATTATCAAGGAAAGGCTGTCGCATCAGTACCGATGGCTATTATGAAGAGTCTGGCTTGTTGTGCCAGGCTCCAAAATAGTAAATAGTCCACAGGAAGCCGTTTGGTTTGCTGTGGTTGTTTTATAAATTATTTTTTTAAAATTTCAATAACAAATCCTCTTGGGAGGTTTCTAAAAATAAAAGAGCGCTTTCTGGAATCTTGGATGACCCGCATGTGGTTATTTTCATAAATTAAAATACATCTATTATTTTTAGGGAGAAGGTTATGTGAAATTTCAGCGCCAGTTTATATTGTGCGATGGGATGTATTTATGAATTGTTGTATTAGATTGATAGCCATGTTGTATAGAAGTTATCCAAAAATGTGTAAAGACCAATAAATTACAATCTTAAGCCTGTATTTTAAGCGGTTTAGGGAAATATAATTAAAAATTTTAAAGTGTTGATGAATGATAAATTTTACAAATCGCGTGTTAACTTTGAATTTAGGAGTCCACAGTATGAAAGTTTTAATGCATCTTGTAATATATTTAATCTAAAAGATATTCTTTAGTACTAAATTTTAAAATGTGTACTTTATTTTCAAAAATAAAAATAGGATGATGATACAATTATGTGCAGTTTACTTCTGTGGGGAATATTGCAGGGGTATATTTTTTATGTAAGAGAAATAGGGTTTTTGGGGGAGAGGGGACAAAATGAATTCCCATCAGTCAACACTCCTGACAATATTAAATTTTAACTGATAATATTGGTTGCCGACTTTCTGGTTACTTTTATACCGCTATTTCCAAACAAAACTATTGAGTTTGTATAATCACAAAATTTCTACGATCAAATAAAACGAATATTTCTGGGAAAAGTGAAAATAGAGGCAATAAAAATTTGGACGTTGACTTCAATGAAAATAAAGATTTTAAAACCATTCTAGATAACTTTCAGAAAAACTTTAAAGGTAGCTATGATAAACTTAAATTGCAACTTTAATAAATTTTCTAGCATTATTTAACATAAAAAATTGACAATTTTGTATTTTTTCATTATTTAACTGTCCTGTGGTAGACTTTAGGTAGCTCTATTAAAATAAAAATTTCTTCTGCAGATAAAATTATAGATTTTTTGATTTAAATTCCTATATTTTGTGCTTATTTCTTCCATATGTAGTTTGTTTATCAATACGAAGTATAAACAACCGCTATTTAAAATTTTTTAAATATTAAAGTACATTTAAATTTTAATAAAATTTAATCATTTGTCATAAGGTAAATTAGCAGAAAAAATTTTCGCTCCAAAGTATTTGTTTTTTGCTAGTTTGTATATAGATAAATTACTTACTATTTTGAAAACTGATAATTTGAACTTATAAAAATAAAGCAGAAAATAACATATTTCAATTTTACTTATGACCTCGAAAGTTTCCGTAGCTTGGCATATATCAATACCAATTTTCTGCATGTTTGCTTCTGCAACTCACTTTTAAAATAAACCATTTTATGCAGTTTTAAATTTATTCTCTGACGGTCACATACATTATTTCTTTATTCTTTTAGATAGAACTTTTGAAAAGAATCACGTTCGTTATTTGATTTTTTTTTATTCGTTTCAATCTATTTCCTTGTTTTTTTGTTTATTTTCATTAAAAAATATTTTAGAAGAAGTATACATAGTGGTTTTTTAATTTAAACAACAATAAATCGCAAAGGATTATTGTTGGGGACAAAACAAATTTTCATCTTCCACTACTCGTGACAAAATGAAATTCTATTTGGCAATATTGGTTGAAGACTTTTTTTTTATTATTACTTTAATACCACCATTTCCTCACCAAACTATTAAGTTTGTATAAACACAGAATTTCGACGATCAAATAAAATGAATATATATGTAAGGTACCCTGGGGTAATAACGCCACGTTAAGGTTCTACCAATTTTCAGGACTCAGTTTAAGTTTGTATTTTTCAAACAAATATATGATTTGATACAGCAACTCATTGACTATCTATATAAAAAAATAATTTAACAGATATGTATTCATAAAATGTAATGGCGTGATTTCTTGACCAATGCTATTTGGCGTTATTACCCACCTATATGGGTAATAACGCCATGCAAACAAAACTATGAAATAAGATGGAATAATTGCATGTAGATTGCCCAATTCTAAAAATACAAACTCTACAATCTTAGAAATTGACAAATTCCATTTTAAGCTATTGAAAATGTTCCATTTTTTGTGAAAGTGTAAAAAAAATAAAGGTGTGGTGTGGGGAGGAGGGGGAGGATGAGGCAAAATAATATCAGACTGTGAGCTTCTTTTTGCTTAAAAAGGATTGTTCAAATAGAATTTTTAGAAACATTGCACAGTTTTAACTGTGTTTATTTAAATCAGTATTTAGGATGTAACTCGGCCACTGTAGGAAATCAACCGAAGTATTAATGCCAAGGATTGGCGTTATTACCCTGTTATAGTTATTGCACTGTACATTTTTAATTACAAATTATCTCGAGAAGATATTTAAAATCTTCAACAACACTTTGAAAGTCCATGAAATGTGCTACAAAGTTATGTAATTAACAAAGTATTTCCGGATAAAAAAATAGTCTTCACATCAGAAAACGTATCTCGCAAATTTTAGTTGCTTGTAAAAACAATAAGACCTAATAATGAAACAAATTAACTTCAAGCTGTTTTTTGCGATTTATATGACTCAAAACCCTTCTGAGCAGAGCAAATGGGTGTCATTTACCAGAATATTTCATAATTATACAAAATATTAGCACTTGGAATTATTACCCCGCCTGGAGTTATTACACAAGACCACCTTATGTGAAAATAGTGGCAATAAAAAATCTGGAGTTAACAACAATGTAAATAATGATTTTAAAATCCTTCAACATAACTTTTACAAAAGCTTTAATTGTAGTTATGATGAAATTAAATTCCAAATTTAGTTAAAATTTTATCATTATTAAACATAAAAAAACTGACAATGTTGTAATTTTTCATTTTTTAACTGTGCTATGGTCGTAGAACGTAGGCAGCTGTATTAATATAAAAATTTCTATTGCAGATATAATTATAGATTTTTTAATTTGAATTTCTATATTTTGTGCTTATTTCTTCCTTATTCAGTTTGTTTATCAATAAGAAGTATAAACAACCGCTATTTTAGCTTAAATAATAAAAAAAACTTAAATTTTAATTAAATTTAACCATTTTTCATAAGGTAAATTAACAGAAAAATTATCGTTTCAAATTTCTTTTTTTACTAGTTTGTATATAGATAAAATATTTACTAATACTTTGAAATCTGAAAATTTCAACATCTAAAAATAAAACAGAAAATAACAGATTTCAATTTTACTTATGACCTCGAAACTTTCCGTCTCTTGGCATATATCAATACCAATTTTCTGCATGTTTGCTTCTGCATCTCTCTTTTCCAATAAACTACTTTATGCAGTTTTAAATTTATTCTCTGACGGTCACATACGTTACTTCTTTATTCTTTTATATAAAACTTTTGAACCGAATCACGTTCGTTATTTGATTTTTTATTCATATCAATGTATTTCCTTGTTTGTTTCCCGTTAAAAAAATATTATTTTAGAATAAGTATATGCAGTGGCTTTTTAATTTAACCCTTTAAGCGGCTTAACATGGTTTTTCCGTTACGTAGTTTTTGGATTCAAAGACTTATTTAACTTAAAATTTATATTAAAGCTATTTTTTTTCAATTGCATATGAAAAACAAAAATCTAAGATTGTAGAATAGAAATATCCATATCAGTACTTTTCGTAGCTGTTATTTTGTGAATAGTTAAACTTGCATGTAAAATTTTATAGGACGCTTAAAGGGTTAACAACAATAAATCGTAAAGCATTATCGTTGGGGACAAAATTAATTCTCATTTGTCATCACTCGTGACAAAATAAATTTCTATTTGGCATTATTCGTTGCCGACATTCTGTTTACTTTAATACCCCTATTTTCACACAAAACTATAAAGTTTGTCTAATTTCAAGATTTCTACGATCAAATAAAACGAAAATATGTATGTGAAAATAGTGGCAATAAAAATCGGGAATTAACAACATTGTAAATAATAATTTTGAAATAATTCAATATAACTTTTACAAAATCTTTAAATGTAGCTATGATAAAATTAAATTCCAACTTTAGTTAAAATTTTAACATTATTAAACATAAAAAAATTTACTATGTTGTAATTTTTCATTTCTTAATTATACTATGGTAGAACTTTGGCAGCTCTATAAAAATAAAAATTTCTACTACAGATAACATTATAGATTTTTTAATTTAAATTTCTATATTTTTTGCTTATTTCTTCCGTATTCAGTTTGTTTAACAATACGAAATATAATCAACCGTTATTTTAGTTTAAATAATATAACATTTAAATTTTAATTAAATTTAATGATTTTTCATAAGATATATTAGCAGAAAATTTATCGTTTCAAAGATTTTTGTTTTTTACTAGTTTGTATATAGATAAATTACTTACTAATACTTTGAAAACTGACAATTTCAACAAATAAAACAACAGAAAATAGCAGATTTCAATTTTACTTATGACCTCAAAACTTTCCTTAGCTTGGCATATATCAATAACAATTTTCTGCATGTTTGCTTCTGCATCTCACTTTTCCAATAAACTATTTTATGCAGTTTTATATTTATTCTCTGACGGTCATATTCAATATTTCTTTATTCTTTTAGACAGAACTTTTGGACAGAATCATGTTAGTTATTTGATTTTTTTATTCATTTCAATCTGTTTTCTTGTTAGTTTTTTTTATCGCTAAACAATATCATATTAGAATGAGTGTGTTCTTCAGGTGCATTCGTCATTATGTAAATACGTAGCATATATAGTCGTCGTTCAGTTCGTCCGTTCTCTGTCCGTCTATCTGTGTGTTCGCATATAACACAGTAAAAACTACTACCTAACAGAATCGTTTGGAATTTAAAACACATAATTGTTGCATAATTTTGTCGAACCATTTAAAATTTTATGAAAGTTGGATGTATAGTTGAATTACAGGGACAGTCAAAAGTAATCCGTTAGATTATGGCCAATGAGAAAATATAGTTTCAAGTGTCTTTCAATGATTTTACACTCTTTCGAGCATAAAAAAATTATTTATATCTATAAATTACATATTGCAATATATATTCTGTATAATCTAGAGTGCAAAGAATACATGGAAATTTGTGGATTAGATCTTGACAGAAAAATATTCCGATAATCGTGAATAATGCAGCATAATTGCGCCTGTCGGACGTTTTACCCAAAGCCTTATCATCACCAAACTATACCCAGTACTAAATGAATCTGAAGTTTTACGAAAAAACATGCATTAGCTGAAAGATGCATTAGATAGAACCATTCCAGAAATCGTACAAAATATAGCATAGCAGCTCCAACTTTTGGTCGATTTACCTTTTAAAAAAAATAGCAACAATATATATCAGAGATTAACAGATTCTAAAGTTTTATTAAATTCGGTTCATCAGGTCACCAAAATTCAAAAAGTTTTACTCAATCTGATACTTTCTTCTAGTAATAGCAGAAGAAACTATAAAGTTAAAATCAAAATTTGTAATTTCAATTCATTACACTAAGAAAAACGTTGAGTTACAATATTCTAATAATTTAGAAAACTAGTCGATGCGCGCCACCATAATACTTACCCATCACGGATATGCATAATATAAAATAGTAATAGCAGAAGAAACTATAAAGTTAAAATCAAAATTTGTAATTTCAATTCATTACACTAAGAAAAACGTTGAGTTACAATATTCTAATAATTTAGAAAACTAGTCGATGCGCGCCACCATAATACTTACCCATCACGGATATGCATAATATAAAATATTAAAATAAAACATGTGTGAACTATTTATTAAAGGCATCGCAAATAAAAAATAAAATTTAAACGTATACAAGATTTTAAATACTTACACCATAAAAAATTTGGAGAATTACAAAATCTTTTCTAGAAGAAATGTATTCTAAGAACTTTTTATGCAATGGCAACAATAAAAATTTATGTAATAGACAGAGATTTGCAATTAGAATAAAAAAATGTAAGCTTACTAAGAAATTTTTTGGAAAATCGTTTTCGCAGAACTTTTTAAGTAACTGTAACGAGGATTGCAGATAAAATTTTAATAAATTTATCAAAACTTTAGTAGATTCTTTTGTAAAGTTCAGATGTCTCTAGTTTTGCTTACAAGTTTTGTAGAATGACATCACTTTCTTGTACAGTGTACATATAGAATTTTAGTTGTCAAAACATTGTTCGAAAAATTTAAATTACAAAAATTACATTTTTTTTTTTTTTTTTTTTTTTTTTTTTTACAGTGCATTAATGTTGTATTATAGAATTAAGGGTACTACTTTATTATCCCGTTGAACCATTTCAAGAAATTAAATAAATTGCTAAATTACTTGTAAATTATACAAATTGGAATTTATTTTATTTTAAATAACGATAAAACAAATAAATTGGTAAAATATTAAAAAATAAATAAAAATGAAATGTCTAATTAAAAATCACTTGATGACATACAAACACATATAACGTCAAGTGAATGTGACAGTTACGATAAGTCATTATTTGAATTTAATCTTATAGTTTGGGGATAGTTTTTTGGAAAAATCTAGTAGTAAAAAATATTCTTATAACTAAAAAATTAATAAACCTATTAAATAACAATTTATTAGTCCTATGAAGTGTCTCATTTTCGATTAAAATATGCATTTGAATTGAAATGAAGTTAAATACAGGGTCATGAAAAATCGAAGAGTATGGAAAACATAATTACATATATCTCGACTACTCGCTATCCGATCCATTTCATTATTTATTGAAAAATTATGTATTTTATTATAGTTTCTAGCCACTCCTTAAAATATAAAATTTCGAATTTTTTACACATCCTTCATCAGAACGATTAATTCGAGAGTCCGAAAAAAATAGTTCTGGACAATTGAGGTTACAGATATTTAATAATTCTTCCCATTATTACATACTAAATATATACCAAATTTCAAGTCTCTATTTCAATTTTTTGGGGAACAGAGCGTTAACAGACAGACACATAGACACACAGACAGACGGTAAATTTTTTAATTAAAAAATATTTTTCGTAATCTCGAGTGTCTTAGGCGTGTAAATGCGTTAATTTTTTTCAAAGTGATTCAAGACGCACCCCATACATATCTATGATGAGTAAGTAAAACCAGTCTCAGGATAATAATTATTGAAACATAAATCACCTAGTGTTGCAAGGAAATATAGATTATTTTGACATAACTTACATAATGCTTTACTTTTTTCTTTAGGTGACATTTTATACGAACCTAAACGTGATAGTTTTTTGATAAATCGGCCGTCGAAATTTTCATTAATTTATAAACGGATTATTATAGATTTATGAGCTGAATAATTAACTTTTTATTCACCAGTTGTATTGTTCAAAACTGTCAGAATAAATATTCTTTTACTTCTAATTTTTGGTTGTAAAATTATGATGCTATGAGTATATATGTAAAATCATGAACTTGTAGGAAATTCTTCTATGTTAAAAAGCACAATTATATGCGTGCGTAACACTGACGTCATTTTGCGAACTGCAACACTTAACGAGAGAACTTTGATTTTGCAATTTTTGGCCATTGCCATTTTTTAAACTTCTAAACATGACACATTTTCAATTTTTACATCGATGCGTAACGGAAAGAAATTTACTCTCACTCTCAAATACAATCTATTTGAAAACTGCATGTAAATTTATTCATTTTTTATGGAATTTAAATTAATTTTCGAGCATAATTTCTTTTAAACTACTTCTATTGTGTACAGGTTATCTATCTTATGAAATAATAATAATCCATTATTATTTAAAACAATATAAATATTTACAACATTGAAAATGTCTTCAACAAATATTTAGTAACGAAATAAAACTAAGAAAAATATAGCTATCCCAAAACTTTCTTCTATCTGATACATGTTATTGTTTATACTTTAAAATTGGCGATGATCGTGCGAAAATTAAATGAAAGGCTATTCTCATCAATATGAATCTAAAGGAAATAAATTCCGTGGATTATATATATGGACTATTGTGAATATTTGGAAAAATGCGGCATAAAAGCGTCACCAGTTGAGTGATTTCATTAAAACACTATCTGCACCAATACTTATCATGATATACTTGAATCTGAAGTTTGATAAAAATTCGTTTTTGAGTTCTTGATATAGATCTATTGAGGGAATCGGAGAAAATTCAGTATAGCGGCGCCACTTGTTGGGCAATTGACAACTAAATGTAGTTAGAACTTTTTCACATCAAGGATTAATTGGAATTGATGTTTGAATAAAACTCTTGCAATAATTCTAGAGATAGACATATTGTGAAAATCGTAAAAATGCAGCATAGCAGTGCCATCTTGATTGATATACAGCAAAATGTAACCAGCATCAGTATATATTAAGGGTTAACTGAATTTGAAGTCTGGTAAAAATCCGTGTATTTACTTTTGAGATAGAGCTGTTTCGTAAATCCTAATAAATGCAGCATAGCAATGCCATCTATACCTGAATATAATTTCATTAAATTCCGTGCATTAATTTTTGAGATAGAGCGCCCACAAAATTTATGTCACAAAAACGGTGTCACATAAACACAATCGCATACACGAATGTTTCGTAAAGCAAGTTTTTTGGAATCGCTGGTCCCCCAAGTCCGGAATTTGAAATTTTTTCACGAATCCAATAATATCTTGTTGTAAATATAGAAAAATTTTAAAATGATTATGAAAATAAAAAAATATTAAATGAAATAAATAAATCAAAAATTAACATCGATGTGATTACAAAAATTTCAAACTTTATATCGTCGAATTCGTGGAGAGTGTGGACAAATTGCATTTTAAATGCAATTTGTTTGAAAATTTCATATCTTTTTAGTTACAAACAATCTGTGTTAAAATTTTAAATTAGTGCAAAAGTTTACGCCTAAAAAATTTTTAGTACGCCTTATTTGTGCTTTATAGGAACTTGTAGATCGAACCCGGGCTTCCCGGGTTACATAACAAAGATAAAAACCATTTTGTTTAAAAATTGAAAACTTTAATGAATTTTCTACATGTAATATGCGTTTTAGATTGTTAACTAACTCCAAAAAAGCATTTTAACCCTTAAACCCCTTGAAGGGGGTGGGATAAAATTTATCCCTTTTAATTTTAATTTTAAAACGCCTTATTGACGCCAGTTATTTGAAATAGCAATTTTATTTTTCTGAAATACGTGAAAAAATGTTTTTAAATATTTTGAAAGAAATTTGTTTTTAAATTCTGGTGTCAATCAATCATTTCAGCATTTTAAGAATTGAAGTGTTTTTTACCTTAAAGGGTTAAGTGTCTTGCAGATTTTTTTCATTCATGTTTCGTTTATAAAATAATACTGTGAAAAGTATTGGTATGAAGATTTGTATTTGATACTTTACATATTTTTGTATTGTATTGTACTACATATTTTTTAATATAAATATTCAAAAAATTAACATTAATCTCAATAATATATTAAACCAATCTTTGAATTAAAATATTACACAGCAGAAAAACATGATTAGGCTAACGTGGTTAGGTTAAAGGGTTAAATGAAAAATATTAATTATGGAATCAAATGAAACTATGAAGTTTTTCAAAAGTCACATTTCCGTATTAGACGCATGCCAGAAGTTATTAGCCAAAGATTTCGTTACGGCAGCAAATTTGTTTCTGGTCATTTCAGTGCTTCGAGCACGTATTTTAATTACATGTCCGTTAAATTTATATTTATTTTATTATTTATAAAGGAAACTTTAATTTTGCTATAGTATTTTAGATGGAAACAAATGCTGAACTCTTTATATTTTTCTAAGGACAAATAGATTAATCAATCGTAATCAAGTTTCACTCGGTAGAGATATATTTAAAAATAACTCGCACCTGATTTATTTTAACCACTGCCAATCAATAAATTGAAATATAATTTTCAAACAAATTCACAGCATTTCAAAGTATTTTTTTTCTTATTTGGCAATGTAAAATTTTAAGTTGTTTGATTACATTTTGAACTTGTAATTTTTAGTAATTTAATCTGCGTTTTAAACCATTCTTTTATTTTATTACTCATGCAATTTTAATTTTATAATGGGAAATTATCAGGAACAATATTTATAGATTTATGAGTAAATTGTGTATCATTATTTCTTAATGGAAATACGTAAAATTAAAAAAAAAATGTTTGAAAAATATAAGCTCGTAATTAATGAGTCAAATAAGATACAGTTTTCAATCAAATTGCATTTGAAAGTAAATTTCTTTTCCTATGTGACGAAATAAAAATTAAAAATATGCAACGTTTAGAAGTTTAAAAAATTGCAGTAACAAAAATTGCAAAAATTCATTTTATCCTGAAATATTGTCATTTGCAAAATAACATCAGTGCTACACATGGACAAATTTGTTCGTTACAATATAGATTTTGCTCATATGAAAAATCAGTATACTTGATTATCCCGTCGACCATTGTCGCCAAATTAAAAAAATGGCCAAACTAATAGCCAAGTTATATATGTTGACATAATTTTTATTTTAAATAACGGAAAAACAAATAAATTAGTAAAGCATGAATAAAAATACAAATAAAAAGTGATATTAAAAACCACTTGCTGACATTTTAAACATGGTATCGTGTTTAATATCATTGACTATAACATTCACAATCATCCATTATTGGCATTTAATCTTATAATTTGGCGATAGTTTTTTGGTCGACGGGATAACCAAGTAGTACCGAAAAATCTTACGCGCATACTAAAATGTTAAAAGTAAAGAAATGACTACACGTACATTTTTTCGAAAAAGTTTGCTTCAAAGTTAACTCTATGACAAATTTAAAATTTGTTTTATAAATTAAAATACACAACACAAATTAAAAGAATAAACATTAAAATACACAAACATTGCACTCCGTCACTTCAACGTGCAAAGAAGATGCCGTATTTTCCGTGAAGTACGCAAACCTTGATTTTCACAAATCATGCCGAACCAAATTTCAATTACATTTTAAACATTGGATATTGGCGAATTATGAAATCTCATTTTGTCTTTTGCATTGTTCTTTTTCTGCTTCAGATCAATTTTCTTTGTGAAAATGTACTTTTTTTTCTTTTCTGAAAATATATTTGGAAAATAAAAAGGGTTCTAAAAATAAAGTAAAAAATAAATAACATAAAAAATATAATTATTCCAAAAAGAAAGAAAAAATAAATAATTTTGGCAAAATGACAGGTAATAAAAAAGAACTAAAAAAATTCGTCTGCTTTAGCAAGTTTAACTGAAATTTATAAAAAATTACACTAAGCGAATGATGTTATTTTAATATAAATATAATTGAATGTCTTAAAAAATTGGGCGAAAATTTTGGGAACCGGACATTACTTTAAATCTGGAATTATTGCCAAGATCGTCTTTGTTCGCTTGCTATCTCGTCGAAAAAAATTCAACCCGGAGGGGGGAAAAAAGAATCACATTGAACAGGTACTAAATCCTTTGACATCAGCCGTGCATTTTTTCTCTAAATAAAAATTATCTGCTTAAATTTACGCATTCTAAAGAAGCATTTTATTTTATTATAAACAAAAAAATATACTACCAAGTTTCCGCAGACTTGTCATTGAAAGTTTTGTTCTTTTTTGCGAAAAAACGCGGTTTTAATTGGGCTTAGTGTAGCAGATTTCCCAGGGTCACATTTTTTGCACTACTCCCAGCCACCACACTTAACTCCTCTCTATTTCTTCTTTTTACTTTATGGCTATTTTTCCTTTACTTTGCACCATGGCCAACTATATTTATAAGGCTCATTTATTTGAGATTAATGTATGAAGTCTCCCGCCAGAGGACTTTGCCCAAGTTACTCTGACCAATCGTGCAAACTCTAAACCAAAACAATGACCATGTGCTCAGAACAAAAATCAGCTCATACAATGCTGAATTAATTTGGGCATGGTTTGTGCCACGTGATCCAATGAAGTGGTTCAGGGTTTGAAGCTGAATCCAGCTTCACTTTTTTGGCGGTTTTTAGCGAAATGCGCAGGCCGTTATATCTAGTTGGTAATGCTTTGCACAGAAATGGAGTACTCAAGTTGCCACCTCCAGTAAAATTAAATTAAAAACTGCAAAAAATTAATTTCTTAAAAACAAATTAAGATACGGTTTTCAAACAAATTGCATTTAGAAGCACATATTTTTCCCAACACAACGGTGTAAAGATTGAAAATGTGCGATGTCTAGGAGTTAAAAAATTTGCAGTAATGAAAATTGCAAAAGTGAAATTTCATCAGAAAGTGTTGCCATTCGAAAAATTACGTA
This sequence comes from Maratus speculifer, assembly GCA_964019185.1. Classification (NCBI taxonomy): domain Eukaryota; kingdom Metazoa; phylum Arthropoda; class Arachnida; order Araneae; family Salticidae; genus Maratus; species Maratus speculifer. Next base: position 114,763,005 of record OZ025295.1, on the reverse strand, counting down.
TGCGTTACGCACAGATACGTTTGGCCTTTATAATATAGATTTTAAATATTAGTTTTCTTTTAAACTACTAGGGGGGCGCCGCCCCCCTGCTCGCTATGCTCGCCAACCCCCCGCGTAATCGCTTCGCGATTCCAAATTATTGGCTACCCCTGCTTGCTGCGCTCGCCAATACCCCATGGTATGAATAAGCAGTTGCAGACCTTTCAATTGATGTGTCACACGACTGGTGTTGTAAAGAAATTAAAAATGTGCCCCCCTGGGGGGCAGAGTGGGAGGCCACACAAAAGACATCCATAATATGAATAAGCAGCTGCAGACCTCTCAAATGATATGTCACACGACTGGTGTTGTAAAAAATTGAAAATGTGCCCCCCTGGGGGGGCAGAGTGGGGGTGACACACAAGACATCCATAAAATGAATAAGCAGTTGCAGACCTTTCAAATCTTGTGTAACACGACTGGTGTTGTAAAGAAATTAAAAATGTGTCCCCCCTGGGGAGCAGAGTGGGGGATAACACACAAGACATCCATTATATGAACAAGTTTGAAATTGCACGTGAAGCGTAGCAAAATAGGTGCGTTCGTACGATAACAAAGTTTTAAAAATATTACTTTCATATATCAATCTCATAAAATTGTAAATAGTGAATTACAATTTAAACGCTCATCAAACAATGTTCTCCCTATACCATTATGTAATGGAATACTTTTGTGTGGCCTTATAAATCCATAACAAATGTTCTTTGCACCACAAATTATGTAAGATGTATATTATAATATGTACTTTATAGTTGCATATAAATTTTATTAAGTTCGCATTAGTGTAACACGATTAAAATGCATTTGAAACATTTTTTCCCATTGACCGTAATGTAACGGAATACTTTTGATTGTCCCTGTAATTGATCTATGCATCCGATTTTCATAAAATTTGAAATAACTCGGCAAAATTACGTAATGATTATGTATTTTAAATTTCAAACGTATAGAACATATTTGAAACTTTTTCCCCATTGACCATAATGCAATTGAATACTTTTGATTGTCCTTGTAATTGATCTATGCACACGATTATCAAAAAATTTGAAATAACTCGACAGAATTATGTAATAATTGCGTATTTTAAATTTCAAACGATTAAAATGCATTTGAAACTTTTTTCCCCATTGACCGTAATGTTATGGAATACTTTTGATTGCCCCTGTAATTGATCTATGCATCCGAGTTTCATAAAATTTGAAATGAACCAAAATCGACAAAATTATGTAATAATTATGTATTTTAAATTTCAAACGATTCGGTTGGGTAGCTTTTGCGTTGTTATATGCGGACGGACAGACGGACGGACGGACGGACAGACAGACGGACGGACTGAACGACCACTATAGGTGCTACGTATTATATAATTACGAACGCACCTAATAAGCAGTTGAAACCTCTCAAATGATGTATCAAACGACTGGTGTTGTACAGAAATTAAAAATTTGGCGAAATATTACAGTTATCGCCAAGTTGGCGTCACTTTTGATAACTAATTTTTGTCGCCAAATTTGGCGATATATCGCCAAGTTGGCGACAAACTTGGCGATTGTTGCGATGGTAACCTTTCCTCTCTTTATGGTAACCCATACGGCGATGCATAGACGGAGCCCTTTCCTGATTGGTCAATTCGGCTCATGGAAGGAGTGGACAACCCGGATTCGTTAGTTCCGGAAATCTTCCACATCAGCATCATTCCAGGAGTCATTCCTTTTAAGGCTAGTTTTTTTTTACTATAGAAGGATTTGGAAAATAATTGTTGTGCTCGGTAGAGAATTTGAAAATCTGAAATATATCTGAATCGTTTTATTGGTTGAATTCCGCAACTTATTTTATTTTATTCGTTTTCTGATTGATCCATCTTTAACGCCCATCTTTAATACCCAAAAAAGGAATACTTCTGTTGCCACAATGTCAAAAAGAATCATAAAAACTTTTTAAAAAATTGATAATTTCAAAACAAATTGTGATAAAGATTTTAAAGAAATTTCATTAAAAAGGCATTTTTTTTCTCTACGCAATGGAGTAAAAATTGAAAATGTGCGATGTTTATTTTTTATTTATTTATTTATTTTTCATATTTTAATCTTACCAATCCTGAATAAGACTTCCCATCTTACTTAAGTAAAAATTTCTGTCGTTAAATTAACATAAATATTTCTTTTTGAAAACAGTGATACGAAACATATACGTTGCCAGGAAATCCCATGAATAAATAGGTTAATTATCTGAGTATTTCGATGTGCAAATATAATCTTCCAATAATTCATTTTTTCATAAACAGGGAGTCAGCGGCACAGACAGTCACCTAATTAAGTTCACGGCTGAAATTCTAAAACTGGTTAAAATTCGACTCGCATATTAAAACGTAATTGGTCTGCAAAACCACATCTTGATGGAAAACACAAAACCCGATTTTAGCTATTGAATAGTTGATATAACTTTCCTGCACTGAAATGTATAATTGGGAGCAGGAAAAAACAATAGTAAATCTACGAGTCAACTGTTGAAACTGGGTTTTTAGGGATTTTTCACAAAGATATGACATGGCAAACCGAATGCGTTTTAATATTCAGACATACTTATATACATATATATATACGTATATACCTTATTACAGCATAAGATTGTATTTTATGAATAATTAATTGTAATATAAGAGGTATCTATAAATCAAATTGATAATAAGGCAAATATGCATCATATTTCGTATACATACGTTTGTTAAAATAAGAATTCTGTCTATTTAATATTATTATATTATAGATATATTGCAACTTGTGTTTCATATTACTTCTGGGTAGGGAATAATATCTAGATTTTTATGCACCACGTAATTTAATATTTGTTAAATTTCATCCTGCATAATAAATTATCTTTAACTTAATAATGTAATATCGCTTATTTAAAGATTTTAACTTACATTTTTAATTAAAACGTCTTATATTTTTGTATCTTCAAGTAACAAAAATATTATCGAATGAAATAAAACATATTCACATATTTCTCTGTATTTAATTGCGTCACAATATTTCATTTCATGAATGCAAGAAAATTAAAGATATCTTTTTAGACTGGTATTAACTTCTAATCTGAACTATGAGACAATATATCTGGAAAAATATTCAACGTTTTTCATTGTTAATCTTATGAAATTTGTATCCGCTTTGCTCTTATCTCAGGGGATTAACTGATTTCGAGGCAAGACAAATATTATTAATGTGCTGTTTCTCTTTTATAATTTTGATAGTGCTGATTTCCTTTTCTATATTCCAAATTTTATAAGGTAGTGGAGTAAATTTATTTCCATGCCTATGTATTACTCCATACCTTATATGTTTTCTTCATTTTACCTTAAGACATATAAAATGATTTTAAAAGCTTTACTGTATTGCAACAAACATATTCAGTTTTGGTCCATTCTTTAAATCTTTTAATTAAATTTAAAAATGAAGTACTGATTATATTTCTATTATTTTTTATAACTAAAGGTTGTGGTGCTAATGAATTACGCTCGTCAACATTCTTCCAGGGTCCACTGTCTTCTAAATAAATGCAGCAGATGGCTGACTGATATTATCAACTATATATAAAAAAGTTTCAAAACATTAAACTATTGAATATTTTCATTAAGTGATAAAAATAAATTAAAAATACTATTATTTATTCACATTTCGATGTATTTCATTGCATCTGACGGCAAAATTATCAGTAAAATAAAACATATGATAAAAAATTGAAAACATTCAAATTGAAAAACTAATTAATGAAAAACAAGCATAATGAAACTAACTGCAACATTAAAAATGGAAATGTATTAACGTTAATTATTTTATAAGATTCTTTCTTTATTCTGTGTAGCATTTCTTTTTTGAAATTTTAAACAGCTCCGTGGATGATGAATCTATACAAATATTTTAACTGCTTAAGATAATCTCTATTGATGATGGATGTCAAATAGGAACATATGCAATTCTCATACGCTAACATGTATAAAAACGAAGAAATTAAAATAAAATGTTTTACAGTTAAAAATTCATAGTATCAACGAAAGCAGATTTCAAATGTTTTTTCCAGAAAATAGGATTTTGAAGAAGTAACTTTCTTCAAGCTTTCTTCAAATATATTATTCTAAAATAGCTATCAAAGATTATTTGATGTTGATTAGAAAGATTGGAAACATGCATATTTCAAACAATTAAAAAACACCAGTTGCTACTTAAAATTGTAAAAACATCTTTAAAAGAGCTTTTAGTTGAAAATTTAAAAAAATTTTGTAAAAGTTTGCTTCGAAAATATCTTATTATGCCAGTTTTACATCATAAATAAAAAATTAAAATGCGTCAAAACATAAAATAATGTTTTTGTTTAATAAAGATGCAAAAATAATAATAAAAAAATATTGTTACTTTCAAATATCTGTTTTATAAAATAATGCTTCGCGAATCCAAACAAAGTATGGCTTTTGCTAGTTATATAATCTGGCCAGAGCTGCAGTTTTCTTGCTGTATTTGATGCGTATTAAACATTCTTTGATGCTAGTTTTGAGCTTTCTATTTGTCTTTTTCATATAAAATTGCACTGTTACAGCTTAATAACATTGCAATTGCTTTCGCTTTAATTGCTGGAAGTACGTTTTCAGTTGGGATACGCATTTGTAGATTTTATTATTTTTTAAATGTAAATTTGGTGTGCAGATTTTCTGGAGATCCTATACACGGTCGTACAAAAGTTTTCAACAACGTCGGTTTATTGGCAGAAATTGCGCGGAAAATTTCATCTGTGCTATGCGTTTAACTGGGATAATTTTTTATATACTTTCCAGTATACCTACATATCAATAGATAATACAGGAAGAAAAAATTGCATAATTTTAAAACTATTCATGGTAATAGCTGAAATTGAGTTTTCATATGCATTATGCATTTTCCAAATTGTTCATTTAGACTTCATGTTTCACCCCAGTAAAATATGAAGTTATGTTACGATGCTCTGGACGTGTCGGAAAGTGTTTTATAATCTATGTCGTTTGCATGATTTTCGTTCTTGTTTTAGAATGCAATGTTTTTCATTTTTGGAGTGGTGTAGTGATGAATCGTCACAACATTGCTAAAATAAATATGTACATATAAAGAATGATTAAGCACAATTAAAGCGAAAATACATAAATATTTGTATATAAAAAAAGAAAAAAGAATCATTGATTAAAGTAAAGTTTTAAATTTATTTTATTCACTAATATCTATTTTAAGTTCGTTTCATTCTTTCAGGTAGTAATAATAATTTTAGGTTTCAGGAATAGATGAAGGCTATTTTTTTTGTTGTAATTAAAGCCATAAACTTTATGACTCTAGAACGTTCGGTGGGAATGAATAGTAACAAGGAACACCCAAGTCAAATTTCAATTGCTCGCCATAAAAATATCAGATAATGACAACAGCAGAGTAATAGCAAAGTTGTAAAAAAACCCAGACTGTCTCCAAAGTTGACATTACGCGCAGGAGCTAATAATAAGAGAATTTACAGCCGGGAAACGCCCACAGAAGGGAGGCCTAAGTCAGGGGTCCGACGAGTTTCTGCAACCCGTGGAAAGAAAAAATAAAAAGTTTTTTTTAGTGGCTGAAAGGGGTGTAACTCCTACTTGGACACGGAACCAATGAGAAGTGAAAGGGCAATTGCCCCAAGGAAAACGTTTGCAAATAAACCAATTAGATAAAGAAGAGGGATTGGAAGTAATCAAAGAAAAAAAAAGAACCACCTCAGAAGAGAAGGTAGAAGTCAACAGATTCGGAAGATTTTATTTTGATCTCCCAGTATGTTGTCACGAAGCAAGGACTCCGAAAAGAAATTATTCCACTCCGATGCGGATGTCTAAGATTTTTTTTTTTTGGAACAATATGGAATAGATGTGTTCATCTTTAATTACTGCTACGCATTATAATAGACAATGCTGACTCGTGAGACTTCAGATGAGATGTATGAAATCGATGTGTTCATCTTTAATTACTGCTAAGCATTATGATGGACAATTCTGACTCGTGAGACTTCAGATGCGATGCATGAAATCGATGTGTTCATCTTTAATTACTGCTACGCATTATGATGGACAATTCTGACTCGTGAGACTTCAGATGCGATGTATGAAATCGATGTGTTCATCTTTAATTACTGCTACGCATTATGATGGACAATTCTGACTCGTGAGACTTCAGATGCGATGTATGAAATCGATGTGTTCATCTTTAATTACTGCTACGCATTATGATGGACAATTCTGACTCGTGAGACTTCAGATGCGATGTACAAATTGATGTGAACATTTTAATTACTGCCACACATCATAATGGACAATTCTGACTTGTGAGACTTCATTTGCGCCGTGAGAGACTGCTACCAGTTATTTGTTTCGACAGATCTTCAGTGGATTTAGCTGACAGATATTCAACAATGGTGAGCAATTTAATTTTTCTCTTGTGGTGTTACCTTGTTTTAGAAATTATTTTTTAGTCAATTTTACATGTATATATAAAGCGAAATTTCTTTAAGATGAAAATTAAATTTTTTATTTGAAATTTAAATAAAAATAAAATAAAATAAAATAAAATAAATAAAATAAAATAAAATAAGATAAAATAATATAAAATAAAATTTAAAAAAATAAAGAAGAAAAGTGAATAATAGGGAAAACTTAGGCTATGCCTTTTTAGTTGTGCTGTGAAAAATTGTGTAGGTTTATGATAACATAAAACTTAAAAAATATATATTATTATGAAATGAATACATTTTTGAGTGGTGTTATCTCACTGTGTTGCTAATTATGAAATCAATATTTTGAATGGTATTTTATGATTGTATTTTGAATAATATTTGTTGTTTGAAATAAATGTTGGTGTGTACATAGATATCCTTGTTTTCTTAGAGATTTTCTTTTCTTTATTTCTCTTTAAGTAATTTTATAGATGCAGATTCTAGATTATTAAAATTAATTTTTTTCGGAAGACAGTTATTATTTACATTCATATTATCTCTTTAAAATCCTGATTTGCAAAGTTGAACGTTAAATAAGTGGAATCTGAGCTATTGCGATGTTCCTTTATTTAAATTATTGCTAAGTTTAAAAGAAAACAATTTTCCTTTTGGTAATATCCAGAACAATCTTTCACAACGCGGATTGGGATATTATCTTATTAATATTATTTCTTGCGTACTAACCACTATCTTTCGCGTACCTTGTAATGTGGTGTAATTTTCATCACCACAAGTGGCAGTAGAAATAGTATGGTTATAATTAGGGTTACCATGTTGTTTATATAAAAAATTGTAGAAAATTGAATGTCAAGCGTAGCAAATGATGTGCGTTCTTACTAGAAAGAAGTTATGAAAATATTCAGATCTTAATGTAATAGTATACAGTATTTCAGATACAGTATAGTAGCTAAAATCGTCTGTGTTTCCTTGTAAATACTATTTACATTCCATTATACACAAAGAAACTTGCAATAAACCTCATAAACGTATATCAGTTTCATACAATTTGAAATAGTTTAATATAAGAAGAAACGAGCCTCAAACAATGTTTGGCCGTATACCATTATGTAATGAAATACTTTCGTGTGACAATGTAAACAAATAAAAAATATTCTCAGCACAACATATTGTACAGAACGCATATTTTGGAATATACTTCATAGATGAATATCAATTTAATTGAGTTCGAAAGAGTGTAATTTCAATAAATGGACTTGAAATATTTTTCCCCATTTGTCGTAATGTAACGAAATACTTTTGGCTGTCCCTGTAATTAAACTATGCATGCGATTTTCGTAAAATTTGAAATGAATCGACAAAGTTATGCAAAAATTATACATTTTAAATTTTAAACGATTCGCATGTGTAGTTTCTGAGCGGTTATATATGGACTGACAGACAGACTGAACGGCGAGGAGAGGTGCTACGTATTTATGTAATTACGGACGTACCTAAAAATCATAGAAACCCCATCTAAAAAAAAACATTTTTAGAAATCATTTCCGTGATATTCATTGGTTGAAAGCTAGATTTTAAAATCAAACCAAAACGAAAAAAATATTTTTTTCTGTTCCGATTAAGACAGAAGCATGGTATAAATATCATTTATAGCAAAATAATATTATAACAGAATAGTTCATTTCTTTATTTATTCATGTATTCTGAAAACTGTTAAGGTTTTTGTGTCCCGAACCCTATGAAAGGATTCATGGGTCTATGTCATTTAGTCGACAACCAAATCACCGACAAGACAATTAGCATACAGAAAAGATACTACGGTGAATATTAATCCTTGTGGGTCTGGAATTACAATCGTGCAAGTTAATAGTTTGTGTCTATGTGGCCTTAATTTAATCTGTGGTTCCTTATCTCGGAACCTTGTCAAACAAATTTTATTTAAAAACATGATAAAATAACTTTATTTACAAACACATTATAAAAATATTAAAAGCATATAGAGAATATCAAACAGCAGCATGGCTATCTTTGGTGACCCCCTGAGTCCTGTGGATCACCCTTGATATGTTCGTAGTATATGTCCCGGGAGTAGCTGATCGTCTCACAATAATTTTACGCATAATCTTAGCATACTTCTCGGAACATAATCTTCTAATGACCTTGTCGTTGGCAGGATCCCAGGAACCCAGGGCTCCAACAACTATCGCTTCGACCCTGATGTTACATCCATTTGCAGAGAGCTCTTGTGCTAATTCCTCGTACTTTACTTCTTTAATTTTACGAGCATCACTAAAAGCATTTAGCCCATTTTCAAATGGGCATGTGATACCCAGAATAAGGATGTACCTGTTCTTCTTAATCACCAGGTCGGGACGACAGTTGGCGCTTCCAACAACTTGATCTTCCCCAAGCAGAGCCCACCTACCAATAGCAGCTTTTTTAATTCTCCCGACCACTGCATTATGTCGTTTTTTTGTATAAGGTGCTGTGCACCATGCAGTGGTCGAGGACATGAGGCAGGGTCTCCACCTGAGGACATTTGTGACATTTTTTATTACTGTGGCCGCGAGCATGATTATAGGCGTTTAATTTGTTAAACAAGCCCAGCCGCGCACGATGGACAAATCTCCAGTCTTTAAATGTAGTATATTGTCCGTTGGAGAAAAAATGGCAGCTGGACTTAGCTGCGGCTACGCAAGCGTTGGTCTTGCCTTGATATGGGTGATCGCGGAGCGATTGCGTTCGCTTCCCCCTCAGAAATTTACGCATGCTCTTAAAGATCAGCTTGCGATTGCTCTGGGCCTCACCCCCAATAATTAAATTCACCTGAAGAGCGTCATTTGTCTGCCACTGCACATCTAATCTTTTAGTGGCCTGGCGTGCCCGGACCAAGGAGACCTGTACTTGTCTGAGGTGCGGTCGGACGGTGCGGAGTTAAGATATTTATCAACATTCAGCTGACTGGTGGACTCGTACCTCCAGTTTGCAGTGTCAATTAACTCGCCCCAGGCTAGCCTCTGAATTATCTTATCATTTGACGTTAGTAACTTGAACCACCTATTAAAGCAATATCGCTATCTTCAGCCGCCAACGGTATTCCGAATAATCCATCTTCTCTATCGCCATATAAATACTCGTTTACGGCATTAGATGGGAGGCCCAATGCTTTCTTAATTAAGGGCTTTAAAGCATTATCAATAGACGACCAGTCGGTTTTGGAAAGTTGGTCAGTTCGCTGCATAAAAAGTAATGATGGATGAAAAAAGGTTTTAATGCAGTCTAACCTCTGCCAAGGGGTTAACATGGATGGCATAATTTTAAGACCCCTCTGTTTTATGCTGTCAACCGTGACTGAGTCCCTAGGAAGAAAACTACCGATAGGCTTACCCAAAAAATAGTGGGGTCACCGTCAGTAAGGCAGGGTAGTTCAGACCCAGCCAGGTTAAAACGGGTGTCACGACAGCCAGCAGGGGGTTTGGAACTGTAATGTAAAGTTACACATTTTCGACAGGACGTTTAGCCGACAAGTACATTTAGCAGACACGTACATTTAGTCGACAGGACATTTGGCCGAAACGTACATTTAGCCGACAGGACATTTGGTCGAAACGTACATTTAGCCGACAGGACATTTGGCCGAACGTACAATTAGTCGACATGGACACTTAGCCGACAGGTCAATTAGACGACAAGATGATTAGCAGATGGGTCAATTAGCCGACAAGACGATTAGCAGACAGGCCAATTAGCCGACAAGACGATTAGCCGACAGGACATTTAGCCGACAAGACGATTGGCCGACAGGTCATTTAGCCGACAAGACGATTAGCCGACAGGACATTTATCCGAAAGTTCAATGGGCCGACAAAAAGAATAGCCGACAAGTCAATTTGCCAACAAGTCGATAGGCCGACAGGTCAATTAGCCGACAAGCCGATTAGACACTTTGTATTTGCAAAATTTTGAATGTACTCAATAAGTAAGAATAGGACGAAGCCTATTTAATATCAGTAACCTCGATTATCCGGAATTATTTTTTTCGGACTCTCGAAAAATATTTTTTGACAGATTTACACGTTTTTCAGATACTGAAGATTCTGAAAAACATATTTCCTTCTATAATAAAAACTTTTTAAATTTTTATCCACAGCACTCGTGTTGCTGTGGTCTGAATTGTCTGAAACTGCCTTTTCCTATTATGGATGTCTTGTGTGTCCCCCTCCGCTCTGCTCCCCCCCCCAGGGAGACACATTTTAAAGTTCTTTACAACACCAGTCGTGTGACACATCATTTGAAAGGTCTGCAATTGCTTATTCATATTATGGATGTCTTGTGTGTCACCCCCTACTCTGCCCCCCAGGGGGACACATTTTTAATTTCTTTCCAATACCAGTCGTGTGACACATCATTTGAAAGGTCTGTAACTGCCTTTTCATATTATGGATGTCTTGTGTGTCACCCCCCACTCTGCCCCCCCCAAGGGGGGGCACATTTTTAATTTCTTCACAACACCATCTGTGTGACACATCATTTGAAAATTCCGCAACTGCTTATTCATATTATGGATGTCTTGTGTGTCACCCCCTCCGCTCTGCCCCCCAAAGGGGGCACATTTTTAATTTCTTTACAACACCAGTCGTGTGACACATCATTTGAAAGGTCTGCAACTGCTTATTTATATTATGGATATCTTGTGTGCCATCCCTCACCCTTCCTCCCTTTATACGTAACCAATAAAACCCTAAAACCAATCAGGAAAGCGTATTGCGAGAACGAACCTATATACAAATTTTAAAGCTAATCGAATAATTCTGCATGAAAACCCCATTTATCTAAATACTCCTCCCGTTTTTTTTCTTTTATACTTAATGAACTCACAAAATTAATCTGGGAAGAGTCCTATCAGATTGAAGCTATATCAAAATTTGAAGCAGATCAGATGATTCTGCATGAAAAATCCTTTTATCTAAATAAAAGGGCAGCCATAGTTCCACCCTTTATACGTAGCTAATGAACCCTTAAAAATAAATAGGGAAGCATCTTATCAGAATGAATCTACATAAAAAATTGAAACAAATCAGATAATTCTGCAAGGAAATCCTTTTATCAAAATAAGACCCTCCCACATGTCACCCCCCCCTTTATACTTAACCAATGAACCTGTTTCATAATTTTATTTTATGTTTAATATAAGGATAAAGGTTTCTATTAGGAAAGCTAAATGTATTTTGAACCTTTTGTTTTAATGCTAACAATTCTCTGACTTATTCTATTTTAGAATAATAATTAACTCTGCAAACACTATATTTGGTGTAAAGTTTTCAAATGAAGGAAACGTTTTTGGACATAGCCCCTTTTAAAAGTTTTAGGGGCTGTGCATATATAACATTGTCATGTTAGGGGGAAGGGGAACTTGCGCATGATATCGTAAGATTTCATTAGAGGGGAGGGGGGTTGTCTTTTGTTATCGATATCATTTTTGTAAAATGGTCTTTCGTTCAAAAAGTATGCTATATTTTTTAGTTTTTTAATTATTTTAATGAAAAACAAAGATATCAAAATCACTAAATTATTATACAATTATTTCATTCTTAAATATAAAATTCCCCAAATTTTGACAATTTTTTTTAATGTGTGTATATATTTATAATCACGGTCGAGAAACCATATGTGAGGTACATTTGAAAGGAAGCTTGTGTTTGCTAAATTTATTTAGAGTTTACTATATTTACTGAAAGAAAAACAAAGTAATCAACTTGTTTTGATGATAAGAATTTTTGTCTATGCTCTACCACCCCTCCTCCGTTCGAGGCAAGTGCATCAAGACTTTATTACTGCTAAATGCTGTCGTGTAACAAAAAGCTATCATAAAATACTTTTAAATACTATTACTATTACCATTTCTTTTAAATATTATTTGATACAAAGTGATATTTTATTGTTTTTTTCTTCATTTTAATCAATAAAGCATGTAAAAATAAATGTAAATATCACTCCAAACAAAAAAAAAATAATTATAAAAGTAAAAAAGAAAAAGAACAAAATATCATTTTGATAACGATATTCTTGTGGTGGGCGGGGAGGGGGGGTCAAGGTATGATAACGTATGTTATCGAAAGTGGGTAGGGGCTCCAAAATTACAAAACAGTTAATAACGTTATCCTTTACTACCTTCTTTCACTTAATTCTCTCCTCTAGTAACCCCACCGTTTAATTCTGGTAACTTCTGAGTCTGACAAAAGGACTTTTTCAAAGAAATGCTCTTATTATTTAATTAAAAATCAATATCTTGGTAATTAATAAACGTATCGTAATAAAATATAAATATCTGAAATTAACGAAAAATGCTATGTAACGCTGTATAAAAATTTAATCTGTATATTTAATATTTTTAAAAGTTTTATCATAGTTTTAAAACTTTCTGTTACTGCAGCGCCAGAAATATCGACATGAAAACACCTGCTGTCTTGGATGAATGAAATCAACTTCCACTTGTCTTTCAAATGAAATAACACCCCCAGGGGGGTCAGAGGGGGGTTGACACACAAGACATCCATGATATGAATAAGCAAGTGCAGATCTTTCAAATGATGTGTCACACAACTGGTGTTGTAAAGAAATTAAAAATGTGCCCCCCTTGGTGGGGCAGAGTGCGGGGTGACACACAAGACATCCATAATATGAATAAGCAAGTTCAGATATTTCAAATGATGTGTCACACGACTGGTGTTGTAAAGAAATTTAAAATGTGCCCCTCCTGGGAGGGCAGAGTGGGGGTGACACACAAGACATCCATAATATGAATAAGCAGCTGCAGACCTTTCAAATGATGTGTCACACAACTGGTGTTGTAAAGAAATTAAAAATGTGCCCCCCTTGGTGGGGCAGAGTGCCGGGTGACACACAAGACATCCATAATATGAATAAGCAAGTTCAGATCTTTCAAATGATGTGTCACACGACTGGTGTTGTAAAGAAATTTAAAATGTGCCCACCCTGGGTGCAGAGCAGAGGGGGACACACAAGACATCCATAATAGGAAAAGGCAGTTTCAGATCTTTCTAAAGATATGCAACACGAGTGCTGTGGATAAAAATTTAAAAAAATCCCCTTTGTGGGGGGGGCAAAGTGGGGTGCGGCGCCCCAAACATGCATAATTATAATGAGCAGTTACAGTTCTTTTAAACTATAGGGGGGCTCCTCCCCAATGCTCGCTACGCTCGCTAACACCCCGCGTAATCGCTTCGCGATTCCAAGTTGACATTAACAGTGGCGTAATCAAAAATTAACTGTAACGCAACCGTGACCTAACTTTAATTTTAATATAACCTACTAGGGGGCCTCCGCCCCCCTGATCGCTACGCCCGCCAATCCCCCGCGTAATCGCTTCGCGATTCCAAGTTGTAGGCTACCCCTGCTTGCTGCGTTCGCCAATACCCCATGGTATGAATAAGCAGTTGCATACCTTTCAAAAGATGTGTCACACGACTGGTATTGTAAAGAAATTAAAAATGTGCCCCCCTTAAGGGGAAGAGTGGGGGGTGACACACAAGACATCCATAATATGAATAAGCAGTTGGACGTTTCAAATGATGTGTCACACGACTGGTGTTGTAAAAATTTAAAATGTGCCCGCCCTGGGGGGACAGAGCAGAGTGGGACCCACAAGACATCCATAATAGGAAAAGGCAGTTTCAGACCTTTCTAAAGATATGCAACAAGAGTGCTGTTGATAAAAATTTAAAAAGTTCCCCTTTGTGGGGGGGAAAGTGGGGTACGGCGCCCCAAACATGCATAATTGGAATGAACAGTTACAATTCTTTTAAACTATAGGGGGGCTCCTCCCCCTGATCGCTACGCTCGCTAACCCCCCGCGTAATCGCTTCGCGATTCCAAGTTGACATTAACAATAGCGTAATCATAAATTAACTGTAACGTAAACGTGACCTAACTTTAATTTTAATATAATATACTAGGGGGGCTCCGGTCCCCTGATCACTACGCCCGCCAACCCCCCGCGTAATCGCTTCGTGATTCCAATTTGTAGGCTACCCCTGCTTGCTGCGCTCGCAAATACCCCATGGTATGAATAAGCAGTTGCAGACCTTTCAAATGATCTGTCACACAGATGGTGTTGTGAAGAAATTAAAGATGTGCCCCCCTTGGGGGGGCAGAGTGCGGGGGTGACACACAAGACATCCATAATATGAAAAGGCAGTTACAGACCTTTCAAATGATGTGTCACACGACTGGGGTTTTAAAGAAATTAAAAATGTTCTCCCCCTGTCGGGGCAGTCTGGGGGGTGACACACAAGACATCCATAATATGAATAAGCAGTTGCAGACGTTTCAAATGATGTGTCACACGACTTGTGTTGTAAATAAATTAAAAATGTGCCCCCCCCCCTGGAGAGCGGAGGGGGACACACAAGACATCCATAATAGGAAAAGGCAGTTTCAGACCTTTCTAAAGATATGCTACACGAGTGTTGTGGATAAAAATTTATAAGGTCCCCTTTGGGGGGGAAGTGGGGTGCAGCGCCCCAAACATGCATAATTGGAATTAGCAGTTACAGTTATTTTAAACTATAGGGGGGCTCCGCCC
The DNA here is from genome assembly GCA_964019185.1 of Maratus speculifer. Classification (NCBI taxonomy): domain Eukaryota; kingdom Metazoa; phylum Arthropoda; class Arachnida; order Araneae; family Salticidae; genus Maratus; species Maratus speculifer. The sequence goes on along the minus strand of OZ025295.1, from coordinate 114,747,875 downwards.
CCCTGCTCGCTACCCCCGCCAATCCCCCGCGTAATCGCTTCGCGATTCCAAGTTGTAGGCTATCCCTGCTTGCTGCGTTCGCCAATACCCCATGGTATGAATAAGCAGTTGCATACCTTTCAAAAGATGTGTCACACGACTGGTATTGTAAAGAAATTAAAAATGTGTCCCCTTGAAGGGGAAGAGTGGGGGGTGACACACAAGACATCCATAATATGAATAAGCAGTTGGACCTTTCAAATGATGTGTCACACGACTGGTGTTGTAAAAATTAAAAATGTGCCCGCCCTGGGGGACAGAGCAGAGTGGGAGCCACAAGACATCCATAATAGGAAAAGGCAGTTTCAGACCTTTCTAAAGATATGCAACACGAGTGCTGTGGATAAAAATTTAAAAAGTTCCCCTTTGTGAGGGGGGGGGGTTGAAAGTGGGGTACGGCGCCCCAAACATGCATAATTGGAATGAGCAGTTACAATTCTTTTAAACTATAGGGGGCTCCTCCCCCTGATCGCTACGCTCGCTAACCCCCCGCGTAATCGCTTCGCGATTCCAAGTTGAGATTAACAATAGCGTAATCATAAATTAACTGTAACGTAAACGTGACCTAACTTTAAATTTAATATAATATACTAGGGGGGCTCCGGTCCCCTGATCACTACGCCCGCCAACCCCCCGCGTAATCGCTTCGTGATTCCAATTTGTAGGCTACCCCTGCTTGCTGCGCTCGCCAATACCCCATGGTATGAATAAGCAGTTGAAGACCTTTCAAATGATGTGTCACACAGATGGTGTTGTGAAGAAATTAAAAATGTGCCCCCCTTGGGGGGCAGAGTGCGGGGGTGACACACAAGACATCCATAATATGAAAAGGCAGTTACAGACCTTTCAAATGATGTGTCAAACGACTGGTGTTTTAAAGAAATTAAAAATGTGCTCCCCCTGTCGGGGCAGTCTGGGGGGTGACACACAAGACATCCATAATATGAATAAGCAGTTGCAGACGTTTCAAATGATGTGTCACACGACTGGTGTTGTAAATAAATTAAAAATGTGCCCCCCCTGGAGAGCGGAGGGGGACACACAAGACATTCATAATAGGAAAAGGCAGTTTCAGACCTTTTTAAAGATATGCTACACGAGTGTTGTGGATAAAAATTTATAAGGTCCCCTTTGGGGGGGAAGTGGGGTGCAGCGCCCCAAACATGCATAATTGGAATTAGCAGTTACAGTTATTTTAAACTATAGGGGGGCTCCGCCCCCCTGCTCGCTACGCTCGCTATCCCCCCGCGTAATCGCTTCGCGATTCCAAGTTGTAGGCCATCCCTGCTTGCTGCGCTCGCCAATACCCCATGGCATCGCTTCGCGATTCCGTTCGCTATTGCTTTGCAATCCCGCTTGGAATTGCTTGGCAATGCACAGACGGAGCCGTTTCCTAATTGGTCTATTCGACTCATGAAAAGAGTGGTCCACCCACCACGCGTTATTTCCGGAAACCTTACACATCAGTATCATTCCAGGAGTCATTCCTTTTAAAGCAATTTTTTTTACTATAGAAGGAAACGTAACCTATCTGTGGTGTAACTGCAACCAAATTGTAACCTATCACAACCTACCGGAACTTAACCGTTAACAAGCTGTTATCTATGCATAACCTAACCATAAACTATCAGTAACATAACTTTAAGCAAACCGAAACCTAATTATTACTTAAAAATTATTTTACCGTGGCGTAACGATAACTTAATTGTAACATAACCGTGACTTAACTGTAATCAAATTATAACCTAACCGGAACTTAATTGTTATTAAACTGTTACCTGTACATAACCTAACCATAACCTCATAGTAGTATAACTGTAAGCTAACCGTAACCTAATTGTTACCTAAGAGTAATATATCAGTGGCGTAACCATATGCTAAATGTAACGTCTCCAGGACCCAAATATAGCCTAAATATAACCTAATATTGCAGTGTAAGAATAATCTACCAGCAATCTAACCATAATCTAGTTTTAACCTAACCGTGACCAAATTTAAAGCTTACTATTACCACCGTAACTGAATTGTAACCTATCCGTAACGGATCTATAAAATAACTATAATCTTGCCATGACCTAACTATAAACTAACTATAATCTAATTACTACCTATCGGTTATCTAATGGTAAATCGTCCTGTCGATTAAATGCCCTGTCGGCAAATCGTCTTGTCGCTTGAATCGGTTAAATGTCCTGTCGGCAAATCGTCTTGTCGGTTAAATGTCCTCTCGGCTAAACGTCTTGTCGGCAAATTGTCCTGTCGGCAAATCGTCTTGTCGGCTAATCGACTTGTCGGTTAAATGTCCTGTCGGCTAATCGTCTTGTCGGCTAATCGTCTTGTCGGCTAATTGTCTTGTCGGCTAATCGACCTGTCGGTTAAATGTCCTGTCGGTTAAATGTCCTGTCGGCTAATCGTCTTGTCGGCTAATGGACCTGTCGGTTAAATGTCCTGTCGGCTAATAGTCTTTTCGGCTAAATGTCCTGTCGGCTAAATGTTACGTTCGGCCAATTGCCTGTCGTCCAATTGTCTGTGTGCTAAATGTCCATTTCGGCCAAATGTCCTGTCGGCTAAATGTACGTTTCGGCCGAATGTCCGGTCGGCTAAATGTACGTTTCGGCTACATGTCCTGTCGGCTAAATGTACATGTCTGCTAAATGTACTTGTCGGCTAAACGTCCTGTCGACTATTTTTATGTTCTCAAAGCTGTCCCGCCGTCGTGGAAAAACAACACTACCATTTTATTATATAAAAAAGGCAATAGGACTGACCCTGGGAACTGGCGGCCGATTGCCCTCGGTAACACTCTGTATAAATTATACGCCAGCTGCCTTAGCAAACGCTTACACCTCTGGTTGGATAAATTTAAGATTCTGTCTGCCAACCAGAAGGGTTTTCTGCCCCACGATGGGGTATTTGAAAATAATTTTGTTCTTGAAAGTATTATTAGAAATAGCAAGACCAGTAAAAAAGACCTTTTTCTCGCTTCCCTGGACGTTTCGAACGCCTTTGGATCCCTCCCCCATTGGGTGATTTTTGAAGCACTCAGACATGCTGGTGCGGGGGAGGATTTTATCTCCATTATAAATGATGTGTACAGGGAAGCAAAGACTATTTATAGAACTACTAAAGGCCAGTCTACCCCTCGTGTGGCAGCCACCGGGGTCAGACAGGGTGACCCTTTAAGCGGGGTGCTCTTCATACTGGCCATCAATTTCATCCTCCTTAAAATACAGAGAGAGGGTTCTGTCAGAGACCCCGGCACTTACAATCTTTTCTATTACATTCTAGCTTACGCTGACGATCTATTATTGATCGCTAGAACTGCCGAGGATCTGCAGGCCCTTCTTCATCTGATAAACGTTCTTGCCATTAAAATAGGCCTTAAATTTAATTTTTCTAAATGCATTACCTTACATTACAGTAGTAAGCCCCCTGCTGGCTGTCGCCCTACTATCTTCAACCTGGCTGGGTCTGATTTACCATATATGATTGATGGGAGTCCGATGAGATTCTTAGGTAAACCGGTTGGTTTTTTTCTCCCAAGGGACTCAGTCACGGTCGACAGCATTAAGCAGAGGGGCATTAAAATCCTTTCCTCTAAGCTTACTCCTTGGCAGAGGATTGACTGTGTAAAAACTTTTTATTATCCATATTTGCTTTTTCTTCAACGTACTGACCAACTTGCAAAAACTGATTGGTCTATTATCGACGATACTTTGAAGCCCCTGTACAAAAAAACCTTGGGCCTCCCGTCAAACGCCGCCAACGAGTACCTTTATGGTAGTAGAGAAGATGGGCTTTTTGGTATTCCGTTGGCGGCTGAAGACAGCGATATTGCTTTAATTGACGGGGGGTTCAAACTTCTTACATCCGGTGATAAAATTATCCAGAAGCAAGCCTGGGATGAGTTGGCCAACATCTCCAATTGGAGATATGAATCCACCAGCCAGCTTAACATTAATAAATATTTAAACTCTGCACCTTCGACCCGCACGTCTGACAAGTACAAATCTACCTGGTCGAGGGCTCGTCAAGCGTCTAAAAGATTGAATGTTGAATGGTGCGTCAATGACAATTTACAAGTTGATTTACTTATTGGGGGTGAAGCCCTGGGGAACAGTAAGCTTGTTTTTAAATCCTTGAGAAAATTTTTAAGAAGCAAGCGTACGCAGTCTCTTCGGGACCACCCTCATCAAGGTAAAACGAACATATGTGTGGCCGCGGCTAAGTCCAGCTGCCACTTTTTTACCACTGGCCAATATACCACCTTCAAAGACTGGCGTTTCATTCATCGTGCGCGGCTGGGCTTATTTAATAAATTAAATGCCTACAATCACGCCCGTGGTCACACTAACAAAAAGTGTCGCAAATGTCCCAAGTTAGAGACCTTACCTCATGTTCTCGATCACTGCATGGTACATAGTACCTTGTATAGGAAGCGTCATAATGCAGTGGTCGAGAGAATTAAAAAAGCTGCTCTTGGCAGATGGTCTCTACTTGGTGAGGATCAAGTTGTCGGGATTGCCAACTGTCGTCCCGACCTGGTATTGAAGAAAGATAAAAACATCTTAATCTTAGATGTTACTTGCCCATTCGAAAATGGCGCAAAGGCTTTTAGCGATGCTAGAAAAATTAAAGAAGACAAGTATAGTGACTTAGCTAAGGAACTTTCTGTTAATAACTGTATTGCCAGGGTCGAGGCGATAGTTGTCGGTGCCCTGGGTTCCTGGGATCCTGCGAACGATAAGGTCATTCGTCGATTATGTTCTGAAAATTACGCCAAGATTATGAGGAAGATAATAGTAAGTGAAACAATTAACTTCTCTCAAAATATCCTGTTTGAACATATTAGGAGTGACCCCCAGGACTCGGGGGGGCGTCGCCAATAGCCATGCTGCTTTTTATTATCTATTTTATGTATTGTTTTTTTTTTTTTTTTTTTTTTTTTAATAAAGTTTTATTGTGTTTTTATTATGTGATTTTAAATAAAGTTTGTTGACAAGGTTCTGAGATAAAGAGCCATAGACTGACTTAGGCCACATGGACACACACTTTTAATTATTTTGCTTTTTGTAAAATTCCAGACCCACACGAATTAAAATTTTTCTCAGTATCTTTTCTGTATGCTAATTGAAAATAAAAAGGACTCTAGTAAGCAATAGAGAGTGTTTGTTTTAAAATTTGACATCTTCATATGTAATTTGAAATGGATATAGTGTATGCTGATTGCTCTGTTCGTCTGGTGTCCCTTGCCTCCCTCCTCGCCATTTTATCTGCAAGGTGTGTATAATATACATATTCGCCATAGTTTCCAATAGACTAATATTGGTTTTAGATTTGAAGAAGTTTTTAAAGTTTTAGTTTTGAAGAATGTGGATTTTATAAAATCATTAAAGGACGCTTTAAATCAAATAAAAAGGTTTTTAGTAAGCGATTGAGAGTGTTTGTTTTAAAATTTGACATTTTCTTCATATGTAATTGATATAGTGTATGCTGATTGCTCTGTTTGTCTGGTGTCCCTTGCCTCCCTCCTCGCCATTTTATCTGCAAGGTGTGTATAATATACAAATTCGCCATAATTTAGAATTGACTGATATTAGTTTTAGACTTGAAGTTTTAGTTTTGAAGAATGTGGATTTTATAAAAATTTGGATTTCATATATTAATGTGGATTTTATTTATTAATTTGAACCATTTGACGGTTTTTATACTTTTAAAGTCAGCTTTTTAATTGCTTTAGTTATTATGTACTCTCTATTAATTATGTATAATGTTTTTGTCTAGTTTGATGTATTTTATTCAATGTGAATTAATTGACACCTGTTTTTAAGTTTTTTTTGTTGGGTTATGCTAGTCTGTAGAAGCTTCCTGTGTCATATTATGTTGAATTGCTTCCTTTATTACAGATTGATGCTACGTGGGTCTGGAAATTAAAAGTATCTTACTTTTATTTATTCTGTCTGTTTCTTAAGTCCATGTGGTGTGACTGTATTATGTATGCATGTATAATGTAAGTGGTTCCGTCTCGTAAGGCTGTATGTTTGTTTTTTATTCTTAAATTTTTTGTTTTCACTGTTTGCTTGACTTCTTGCTGTCCCGGTTACCTTTGAGTATCCGGTGAGCCTGATACCAACATTTTGACATTAGTAGTGACAACGTGTCGGCTTTGTGTATGTGTATTATATGTCAACTTTTTAGACTGAGATTTTAGAAATTGCTTTGACTGACCTTGCGGTGCAGAAGGTCGTTAAATACGACTGCACACATATTTTCATATCATTATTTTTCTCATTGCATGAGAACTCATCATCATTCTTATGTGTATATAGTTTTATATTCATTTGCATATATTTTCATTGCGCCTGCATATAGTATCATCGTTTTTAGCTTTTACATGTGCTCTATACAAGCACACTTTTAACGTTTTTAGTCTTTACATGTGTTTTTGTACAAACACGGTTTTAGCACATTGGTTTTTATTCTTTACAACCAGATTCGACATCTGGTTTTTAAAGTACCATTTTCTGATATTGTGATAATTATTTCATATCTTGTGTTGTATTTTGCAGCATGGCTAGTGCTTCCGACGGTGGTGGTTCTGGAGCTAGCGGTGAGAATGATGAAGATGCTGTGGAGGAAGAGATATTATACGTTCCCCCGAGATTAAATGGGCTTCACCTAACGGTGACCTGGCCTATTAAGTGCCCGGTCCAGTGCATGATAGGTAAATGTACTACTAAAATAAAGAGTGAGAACCAGCACACTGTAGTACATGGGTTAATAAGGCATATGAAGACGATCCATAAGGTCGAGGTATCGGGGAAGACTAATTGGTGCGGGGTATGCCATACTGCAATCGGCAGATGCCCAGCCAATCATTCATGTTTTAAACTCAGGCCTATGCTTTTTCAAACTAATGTTGACTGCCCTTTTGCCTGCGACCAGTGTGATGAGACGTTTCCTAATTGGCGCGGGCTGTCTAACCATCGAATTGCTCATAAGAAACAGAATATACAGGATAACTATAATAGAAAAAATGCACTGCCGATTGCTGGCAGGAATTTAAGAGCTGGTGGGAACTCTCGCACCCCTCCTTCTGTCAACAATAGAAATGCTAATATTAATGTTAGTAATCGGAGTAGTGCTTCTAAGTCCTTTGTCAATGGCACCGGAGTGAGGAGGAATACCACTGCCGCAGCCACCAGTAAAAAGTCCCCTAATACTGATAAGTCTAATTTGAATAATATTGATAAATTCATACAGGATACGAAAGCGTTTTTAAATGTGACTAGTAATACTGAGACGATTAATGATAGCGCAATTAATGACTCCATTATCATAACTGATGAGGATATTAATCGATTTGTGGAGGTGGTCACTGGTAGTGGAATTGATAAACCTGTTTCGTCTGTCGACTATCATGCGCCCTTATTCTCCCCTCATGCGGAATCGGAATATCGTACTGAATTCAGTGATTCCGGATGTTATTCCGAAGATGAGCTATTCTCCCCTCAAAATCCGGCGAAATCCGGAATTCAGGCATCTCGAATATGTGGAATATCTGTTACTTTTTTACGGCTAGTCAGAGGTAGCTGGAATATCATTCGGAGAGCGGAATGAGCAATGGCGGATGTCGAGGAGGATGTAAACAAATATTGTTCGTTAAATATTTATTGCGTGTTTCGAGGTAAGTTACATTATTTGTGATTATTTTTTTTTATTAATCCCAGTTTTAGAATCAAAATGTGAATGTTTCCCAGCAGATTGATTTATAATAATTAATATTATCTCCAGAAATTAAGGTAAAAGTTAGTTTTATTTTGTATTATGGTTAAAAAAAATATATTCTGTTTTAGATTCTGCTTTTTTTACACGCTATATATATATTGTATTCAGATTTTATGTAGTAAATTTATATATTTAATGCGATCTAAATATTGATGTACCATTAGAATTGTTTAAATGACTTGGTAATATTTGACAGTATTTATTTAACATTATCGATCTTTCTTATGTATTTTGAAATTTTGTTTTATTAAATTGGACTTAATATTTCTAAATAGCCTTTGTAGTTTCATATGACTTAAAAAATTGTGCTTTAAGTGTGTTTATTTACATAAGTAATATTTTGTATGCTTGTGTTTATTTATTTTTTAAAGTTATTATTGAAATATACTTTAATAAATTACATTGGCTTCATATTTTTACATTCCGATGCCTAATACGTGTTGTACTCTACAGTTTCACAATCAAACTTTCATGTGATATTTTGCAAATAAATTTAAATTTTATATAGGCTACAGTAGTCGCTTTGAGCTATCTAAAGTATTTATTTATAATCTAAAATTATTAGTATCAAAGAAGGTTAAAAATTTGATTTTGCACTAGTCAATTAAAATTTACACATGATGTGGAAAATTTGTAAATTTGAAATGAAAAAAATTATGCAGCCTTACTAGAAGAATTTTTTTCATTATTTGTAATATCCAAATAATATTTTGCTAATAGGTATACACATCTTATATCATTATTTTAAAATAAATGACTATTTCTTCACATAACTAAAATTTTAAATTTTCTGTTACTACTTTTGTTATGTTTAGAACTAGTTTTCTGTTCTTGTTTTTAACCCGGGAGAACTCACTAGTGAGAATTTCTCTCACAGTGCCCAATTGCTTTTTTTTTTTACTTTACATTCACTTAATATCAACCTTTTGGTTTGGCTTAGTACTTTTATTCATTAAAAAGATAAAGTAATCGAAATCCCATTTTGAAATTTTATTTAAATGAAAAATGTTTTAAATAAGTGCCTTAAAAAAGGTACGATGAAGAAAGAAAATCTCACATAGTGAATTCTCCTAGGTTGATGCTAATTCTACTTTCAAAAAGTAAACAGTTACTAAAATTTGTTTTTTTTTTTTTTCAGAGGGGGGGGGGGTCTAAATTACTTTTATATGCACAAATTAATGTGAGTAAAATAACTGCATTTTATTAAAGGCTTTTACTTGCAGAAAGAATATTTTCTTATATTTTTTCTGAATAAAGTTATGTAACGACTTACTTATGCTGGCTAAACTAAACATTTAATCCTTATTTTATAATATATTTAAGTCTTTGTTTAATATTTATAATATCTAATGGACAAATGTTGAAGTCATAATTAATTATAGTTTTGATCTTGAATTCAAAATTTTGAGTTTTTTTATTTTTAAACTATTTATTACAAAACAATCTGAGCATAGGCTAAAAAACTGTTGCTTTTCTAAAAAAAAAAAAAAAAAAATTCTGAGTTGTCAAGTTGCATCAGCATATAATGTATCTGTTGGTTATTTGTTTAAATTTTTATGTTCATGTTGCACGTTGATGATTGCAAACAGAGAATTTTTATTATTTATTAAATCGCTATCATTATACTTACATTAAATTTTTCTTAAAATTCAGGCAAGAATTATGTAATAAAATTTGTTGTTATCTAATATTGTTCTTGGATTACTAAAATCTTTTCTTACTTCAACATGATATCATTTCTCTATATCTGATTTGATTTTATCTATTTATCTAACTTATTATATCCTCAATAATTTCAAGTAATTTTCCATATTCAGCGATGAAAGAATGCCATCCACTCTTATTTTGCAATTTTTTTATACAGAGGCAGTCAAATATAGGCTTTAGTGGCATTATATTGTGTTGAAGTGCTTTTTTCTTCTTTTCTTTGTTAGCTGAGATGTCAGTGTTAATAGCAGAGTTCTCGCTGTAACTCGTCAATGTGCCAAATTGCGCCTAAATTCTCCATTTGGCGAGTAAACAAGCGATTAGATTCGCCAAATTGCTATACTTTTTTTTCTTTTCTTTTTCGTTTTTCATACATTTGCATGTATACATATTTTGGTACTACTCTGTTATCCCATCGACCAATTTCGCCAAATTATACAAATCGCTTAAATAATAGCCAAATTATACATATTGACAAAATTTTCATTTTAAATAATGAAAAAGCAAATAATTAGTAAAATATTAAGAAAAAGTCTAAATAAAAATCAATGACATTTTAAACGTGTGAATTGTATTTAATGTCATTGAATGTGACATTTACGATCATCCATTATTGGCATTTAATCGTATAATTTGGCGATAATTTTTTGGTCAACAGGATAACCTAGAAGTACCCATATTTTCATATACTTGTAGCAGATAGTTGAAATTAGATTAATAACAATCGTTTTCGCAGTTATAAAAACTTAGGTTATTTTAGAACATATTGAAAAAAATGGGGTATATTAAAGATTTTTTTCGTGCTACACGGCAAATCTATTTGGCTAATACTTTTTTCATTTGGCAAAATTTTTTTATTTTTAATTAGCCAAATTACTAATGTTGGTCAAATGTCAGCGATAACACTGTTAGTATATATGTTTATATAACACTGGCATTTGGCTAATCAAAAAGTACCTTCACCCCCCCCCCCTCCCTTTAAACTTTATTATGTTAGTTATTCTTTTTTATGATATTTAATGTTTAATAGACTCTTGTGTTTTTTTTAGAAACAGAAAAATATTTCTTACATGATGAAACTCTAATATTATAATTGTAATATTATTTATTTTATTTTTCAGTTGATTTTTCAATTTTTGTCCACTGTGAAGCATGTGCAAGAGAGTCTATAGGATCTAATGACAAAGATTACAAGTTATAGTGTCCAGCCGGTGCCACTTTTAAAAGCATCATGGGGTGTTATTTGATCTCTGCTTTTGAGTGTGTACCAGCTAGACTGAAATTCTGGAAAGCACAGAGGTTTGATGCCAATGGACAAGAGCTCTGATGCCAAATTATGACTGCTAGCTGTTTTTAATCCAAAAATGTTTAAGGATGATCACCAAACTCTTATTCAAGTAAGAAAAAAAAGACTAAAAAAAAATTAATTTTAGAATTTTAATCCTGCTGTAATAACTCTGGAGTTACTAAAATGTTTTTTTTTCTTTGTTTAAAGATAAAAAAAATTAAATATTCGGTAAGTTTTTTTTTTTTTAATTTAATTTCAAATTGATATTTTTTGCATTGAATTTAAATATTAAATTTTATTATTTCACTGTATTTTAAAGTTATGTATGAGTTACTCAACTACTAATCCCACCCCCCCCTCCTTTCCACTTTATTATTATTATTATTATTTTGCAAATTTAAAATCTGATTAATTTATTTACTTACTTTACTGACAGTTTCATTTAATTTTTATACGTAAAACAGCACTGCAAGAACTACTTTATTTTATGAAAGAAACTTCGTTGAAGTTAAAGAATTTAAATTTAATTTTTTTTTTTTTCAAGACATCCTTTGCTTTTTTTTTTTTTACGTAAAATTGGGATAAAATAAAAGTTTCACAAGACTCTATTCAAGTCACCTGCTCAACAACTTTTTGTGATAATGAAGATAATGACATTTTTAATGATGATAACATGGGGGCAGGAAATAGCTTTTGTCCTTTTTTTTTTTTTTTTTTTTTTTTTTTTTGTCAATAAAAAATAAGCTAAATAAAACATATTTCCCCAATTTGTTTTAAATTTTGTTTATAGTTTCATTCTGATAAGAAACTTCTCTGATTAGTTTTTGTGGTTCATTGGTTTGTATAAAGTGAGGGATGTGGTAAAACCCCTTGTCAATTCAGATAAATGGTTTTTACTTACACACAGAATTATCCAATTTGCTCTAAATTTTCAATATAGATTCATTCTGATAAAGGGCTTCTTTGATTGGATTTGGGGATTCATTGATTAAGTATAAAAAGGGAATTGGGGGGATCTAACCCCTTTAACTTATATAAATTGGATTTTCATGCAGATTATCAGATTTGTTATAAATTTTGATAGGTTGATTCTCATAAAACCCTTCTCTGATTAGTTTTGGTGGTTCATTGATTAAGTATAAAGGGAGTGAAATTGAGAGAGGGATAATCTCCCCCTTAATTAGGTAAATAGGTTTTTCATGCAAAATTATCCGATTTGCTCTAAATTTTGTATATAGGTTCATTCTGACATAGTTAAATATATATATGTATATATATATTTTTTTTTTTGCATTGAATAGTTTAAGTCGATTTATACAACAACCATTTTTCGATTTGTTTACAAGTATTTTTAATTTAGTCACTTTTATTTTTGGAAACCAGTTCTAAAATAGAAACTTTCTTATATGAAAAAAACTGTAACCAAAATCAAAAACTAGCTCGGTTAGAGATTGTCCTTAGCTATCCTATGCAAAACAACCATTCAAAAATTTTAAAGTTAAAGCAAGAAATTTGAAAATAACACCCCCCCCCCCCCTCCAATAGGATTAACATTGAAATTCTCATTCTTTTGCATGACAGAAGTAACAACTTAAGAGCCTATACGGAAAGAAACACTCATGCTAATGTTATACCTATGAGAAGATTATTTACATTTCTTATCTCATTTATATATGTATATAATTTACATAAGGTATATACCTGAAATTGATAACTGTTATTGCATACATTTGTAGTATTTCTGTTTTGATTGTGGTTAGTTTATATGAGGCTAGTTTCATTTGTGGAACCTATTCTGAAAATGAAACTATCCTTATGTTAAATAAAAATTTATGACCAAAATCGAAAAAGTACAAATGCATAATGAAAGTATCAATCTCAGGTACTCTATATAAAAGAAATCATTTAAAATTCTAACAGAAATCTGTGAACCAGGAGAATTAATATTAGAACTCACGCTTTTTGCATGACTAACATTGGCTCTTAAGTTAAAAGCATGTTTTCTACTTTTGGACTTTTAGTCAGCAAATAGTCTGTAATAATAAAAACAAGAATAAAAAAAAAAAAGATCAGTTTATAAATTAATGTGGATTGCATATTTACCTGTTTATTTTTTTTTTTTATTTACTCTAGAGGTAAGTATAAATAATGGGTATGTATGATCAAATTTTGGTAATATATATCATATTTACTTTCAAAATGTTTGATATTTTCATTTATTTGATATTTATTTTGAAACTATCATTGAGCATATATTTTCATTTAAAATAAATGTAAATTAATTTTTCAACTGTTATTGATTGTGTTATTCTATCGTATAAAAATTTCTTGATACTGGATCCTATAGTTTGTGTTTTGGATGAAGCAATTTTTTTTTTTTTCAGTTGGTTTTTATTTTTGTCGTAAGTAAGGGGGGGGGGGAATCACTTTGAGAATATTTATTTATTAAGTTTTTATATTAAGTGTAATAGTTTTCAGTTTCTAATTTATACAATAGACTCCCTCAAATTTGCAACTTTAAATCTGCATGTCATGGTGATGTAAACAATGGAACTTTCAATTCAAATACAAAGCCAAAATTACATAATTTTTTAGTTTTATACCATTCTGTATGTATTTTAGCAATTCTCGATAATATGACTGAGCTAATGATTTTTCCTGAAGAAAATATAAATTTATTTGGAAAAAAAAAAAAAAAAAAAAGGGGGATTGCTGGTATTACTTTTAATCACTATCTTTTTACCAAATATATCTGTATTAATGAGATTATTTTGGTTATTAAGATTGGTTAAACCCGAGATAAAATTTCTTTATTTATGATTTTGATGTAAATTAATATGGTACCTTTATGAGAAAAGTTGAATAACTCAAGGAAAATGTAACTGATCTTTATAGTGCATATTTAATTATACATTATTAATTTTTTTTTTAAGTTTTAAAAGTTAAATCGTTTTTTAAATTATCTTGCTTTTTACCGTTTTAATTTATTACTTTACTTAATTATTTTACTATATTGCAAGCATTCATCATAATTTTGATTGCATCATTACATTTAAGTTATTGTTTAAAAATGTAAACAAAATAGTTACCAGAAATCTGCAAAATTTTGAAATCCGCATAATCTCAGGTCCTAAGCTATGCAGATTTGAAGGAGTCTACTGTAGTACTTTTGAAAATATTTATCAACAATAAGTCAATTATCAAAAAAAAAAAAATAATAATAATAATAATATTGATAAATGTTTACTAAAAAATTATCGATGATGAAATTTTAGAAATCCTTTTTATTTTCCATCTTCAATTTAGTACTTAATAATACAATAACTGTAAATAAACTCCCCCCCCCACACCCCCCCCCCAAAAAAAACAAACAAACATAGTTTTGATGTTTTAAAAGCAAAAATTTTAAACGAATAAAAAAAAAAAAAAAAAAAAAAAAAAAAATCTTTTATAAATTAGAGAAAAATTCAGTATTTATAAAAGTATATTTTAATCTTGAAACAAAGTTTTCTTTTTAAAGTGAAAATGATAAAAAAAAAAAAAATAGAATTTGAAATCCTTTTTATTTTTCATCTCTAATTTATTACTTAATAATGCAATAATTGTAAATAAGCTTTGAACCCCCCCCCCCAAAAAAAAAAAAAAAAAAAAAACATGCAGTTTTGTTGTTTTAAAATAAGAATTTTAAGTAAATAACAATAATAAAAAAATACAATGACGATTTTTTATCAATTGGAGAAAAATTCAGCGTTTATAAAAGTATATTTTAATCTTAAAATACTTTTCTTTTTAAATTATAAAATAATAATAATAATGAAACTTAATTAATCATTTCAAAAAATTTGAATGTGAAAAGTATAGTCAAAGTTCTATAATCCGCACAAGTTGGGGCAAAAGGTTGTGCAGATTATGGAATATTGTAGATTATAGAGTACTATGGATTATATGTCATTTCATTATTCCTAGATGGTGTTTTAATTCTATAATCAAAATAATATGAAAAGATAAATATGAAATCTAATAAATAATCTAACATGCTATCTCAAAAAAAAATGCCTTTTTAAAGTTATTTTATTAAAAAATTGATATATATGTGTATTTAAATAAAAAGAATTACATATGTTCCGTAATACAGTTTGTTTTTTACTGTTAATAAAATAAAAGAGTTTTATTTTAAAAAGTAGATGCTTTATTATTTTTTTTTCAATTTTTTTGATTTAAAAAATCCCAAATTTGTAAATTTTCTTAATTGTTTACTTCATTGTTTACATTCATAAAGTAACGCGAGTTATAGAAAATTGCAGATTACGGGTGCGCAGATTATCAATCTTTGACTGTGACATGATTCATCTGAAATATTGATAATCATAATTTATTTCAATGAAATGGTTGTTCTTGAATTAATCAGAAATAATTATTTAATCTTAATAGCTAATTTAATCCTTGAATTTTTTTTTTTCTCGACTCTGCTACATTAAAAAAAACAAGTTGGAAATTGCACGTGAACGTAGCAAATGAGGTGCGTTCGTACAATAACAAAGTTTTAAAAATATTAAAATCTTGCTGATATAGTAGAGCGTACTTCGGATACAGTATAGTAGTCGAATTCTTTTTTTGTGTTCCTGTAAATATACAGAAAATAATTTTTATTACATCTCAGAAACGTATATCTTATTCATAAAATGTGAAATAGTTGAATATAATTAAAACACGCCCCAAACAATGTTCCCCCGTATAGCATTATGTAGTGGAATACTTTTGTGTGGCCCTGTAATTTAATAATAAAAATTCTTTGCATCACAGATTGTACAGAATGCATATTTTAGTATATACTTCATAGATTCATGCCAATTCTATTATGTTCGAATGAGTGTAACATCATAAAAATGCATTTGAAACTTTTTTCCAATTGACCGTAATGTAATGGAATACCTTTGATTGTCTCTGTAAATGATCTATGCATCCGACTTTCATAACATTTGAAATGACTCGATAAAATTATGTAATAATTATATGTTTTAAATTTCAAACGATTAAAATGCATTTGAAATTTTTTTCCCAATTGACCGTAATGTAACGTATATCCTTTTGATTGTCCCTGTAATTGATCTATGCATCCGATTTTCATAACATTTGAAGTGACTCGACAAAATTATGCAATAATTATATGTTTTAAATTTCAAACGATTAAAATACATTTGAAACTTTTTTCCCCATTGACCGTAATGTAACGGAATCCTTTTGATTCTCCCTGTAATTGATCTATCCATCTGATTTTCATAAAATTTGAAATGACTCGATAAAATTATGTTATAATTATGTATTTTAAATTTCAAACAATTTGGTTGGGTAGTTTTTGCATTGTTATATGCGGACAGACAGACGGACGGACTGAGCGACAACAATAGGTGCTACGTATTTACATAATTACGAACGCACCTAAAAAAGGGGGGGGGGGGTCAAAGACTTTTTGGCTGTTAGTGATATGCGTCTTCCTCCCCCCACCCCCCAAGGATGAGAATTGTTATATCAAATAAGGATCAGGTTATTTTATATTTAATTCAAAAGTATTGCCTTACTATTCTAAATTTTCATGGTTAGTATCCATAAAGGAACAACTTTCTATTAATAAACTTTTATAGTAGCATTTAATAACAGCTTATTACTATAAAAGTATATTACATTGTAATATGAAGAAACCTATTTATCTTAGGTAATTCAATACAATCTTTAAAAGATTAAGAAAAAATTTAAGCACATATATCTATTATTATTTACTAGCTGCCCTTGTCAACCAGTTTGGTCTCTCTTAAATGTATCTAAGCAATGCATCACATTACTTTTATTTGTAATCCAATTTACTTGCTCAATCTTTTACCAAATCTGGAGATTCTGATGGAGAAATCATGTTTCGTATGTTCGTGGGGGACACTTGATAAAGGGCAAAAATCGCTTCCATCTCTTTTTTTTTTTTTTTTTTTTTTTTAATCTTATTAAAAATATATTCCTTTCATCCATGTTTATTACAAAATACAAAACTTTTACTTAAGACTGAAACATTTAAAATATATAACTTTCAAATTTTTTTTTCTTCGTTTTTTTTTTTTTTTTTTTTTTTTTTAACGAAAAGAAATGAAAATACTAAATAATGCTGCAAACCATGACATTTAATTTCAACTTCAAAATATTGTTTTAATTTACTACTGGGGAAAAAATGCCAAGTAACGAGTTTCAGAAAATAACTGATTTTTTAATCAGAATGGAAACCTTGCATATGAAAAGCGATGGAATCAGCTTGTAGTTGTTTATGACAGTCACATGACTTGGATTTTTATAATATACATGAAATGATGGGAACAGAACAATATTTGGAAACTTATCACCTGTGCTTGGCCAACTTTAAAGTACCAAATTGGTCGCCTGGCATATATGACTTAGATTTTTATTATATAGATGTAGATAAATATAAGTTTTTATAATAAAAAAATTAAGAAAATAAATTGGATGGTTAAAAAGAAATCATTTCTAATTTTTTGTAATCATTAATTAATATCATATGATGTTTTTAATGATGTTCACTTATGGCATAGTTAAATACCGAATACAAAATTTGATATATTTAGATGATTTTAGACAAAACAAGTTTATACTAATGGTTTATATATTTAAATGCAAAATTATTAAATTAACCATTTACAAACAGATATTTTTAAATAGGAATGCACCAAATAGTGATTTTGGACGAATGCCGAATATTTGGTCGAATACTGAATATTCCGCTTTCCAAATACTTTTTACATTTCAAAGTTTAGAGGTATTAAAATGCTATTTTTTAAAACAATTTTACATAATATTTAATAAAAAAAATTACATTTTGATAAATAAGAGCTTTTTATAAGAACATTTAATAGTGAAAAAGAGTTATTTAAAAAGCACAATTATAAGACTTTTTTAATTAATAAAATTTTTAATTTTATGGTTTCTTCAACAAATTAAAACAAACATTTTAAAATCAAAGAGAAATAATGAAAAAGTGGAAATTCTGAATAAAAGAATGTCCAGCTCATAGTTCTTTTCTTATGAACGATGGCATTTTCCACCCTTCCCATGACATCAAATTGTATGGAATCAAAGTATATAAGTTAAAAACATAGTTATGGTACCTTATTCATTGTTAAAGCAACAAACGAAAACACATGTTTGACTTAGAGTAAGGTGAAATACAATGTACTTTTTTTAACTCAATAAAGTTGATTATGGTTTCATGAATAAAAATTGTCTGCCTTGATGGCTATTACTAATCTCAAAAGTTTTCCTTTCTTGTTTAAGGACTTTTATTTGGGAAAAACAAGAAACAGATTATTTACTAAACAAAATTTAGGAACTTGCATCTGCACATCATTTATTCCTATGGAGAATTCTAATAAATCATCATTTTAATCCTTTACAGGGTTAATTTTCTTAAGTTATACTTAACAAACAGCAAATAAATAATATAAAAACATTCTATTTTATTTAAATATGATTTTCTTTCTAATTATTTTAAATGTATTTGTAAATTGACAGTTAAAAGTAGAAATTGTGAAAAGTTTTTAAGAATGTGTTTTAAAAGGTTATATTAAGCATTGGATTCGGTTGAATACTTTGATATTCAGCAGGCCAAAAAATTTCATGTTCAGCCAAGCCGAATATTCGGGCTTAACCGAACAGTTTGATATTTGGCTTAGCTGAATATTTTGTAACATGGCCGAATAAGCCAAATTCTGAATATTTGGTGCATCCCTATTTTTAAGCTATTGTATTTGTGAATACATAGTATAAGTATTTTAAATGGAATAATCAAATTTATTAAGGGACATAAACTGCTCAATGAAATTTATTCTGACTTCTTGGGCTTTGCAGTTTTTACATATTCCTTTACTTATACTAAATCTATTTTATAAACATTGAAAAAATTATGAATAATAATAATTCATAATCCCTATCATGCGAAGATCTTCACTGCATCATTTTATATAAAAGATAATTAAATTTTCAAGAATGAGACAACTTACATAATTTAAGAAACTAAATATACAAGCAACATATATTTTTAATCTAGAATAGAAAATTTCCCTGGAATGCTAGCATTATCTGCATCTGTATGTTACTTCAATGAGAAAGGTGCATTAAAATGATGTTAAAAAAAAAAAAAAAAAAAAAAAAAAAGACTACAAAAGTATGCTAACAGATGTAGTTGAGGGTATACATATACCGTATACCTTCTGGATTATTTAAAAAAGCATCATACACCCTCTTTACCAATAAAGCTATAGTATGTACACTCTATGGTGCTCCTCTGCTTAAAGCATATACCGTTGGTTTTTCATCTACAACTTCACCACTGGTTAACAGTACAGTGGATGTCACGGAATTTTGTTTCAGGAAGATGTTTGTGTGTGTGTGTGTGGGGGGGGGGGGGGGGGAGGGGATTGGGTTACTAAGCATAAGTAATATGTGGGATTTGCGAAAATGGCTTAAATTATGCCCCCTCCCTCCTTTTGCGGTACATACCAGAATAATAGCAAGAGATGTTTTGAAGTGATAAATTAAAAATTTAACTGTACAGTATTATTATAAATCCACAAACTTGCATATAAGTAACTATTATTTTTTACTGGTAATTTGTGCAATAAATGATATGTACTATATGGAGTAAATTTCATTACTATTATTATTCATTTTAATTAAATTAGTGTAAATTTTATTACTAGATAAATTATAAAAAAAAGTAAAAATCAGTGTATAAATTATAAAAAAAGAAAAATAAATTAAACTTATGTAACAAATCAAAAACTGCAATAAGAAATTCAGTTGTTATATTTTATCTGTAACATTTTTACTCACAAATCATGAAATATAATGGTTCAAATTCAAGTTAAAATTTGGAATTGTTTTGTAAATTTAAGCCGTTCTCCATATACCTGTACAGTATTAATATAAATCTATAAACATGCATTTAAGTAGCTATTATTTTTTACTGATTCATTTGTGTAATAAATGGTATATGTACCATTATTAGTGTAAAATTTATTACTAGATAAATTATAAAAAAGAAATAAATCAAAAACTGCATTAAGAAACTGACTTTATTAAATATAATTTTTCTTCTGTAATATTTTTATTCACAGATCATAAGTACACTGGTTCAAATTTAAGTTAAAATTTTGTATCCAATGTCATAAGATTATTTGTCTATCAAACTGTAAAATTAATAAAAAGAAAATGTAACAAATGAATCAGTGTATAATTTTCCATCAATACTTAATTCATCCGATTGAAATATTTCATATTTAAAATAAAAATAACTGCATCTTTTTTTAATGAAAATTAAAAACTTAATAATAATTTTTTGAGCGAACGATCCCCCCTCCCCTCAATCTTTTTTTACAAATATTTCATATAGATGTTGAGAAATGTTTTATTTTACTTTAGATATTCATTCAGTTACTCAAATTTATTCACAGATTATTATTTTGCTTAAAATTTTCTCTCAAACTAAACGAAAAAAATAAACAAACAAAAATAGCTTGACGTAAACTTCATTCTGATTGGTTTCTTCACACTTCCTTGGAATTTGAGACGTCACTTCCTTTCAAATGCCTCGGAATATATATCGATTATTCCGAGGCCGGAATCTGATTAGGGGAGAATAGCTCTTTCCATTCTAACCGGAATAAAGTCCATATTCCGGGTGAACTGAATTCCGATCCCGTTCCGCTACGGGATAAGGGGAGAATAAGGCCGATGATAACTCCGGTGGCCAGTGTGACTTAACTATTAACCCCGTGGAGTATAATACTATTGAGTGCCCGTCCCAGGTGGCCATTGAGCAGTCTACCTCTGTCCCGGTCCCTATTGATAGCCAGTCTGCTGCCACCTCGGGTTATAATTTAGCTAATGTGATTTTACCTAATGAGATTTTACCTTCTGATAATGATTTTAATTCTAAGGATTTTAATTCTTATTTCCAACCCGGTGATACTACTAGTTTTAACCATTTATTTCCCCCCCAGCCCCCTATACAGGATGAGGGTGAGACCGTTTTTAATCGTTCTGATTTTAATCAACCTATTTTTAATGAATCTGTAAATTTTAATTCTTTTGTCCCCACTGCTGGGCTTTTTAACGATAGTAATCGGGGTGGTGGCAGTTGTAATACGTCTGTTGAGCACCCTGCAAATGACTATCAGAATCAGTGTAATGTGAATCATAATAATGCTAATAGTACTGAAACTATACCTAAAGTAATTTGTAATGATTCTGTGGGTAGTTTTGATAATAGTTGTCCTAGCCAGGACCATGAGAATGTTGAACAGTATGTCACCACTGGTAATAAGGATAGTAATGAATCTGACAGTCAGAATAGTTCTATGAGTACTGTTACTGATAACTTTAATGATAATCTTGCTGATGGTATGGATGGTGACGACGGTGACGATGGTGACGATGATGATGACCCCGGCGGTAGTGGCGCTGGCGACGCTATTCCCGAGGCAATCCCGTCAGATCCCCCCCTCGTTCCCCATTTTTCCAACAGATTTACCCAAATTCTTAATGATAATAATGCCAATTTTGGTGAGTTCTGCTCCGTGGCTGATGACTTCATCAGCGCTATTAAAAAAGAATTAAATTTTAAAAATAGACAGGACGACGGGGTAGCCCGTCCCCCTAAAACTATTGATCCAACTAATGCTACTGATATACAGAAATTTTACCGCAAGAACCGTAAGAAAGCCCTTAGATTAATTTTAAATGACAATAGTGATTTCTGTGATCTGGATCCGGAAGAGGTTGCTGATCACTATGCCGGCCGGTCCTCTGATCCCCCGCCCTCAACTGATTTTATGGCTGAAGGTGATCCAGCTGCCGCGCAAATGAGCTGTGATCCCTTCACGAGGGTGGAGGTTTCGAGGAAGCTGAGATCGTGTGAAAATACCTCCCTGGGTCCAGATGGCTTGACTTATAACCATCTTCGCTTAGTTGATAAAAATGCTGTCGCTTTAACGCCCCTATATAATTGTTGTATTAAATTCAAAGCTGTTCCGCCGTCCTGGAAGAAAACTACTACCATTCTTCTGTATAAACAAGTATGAAAAATCATGCGTTAAGCATAGATTATGAAGCACTTTCCAACACTTAATGAAATCTTTATCAAAACTTTGTTATTTTGGGAAATAATAGTATATAGCCAAGTATACCCAAATATGTATTCCAGTACATTAGAACAGCCCTGTATTTCATATGTCAGTTCATATAATGGGAAAATTTAGCTTAGCAAGAAAATACCCAGTAGCTTGAGATTTCTTTTTCAACAATTCATACTATTAGATGGAAACATACTTGAATACTTTTGTTCAGCCCTGTAGTTTCCATTGTACCTTTATTACACGTCAGCATTAGGCTGAAATTTATTGTAAACTAAAACACTTTTAAAACAACTGAAATCACATTCTCATAAATCATCATTCATACGCGTCCATGTACCGAATTCTTTGCGTGGTCCTGTATATCCTTTTATCTATATTCTGCAAACATTTGTCAGTAAATTGAATGAAGCTCAGCGTAAAAATGCATAGCTTATTTAAGAACCACGTTGAAATAATTTACGCTCATATTCAGTAACGTTGGTGAGCTCTTTATGGGTAGCCCTGTATATCAACTATAACATTTATACACACCATATAATGTGCATATATTTTGCGAAATATAAACGCGCATATCATAATTAAAATGCATTTCATCCCTCCATCAGCCATCATCGGACCCATATACGGTACTTCGGAAAAAATATACTATTTGAAATCTTTTGTATAGCCCTGTAAATGCTATGTACTTCATATTATGCAAGACAGTAGCGTATAATTTATATTAAGCTTCAGAGATATATATCAATTTTATTATACATGAAAAAGCTTAATATATTTAAAATATGTAATGGGAAACTTTTGATTCGCCCTGTAGATAAACTAATCATGGTTGAAACCTCATTTTCGATCGGACTTGCGCTAGGGTAAACGTCAATAACGTCCTAAAATTTCATGGCAATCCGAGTATATTAACGATTTTTCCCCATAGGCCGTAATGTAATGGGAAACTTTTGATTCGCCCTGTAGATAAACTAATCATGGTAGAAACTTCATTTTCGATAGGACTTGTGCTAGGGTACACATCAATAACGTCCTAAAATTTCATGGCAATCGGAGCATATTAACGATTTTTCCCCATAGGCCGTAATGGAATAGGAAACTTTTGATTCTCTCTGTAGATAAAGTAATCATGGTAGATACTTCATTTTCAATAGGGTTCGTGCTAGGGTAAACATCAATAACGCATAAAAATTTCATAGCAATCCGAGTATATTTACGGGAGTTAGAGCACGGACAGACGGACAGACGGACAGACGGCCATCCGACCAGACGGACAGACGGCCAGATAAACCGAATGCATAAGCACTTTTCAACTTTGTTGGAAAGTGCTAAAAAGGCAATAGATCCGACCCTGGGAACTGGCGGCCGATTGCCCTCGACAATACGATATACCAACTTTATGCCAGCTGCCTGTCAAAGCGTCTCCACCTCTGGTTGGAGAAATATAAGATCTTGTCCCCCAACCAGAAGGGATTTCTGCCCCACGATGGGGTATTCGAAAACAATTACATATTAGACATGGAGATGAGAAACAGTAAGGTGAGGAAGAAAGACCTGTTTATTGCCTCTCTTGATGTCTCGAATGCTTTTGGTTCCCTCCCCCACTGGGTGATTTTTGAATCACTTAAACATGCTGGTGCGGGGGAGGATTTTATTTCTATAGTCAGAGACATCTATTGGGAGGCTATTACGAACTACAGGACAACTAAAGGCCAGTCTACCCCTCGTGTGGCAGCCGCCGGGGTCAGGCAGGGCGACCCACTTAGCGGGGTGCTCTTTATACTGGCTATCAACTTCATTCTGTTTAAGATTCAGAGAGAGCGTTCTGTTAGAGATCCCGGCACGAAGGAGCTATTTCATTTTATCTTAGCATATGCTGATGACATGCTTCTTCTTGCTCGTAGTGCCGAGGATCTGCAGGCCCTCCTACATTTAATTAATGTTCTCGCTATTAGAATAGGCTTAAAATTCAATCCTAATAAATGTGTAACCTTACATTACAGTTCCAAACCCCCTGCTGGCTGTCGTGACACCCGTTTTAACCTGGCTGGGTCTGAACTACCCTGCCTTATTGACGGTGACCCCACTACTTTTTTGGGTAAGCCTATCGGTAGTTTTCTTCCTAGGGACTCAGTCACGGTTGACAGCATAAAACAGAGGGGTCTTAAAATTATGTCATCCATGTTAACCCCTTGGCAGAGGTTAGACTGCATTAAAACCTTTTTTTATCCATCATTACTTTTTATGCAGCGAACTGACCAACTGTCCAAAACCGATTGGTCGTCTATTGATAATGCTTTAAAGCCATTAATTAAGAAAGCATTGGGCCTCCCATCTAATGTCGCCAACGAGTATTTATATGGCGATAGAGAAGATGGATTATTCGGAATACCGTTGGCGTCTGAAGATAGCGATATAGCTTTAATTGATGGGGGGTTCAAGTTACTAACGTCAAATGATAAGATAATTCAGAGGCTAGCCTGGGGCGAGTTAATTGACACTGCAAACTGGAGGTACGAGTCCACCAGTCAGCTGAATGTTGATAAATATCTTAACTCCGCACTGTCTGACCGCACCTCAGACAAGTACAGGTCTCCCTGGTCGCGGGCACCCCAGGCCACTAAAAGATTAGATGTGCAGTGGCAGACAAATGACGCTCTTCAGGTGAATTTAATTATTGGGGGTGAGGCCCAGAGCAATCGCAAGCTGATCTTTAAGAGCATGCGTAAATTTCTGAGGGGGAAGCGAACGCAATCGCTCCGGGACCACCCACATCAAGGCAAGACTAATGCTTGCGTGGCCGCAGCTAAGTCCAGCTGCCACTTTTTCTCCAACGGACAATATACTACATTTAACACTAGAACGCCCGGATGGAGTCGATTCGACTCCAATCATGTAACTAAATTTCAATTCGAACCAGAAAAATTTTCTTGAAATAATTTAAATCTAATCCACGCAAATTTACGTTAAATAAATCAATTAAATAATTTTGAATAAAAATTCTGGTGAGAAATATTATTTTCAAACGTGAGTAGAATTTCCGGGCGTTCTAGTGTTAAAGACTGGAGATTTGTCCATCGTGCGCGGCTGGGCTTGTTTAACAAATTAAACGCCTATAATCATGCTCGCGGCCACAGTAATAAGAAATGTCGCAAGTGTCCTCAGGTGGAGACCCTGCCTCATGTCCTCGATCACTGCATGGTGCACAGCACCTTATACAAAAAACGACATAATGCAGTGGTCGGGAGAGTTAAAAAAGCTGCTTTTGGTAGGTGGGCTCTGCTTGGGGAAGATCAAGTTGTTGGAAGCGCCAACTGTCGTCCCGACCTGGTGATTAAGAAGAACAAGGACATCCTTATTCTAGATATCACATGCCCGTTTGAAAATGGGCTAAATGCTTTTAGTGATGCTCGTAAAATTAAAGAAGAAAAGTACAAGGAATTAGCACAAGAGCTCTCTGCAAATGGATGTAACGTCAGGGTCGAGGCGATAGTTGTTGGAGCCCTGGGTTCCTGGGATCCTGCCAACGACAAGGTCATTAGACGATTATGTTCCGAGAAGTATGCTAAGATTATGCGTAAAATTATTGTAAGTGAGACCATCAGCTACTCCCGGGACATATACTACGAACATATCAAGGGTGATCCACAGGACTCAGGGGTTCACCAAAGATAGCCATGCTGCTGTTTGATAATCTCTTAATGCTTTTAATATTTTTATTATGTATTTGTAAATAAAGTTATTTTATCATGTTTTTAAATAAAGTTTATTTGACAAGGTTCCGAGATAAGGAACCACAGATTAAATTAAGCTCACATGGACACACACTATTAACTTGCACGATTGTAATTCCAGACCCACACGGATTAATATTTACCGTAGTAAAATTTTCTGTATGCTAATTGTCTTGTCGGTGATTTGGTTGTCGGCTAAATGTCTGCGACCGAGTATTCATAGTATGTACAGAAGTCATGCCATCTGCGAAGTTAGAAATCTTTCTTAAACGGAATTTTTCGCAGGTTACTGAGGCACAAATTAAAGAATTTGATACCTTGCCATTGTCTAAAAATCAAATAAATTCTGTCCAGTAAATAATAAAATTAATTCCGTAAAATTCGTTTATTTGAAGACAATTTTACAGACACTTAATATTTTTCGAAATTAGCTTTTACCTGCATTACTGTTTCAATACACCGTTCACAATATCTCTGCCACCCATTTATATCCCTCTAAAAGTCATCTGGTAGAATGTTTTGTAGAACGCGCGCAACGTTTTCCTGCAAGTTCTTCGGTTTGTCAAAACTATGACTTTTAAGCTCGACATGTGGACCTATATTAGGAAATATGGATCTGGCAAATTGGACATTATAATGGTTGGGGTAGCATTGCGACGATGGTTGGGGGTAGTTAAATGTCATTAATAGCTGTAATAAATTTTATGTTTTCGATAACGGATGGGTACTACGCGGGTCTGGAATATGTTTAAGTTTATTTTTATTTTATTTTAATTAATATATATGCTTGCTTTTGTCCCATGTGGCCTGCATCTGTTTTTAATAAGTTCTTATTCCTTATAATAGTTTTAATTGTACAGTTCTTTTTGTAAATGGTTCTTTTCTCAGACTGCTGTCTGTTTTTATTATCTATTTTAATATTTCACCTTAATATCTTACTTTAACACCTTCGTATTCAGTGTTACCTCTCTCATCCGTCGTTAGATGATAATGAGAACTACCTTTCAGCATTAGTATAGTGAATCAGTTACTGTTTTGGGGGTGTTTTGACTTGAGCCCTGTATTGACTGTTTCGATAAGTGTTGAGACTGTTTTTTTCTCTAATTTGATATTGACTTACCTTGTGCACAGAAGGTGATTAAATACGACTGTGCTTTTATTTCTTTGACTAACCTTGCGCACAGAAGGTTATTAAATACGACTGTGCTTTTTATCGTTTTATTTAATTATATTTTCTTTCTTACTTTTTTAGTTTGTGCCCATTGAATGGGATTCAATTATATCATTGTATATACTCCATTACTTCATATGTAAATATTCATCTCATATGTGTATATTTCATTATCATGTTTTTTTATCCTTTACATGTGCTCTTTTACAAGCACGTTTTTAACTTTTTATCCTTTACATGTACTATTGACAAGTACGGTTTTATTGACTTAATTAATTAATTAATTAATAGTTATTTCTGTATATTTTCTGCAGCATGGCTGGCTCCGGTCCCAGCGGCAGTGGTACAGAAAATGGTAATGACGCTAAGGATGATGATGAAGACATAACTTTAGTTCCTCCGAGATTGAACGGAACCCACCTTACGATCTCCTGGCCGATAAAATGTCCAGTAAAATGCTTGATTGGTATGTGCCAGACAATGATCAAGAGCGACACTGGCAAGAATGATAAGTATTCTGTGGTGCACAATTTAGTTCGCCACATGAAGCAGATTCATAAGGTCGAGGTCATGGGTAGAACTAACTGGTGCTGTATCTGTCACACGGTGATCGGAAGGTGCCCGTCTAATCACACTTGCTTAAAGAATAGGAATATGTTAATACAGACGAATGATGGTTGTCCCTTCCGGTGCAACGAATGTGATGTTGCTTTTCCTAGCTGGAGGGGACTGAGTAACCATAAGAAGATACATGTTAAAAATAATATCCAGGATAATTATAATTTGAAGAATGCCCTGCCGATCACCAGTAGAGGGAAAGGTGCTGGTGGGGTCGTCGCCTCTTCTTCTGGTGGTGGGAGCAAATTATCTGTTTCGAAAATATCTAATAGTTCCTTCATTCCTAGTACCAAGACTAGGAAAAAGATTGAAAGTAATGTCCCTGCTACTAATAGAGATTTGAGAACTAGGAAACAGAAACCTAGTGTTGATACTGATGATATCGATAAATTTATTGAGGGAACTAAGAGATTCGTTGAGAAAAGTAGCTCTGATCCTCCTAGTCAAACTTCTATAAATCATACGGAAACTAGTAATTCTATTGATATTACGGACGATGACGTCAACGAATTTTTGACCTTAGTTACTGGCAGTGGAATTGATAATCCAATTTTATCATCCACTAGGTGCAGTAATAATAAGAGTTGTGCTTCCAATAACTCCACCTTATGTGACCCTAATGACCCTGATTTTGATCCCTGCTCATCCCAGGTCCCGCAGCAGTCGGACTCTGTCCAGGTTTGTTCTTTCGATGGCCGGGATGATGTAGCCTCGGGTCATGGTAATGTTAACTGTAGTGGTATTAGTGATTTTATCCCTGATATGAATAAGTACCCGGTGATTGCTCCTTTTAATGTTTTTAACCATCAGGTTTTAACATCTACAAATGATTTTAACTTTCAGCCCCCTATACAGGCCCCCAATAATCAAATATTTAATGAATCTGTTGTTTTTAATTCGTTTAACCCTCATAATGACATTCCTAGGCGTTCCTGGGGATTATTTGTCCGAGGTGCATCAAATGAGTGCCCCGCTGTTGATAGTGATGGTAATGTTGGTTTATCTGAAGTTACTGAAAATGGTAACACTGTTCCTAAGAAAATGCTTACGCAACCTGATAATTCTAGCCAACCTGATAATGTGTCTGAACCGTCTAATTTTACTGACTCCAACACCACTTTAAATATTGACCCCCATGTGGGTATTAATGATGATAACGGGGGGGATCCTAGTGATGATGATGGTGGTGACGACGACGACCCCGGTGGTAGTGGCGCTGGCGACGCTATTCCCGAGGCAATCCCGTCAGAGCCTCCGTTTATTGACAGATTTTCCCAAAGATTTCTTGAAATATATAACGATCCTACCTCTAATTTCGATGAATTTCAGAGTATCGCTGATGATTTTATTCTTGCAATTAAAAAACACCTAAAATTTAAAACTAAAACTGAGGATGGGGCAGCCCGCCCCCCTAAAACAATAAATCCGAATAACCACACCGAAATCCAGAAGCTTTATAGGAAGAATAGGAAAAAGGCCCTCAGATTGATCAATAATGATGATTCCGAATTTTGCGATCTGGACCCGGAGGAGGTTGCTGATCATTATAATAGTAACACTTATGAAAAACCTAATAATACTGAATTCATGAATGAGTATGTTCCTGCTGCTGATAAAATGAATACTAGTCCTTTTACTAAGTTTGAAATTTCTAAAAAACTCAGAGCTTGTGAAAGCACCTCCCCGGGCCCAGATGGTCTGACCTATAATCACTTAAAAATAGTTGATCCTAAAGCCATTGCCTTAACACCTCTGTATAACTGTTGCCTTAAATTTCAAGCTGTCCCATCCTCCTGGAAGAATACTACTACTATTCTTATTTATAAAAAAGGTCCCAAATCCGATCCTGGCAACTGGCGCCCGATTGCTCTCGGGAATACTATCTACAAACTTTACGCCAGCTGTCTCACTAAGCGTCTCTACCTCTGACTGGAGAATAACAACATCCTCTCTCCATGCCAGAAGGGCTTTCTACCTCACGATGGGGTTTTCGAGAATATATACTCGACATGATAATGCGCAAGACGAAGATTAAGAGAAAGGATTTGTTTTTCGCCTCCCTAGATATATCGAATGCTTTTGGTTCCCTGCCCCATTGGGTGATATTTGAAGCTCTGAAATTTACTGGGGCGGGGGACGATTTTCTAGCTATTATTAGGGATGTGTATGGGGGGGCGAAAACGACCTATAAAACTACTAGAGGTTACTCGACCCCTCGTGAGGCCACCACCGGGGTCAGGCAAGGAGATCCTCTGAGCGGGGTACTCTTTATCCTGGCCATCAATTTTATCATAGTGAAGATTCAGCGTGAGGGCTCTGATAAGGACCCTGAACTTAGAAGTATGTTTCATTACATTCTTGCTTACACCGACGACATACTTCTCATCGCTAGGTCGGCGGGGGACCTACAGGCCCGTCTCAACCTTATCACTCTCCACTATAGCAGTAAACCCCCTGCTGGATGTAGAAATACCAAATTTAACTTGGCCGGGTCACTCATTCCTCATCTTGAGAACGGTGACGCAACAAGATTTTTGGGTAAACCCATCGGCGTCTTTCTCCCTCGTGACTCGGTCACTGTTGAGGATATCCGGCAGAGGGGTATTAAAATCTTGACCTCCCAGCTTACCCCCTGGCAGAGGATCGACTGCATAAAATCCTTTTTCTACCCGTCTTTGCAATTCCTACAACGTACAGAGCAACTATCGAAAACTGATTGGTCATATATTGATGACTCTTTAAGACCTCTTATTAAGAAAACCCTTGGCCTCCCGTCAAATGCCGCCAACGAATACCTATATGGAAATAGAGATGATGGATTGTTTGGTATTCCGTTGGCGGCTGAAGACAGTGACATCGCCTTGATTGACGGGGGGTTTAAATTATTAACTTCAACTGATACTACTGTGCAGAAACTGGCCTGGGATGAGTTAGTGGAAACTGCTAATTGGCGATATGACTCCACCGGCTATTCGAATGTACAAGACTATCTGAATTCTGCACCTGCTACCCGGACCTCCGATAAATACAAGTCGCCTTGGTCTAGGGCACGTCAAGCCACCAGGAGATTGGGGGCCAATTGGCGTATTGAAGATGCTAGCAACCTCGAAATAGTTATTGGTGAGGAAGTTCTTAGAAACAGAAAGCTCGTTTTTAAACAAATGCGGAAATACCTTAGAAGTGAGCGTACCCTGTCGCTGAGGGCCCATCCTCATCAAGGTAAAACTAACATATGTGTGGCCGCGGCCAAGTCCAGCTGCCACTTTTTTAGAGATGGAAAAGACACGACTTTTAAAGACTGGCGTTTTAACCACAAAGCGCGGCTGGGATTGCTTTACCAACTTAATGCCATCAAAAAAGCCCGTGGTCACACGAATTTCAAATATCGCAAATGTCCCCTACCGGAAACTTTACCACACGTATTGGACCACTGCATGGTGCATAGCACTCTTTATAAAAAGAGACATAATGCTGTGGTCAACCGAATTAAAAAGGCTGCTTCTGGTAGGTGGACTATCCTTGGTGAGGATCAAGTGATTGGTACTCAAAATTGCCGGCCCGATCTAGTTCTACAGAAAGGCAATGATATATTAATACTGGACGTTACATGCCCATTTGAAAATGGTGCAAATGCTTTTGATATAGCCAGAAAAAGAAAGGAAGATAAATATGCGAGTCTGGCTACTGAACTTGCTACTAACAATAAAAGAGTTCGTATAGAAGCGATCGTGGTCGGGGCCCTTGGATCTTGGGACCCCAAGAATGATAGAGTCATCCGGAGGCTATGCTCTGACAATTATGCAAAGTTAATGAGAAAGATCATAGTATCAGAAACAATTAGCTATTCTCAAGATGTGTACTTTGAACATACCCGGATGGCTGATGGTCCTCAAGATTCCGGGGGTCGTCACTAGCCTGCCTGCTGCTTATATTCTTTTAGTGTTTTTTAATATGTTTTTATGCATGTTTTTAAATAAAGTTTTAGTATGTGTTTTTACATAAAGTTTTGTACAAACAAGGTTCTGAGATAAAGAACCATAGAACTGACTTAGGCCACATGGACACACACTTTATTTTTTTCTCAAATGGTCGCGACTAATTGTAAATTCCAGACCCACACGTAGTAACATTTCTCGTAGTAACCCTTTTTTGTATGCTAATTGTCTTGTCGGTGATTTGGTTGTCGGCTAAATGTCTGCGACCGAGTATTCATAGTATGTACAGAAGTCATGCCATCTGCGAAGTTAGAAATCTTTCTTAAACGGAATTTTTCGCAGGTTACTGAGGCACAAATTAAAGAATTGGATACCTTGCCATTGTCTAAAAATCAATTAAATAAATTCTGTCCAGTAAATAATAAAATTAATCCCGTAAAATTCGTTTATTTGAAGACAATTTTACAGACACTTAATATTTTTCGAAATTAGCTTTTACCTGCATTACTGTTTCAATACACCGTTCACAATATTTCTGCCACCCATTTATATCCCTCTAAAAGTCATCTGGTAGAATGTTTTGTAGAACGCGCGCAACGTTTTCCTGCAAGTTCTTCGGTTTGTCAAAACTATGACTTTTAAGCTCGACATGTGGACCTATATTAGGAAATATGGATCTGGCAAATTGGACATTATAATGGTTGGGGTAGCATTGCGACGATGCTTTTTGCTAGAAGTATGATTTTTCTAAAACAATTTCATAGGAGTCTTACATACTCCAAACAGCGAAGTATTGTTAATATATGCTCGATATGTTGAGAAATGTTTCACTCACTATCCACGCTTTATTCATGATTTATGTTTCTTGTTTTACATAAAAAGACAACATAAAAAACATTTGCATAAATTAAACAGAATAATTTAATAAAAATTTCTATTATATCATTCAGAAAAAAAAGTTCTTATTGTTCCTGAAATTAAAAAGAAATACATTAAGAAGATCACTTTGCGTTAAAATTATTTGGGGTAATTACATGCTGAAATTATGTTTATTATCACGCGATCAGTGAGAGTGATTGCATTTCTTTCGATGTTTATCTTTGATCGAAAACAGTACGAATTTTGTAGGGGCATACTGTAAATGTGATGCGAAAAATTAATTATGGCAGACGAAGCACATGAAATAAATAAGACCGTAAGATACTTGTCTGGATAAGTAAATTTTAGAACATAGAAACAGAAACCCAATATATATACAGGATGCGTCTGAAAAAGTGCGCAAAACTTTACGGGGAGATGGAAGGCATCCAATAGGAGCAAATTTCGTCATAGAATGTAATGTGGGAACGGAAGCGATTAGAAGTTAAAAGAATTTTCCAGCGTCGCAGTTAACGAATTAAAACAAGAAAGAGAGCAGATACTTCAGAATATATTTTATTAACTGGAATGAAAAATAATGTACAATTGTCAGTAAAAAAATTAAATAAAAGCAAACGATCCTTGCTAACTCTTTAAAAAATCGTATAAGACACTTGATCCCAAGCGACTGGAACTAAAGTCTACTTGTAATCATGTATGTAAAATTTGCATAGGAAATAGTCTACATATTATAACGAACCCTAATTTTTTTTTAATTAGCAGTACAGGATTTTAAAGGCATAAATGAGCTCTATACCCTTAAATTCATCTAATAACATTTTTTTTGCGGTTTGTATGATAAGTTTCCGAGAAATTAATTATTTTAAAACGAGCATACTTTATGGGCTCTAGCCAAATTGAAGTCAAATATTCGATTGTTGACCAAGGGAGCCTTCTTCTTGTTCAAGGCAGCTTAGGCTCCATTCAAGCAGTCATTGAAAACTGTTAGATTACATGATAGCAAAGAAGTATCAAACTATTTAGTCAGTTCAGTTGTAAATGGCCCATTAACAGTTATTTTGTCGTTTTTAAAGCATAATTTGAAAACTGCATGTAAAAAAATTTTTAATTTTGGATATACATAATGCAGGACATAATAAATCTAAGTCCATAAAAAATTGTAGGTTGCAATTCATAATTTTTTCCAATATCAATTTCATAATTCATCGATCATATCATAATATTATGAAAATTGCTAATTCAATATATTTTGGTTTGGGTATTTTAGTACTATTGCCATATAAAAAAATAGATCATTAGGAACATAACTTCTGGAGATATTAATAGAAATATGAAAATATAATTTAACATTAGAATCACCAAATTTTGAAAAATTTAATTCAAAAACTTATCAACAAAATGACTCCAAATGTGGTTTCTGGGTATAGTTTGAATAAATTTTTTTAAATATCCTATTAAAATTGAGCACTGCCAATGAAAAAGATAAAGTTTGAGTTTGTTTTAATATGTAGATTGTCCCTTAAACTAATTTTATGTGCATCATATAAAAGTAGACCTTATTTCTAATTGTTCCGTGACAAGAAATTTCTTCAACGATAATTTGTTAAGGAGACAGTAGGGGGTGTCTACCTTTTTTCCACGACTATACATGCTCAAAGAAATTACTCAAAAGATCCACCAGCTGTAATGCACGCTTCACACCTGTGGGATAGGGACTGATACACATTTGCAAAAACACAGGAATTTTCCGAATATCGCTGGTACACTCTAAAAAATTTTTAAATTAGAAACTTTTTTCTATTAGAATTATATTCTAAGCACTTTTTATGCAATCGAAACAATGAAAATTTATGTAACACATACAGATTCGAAATCTGAATTAAAAAATTTGTTATGTTACTAAGAATTTTTTTGGAAAATCGGATTCCCAGAACTGTTTAAGTAACAGTAACAAAAAATACAAGTAAAATTTTAGTAAAATTATCAAAATTTTAGTATATTACTTTGTAACGTTACAGATGTCTTTAGTTTGCTTACAAGTTTTGTAGATTGACATCATTTTCTTGAACAGTGTACATATAAAATTTTAGTAAGCATAACAGATTTTTAAGTAAATTTAGATTACTAAGGATAAAGATTTTTTTTCAGGGTAATAATGACAATCTTGGCGACTACATCCATATAGGTTTCAATGGTAAAATTAAAAATTAGGCTTTTCATATGGCCACAAAGCAGAAAGTCCAAACAAGAGAGATCTGGCAAGCTTACTGGCCAAGCTATGGGACCACCTCGACCAGTCTATCGCCCTGGGACAGCGGAAAACGACATTTTAACTTCTTACCGCTTGCATTCCGACCATATTTTCAGTGACGAATTTTGCTCGTATTTCAGAGTTGTATCATCCCTTTAAATTCTGTCCACGTTTTCAGATACACCCTGTATAATAGGATTAAAATAAGTATTGACTTAAAATTTAGAATAAATAAATAAATTTACATTTTGTGTTTTTATATGAGAGAAATATAAAAATTGATAAAAAGTAAATAATCACTTGGGGGAAATATTAGTTTACAGTATAATTTTTCAATTAGATTTCCGTCAAGTAAGTTTTTATCTAGAAAAATTCAAAACTCATAAATATTCATTTTAGTTTTATAGCTGAATCATAAATATTCATTAGCTTGATAAATCTGCAGAAATAAGAAGCCTTACTGTAATGAAGATATTTTGTTGTATTTTTATTTTAAAATTGTTTTTTCATCGCTGACTTTTTCTAAATATTTTTTCTTCAGTTAAAGCAATATTATGAAAAATGTGAATAAATCTTATATAGTGAAGCGTTATTAAAATTTGTATGAGGTTAGAGTGATTAATATTTTTTTCCTTGTGACTTCATACTAGTTTTGCATTTTTATTATAAGAAAAGAAACATATTTTTAAATAACGCTTCTAAATAAAGGCAAATTACATGCAAATAAATGTATAAGGTTTATTGCAGGTAAAATAAATATAAATGCTATAAAAAGAAAACCAAATATGACATTTGGAAATTATAATTTTTTTATTTTTTAAGTAAAATGAAATACGGTTTTTAGGTAAACCGAAATGGAAAATTTTATTGCATACCAATATACATATAAATAAATAAATAAATACATAAATAAATAAATAAATAAATAAATAAATATATATATATATATATATATATATATGAATTTATTTATGTATATATTTATATATATGTGTGTGTGTGTGTTTATTTATTTATTTATTTATATGTATATTGGTATGCAACATTTAACGACGAGATTCTTTGTCGAATGTAATGTCGTGCTGAAGTTTTCAATGCAGATCATCTCCAAGATCTGAAAACATGAGACAAGTAATCAAAATCATCTGAACAATCAGTTGCCTTGTCTTGTTTAGCTTTTATGCTAATTTATCTTCTTTTTCGTTAAACTGGCATTCCAGTGTATATATATATATATATATTAATTGCATGAGGTACATGTAGTTGATATATTTCTGCGCGCCCTTTATTCATCAATAAAATCATTAAATCATAGCAAACGCGGTAGCGTTTGATATAATATGCTTAAGAAATAGAAAATGCAAACGTCTTTTTTGAAATTTCTGGCGAACCAGTTGAAGTACGAAGTGATTTTTATTCCAAAAGATAGAATTCGACAAGACGAATAAAATGATAGCATTCAAAAAATTATCGTAGTTTACTGTAGTTTTTTATTTAACTTTTAACGAAAAAATGAAGACCTAAAATTCAACAAACAATAGATAACGATCCTATAGATCGATTAACTTCATTTTTAGTTTATTTTAATCCTTTTGGTAAAACTTAAAATAGATTTTTTTCAGCTTTGTATGTTTGACGATTGCTGAGAAAATCGAATTTGCTTTAAAGCTCCAGTTGAACATTGTTTCTTGTTGTTGCTGTTGTAGTTTTTTCATTCGTTGCCACGAAGTTTAAATAAGCATACATTTTTTATGTATGTAACACAATTCATTCAAATTAAATAAATCACGTGAAAAACATAATTATTTTTTTATTGCAAAGCATTTAGTTTAAGTTCTTTGAATAGAGTTGTGAGCGAACTGTAATTATTTTCGTTCGACTCCTTGATTTATTTTTCTGACATCATGCATTTTATATGACAACCCAATACCTTTCTTAATTATTCTAATATACAATAATAAAATTTTGGCAGCAAATATTTTGCTTTTCAAGATATAAAAAATCTTTAGTTTTTATCAAAAAATTTGAATGACAAGTTTTAAAAAATTCTCTGGTGAGTAACAAAAAAAAGTTAATATGTTTGTTTTTAAGTATGAAAAAGTGTTTGACAAGTGCTTCTAATTGAGTATGAGAGAGGATAAGGGATCCCTTCTTGGCTGCAGCTCACTGTCATTGCCAAATTTGAAAAAGTCATATTTACGCTTTCTCCATATAAAAGGAATTTCGGTAAAACTTTCCGTCTTTCTTTTTAGTAAAATTTCCAATCATGCTTTACATGTGAACAGCGCTGTTATCTCTGCACTGCAAACTTCACTATTGACTCTGCATTGCAACTGCATTACAAATGAGTTTCCAATGCAGTTAAATGCTGCGGGCATGATTGGTGGCACTTCATGAGTATGATGCACTACAGGAACTAAGGTTTCAGGTACTATTTCGCCTTACATTCATGTTTAATTACGCTGCGTTTTTTCCTGGCTTTATCTTTGCGCTATACACTTTTATCGTGATTGTGACTGATTTCTTTTACAAGGAAAAGGCGCAAATATAATTTTTTTCAAATTTGACATTGACAGGGAGTTGCAGCCAAGAAGAGGCCCCTTCTTCTTTCTCATACTTAATTAGAAGCACTTGTCAAACACTTTTTAATACTTAAAAACAAACATATTAACCTTTTTTGTTGCTCACAAGAGAATTCTTCAATACTTGTAAGATATATGTTTTAAGATTGCAGTTGCAACAACTTCAAAGAAGTCTAAATTAAGGTCAGAATAGCGTTAAAACATAGTTGTGTAACCCTCTTCGGTAAAAACATCGAATGATATGACACTGTAAATTTACTGCAATTTGAGCGTTTTACGTTCAGGTTTCAAGGGCAACAGCTCTATTTAAGAAATAATGGTCTGATCCACTAAGTGTTCTTATCTCTCAGATATTTAAAAAATAAGGGCAATCCACATATTCTTACAGTTCTAGCCCATCTATTTCAAAATTACGCTACAACCTCCCCCCTCCCACATTTCCCGCTTCTTGGGTGTAATCCATTATTTTAGCCGTGTTTCGAAAAAAATATCACTTAACCGGAAAAATTTTTTAAACCATTAAAAAAGCTGATGATTATTGAACGTGCTACATGGAATGAAACAGTAAGTATAGTGTTATTGTGTTTTAAAATGCATCATTTCCTGTTTTACGGGCTGTATTAAATGATGGTCATCGATTGTTTTAAAGGAAATGAGTTGATATCTGCTGCCGGTCTCTACTCGTAATTTTACAGGAATATTTTAACAGTGAATATTGTAAATGTTTAACTGTGTACTGATCATCTACTTTACCGATGGACTTTCCTTTCGATGTCTGTGAATAATGTTTCAGAATTATCTAAATATGATGTCGTCGTTAGTCATCAACATGACCACGATTAAAGTTTGTTCCAAATTCAATACTCAAAAGTTTCGGTGGCCTAATTTGACGATATGGTTAATTAGCAGTCATTATTAGCAACCAATTTAGACATAAAAAACACTCTATTTGCAAAAACGTATTTGAGAACTTTTAATTTGTCATGAAAAGTTTGGATTAAAAGTAATTTTATGTCACATAATTCCAAGCTTATCTGTTGACTATTACTTTATTTAGTTATAAAACAAACCACTCGACTCTGCTTCTCTTAAAAATCTAATGCAACAATGTATTCACTGATAGTGTGATGTTAATGTAATGTTGCAAAATTCGTAGCGATCGAGATATGTTTGCAAAATAATAGTTTGTACAAACTTTTCTCTGAGTCTGTGAAAAATTTTTTATTATTGGGAAATGAGTTCAAAATGTATAATTATGTAATTTTTAAACAGGAATAAAATTGATATAAAAAACATAATGATGAAAGATTTTGTTTATTTTTATTAATTTATTTTATTTTATTTTTATTTTATTTTATTTTTTTTTTTTTGGAACAACCGATAAAATGTCTCTTTACTGGAAATGTTTGTAAATTTCGAAATTACTCATGGAATGCATACAAAATCTTTTCACATAATAATTTTTATTATGAAATTTACCATAGTAAAAGCTCAGTCAGCAATTAAGAGAGTAACTGCCTAAAGGAAAGAGAATTTTATACATGGCAAATACAAGTTAGCAATCGCATCATATGAACTGCTTTTATAAAAACATAAACTTGACCATGACATAGACTTCTTTTGAAAAATTCATGACATTCGTTAGTAACTTCTACACTTAATTTTTATGCATTTCTACTGGTAAGCTACTATTAAATAAAAACTAATAATAATCTAATTCAGGGGTAGCCCGAAGGATGTTTCCTCCCGAAACAATAATGTGTCCCCATCACCGAAAAATTGGAAATTTTGTGTTTCATTTTTCAAAAAAGTCAGTTTACCTCACAGAAATCTGCAATTTCTTCTCCGCGAAAAAATGTCGGAATTCAAGTCTGTTAAACACTTCTAAATCGTAAAATTTTCTACCAAAACATAAATTTGACCACTGTATAAATTGTTCTAAATATTCGTCCGAAATTCGTTCGTGGCAAGTGGATGTTCA
This sequence comes from Maratus speculifer, assembly GCA_964019185.1. Classification (NCBI taxonomy): domain Eukaryota; kingdom Metazoa; phylum Arthropoda; class Arachnida; order Araneae; family Salticidae; genus Maratus; species Maratus speculifer. The sequence continues at coordinate 114,708,713 of OZ025295.1, read as the reverse complement.
ATTTTACTCATTGAACATATCAATGAAAGAAATTGGTAAAAGCAACTTTGATCTGCATTAGAAAGATATATTTTAATTAAAAATTCAAACTTCATAAATATGCTTGTAAAATAATGATAATTTTAAAACTGTTAAAAGTGGTAAATTTTTAAAATCAACAGAAACATAAAACTTGTTTTTTTTTGTTTTTTTTTTCTAAGGAAACCTTCACATGAAAAGATTTGTTGCTACGATAGGTATTATAAAACATTTTGACTAAAATCGTTTTAAAGATTCTATGTCAAAAATCTATATGCGAGAACTTTACTCTCGGAAAATATCTAATATTGCATCTATATTTTTAAAACATCTTCTAAAGCTCATGCTTTTGAGCTGCTAAAGAAGAAAACGTTGAAAAGGAAATACATAAGCATATGGATATCTTGTATTTTTGTTTAAAAAAGTCTAAAATATTTTAGCGTACGTTTCTTCTGTTTTCCCAGGAGCGTCATGTTTATCTCAGATAGATTTTTATCTGAGAATTTCCTTAAAAGAGACTTTTCCTCCCAAAAGAGTTTTAAAATGCAATACTGTTTTTAAGAAAATGTTTGCTGAAAGAAGTATTTTTTGGATATTAATACATATGAAAATGCACTAAATTAGATCTATCGTATTTTTTCTGAATTATAATTTACCTTGGCCTGAAAACATATTAATACTTGTTTTTGTCTAAATTGCTATTATTTTTTAAACTTAGTTAATTATATTTTTATTTCAATCATGAATCTCTTAATCATAAATTGATATTTAACTTCTTCCAACAAAGTTGAAAAGCGTTTATACATTCGGTTTTTCTGTCCATCTATTTACGCTCTGAATCGTATACATTGTTTATCTAAACTCTTGGACAAAACTATAAGGGGTGTTAGTACACATCAAGACAAACAATACTAAATAGGAAACCAATGATCTCAAACTTTTTCCGAAGGAGATAGTCGTCATTAAAGTTTAGTGTCCAAAATTTCAATTAATCATAAATAAAACGGAAAAATCGATCAAATGATTTGCGATTTTCACAAAAACTATTCTTTATGTGAATATTTTCCTTAAAATAAATTATAAGGATAAATTACAAAAAATGCCGATAGAGGGCGTTTTAGAATTTGGAGTAACGTACAACTATTTTTTACCGTTATTTTTTTGCATCTCATTAATTTTTTTAGAAGCTTATAATAAATAGACATAAATTTTGAGCTGAAAATCTGAATCGTTGGGAGTGGTTAAGTAGAGCAAACTGAATTGTGTTCAGTGGAGGTGGGGAGGTGCAAATGTCAAATGGTTATAAAAAACGGAAAAATTGGTCTATTCGTTTTTAGATTTCGCTAAAACTATTCTTTATGCCAGTATTTCCTTGAAAAAAAAATTTATAGATAAATTTCAGAAAATTCCAGAGTTAGAGGGCGCTCTAAACTTTAGCGTAACCAACCACTATTTTTAACCAAATTTTTTCTAATTAATGCTTGCAAAAGCTTAGACTTAAATTTTGAGCTCAAATTCTGAATCGTTGGGAGGGGTTAAGAAGCGCAAACTGAACTATGTTCAGGAGTTGAAGTGTTATCCTCCCCAGCACTCGAACACAGTTAAATTTTCCGCTACTTAATTACTCACAACAATTCAAATTTTGAGCTCAAAATGAAAGTCTAAGCCATAACAAGCATTTAATTAGATACAAAAAATAACGGTTAAAAATAGTTGTCAGTTACTCTAAAATTCAAGGCGCCCTCTAACGGATTTTTTTGTAATTTATCTTTAAAATTTATTTTTAAGGAAATACTGACATAAAGAATAGTTTTACCGAAAACTGCAAACAAATCGACCATTTTTTCCGTTTTTTATAATCATTTGAAATTTTTATTTCCTCACCCTCTTTTCCCCAATGAATACAGTTCAGTTTGCGCTACTTAACCACTCCCAACGATTCAGATTTTCAGCTCAAAATTTAAGTTTATGTTTGAGATTCTTAAAAAATTTAATGAGATGCAAAAAATAACGATAAAAAATAGTTGTTTGTTACTCCAAATAATAAGCGCCCTCTATCGGCATTTTTTGAAATTTATCTTTATAATTTATTTTCAAGACAATACTGATATAAAGAATAGTCTTAGTGAAATCCGCAAACAAATTGATCATTTTTTCCGTTTTTTATAATCATTTGAAATTTTAGACCCTAAACTTTTGTGGCGCCTATCTCCTTCGGAAAACGTTTGGAACCCTTAGTTTTCTATTTAATATTGTTTGTCTTGATGTGTACTTTCACCACTTAAAGTTTTGCCCAAGAGTTTAGATACACTCTGTATGTACTCAAATTTTATTCAATTAATAAAAAGTATTTAGGTTTAACAAAGCATGTTTGGTAATCTATATGAAGTATATGGGATTAATTGTTCATTTATAAGGGCACGCAAAAGAATTCTATTGCATTATTGCATATAGGGATAGCTTGAGGAATATTTTAATGAGATTGACTACTGTATTTCAAACGTAGTCTAAATTACAATGATATATTTTAATTAAAAATTTAATTTTTATAAAGGTGAACAAAAGCATAAAAATATTTTTTTCTTAAAAAGATAAACTAACCCTTCTGATGAAAAGGTTTTTGCTACTATAGGAATTTTAAAATATTTTGATTAAAATTGTTTTGAAGATTCTATAACAAAACTCTACATACGAGTACTTTACGAGTACGAGTACACTACTCTCAGAAAATATCTAATATTGCATATATATTTTTAAAAATTTTCTAAAGCTCATGCTTTATAAGCTACTAAAGAAGAAGATGTTGCAAATCAAACACATAAGCATGAATCTATTAATCATATATTGATTTTTAACATTTTCCAACCAAAGTCGAAAAACGTTAATACTTTCTGTTTATCTGTGCATCTGTCCACGCTCTAACTCCCGTATATGTACTCAATTATTAATCATTTGATAAAATTTATTTAGGTTTCCCAAAGTATGTTTGGTATTGTACATGAAGTATAGAGGATTAATAGTTAATTTACGGGGCACTCAAAAGAATTCCATTAAATTATGGTATATGGGGATAGTTCATTTGCAGAATGTTTTAATGAGACTGAAAACGCTTATTTCAAATGTAGTTTTCTAAATTACAACGATATATTTTAACTAAAAATTCAAATTTTATAAAGATAAGCAAAAGCATAAAAATAGTTTTTTCCTTTTTTTAAAGAAAATTTTTAGATGAAAATTTATTGTGATACTATAGGAAATGTAAAATATTTTAACTATAATCGTTTTAAAAATTCTGTAATAAAAATTTACATGCGACTACTTTATTCTCCGAAAATATTTATTATTGCATCTATATTTTTAAAACATTTTCTAAAGTTCATGGTTTTTGAGCTGCTAAAGAAGAAAATGTTGAAAAGGAAATACATAAGTATTCGGATATCTTGCATTTTTGTTAAAAAATTCCTAGAATATTTTAGCGTACGTTTCTTCTATTTTCTCTGAAACTTCATGTTTATCTTAGATAGACTTTCATCTGAGAATTTGTTTAAAAGAGACTTCTCCTCCCAAAAGAATTTTAAAATGCAATACTGTTTTTATGAAAATGTAGGCTAAATGTCGTATTTTGCACATATTATTTCATAAGAAAATGGTCTGATTTAGACCTATCGTATTTTCCAGAAGTTTATTTACTTGGCATGTAAGCATATTAATACTTGGTTTTTGCCTAAATTGTTATTATTTTTAAAACTTAATTATATTTTCATGCGTATAAGGGCAAATCACTTTATACATATTTTATAACTTTTACTGGTCAGTGACTCGTTCCCCTGGCAGTTATCTTGCCAGGGGAAATACGGCAGGGGAGAGACATTTTCAAGTAAATGAAATTTTTTTAACTGACTGAATTAGTTTTTGGGCTAATTGTGTATTTCACTTTAATTATTACCGTATTGTTTAATTAGGGCAGTAAATGCAATTGAATTAAATGAATATTATAAGTTTTAAGACTTACCAGGGGAGATACACGATCACCGTGCGAAACCACTACACCGCACGGTCGTGTCGCAACAACTAAAAATGGCGACGCTTAAATTGCTTGTACGTTTAGTATTGCTAATTTCAAGCCGATAGATGTATTTAAGCGCTACTTCCGATATAGCCATTCTTGAATTTATATTTGTTTCAGAGGAACGAAATTTGACAGGGTAGATACACAAAAAAGTGGGACAAAAGTTAATTTTAAAAATTATTTGAAATTAACAAAATTATTTTATTTTTTATTTTATAATACGTAAGTATAATTACTTAAATTCTAGTTAAACATACTTTAGTTAAGCATCTGATGGAAAAAATATATGTATTGTTTGAAAGTTAAATTGAAACCAGCAAGGGGACATGCCAGGGTAGAGCCTTTTTTAGACATTGTAAGAAATTTCAGAAAAATGTGTTTTAATTAGGCATACAATCGGGATGTTATTTAATAAAGTATATTAAGATGATGCGATTAATTGCAAAAAATAGCAACATATAGAATAAAAAATCTGTTTTTAACGGATTGCTGTACAAATTACCTCTTATCGTAGAATCACCCATATAGTAAAATAACAGTTAAAACTGCAGTTAATAGTGTTCATGTTTAGCATAGGAATAAAAGTTTATGGATGAACAGTTCAGGTTACCGTTAACCCGCTAAAAATCTCTTAACCATAAATTATTTTTTTACATTTTCCAACAAAGTCGAAAAATGATTATACATTCGGTTTGTCTGTCCGTCTGTGCACGCCCTAACTAAACTCCCGCATATGTAATAATTTTAATTGAATTAATAAAATTTATTTAGATTTACCAAGGCATGTTTGGCATTGTATATGAAGTATGTGGGATTAATAGCTAATTTACAGCGGCACTCAAAAGGATTCCATTATATTATGGTGTATGAAGAAAGATCGGTTGCAGAATATTTTAATTCGATTGTGGAAACTGGATGTAGTATTTTACTCATTGGAAATATCAGTGAAAGAAATTGGCAAAAATAACCTTGATCTGTATTACAGTGATACATTTTAATTAAAAATTTAAATTTTATAATGATAAATTATATATATATATATATTTATATATTTAAGAAAATTTTCGGGTGAAATTTTTGTTTTGCTACTATACGAATTTTAAAACATTTTGACTGAAATAGTTTTAAAGATTCTATAACAAAAATCTACATACGAGTACTTTACTCTTAGAAAAATATCTAATATATTGCATTTATATTTTTTAAACATTTTCTAAAGCTCATGCCTTTTGAGCTGTTAAAAAAGAAACTGCTTAAAAGGAAATGCATAAGTATTTAGATATTTTGCATTTTTGTTAAAAAAAGTACCTAGTATATTTTAACGTACATTTCTTTTATTTTCTCAGAAGCGTCGTGTTTATCTTATTTAGACTTTCATCTGAGAATTTCCTTAAAAGAGACTTTTCTTCCCAAAGAATTTTAAAATGCAATACTGTTTTTAAGAAAATGTACACTGAAAGGCGTATTTTTTGGATATCAATACATATGAAAATGCACTAAATTAGATCTGTCATATTTTCTGAATTTTGATTTACCTTGTCCTGAAAGCATATTAATACTTGGCTTTTGTCTAAATTGTTATTATTTTTTTAAATTTAGTTAATTATATTTTTATGCGGTCGATTTTCAGTCATGAATCTCTTAATCATTTTTAACTTCTAACAAAGTTGAAAAGCGTTTATACATTCGGATTTTCGTCTGTTTACTCTTTAACTCGTATATGTACTCAGTTTTTATTTGATTAATAAAATGGATTTAGGTTTAACAAAGCATGTATAGTAATCTATATGAAATGTGTGGGACTAATAGTTCATTTATAGGAGCACTCAAAAGAAACCCCCCAACAAACACATAACTGGTGGGCCACTATAGGCGTAGTTAGCGGTGGCCCAAAGTGTTTGATAACGGCCCGCCATCTTTGGCCGTAACGGCTCCGTCAAAAAACTGTCACGCCGACCAGAATACGGCCACAAGATAATGGGCCAAAATGATACAAGAAGTTGCCCACAAATGTGCCATTAGCGTTTTATCGAAAATATCAGACAGCCACAAACTGGCCACAATTATTCTTTTAAAGGCCATTAAAAATAAAGGTTGGCCAGGAGATGACCCTCACCCAGCCATTTGTGTTTGTAAGAATTAAATTTAGCCAAAAGCTGCCCATAAAAAAGCCTTTTCTGGTGTATTTTCAATTTTAACTAGCCAAAAGCCTGCCAGTTTCGTGCCATAAAGATTACTTAAGAATAAATTCAAAATTTGATCTATAAAAAATATTTCTTGGGAGATTGTTTAAATGATAAGTGTTTTTGCGTGAAAACAATATATTAATAATTATTTAGGTAATTTTTTCAAAAGCATTATATATATATATATATATATATATATATATATATATATATATATATGTATACTTTTTTGAAAATTTTCCAAACTTATTATTTGACAAAGTGAATTTATTAATTTCTTTTTTTTTTATTTATTCTATTTTAAAAATTCATGTGTAATGCCATTTCTAAATAATTGCATTTCATATAGCTTTTAAAAGTGTTAATTGAAAAAAAATTAAATTAATTAATAATTTCACTATGCCAAGTAATAGGTTTTGAAATTTTTGAAAGTTTTAAATAGTAAATTCACAATTCTTTTGAAAATTGTACCTGCATAATAATTAATACATTGTTTTTTATGTAAAAACAGTTATCATTTAAAAAATCTTCCAGAAAATATTTTTATAGATCAAACTTTGAATCTATATTTAAATAATTTTAAAATTATATAAATTGTTATACATTTTAAGTTTTAATTGAAAAGAATAAATTATTTATTTAATTCACTATACCAAGAATTGTGTTTAAAAATAATTCAAGATAAATTTATGTATGTATATTTTGAAATATATACTGAATGATTATTAACATTTTTTTTCAGGGAAAACAGCTTGTTATTTAAACAATTTTGTAACAAGAATTTTTCATAGAACAAAATTTTGAATTTACCCTTAAACAATTTATATAACCTTAATATGATCTGTTATGTGTGCTACATTTAAATTTCATGTATTTGTAAATATATATATATATTTTTTTTTCATGTTATGTTATTTTTACATTTATTAGTAAGCCTATTACCAGTATATGCATATTTATTAAAACTTTATTAAATTATAATCTGAGAAACAATCATTATATTTGCATCATTTAAATATTTTTAAATTTCACATTTAGATTTTTTTTTCACAAATTAAGAAGAAATTTTAACACAAAAAACACACTTGTTAATGCCAATCATATCTTAATTAATAAAAATTTCTACACTAGTCGAAATTTTATGAGCATTAAATTTTGCGAATAATATTTTTTTACAATAAAAATGAATTGAAATTACCAAGCTTTCACAGTATTTTTAATGACATAATCGGAAAATAACATTAAAATAATAGATCAAATTTCAAACTTTGAGAAAAAAATAAAAATATATGGTTGATATTTCGTAATTTACACAAAATGTTAATATGATAAAAGCAATCTGTTTTAAATATTATGTAAAATTATCCATCCGCGGTTTTAAAATATCAATCATTATTCGAAAAGGTACAATAAGAATAAATTTTATACAAATTAAGATCATCAAGTTTTAGTGGTATTTTTAAACACATGCTCTGTATTGCTAGTTTAACCAAATGTGTGAAAAGAAAGCATATTTTACATGTTAAAATAAACATACATTTTACGCATATTAAACTATTCAAGGAGTCGCAATATGTTTATCGCATACGTGTACATCGTCGTCAAATGAAAATAATTACTTCGAAAAAAGATGCGACAATAAGAATAACCTTTAATTAAATTAAAATTATCACATTTTTGCGATTGCTTTGCGTCAGATATATCACAAGTAAATATTCTGCATTTAATAAAAATGTCTTAGATTTATTTTGCATTATTTTACAATGAATTTATGTTAAAAACAATGATGCAAAAGAAAATTCAGAATATAATTTAATAAAATTTTAATGAATAAATACATACTAGGTAAGACTTACCATTTATAATCTGGATAATATTCTTTCGAGAATTTCTGCAGTCGTTAAAGTCAACAACATACTCATACTACAGTGCAGAGAAGAATGATAAGGGTATTACAGTTTCTCTATAGCAATGCCAACCCCGCAAAATTCGGAGAATCTCGCACCCCATTTTGCCTCAGGCAATAGTGACCTTGAGCGCAAGCTGTACTCAAAACTTTTGCTTCCAGTATTCACCAAATGTTTTTTAGCAGTTGTATTGGGATGGGAAAAAGAGAAAGATTTTTAGGGGGATATTTTTTTACGAGTTGTTATTTATCAAAATCTATAATTATAAATTAAATAGTTTAAAAGAAAACTTTTGTCTTCAGTCATGTCTTTTCAAACTTATTTTTTTGTTACAAGATTTTTTTCCTCTGTTTTTGAAAGAAAAAGAAAGCTTTTATAAAGTTTCATCATCTGCTGAGAAATGGGGGGGAGGGGGGACGAAAATGTCTTTTAACGAAAATGAAAATGTCTTTTAACAATCACAATTTAATAAAACAAATATCTTGTTTAAGTTCACAATTATCTTCTTAAGAAATTAATTTTTTAACAAAATAAATATAACAATACAAATACGGTATACTATCTAAGACGGACTCTGTATAAGATGGATATTAGTTTAACTCTGAAAGTTTATCAACTTCTTGTGAATCCATAGACATAGAGTAAAATTTCTCTAAAATGAAATATTATCTACTATGGATAATTTTCTCTGTTCCAATAGATTGCGTCTTAGACAGAGCTTACTGTAAATATGAATTATATCATATAAAATATTGATAATAAATATTTAAATATATAATCTATATTTACACAATAACTAGCCTGATAACTAAAGCGATTTGAAATTGAATAAGTTGTCCATTTTCTTATAAATAAAAAAATTATTGGGATGTAAGCGGTTGTGGTCACGTAACAACCGTTTTCCTCCTGTCTCGCAGTAGTCAGTCATATCCAGAACACAGATTCAAAACACCCAGTTTAACAGAATTAGCTGATTTTTTATTTATTTATTTATTTTTTACATTTACTAAAAAATATAAACCATCTTTCGATTCATAGTTTCTGAGTAACAGCTCCTGCAATTTCATTCGTTTCCGAACAAATATGAATTTAAATAGATGTTTTTATTAGATGCTTCTTCAAATTGGAATTCGTTCAACGTTTAAAGGTTTTTTTTTTTCTTTAAAAGAAAATTTTTCGTTATTCTATTCAATATGACATATTTTGCTTTTGTATATTAAGGAAAATACTTTCAAATGAACTTCATTCCAGCGTGTTTATAAAAACATACATATATACATTTTAATACGAAATTTACAGAGAAGATAATTTTATTCGTAATTTTTAAGAATGTGTGAAAAAGAATGTGTGAAAGATAGACTGCTTTAAGTACAATCTAAATGAGTTTATTTATTTATTTATTATAAATCATTTTAAATAATTATTCAATTTCTTTCTTTTTTTGTGAGTAATGGATGTAATAAGGCGTCGCTGAAAAAAAATACTTGGAATATTATATACATTTTTAAAACCATTTCTATTTTTTTTCAATTTTTTCAAACTAAATAAAAATATGCCATCTATTTCACTGTTTTAAATATATATCTCGCATAATTTTTATATGCTTATTTAAACTCAGATTTAAAATAATTAAACTTACGCTGAAAGAAATGGAGACAAAAAACATTTCCTCTCTTTAAATAAAAATGCTGGTTAAACGACATAAGCCCTCTGCTTTCTACAAAATGGTGGGCCGTTACATGCTAGCCAGAAACCGACCCTTAAAAGTTGGCCGGCAAAGTAAACGCAACAGTTCTTTCATCGCCGATCCGTTAGCGGCTTAACGATCGCTGCCGCAATTAGCGGCGCGTCATTTATGGCACAATACTGTTTAGTCACAAATGGCCGTAACTCTTTCTGGCCGCAACGAAACCAGCTTATGGCCATAAGTCTTGTGTTTGTGGGGCCATTACGTTATTGCATATGGGGATCGCTTGTAGAATATTTTAATGAGATTGACTACGCTATTTCAAATATTGTGACCTAAATTACAATGATTTAAATAAAATTTAATTTTTATATAGATGAACAATACATATAAGTATTTCTTCTTTAAAAAAAAGAAAAAAAACCTCCAGATTAAAAGTTTTTTGCTACTATAGGAATTTAAAAATATTTTTGACTAAAATCGCTTAAAATATTATCTAACCAAAATCTGCATACGAGTACTTTACTCTCAGAAAATATCTAATATTGCATCTATATATTTAAAACATTTTCTAAAGCTCGTGCTTTTTGATCTGCTAAAGAAGAAAATGTTTTAAAAAGGAAATACACAAACATTCGGATAGGTCACCAACCTCTTAATCATATATTGATTTTTAGCATTTTCCAACAAAGTTGAAAAATCTTTATACATTCAGTTTGTCTGTCCGCCTGTCCACACTCTAACTCCCGTATATGTACTCAGTTTTACTGAAATAATAAAATTAATTTAGGTTTACCAAGGCATGCTTGGCATTGTATATGAAGTATATGGGATTAATAGTCCTTTTACAGAGGCACTCAAATAATTCCATTACATTATGGTATATAGGGAAAGATCGCTTGCCGAAAATTTTAATTCGTTTGTGGAAAATGGATGTCGTATTTTACTCATTGGAAATATGAATGAAAGAAATCGTCAAAAGTAACTTTGATCTCTATTATAATGGTATGCTTTAATTAAAAATTCAAATTCCATAAAGATGAACAAAAGCAAAAAAAAAAAAAAAAAAAAAAAAAAAAAAATATATATATATATTTTTTTTCTTTCTTTTTTTTTTCTTTTTTTTTCTTTTTTTTCTTTTTTTTTTTTTTTTTATAAAGTAAATCTTCAGATGAAATTTTTTTTTGCTGCATTAGGAATTTTAAAACATTTTGACTAAAACCGTTTTAAAGATTCTCCAACCAAAATTTACATACGACTACTTTACTCACAGAAAATATCTAATATTGCATCTATATTTTTAAAACATTGTCTAAAGCTGACGTTTTTGAGCTGTTAAGGGAAAAAAAAAATTGAAAAGCAAATTCATAAGCATTCGAATATCTTGAATTTTTGTTTAAATAAATCCTAGAATATTTTAACGCATGTTTTTTTTCTATTTTCTCAGAAGCGTCATGTTTATCTTAGATAGATTTTCATATGAGAATTTGCTTTAAAGAGATTTTCCTCCCAAAAGAATTTTAAAAATGCAATAATATTTTTTTGAAATTTTAGGCTAACAGTCGTGTTTCTTGCATATTACTTAATAAGAAAATGCTCTAAATTAGATCTGTCGTATTTTCTAGCAGTTTGCTTTACCTTGGCCTGAAAGCATATTAATACTTGGCTTTTGTCTAAACTGTTATCATTTTTTTAAACTTAATTATGGTTTATCGCGTGCGATATATAACATGCGTTACATGTACATTTACATGTATATTTATATGCTTTACAATCAGAAAACAATGGCGGCTTTTTTTTTTTTTTTTTTTTTTTTTTTTTAGCCAACCATTTTTGAAGAATATGCTGTAATGTGCGGTGTTTGTTGAAGGAATTAAGTAGACAAATTATTACAAAATCATAAGTTATATTATCATTAAAATACAATGATGTTGGAGAATCGTGAAGTCTTTATTAGCCTGCGATACTGAGTTAACGAGAAAATATACTGCCTGTTCAATTATTGTTAAAGGGAAAAAAAATAAATAACGATTAAAATTGCAGTTAATAGAGTTCATGTTTAACATGGGATTAAAAGTTACGGATGAATAGTTTAGGTTACATTTATCCCATTACAAATCTCATACCCATAAATTGATACTTAACATTTTCTAACAATGTTGAAAAACGTTCATGCATTCGGTTTGTCTCTTCGTCGGCCCACACTCTAACTCCGGTATATGTACTCGAATTTTATTCAATTGATAAGGTTTATTTAGGTTTACCAAGATATGTTTTGCATTGTATATGATCTATGGAGTTAACAGATCATTTTGTAGAAACACTTAAACGAATTCCTTTACATTATCCTGTAGGGGAAAGATTGCTTTTAGAAAACTTTAATGAGATTGATTAATCTAATTCAAATAAGGTGTTCTGGTGTAATATCGCCAGGCGGGATAATAACGCCAAGTGCTAATATTTTGATTAATTATGAAATAATTGGGTAAATGATACCCATGAGCTCTCTGCAGAAGAGTTTTGAGTCATATAAATCGCAAAAAACAGCTTGAAGTTAATTTGTTTCATTTGTAGGTCTTATTGCTTTTACAAGCAACTAAAACTAACGCTTGATCTAAAATTTGCGAGATAAGTTTTTTGATGTGAAGACTATATTTTTTATCTGGAAATACTTTGTTTATTACATAAATTTGTAGCGTATTTCATGTACTTTCAAAATGTTGTAGAAGATTTTGGATATCTTTTCGAGATAATTTGTAGATTAAAATTTACTGCGCAGTAAGTATACGGGGGATTTAACGCCAAGGATTGGCGTTATTACCCCGGTTGAATCCCAACAGTGGCCGAACTATATCCGAAGGGGGTTCATATATATTAATATGGGACAGCATTATCATTATTGTTGAAATGATAAGATTAAGGGGGGGAGGGGAGTCCAATACCTAAAACTAATCTCTCTATTTTACTTATTATTTTTTTTTATTATATTTATTTATTTATATATTTTTACTAATGTAAAAAATAATTTTAAACTCTTATAAATAAAACTATATCAAAATGTTTTCAATATTCAAATTCGAACATCTTAAAAATCATGTTTCTAATAAATTTCCACTGGATTGTTCAATTGAGTTCGAAATTTTAACTGTCCGGTTTCTCAGCGTTCGATTTTTTAAAACTTCATAAATTTAACCTTTAAGCAATGTGCCAGAAATTTTAACGCAATTAATGTGAAGCGGTTTGTGAGACCTTGAAAGATGAATAAAAAGAGGGATTAACTCATAGGATTGTGTTTTTGTATTAAACTTTTTATACAGGACTACTATACTTAATATTCACCTATTTAAAAGTCTCTGGTGATAGTACTAAAATTCCACATGAAAGAAAATTTCGGCGTTGCTTGTAGTTAAACGGAAAATCACAAGGTAAACTAAAAAATTAAAAGAAAAATAATGGTCTATGAGAGTGGTTACATTAGTTAAAGGTTAAAAGGCGATCCACGATTAAAAATCATAGAATACTGTTCCTGCGCTAAACTTTTTGTACAGAATTAATTCTAATTCAATTTAATCTACTCAAATATTTCTAATAATATTACGAGAACTCCAAACTAAAGAGAATTTCAGTTGTAGCTATAGTTAAACTGGAAAATACAAGTTAAACGCTATTTTTCTTTTTTTTGAGGGGGGCGTGTTCAGTTAGATTGCTAACAGCAGTTAAAGGTTAATTTTGTTGTTAATATAGAGATATTGATATATAACCACATGGATCATGTATAAAATTGAATAAGAAATTTCATTGAGATAATATTTTTTATCAAAAATCTTATTTAATTCATTAAAAATTTATTAAAGCATGTTCTTTATAACGCCGACAATTTAACTTTAGGTTTGGAGAATCCGCATTAGTCTGGAGTTATGGGTTAAAAACTTTTTACTAGACTACTATAATAGTATTAACCCTTAACAGCTGTGTCCAAAATTGTCGCATAACTACTGTGAGTGGCCTGTCAGACCGCTTAATCTAAAGATGAATAAAATGTTATATTAACTCTTAGAATATTATTTTTCTATTGAACTTTACATACAAGGCTATTATAAATAAAATTCAGCTATTCAAAAGTCTCTAGAGATACTAATAGGACTCCAAATGAAACAAAATTTGCCCAGTATCTATAGTTAAAGTAAAAATTGCAAGTTAAACTCTGAAACTTGAAAAACTCAGTGGTCTGTGAGACCGCTAACAGCAGTTAAGGATCAACAAAAATATTTATTATGTATAACTCTAGTTATTATAAAACTTTACATGATTATAATATTACATTATAAATGATTAAAACCATGCAACGTTTCTTATAATCATATTTAAGCGGGATATTTTAAGCAAAGAGAGACACAGAGTGTTATATTCTGTTCAAGCTCCCCCTCACTCTTTTTTCTTTCACTTTCACAAAAAATTGAAAATTTTCTATCGCGTAGAATGCATACATGGGAATGTAAATACTGATTCAAATAAATACAATTGTAAACCGTGCAATGTTTCTAATAATTCTATTTAAACTCTCCTTTTTTAGCGAAACGTAGCTTAGAATCTGATATTCTTTCCCCCCCCCCCCCCCCCACGCACACCACAACACTTTTCTTTTTAATACACTGTCACAAAAAATTGAACATTTTTAATAGCTTAGAATGCAATTTGTCAATTTCTAGAGCTGTAGAGTTTGTATTTTTAGAATTGGGCAATCTACATGCCATTGTTCCATCTTATTTTATAGTTTTTTTTGCATGGCGTTATTACCCTATAGGTGGGTAATAACGCCAAATAGCATTGGTCAAGAAATAACGCCATTACATTTTATGAATACATATCTGTTAAATTTTTTTATTTTATATAGATAGTCCATGAGTTATTGTATCAAATCCTATATTTGTTTGTAAAATACAATCTAAAACTAAGCCGTGAAAATTGGTAGAACCTCACCGTGGCGTTATTACCCCAGGGTACCCTATATGTAAATTGATAAGAATTACTAAATTTCATTACAAGATCATTACGATAGAATGGGGGCATTCCTAACATTTGTTGTTTATTTACAGAAAGAACAAAAGAAATTTGTAGCAATATTTTTTTTATCAATAATTGTTGGAAGTGGGTTTTCAAATTCGGCATGAACATTTAAATTTAAAAATAATAATAATTACGTTTTGCATTTTATTCATTATATCTAAATTCTGTATCTCATATGTATGATTGATCGCAAAAAACAATTTACGCACCAGTCTATATTAGCGAAAATTGCTAAAGAGGAATTTTCAACTAAAGTATGTATGCATATTTTATCACTGAACTAAATTTTGCCATGTATGTGGTTAATAGATACAAATCTGTGTATCATATACAGGGCTGCTCAAACAACTCGAAGAATTTATCGATTGTAGCTGGAAACAGCTGAACTTGTGTCTTCGAATATATTATGCGTTTCTACATAGTTTAATTAGACATAATACTTCAGACATTTCTGCAAATAAATAGTCACAAGATGTTTAAACATCATGAATTAAATATGCCACGGAAAACTAATGATTGAATGAATTCAAGTGCAGCAATAAAAAAAATGTGAAACACTGTTGTATACCCAATTTCAGTAATAATCGTTACGCATTCGGGGCTAGCCGCTAGCTAAAATCCGTCATCTACGATAACAGCACCTGGTGCATGTGAAATCCATCGTGGTTGCAAAGTCCTCTAAGTTAGCTGTGAATTATACCTCTGGAGGTGTCTAGTCATTTGAAAGCCTCGTCAACTGATCAAGGCTTTAAATTACGAGACTAACTCACGTATGTATGCAACGGAAATTGAAATAAGTAAAACCCCTTTACGTAACCGGTCAACATATATCAGAAGCGAAGTTAAACAATGCTGATATTAAGACGGCATAATTGTGTCTCAATCAGATTATCGCTAAGCTGCGGTCATGAGATTTCGCTCCGTTTCCAGGCTCTCAAACCCGTAAAAGTGGGTTATTGCCCTGTTGGTAGGGGCCTGGCTAGTGGTTAGAAAGAAAGAAAGACATAATACTTTAACGTATCATAAATGGTGAAGTTTTGTTTTATTATTCTGAATGTGTTGAAAAGTGTTTCATAATGTATTCGTGAGGCATATTTTTTTATTATTTTTTATTTATCGAAATACGTTAAATTCGAAAAATAAAAACTGTGTTTTGTGTGAAAGCATTAGACTTTTATTATAAAAATATGGTATTAAAAACGCAAAATCATGTACAGGGTTGTTATAATTAAAGTTCGCCTATTCAGAAGGCTCTAGAGCCGGTTCTATGGCTCCAAACAAATCAGAATATCCCTAGTACGTAGTTGAAGACATGCGCTCTGCAAAACTGAAAAAAAAATTAGTTAGAATTTTTATCAGTAGGTGGCGCTGCGCCAATATTTAAGCCAATATTTGCGGATTCCTTTATTATCTGGGGATTTTTGAAAGATTCTGTATCTAAAGACAGATATCAGACAATCTCTGATCTGAAAGACAGTATTAGACTTCGCATTCGCTCATTCTTACAGGACAGTTTACGCAATGCTATAGAAAGCACAATTCTGAGAATGGAATGCATTATTAAAAATGGCAGAAGATTCATTGAGCATGGATCATGTTATTCTTCGTTATTTCCTTACTGCCGAGCGACATGTTTTATTTTTGTCGATGCAGTTTACATCACATGAAATGATATTCATTTTTCTGTACTGTTTGGAGTCATAGGTCAGGCTCTAGAGCTGTGTGATTAGGTGAATTTAATTATAAATATTCGCAGTTCGTCGAAGTTTGTTGAAACTTTTAAATTTGTGTGTTTCGTCTGGATTGACTGGTATTGATATAATGAATCTGCAAACATCACTTTAAATATTGGCGCAGCGCCACCTAGTGACAAAAAATTTGACTAATTTTTTTTTTCGATTTTCGCAGAGCGCATCTCTTTAACTGCGTACTAGTGAAATTTTGTTTCGTTTGGAGCAATAGAACCGGCTCCAGAGCCTTCTGAATAGGCGAGCTTTATTTAACAACCCTGTATAACGCTCATATAATGGTAAACTTGACGATCTTGGGTAAAAAATATGAAATAATCATGTGAGCGATGGATATTTAAATTTTTCATTTATATTTCTTTTAATGCACAACATTCTGCAATAATTTTTAGTATTTAAAAATATTAAGAAGTTGTAAATGTTTTAAGTTAGATTGTCCTAACGTTAAATTATTCATTAAAAAATATTTTTTAAGAACTGGACTGCTTTAGAAGAAAGGCAACTCTTATTTTCGTATACTTCAGTTTTCTGGTTTTTTGGAATTTGAAATTTTTACAAAATTAATTGTTAATACTCTAATGCGCAATATGTTTTCGCTTTATGATAGTTATTAATTTGAAAGATAAGAAAAATGTAAAAATTAAAATTTGAATGTCCTACTATGAGATTTTTCTCTTTATTTATCACACACTGCATACAAAAGCTGTTAATTAAGTATAAATGATTATGTTGGAATCATCTGTTAATCTAAATTCTCGCTGTTGTTTGATTTATTTATATTAAATAAACGTATAAAATAAATTGTGTGAAGATACCGTAGATTTTGATTTAATTCCTTTAAAAAATCACCAGTTCATTTTAATTGTTATTTATTAGTTCTTGTTAAATTTTGCTCTCTTATATACGATTTAAAGTATATTTCATTTTACAAATGTAATAGAAAACATCGACAATTTTGTTCAGCATCTCACTCCAAGGTATGGGTAAGATGGCCAACGGGAAAACGCCAGTCCACTCAAATAAAAAAAAAAAAATAATAATAATAAAAATTGCACGAAGTATGAGCAAATTTATTAAATAATGTTTCACTGTGCATGCGTGAACGAAATCAAAGTATTATTTATTTACATAATGTGTTAGTTAAATTTATAGAACGACGTTTGCAAAAGTCTCAAAAACATAGCTTGAAAATTCTGTAAGATTACCATCGATAGAGCTCAAAATCCTATGTTCCCCAAAGGAAGCAAAAAGATAAGGACTCAATCCAAGCATGGTAGTACTTGCAATATTGTGTACATGCTATATTAACATTAATGAATAATATATGAATACAGCCCCTCATCTTTTTTGCTTCATTTGGGAAAGAACGGATTTTGGGCTTATTCTATCGACGATAATTTTCAGAATTTTTAAGCTATATTTTTGAGATTTTCTTAAAACTTGCTCTGCACATTTAGCTAATACATTATGTAAATTATATTGTGGTTGTGTTTACGCACGCGCAGTGAAATATTGTTTAATAAACCTGATATTTTTTAATAGATGTTTTATTATTTATTAATTCTGATTACAGGGTGTTATGTACAAAATTGTCATAATTTCTAAAAAGAGCATTTTCATTATATTAAGATCTCTACAAATTATAAGCGAAAAACTTGGTAAAATTTGTGACTGCTTTTATAAAAACCCTAATTTCTCTAAAACTATACATGTTATCCTAATAAAAATGCACAAAGTTTCTTACAATAAGCCATTTTAATCATAATCTGCAGTTTGAACGCTTTTGCTGCATTAGTTTCGACAGGATAATCTAAAAGTTCTTCGTTATTTTTCAATTAGTAATTTTCACGAAAATATATGACCTGTACTATTTTGTTTACACGCTTAGAATTTTACAATAGTTCTTAATTTATTTTTCTATATATTTAACAAAAGGTCTAAAACTCGAAGTGCCCGGTCATTAATGGAAATATAGCGTACATAAATAGTACTATCCCACTAAAAATAATATTTAGATTATCTGAAAAATCACCACTTTCTTCAAATATTCTCAGAAAATCTGAAGAAATTTTGTAGATTTAATTTTACCTTAATAGTATCTGATAATTTTTTAAAAAATTAATAAAATTATTAGAAAATTTTCTTACAAATGAGCCTATTGCCTACAAATTATTTTAAAGATAATCTTCAGGTTTTTTTTTGTGCGGTGGCGTTAATATTGGCAGTACAATTTCCATACTTTGACGGATATTACTTGTATCGTATATAATGCTTACAAAAAAAAAGCGAGAAAAAAATGGGGGAAAATGCTCTTGTGGCTGAGAAATGATAGATGGGCTAAATTTGCATCTATTTCAGATGTTTCAAATTGTAAAATTCAGGGGCAAAAATGTATTTTAAAATGCAAGAAACTTTTATTTCAATTAAAATATGACCATCTGTTTAAGAAATTTTTTAACTGAATTTTGGGCATTCATATATGAATTTGACGGTGCATAATTATTCAATCAGACACAAACGCGAGTTGAAATTACAAATCAAGCAATGCGTATATGACTCAACTTTGAAGTTACTTTTGTACGTGTTTGTTTGAAACTGCAAATTTAAGAGTAATAGTTTGAAACTTCAGAAGTGTTTCGAATGCTGTTTGAGAAAGTTCTATCATTCTGTATTGTCTAACAAGCAATGACATTTTATTTTCTATGAAAATAAAAAAAAATTCGGCCTGAGGCCAAAGAGGCAAATCGGGCCCAGGAGATAAAATTTCCAAACAGGGTGGCGATTTCAAAAGTTTCTTAATAAATAAGAGGGTGAGGAAGGTTTATGGGAGATAGTAAGCAAATTTTTATTTAAATATGTATTTTATCCATATTTAATCTGACTAAGCTAATAAAAATTACAAATTATGATTTTTTTCCTTAAAATTATTAAAACACATTCAATGTTAATTTCTTATAAGCAAAATTTTAAACAGTTTATTTGAATTAGTTTTAATGCAATACATTAAACAGCTGAAAAGATATGTATAGTTAAACATTAAATGTTCAGTACTAGAGTTGTTCTTCATGTTAAAACAATATTCTTGATTAGCTACTGACAAATGCCGATTAATAAATATCATACAATAATAATATATAAAATTTGTTTTTGTCTGAAATTTATACACATACATATATATGTATATTTGTTTGTTACAGATGAGTTTCTCTTCATGTATATTTGATTAATACTTATGTATATTTATGTATGCATTAATAATTTCGAAAAAAATTTCGTTTTTTCGTTTTCGGCCGATAATGAAATAATTACAGACATTCGGTTTCGGTTTCGATCTTAAAACCTCTTACAGTCGATTCTTACTTATAATACATGAATCTGTACCTGTTTATCTATTCACGAAGTAGTTGAATCAATTATTGAAAAGCATGAACGAGTCTAATTTTTTGTTCGTTTTTTTTGGTACACATATCTTATGAGCTTCAACTGTAAATTCAATTTGGTTTTGTAACTGTATGTAGACATATATAGGGAAATTTAACCAATGAAACAGAGAAAATAATTTTAATGTTTTAAAAACTACAAACTAATACATTTTGAAATTATGTTATTATTATTAATTAAAGAAAATATCTTCCTAAACTATCAAAGTGTTTACTGAAAATTATTTTTTCAAAATGCTCACTGAAATTTGTGTTTGTGTAAAAAAAAAATTATCCTTCGTGATAGAAAAAAAGTAAATATTTTTTAACTATCATGAATAATATATTTTTATCGAACATAAACTGCAATGTGTATTTAGAAAAAAATTCTCAGTAAACCCTTCGGATAATTTAGGAAGGTAATTTATATTTAATAAAAACTTTTTAAAGATTCTGCAGAAAATTTATGTGTGCATGCTTTTTTCCGATAAAAAATATCTAAGCCGTCATCCGTATTTTGAAAACCCTTTTCGTCTGTGCAGGCTTTTTCAGCTGTTAAAGAAAAAAAAAACAGTTTGAAGAAGTATGTAAGCTACGGAATATTTTTTGTTTTAAAAAATCCTAGAATATTTTAAAATATCCTTTATTTTCCCTGTGGATTCATATTTACCCTAGATGGATTTACATATCAGTCTTTGCTTCAAGGAGGTTGTTTTCATCGCAAAAGGTTTTAAATTTAAAAACCCCTTTTAAAGAAAATATTTTTAAAAAACTTGACGTACATGTCAGATGCTAGTTCACCAGTAAAAGTTTATGCAGTACCTATAATAGATGCATTGAATAGATTATTAGCGCATTTAACATGGCTTCAAAAGTTATAAATATTTAGTTTCGTTTAAATAAATTTGGATTTTTGAAGAGTCATTAATTATATTTTTTAAGTGTGGGCTTTTAAAGCTGCTTATTTAATTAAGAGGCTCTGCGACATTAAAATCTTGAAATTTTCCTTAAAAATGTTATTACTTGAAAAAATTCTGTGTATTTTTCGGCTTAAAATGATGTTCAAATCATGTTTCTATCTTAATTGGAATACGCCCAATCCAAAGTTGCGGGTGTGACATTTACACAACTTAATTTAGTCACCAGCAAAAAAATTTTTGAGCATTGGTTTCAAGTTGTATGAATTTTAATGTAGAACACTTACACATACATTTATCTAAATCTGAAAATTGTCCGATGTATCATTTATTTATAAAAAAAATAATTTCCGCCTTTTGCGGGTGTGATATAAAAAGGACATGCATTTTCATCTTTCAGTGCAAAAATGCAAAACTCTGTGAATTATGAAAACTGAGTGAATTGATATTTTTATATATTAGACAGTAATACTTAAATAATTATTCTATGAAAAAAATTAAATTACTTACTCAATTCTTGCTTTTGTGGAAAATATTCAAAATTTTCATTGCGGGTGTGATGCCCTGTTGGGGGTGTGACTTGTATAACCAATAAAATAATGGCATACACAAATATTTTGAAGGCAGATTTTTTTAAATTAAAGAATTAATCAATATTACAATTATAATATCTAGAGAGGAAAATATAAAAAAAAAATTCATTTCCAATCTTGAATTTGATTTCTGGTGGTGGTAGCTTTTTTTTTTACAAAAATGCTCTTTTTCTTCCTAGGATGCATCTGACTGACTGGGCCAAATATGCACGTTTTCTTAAATTTTTTTCAAACATTCTAATTCTATATCGTCACCATCCATTTGTCTTATTTGTCCATCAAAGTTTTCATTTTTTTAATGTCGAGAATAAAACAAATTCTACAAAATCTCCAACTGCACATTCATCGTTGGATATTATATCCTTGTCAAAGTATGGATACATCTAACTGACTGAGCCAAATATACACATTTTATTGATTTTTATTCCTATACTCTTATTCTATAATATCCCCATTCATTTGTCTTATTTGTCCATCAAAGTTTTCACTTTTTTTTTCTTTTTTTAATGTGGAGAATAAAACAACTTCTACAAAATCTCCAACTGCACTCTTATCATTGGATATTATATTTTTGACAAAATATGGTAAAAAACAAATTCTCTTGTGATCACTTTCTGAAATTATTGCTACATTAATTGTTCCTACGTCAATAAAAACAACATGATGTATCGACTGAATGTTGAGCTCCGATTGTGCTTGGTGCCAGCATTCATGAAGCATTTTCACAATATCTTCTGAAATTTCACATTCAGCAAAGTTCTTTTATATTTTTTAGGACTTTTTCTACACACATGGCAAAATCTGAAGCTAAATTTTTAGTTGCAGAGCGTTGCTAGTGTTACCATTTACTTGGCAACTGCACCAACCCCATCGACAGCTCCTTTACCATGAGATGAAATGCAAAAGGATTGCCATTCTTTACCATGATTTTTTAAAATAGTCTCTTCTTTTCTCTCCTTGCTTTGTCTCTTTCCTTCTCTTGTTGTAGATATGCTTCATATTTAAAAGGGTTTTCCTTAATCTTTTTTCAATGATATCGTGATCTTTCTGTACTCTTCATTCTCTGCAAAAGAGAAGAAATTAATGTGTAAACTGAATAAATATAGCACTTCCAGTCCAAAAATATAAGCTTAACAAATTTTTAATAGTTATCCCTTGAAATTTCTAATCTTACATAAAGTTAATTGTGTTAAATTTTGGTTAATTTCAAACTGACTATATACATTTTATGCTAACTTAATACACATTTTAACAGTTTCTATTATTCTTACTTCTACTTTTTATTTAATTTGAATTAACCTTTACGCAGGGGCTCGCTCAGTGTCTACCTGAGAATACATGTAAGCCTGGACAGATGCTGTCACAGCCCCTCCGTAAAGGTTAAAACAGAAAAAAATCTTCCCCTAATATTGATTTACTTATTTTAAAAAACTAAAAATATATATATTAGATAAATACTATCAAATAACAAAAAAAAAATGTATATAAAAAACAAAACAAAATTAACAAATTCAAAGAAAATTGCTAAAATATTGTTTCGTAATTTTCTTTTTTAATTTCTATAAAAATCTTACCTTTTAAATTAATTTCTTAATCATATATCACTAAAAAAATATTTTCTTGCAGTAAAGCAACAATTTTATCAATCCAAACTGAATAAATCAACTGCACGCAGTGTCACATGCTCAGATGAGGCAATTTTTTATTTATTAACTGGAATTCCCTCTATTAAATCAAAGAATATAGTTAAAGCTGCCAAGTACATGTTTTCCAGCATATTATTCTTTTATAAATTTACATATAATTTGTTCAAATATGCATTTGTAATCAATTTTAAAAGACGTTGCGGGTGTGACTTTAATTAAATGTCACGCCCGCAACAGGGACATGTCACGCCCGCAACACTCAATAATTATAATTAAAATATTAATTAATTTCTTTTATGTCTGTAATTCAAAGTATCTTAATAAACTCTTTTTGAATATAAAGTTTCATAACTTTAAATCAAAAATATTTTTCTGCAGAGATATAAATGTAACTTATTGTTGCGGGTGTGACACAATAATTAAGAGTAATTATATATGCTTACCTTTTGTAATGAAGATTAGTGAACACTTCTCTGCAGACAAAAATTCTCAATAATAGCTGTCAGATCATATATATCAAAGTTTGGAAATTTTCAGAATGTTTGTTCAGCTGTACGAGACCATGAAATGTAAAGATTTTTGCCGCAGTCCATTTTACAAAGTCATAGTGTCACTTTATTAATTAAAATAAGTATGTTAATGACAAAAATTTAATTCTTTTTTGATAAAATATGAAATAGTACACTCTTAACAGTTAATATGCAAAAATTCAATCATATTTAAAGAAATTTAAATTTTCAACCTCATGTCCATTTTTTCGTGGATTGGGCGAATACGAAGTATTATTTTTTTCATTTTTATTTCTTTCCAAAATCTATCATTCAAGCAATGGTTGTCATGAAAACGACTTCTTGTAGAAATGCCTTTTTCTTCATTATAGGTTTTTTCACCATTTCTAACACTTAAATTGTTATAATTCAAGAACTGTCTAACAAGGAAGGTCTCCATACGGGCATACTCACAAAAATCTGAAAAAATTACAGAATGTTCTTCTCATATAGTTATACATGTTTATAAAAAACATTTCGGCGGAACCTCCTTATAACGTCTGTAAAAAAATTATAAAAATTTCGTTTATTTGGCGATTTATCTCCGGTTGGCGAAAATTGAAATTTTGAAAAATACGCTTTTACGCTTCGAATACTTTTTAAAGAAAAACTTTTTATGTTCAATTTATTTAAATAAGTTTAGTTTAAGTAATTTTAGTTTTGCATTTTTACGTTACTTTAAGTGTAATTTTGTCATATACGTTTATATGTACTTATAACAAAATGAAATTAATATATTTTATCATTTGAAACACAATTTAAATTGATTAAAATTGTTCCAAATTGAAAAATACACTGTTAAAAATCTGCTGCATTTTGTTGCAACGCATTCCCTTGCTTGTATAGAAAACGGTTACTTGGCCGTGAAATGGAGCTTTCTCATTGGTTGGAATAGAGATATTATATACAAGCGGTGGAGTGCGTTGCAACAAAATGCAGCAGATTTTTAACACTGTATGACACGGTCAATTCACCGTGCTATGGGGCATTCTCATTGGTCAGAAGAGAGATATTCTATAAAAGTAGTGGAGTGACGTTGCAGTAAATGCTGCAGATTTTTAACAGTAAAGTCAATTAAAATCAATTTTCAGATTCGTTAAAATCGCCTGCTTTTGGCGAGGAAATGCACTGCTCGCCAAATCCCGCGTCGCTTTCAGCTTTTCACGCCAATTATTCCAAACTATTTTATTTTTTTACATATCTAATAATGTAATTCCGCCGCTAATTTTCACTGATCCTTTATTACCTACATGAGTAGTTTAATTCGTATTTTTTTCGAAAAATTCTGAGTATGCCCCCAATGGAGACCTTCCTTGTAAGATAAATGGTTCTAACTGAGAATTTTTGAATTGTTTTACTTTTATCATACGAATTAAATATTTCCAAATAAGCGTACCTGGCCGGGAATCGAACCCAGATATTTGGCTTACAAGGCCAATGCTTTTTTTTTTTTTTTTTTTTTTTTTTTTTTTTTAGCTTCTCATGCTATTTTTTTCAGACAAGCTAAAAAATGTCGTGCCATCAGCCCTGAATTTCCTACTCAACCGATTTTGATAATTATTTTTTTAAATGAAAGCTATGTATTTGTAGTTGTGCCCATTTTAGTTATTTTTTAATTTATTTCCATTTTTATATTTTATTTCTAATTTTAAATGCCTTTTTACGATATTTCTTGAAAAATCAAAACGGTGGCAACTCAGTTTAGCTTTTCTGTCGATAATAAAAATTTCTTTACCAAAATTATTGCGTATAATTATGCACTAATTGAGGTAAAAAAAATATATATTTGCTGAGAAATAATATTAATAATGTGAATAAAATAACAGAAAATAATTTATGATAAAAATTAATGTCAAAAGCAAAATAAGAAAAATTTCAAAATCAGGAAAATGATGTCATTCAACAACCAGATAAATGGGATTTACAAAATTATTACGGTTGCCTTTTTCATATTACTAATAACAGTAACTTTTAAAAAAACATTTGAAAAGAAAATGACGTCGCTATTTAAAGCATCGCATTTTTACTCATAACGATATTAGGTACTACTCTGTTATCCCGTCGACCAATTTCGCCAAATTATACAAATCGCCAAACTAATAGCCAAATTATACATATTGACATAATTTTTATTTTAAATAACGAAAAAACAAATAATTAGTAGAATATTATTAAAAATATTAATAAAAAGTCGAAATAAAAATCACTTAATGACATTTTAAACACATGAATCATATTTAATGTCATTGAATGTGACATTCACGATCATCCATTATTGGCATTTAATCTTATCGTTTGGCGATAATTTTTTGGTTGACGGGATAACCTAGTAGTACCCGATATTACATTTCAATATTTTTTTTCATTATGGACACTGAGATTGAGATTTTACTTTCAGCTGACTTCAGTTAGTGAAAATAATGTCACAGTAAAAATGAAATTAGTTTTTTTTTTAATAAAACTATTTCTCTGTGAGTGCATATAAAATAAAATTTCTGGAATTCGCCGGCACTCAGATTACAATTTTAACTGAAGATGTGCGAATATTTGCATGCAAAATTGTAACTGGCAAATTTGACATTTAGTTTGGAAATATATTTATTATATATTGATTCAATAATGTAATTACTTTTGCTTTTTTTAAAACCAAATCGATCGGGCCTTTTAAACATTTCATTCGTCGAATTCGACGGGATTCCACTCGTTTTATTGTTAAATTTCCTTTTACTCAGAGTCTATAAAAAAGCGTTTAAACTAAAGAAAAAATCCGTTTTTGATGAATCTAGTCAATGAAGAAGTAGCACGTCAAATTGTATCTCTTTATTATTCCGCAATTCCAATGTCTCAGAGAGAAATTGCTATTCAATTGGGTATTTCACGCCGTTCTGTTTGCTTTTATATTGATAAACACAAGAAAGATGAAGTTAGTTCATTGCAATCTAAACAGGGTCGCCCTTCTAAAAGACATCTATCGTTTTTTTTTTTTTTTTTTTTTTTTTTTTTTTTTTTACTAATCGGAGGCGAAATTGAATTCTGCAATGGCAGAATCTACCTTCAACTTGTAAATTTTTGTCCTGATAATATTATATAAGTACATTGCTCACATTAAGAGTTATATTAACATGACTTTGAGTGCCATTTGTTTCCTCTATCATATGATGCATTTTAGTCTGTTATCCACGCATTATTAAAATATGCAATTATTAAATAAGAAATATGTATGCTAAAACCTTCTCTGAAAATTTTTCTAATTAACAGTGCAAATTCCGAGGCAAATTCCAATGAAATACATTCAGTATACTAGATTAAAAATAAATCTTATAATACGTTGATATCACATTTTTGGTTGATAACAGCATTTTATTTATCGCGAAAAATGTGAAGCAACTAATAAATCATTTTTAATTAAATAAGTAAATAAATTTGTTAAAAAGTTAAAATTGTTAGACTCCCAATTGAATTGTTAAATTGTATCAATCAACCTACCAAGCAAAGCACAACCAATAAAACAGAAGCACAAAATGCACAATCATGTGATCAAATCACCCATATATATATATATTTTTTTTTTTTTTGAGTAGCGCGCGCGATTTTTGATCAAGGTTGGTTGTCATATTTTAAATGCTGATAGGGTTTAATTAGATGAAATAAGTCACGTGATTCTTTTCCGGAATAGTTTAGATTTTATTTTTATTTTTTACACAATTAGGTTCTTCGAAGAAAATTTGTGGAAGCGCGTACAAAAAAATGAGGAAATGTCTAGTAAATAACTCGTTCAGTGTTAAATTCCGTATTAAAATAACATTAAGGAACCGTACTGGAAATAAATAAAATATGGCACTGCCGTACCATGCTTTACTATCTTAAAATTTTAATTTTTATAAAGAATGTAAAATTAATAACTATGATTTTGTTTTTTAACAGAAATGTGATAGTCATTGTATTAAAAAATATATATATATAAATAAAAAAAAATTGTCCCTAACAACCTGTGCTCGCCAAACCCCGTTCAGTCATCCCATATTCTGGAAGCGTACTAATTTCATTGGCTTTAAAAAGATTCAGTTATAATATAAAAGAAAAATGGTGATCTTCCTGCAAACGGGTTTCCATTCATTTTCCTTAAATTTCAAATGGTTTAGGGACAAATTAGCCGCTGTTAAGATATTCAACATATATTTTCGTCTTTGATTTAAAAAAAAGTTAATAATTTTTCACCAGTGCTAAACGATGTCCAAAGTAATGGAAAGTTCTTATAATCTATCTTACTTTATTTTAACACTAGCAGGCTATACCCGCTGCGCTCTTCCATATTTCCAAACGAACCTTGAATCAATCAAAATAACGATTTAATTTTTTTTATTTTAAAGCGATATAGACCATCCTAGAATGTCCTTCCACATTGCTGAAAATGAAGTCAACGCCATTGCGATATTGTACTATTGTATGCCTTGGAGAAAATTTGGACAATTAAGGCAATCAATTTGGGCAATTTATTTTATCATTAGCAGAGTTTTGTATGAAAATGAGACCATTACGACAACAGGAATCTAAATGCTCTCGAGTCATCACACTATTACATTAGACGGCATTGCAATGATTATTGAGATTGATTATCAAACTCTACTAACTTTCAGATCGTACATTATCATTTCTTAGTTCTTACTCTCGACACCTGAACTTGCACTATCTATAGTTCTGGTAGTCTACATACAATATCATTTCATGCTACATTACATTTTTTAATTAACGTCCTCTTCTGGCAGGTCTACTGTAGTTTTCTATCTAACTTGTTCTGATCCAGCAGAATACATAGAGAAAAAAATGTAAAGAATTATTGACTTATATATTTACTATCAGGCTATGCCCGCTGCGCTGGTCCATTTTTCTAAACGAATCTTAACTCAAACAAAATGGTGATTTGAAATTTCTTTTTAAAGCAGTGTATACCATCACCTGGAATGTCCTTCCGCAATGCTGAAAACGATGCCAGTGCCAATGACATTGCGATATTGCACTGTTGTATGCCTTGGACAAAATTTGGGTAATTAAGTACTATCTCTCTTGTTTTATCATTTATAGTAGAGTTTGATAAGAAAATGAGACCGTTAATGACAGCAGGAATCAAAATGTTCTCTACTCATCACGTTATTTTGTTA
Organism: Maratus speculifer; assembly: GCA_964019185.1. NCBI lineage: Eukaryota > Metazoa > Arthropoda > Arachnida > Araneae > Salticidae > Maratus > Maratus speculifer. The sequence continues at coordinate 114,679,749 of OZ025295.1, read as the reverse complement.
GAAAGAATTGCAATGATTATCAAACTCTATTAATTTTCGTATCTCACATTATCATATGTTAGTTATTAAACTCCCGAATCTGAACTTGCACTATGTGTAGATCTGGTAGCCTAAATACAATCTCCATTACATGTTGCGTTACATTTTTTAATAATCATCCTCTCCTGGCAGATCTACTACAGTTTGCTATCTACCTTGGTCTGTTCCAGCAAAGTACATAGCAAAATATGTAAAAAAGAGGGTTTATCTTATTCGCGTTTGAAATGAAATAGACGCCCTCTCACGGACAAAGTCTGAAACGAAATAGAACTTATATCTTCCGCTGAAATCAGTATTTAAAAGGCCGATAAGTAAATAAACAGTATAATAATAAATAAATAAATAAATAAACAGTCCTATAACGCATGCAACGTTGGGTTCTTTGTATTAAAATTATCTAAAATCAAAATTTTATACACAAAGTTTAGATCTATAATATAAAAAAGTACATTTGATTTACTCATTGCAAAATAACATGACAGCAACACAATGCTTGCATGATTAATGAATCAATAATTGCTTCAGCTTCTCTAAAGCAATTACTAGATTTTCCAGAATCTAGAAACTCTAAAATTGTCGATATTTGTTATTTATCTCCCATAATTAAATAAAAAAGATAAAAAAACTGCACTTTAAATAGCTCTTTAAACGGGTTTCGGTTCTACAGCATGGAACAAACAGCATACGTAAACAAACGATTATCAGGTCTATACAACACCGCCTTTCGTTCATTACAAACGCGAATATATTTATTAGAACAATGAAGTATAAAAGGTGTGTTTTAAAGCTGAATTATTTGAGCAAAATTAAAATTACATCAGTTTCACTGCCTCTTCATTTTTTTAAACCAGTTGCAAACATGTAGCTTTTAAATAGGGGATAATCTTTATGCTAAATTTTGTAGAAAAATAAAACTTCAGCTTGTAATCAATTACATTATGATTTTTGACGTCAAACATTAGTATTGCTTATAACGATAGACTTATTTCGTGTCTATTGTCAAATGAAAGTGAAGTTTACAATCATCTATTATTGGCATTTAATCTTATACCTTGGCGATAGTTTTTTTGGGGGGCGGGGGTTCGATGGGGTAATGAAGTAGTATTTAATAGTTAATTTTTGATAAAATTCTGTTGATAGGGCTTAAATGTTAATTAAAACTGCAACATAAACGTTAAAAACAGAATTTTCTGCTGTCGGTATTTCATGTATATTTTTTTCTTAGCCAATTTTAAAGTATTTTTTTTTACCTGAATGATTGGTAAATTGAATTGCAAATATATATTTTTTATTCTATATCATTGTTATTCCGAAGATTTTTTCTGCACATTGCAAATATTGCTTTTTTAGTGATAGTAAAATAACTGCAGATGAAAAATACATAATAAGGCTAAAACCCAGAATTAACGACCGCTTGGCGAATGCCTCTACGGAGACTTGAAAAGTACGCCAGTTCTGTCAACTTAAATATCCAGATAGAATTTTAACAAATAATAGGTACTACTTTATTATTCCTTAGATCAATTTCGCCAAATTATACATATTGCAAAACGATTCACCATATTATACAAACGGATGTAACTTTTATTTTAAATAACAAAAGAATCAATAAATTACTAAAATATTTATAGAAATACAAATAAAACGTCGAATCAAAAAATAGTTGATAACGTAACAAACGCATGTAACATGTTTAATGTCAAATGAATGTGACATTTACGATAATCCATTATTGACATTTAATCTTATATTTTGGCGGCAGTTTTTTTGGTCAATGGGATAATTAAGTAGTACCAGATAATATAAAAATATATAAATAATAATATAACCAATAATATTTTAGTCAGGTGTCATGTATGTATCACGTTGGCGCGATTGCAACAAAATTGTGATTTTATGGATTGCGTGGTAATCTGGTTATTGTTGTTTATTTTCTATTAAACTGTTTCTTTACTTTTCTTTATTGTTTTGTTCTATAGTTATTAATTAAACTTCACTTATTTATTATTGTTTCCTTTTTAAAATAATAGAAAATAATTGAAAATAATATAATATGTAACTGGTATTTGAAAACTTAGTGTTTGCCAAACTGATGTCAGATTTAAAAAAAAAAACGCGCCAAGGTGATGCGTATATAAAAATGGAAAAAATGATTATAAAAATGTAAACAAAAAAAAGTAAACAAATAATTAAAAAATTGCCTTTTCGATTAAAAAAAAACAAAAAAAAAAAAAAAAAAAAAAAAAAAACACCAAGCAGTCATTAATTCTGTAGTTGCATCAATAGTAAAATTTCTTTCCTTCGTTTGTATCATAATGAAAAACCACAAATTTAATAATCTCAAATAAAATAATCTGACAAATTTTCTGTAACCTTGTTGATGATCTAGAAGTCTCCTTAATACATAAACAAAACGGCAAAGATGCCATATGCGCCGAGTTTGGCGCGATAATTTTTTATGCTAATTTGGCGGAAACATTGTTTTCGAATACCAGTTACATGTGTATATTTAAATTATTTTATATTATTTAAATAGTAATAAAAATTAATGAAAAAATTTTAATTAATAAGTATATAACAAAACAATTTAAACAATTTATAAAGGAAATAAACATTTTATTTATAAATAAATATTAATAGTCAGGTTAATATGTCGGACAAAATAATGCCAATATAAAGCCTATTACTTACCTTGGTGATATATAATATCTGTGCCAGTAAAACTTTCAATAATATAGTAAATATGCTACTTGGCGGTGTTCAATTATCGAAGATTTGTCCAATATCATTTTAAATATTATCTAACGCAGGAAAAATATGAAGAAAATTGAAGAAGAAATGGCTAATTAAAACAGACTTTTTTCTTTTTTTACACAAATTTGGCGAAAACTTCGTTTTTAAATATCAATTACATATATATTTTTTAATTTTTTTTTATTATTTTAAAAAGGAAATAAAAATAAATAAATAATGTTTTGTTAAAAATTATAAAATAAAACAATTTACATCATTAAAAAAAATAAATAAGAGTAAATAGTTTATTAATAGATATACAATAGCCGAGCTACCATATGAACATAAAATCGACGTTTTGTTGCAATCGCGCCAATGTGGTACATATATGACATCTGTGCCTTTTTTTCAGCAGGCAATTTTTAATTCAAAATGTTGAATTTATCGATAGTAATAACGCGAAATTGCATAAATTTCATTTAAATTGCATAGATTTCCTTGTTCAGTTTGTAAATTTTAAAACTAATTTTCCCTGGAAGAGAATTTGACAAAATGGCGCAAAAAAAGTATGTTTGTTGATTACAATTTTCAAAATTACGGTGAAAAACTTTTGAAAAAGAATGACATTATTTTACAATATATATGTCTGTGGCAGAATTTCACACTGAAGCTAAAATTTAAATATTTGATTACAATTTTTTAAATATTAACTTATGTTTATTGAACTTACAATTCAATACTAAAATACACTCCAAAAATTATCTCCTTTTGGAAAAAACAACTTTATTGCGACCTAATGTTAGACATACGCATTTTTAGCTTAATTCTTTGCCGACAAAAGTAAAAAAAAAAAACTCAAAGAAACAAATATATAACTCACAATTATTTTTATAATTAGATCTGCCTTTCTCTGGAGTAAGTTATATACTATCGAAATTTGATAAAAAAAAAAAAGAAAGGAAATAATAGAAAGGAAAATAAATATCGTTTAAAATTCATTTAATAAAATTTTCAAGTTATTTTTTCTTATTCTAACGCAAGGATAAGTCGCCCAAATGTTGCATCATATGTAATAGTTCATGTTATTTTTTAAACGTTGCAAATATTTCTTTTATTTTTAAGATAAATATTGTTTTATAATATCATGACTCATTAAATGGTTTTTCTTTATTATTATTATTATTATTATTATTATTATTATCAATAGTTATTTTATTATCAGTAATTATTTTCTGCCTTTATTTGCAAGATGTTTGTAATATTTCTAACAGATATATCCTTTTTAATTTCTTTAGTAATGATAATTTTCGCCAAAAAATAAGTACTGGCAACCCTTTCGTGAAAAATAACCAAAAAATGCTAAATTTAGTACGAAAAATCAGAGTTATCCCTGTATATTTGTATCATAAACCTCCTCAAAAATATTTCCTATCGAATGATATAATCTGCAAAAAGATCCATCGGGTAGTTTTTGAAAACACTCGTTTGGAAGTTTCAGAACTTCTGCTTTATAATATATATGATATGATTAGAAGAATGAAGTATAAAAATGTGTTTTAAAGCTGCATTATTTGAATAACATAAATATTACATCAGTTTCACCGCCTCTTCATTTTGTAAAACAATTCCAAACATGTAGCCTATAAATCGGGAATAATCTTGATGACTAAATTTTGTAGAAAACTAAACCTTTAACTTGCATCCAATAAAATCTTTCTACCTTCTATAATAGATTGCATAATGATTTTTGGCGTCAAACATTAGCAGTGCCTATAACGATATTATTACAAATGGACCAGATTTATTTCAATTTTATTCTCAAATGAATGTGAAATTTATGATAATCTATTATTGACATTTAATCTTATAGCTTGGCGACAAATTTATGTTCGACAGAGTAATGAAGTGACTATTTGACAAAGTTCTGTTGACAGAGCTTATCGTTAATTAAAACTGCAACGTAATCATAAAAACAAAATTTTCGATTGTCGAGATTTCATGTATATTTTTCTTAAAAAATGTTAAAGTATATTTATTTTTCTTACAAATTTTTTATTAGAATGAATGACGAATTAATTGCAAATGTTTTTTCATTATTAAGATTTTTCCTGCGCATTGAAAATATTGCTTACTAATTTTTTGTAGTCGGATTTAACTATCATTCAAATTCATTTAATCAAATTTTCAAGTTCATTTTTTATGCTAACGTAAGAGATAAGACGCCAAATGTTGTATCAATTGTAATGTTTCACGACAAATTCACGTTATTTTTGAAGAATTACAGATGTTTCTTTCAGTTTTAAATTGCATATATATTTTTTAATATTTTGACTCATTTAAGAGGTTTTTTTCGAATTATTATGATTAACTAATTTGATTATATTATGATTTTATTGAAAGGTATTTGTATTATTCTTTAATAAATATAGTCATTTCAATTCTTTTAGCAATGGTAATTTTCGCCAAAAAATAAGCACTGGCAGCCCTTGCCTCAAAAATAACCGAAAAATACGAAATTTATTACCAAAAATCAGAATTTTCCCTGTATATTTGAATCACAAACCTCCGCAAAAATATTTCCTATCGAATAATACAATCTGCAAAAAGATCCATCGGGTAGTTTTTGAAAACACTCGAGCCGAAGTTTCAGAGCTTACTGCTTTATAATATATATGATATGACATTGTATGTCCATCCTAGATCACCATGAAGAGATTAAGCTGAAAATATTATGGGATCTGCATGTTGTGAGGTTTGATTGATAATAGAAGTCTCACGGTCATCTTCTTGTCTTGAATAAACTTTAAGATCCACATATGGAATAACATTATCTTTTGATTCAATAGACCAGCTTCAACTGATGTCAAATCTTAGCAACCAAACGTGTTTTTTATTTGTCCCCTTCCCCAAATTAGGCCGACTGTGATTGTTTTGGCTCAAAATACAGACTATAAATTATCGATTATGACTGGATGGATAAAAATTGTAGGGCAGGTGATCACGTGGTTGCAAATGATTTATTATGAAAGCAACTTCCGAAGTTGTTGATTTGTTATATCTTTGCTTTTCATCAAATTTATAATATATAAAATTTAAAACACATTCTTTTCCATCAATTCTAGCTAATTTATTCTACTTAATACTGTATAAAAATTCTAATAACATTATTTCATGATAACGGGTGCTCATTTCTCATTAATTTTTCCCTCTCTCTTTTTTTTAATTGCTTAAAAAAATCATGCATGAGCAGATTAATACTTCTATTAGTAGTAATGATGTTTGAAACAGCTTACAGATAATTTAACTTATCTCATTCCTAAAACATGATTGTTTGCACGAAACAAAAGTATTGTTAACATGATAAGTTCTTTTTCATTTGCTTCTTTTTAGCGTTTTTGACATTGAAAGGTTGTGGACCAAAAGTTTTAGTTCGGATTTATTTCTGTAATTGATATTGTAAACGCTTTATATTTATACATTTCATAATTCTATAAAATACTTAAAAAATTAAATAAAAGATTTAAGTGAAGACAAAATCTCTATAAATTCAAATTTAATTAACTAAATTAAATTGGTAAAACCCTTCTAAAAATTAAAGGATTGTCTAAATCTTATAATGCAGTTTTAAAATTCTTAAAAAAAATGCGTTCGAAGATGACATTCCATATATTCTTCATCCTTGAAATAACGGAATTAAGAAATCGTACTTATATATAATGAGTTGCCGCAATAACACAGATATTAGAAATTTCCTATTTCTACATAGTTTTAATATTACAATAGAATATTTAAATTTAAAATTTACTTTTTATAAAAATTGTACGCTTTTAGGCTTTTTACAAATGATGCTGAAAAAAGTGAGAATCATACCACTCTAAGTAATTAAAATTAAAAATTCACAGTGAAAGATTATTGCAAGTATAATCAGTTTGAAATATCTTTTAATAAAACCGATTAAAAAATTCTAGAAAATTCAACATAAAAATGTTTTACTAACAATAAAAATAATATAAGACATCTTTATTTTATACAGAACATTTTTTTAAATTTTCATGCTTTTGAGTTGCTATAGAAAAGAAATAGAAAATACATGCATATAAGTTTACACATATCTTGCATTTCTGTTTTCAAAATCCCTGTGATTTCACAAATTTCTATGTTTTCCTTGGGATTTTATGTTTGTCTTTGATAGACTTCCATCTCAGAATTTTCTTAAGAAATATTCTTTTCTCCAAACAAGTTTAACTATGAAAACTCTTTTATGAAAAAAAAATGGAAAGTCTAGATGTATTTATCATATATTAACTCAAAAGTAAAAGTTATTTTTGTGTTGAAGTACATTTATTTAACAAGGCTTCAAAAAACAAATAAACAAACTGTCGTAACAAGAATATATTTTTGGCAAATTCAACAACGTTTTATTTGGGATAATTCATTTAGTGACAACATTCTTAGCTATAGGTAGACTGTATTTTTAAAAATTTTTATTATTAAATTACAGAGCCACACAAAAAAATTCCACTACATAATGCTATGCGGGAAACATTGTTTGGGGCGTGTTTTAATTATATTAAACTATTTCACATTTTATGAAAAAGATATACGTTGCTGAGGTGTAATAAAAATTACTTCCTGCATATTTACAGAAACACAAAGATTTCGACTACTATACTGTATCCGAATATCATATACCGAATACTATATCAGAAATATCTGAATATTTTTAAAACTTTGTTATCGTACGAATGCACCTCATTGTCTACGTTCTCGTGCAATTTCCAACTTGTTTATTTTGCTTAACATTTATTTTGTTTCTGCTTTTATTTTTACTTGAATAAGTTTTATTTTATTATAAAAAGATGGCAGCACAGCACATTTTGGAATTTCTATTATTCGATAACAGATTATTTTTTTAAAAATTTTCATTAAATGATGAGGATTAATGGTTTTAAATTAAAAATGCTAAAATAATGTTTAAATATGCTAATATTGTAGTTAAGGTAAGATATTTCGATTTTGAATTAAGATGATTAAATTATAAATGATATAAAAAAAATGTAAAACTGAGCATTGATCTTGGGTTCTATGGTCAATGAGCAAATTCTATACCAGGTTAGCCGCGATCAACCGTTACCTTTCTTTTCAAAGTTGGTATTTAAATTATGTCATAATAATAGACTCTCCTGTTTTTGACGAATTAAGGTTCTTTGTATAAAAGCCATTGAACATGAGGCTAAGGGGTGTTTGTCCTGTAACATATATTAAAATAATCAAAATCTGTGTTTATCAAAGTTGCTCCTCTGCTTGAAAACCGCAGAAGGAAGACATACAAAAGAATTCGTCGAATTAATGTGACTGTACCAAAACAAGCATGTGACCGGAGCTTATATCACCCACCACCATTCATTCTGTTGTTCAAGCAGATGGCTAAGGGTTAGGGTTTGTTTAAAGGGGTTTCTTCTCTAATTTTTAAAGATTTTTCTTTTTTCAACTTCCTTTAGGTGCTAGGTGATGTATTCTGTGACCAGCGGACTTTAACCATATCACGACAGCTAAGTGTATCTATAATAAAATCACAAATAAGAGTGACGAACATTTTAACGCATATTCCCCATCGTTAATAAACAGTTTATATCGAAAAATACGTACCTTTAGAAGCATGAATGTTACCACTCGTGGTTAAAGTATTGCAACTTTCCCTTCCGTTTACTCGTAATCAGCTTTATATTCTTATATTTTTGGCGAAGCAATTCTGCTGAATATGACCGATTCAAGTTGCTTTAAGCTGCATGTGGTAAAAATGAATGGAAAGAAAACACAAAATTTGAATCTATGACAGCTATGTTAGCGGCTATAAAAATATTAGATGCAGGTGAAACAATAAAATGTATTGATTTTGGGTGGTTTCAGTAAGAATTTTCTACTTTTTTGGAAAATTCAAGTTTGTAATCCGAACTGATGTCAGCCCCAATTACGTAGAATTTTCGTGAGTGCGCTGTGTTATTCTCATTCTTTGCTGATTAAAAAAGGGAAGAAATCTATAAAAATGTCATTATTGTTCAAATTCTTTAAAATTTTTAAGATTAAAAAACTTGTTTTTGTAGCTGATTTGAAATAATCGATTAAAAATGTTGATATTTGTGATAAAACGGCTCAAAAGATTCTGTTGTTTATTTGGTCGGTTTCATTAGTGAAAAAAAGTTGTTGTTTTCAGAAGTCTTTGAAATTTTCAAAAATTTTAGTTGTACCACCTCGTGAAAAGCAGTCATAAAAAATAGCAATATCTATTCGAAGAAGGAATACGTTTTCTTCTCACATTTTTTTTCTATTTTTGGCTTGGTTTCGTTAGCATTGAAAAACTGTATTCCCTGTTTCCCTAAAATTTGAATTAATTAAAAATAAAAAGTTCTTCCGGCATTGACAGGAGGAAGAGGTAGCTTTCATATACTTATTTATTTATTTTATATTAAGTTATTAAAATCAAATATACGAAGCTCAAAATAGTCGAACACGATTATGTAAGACTGAATGCTAGTTTTTGTCAATACTGAATATTAATAGGAATTTTTAGAAATTAATCATCTTTTATTCAACCTGGTTTTATTTAAGCGATTTATAGGGTCGCCAAATTCCACGATATCGATTTTAAAGCAGCACGATGGATAAAAAAAAACAATGAGCTTGATCGAAATCTTAATTCATGTGAACATGCACACTCACATTGAAATCGATTAATATATACGAATGCTGTCGCAGGCAAATTGACTTTAAAAAAAAAATGTCACTTACATTAGAAATTCAAACTGCTATATTTCATGCGTTTTCAAGGTAAAGACAAAGCAAAAAATACTCCGGAATTAATTATTAAGATAAAGAGTTTAGAAAGAACCTTTTTAAAAATTTCTAATTTTTTTTATACATCATTATACATTTAAAAGATTTTTGACAAATTTAAGTGGCCGCCATTTTGAAACAAGATGGCGGATAAAGATGGCCCATGAACTCGGTCAAGACATTGGTATGTACCATGAACACACGGAGTTATATCGAAATCAGTTTATAAATAAGCGTATTAACGCGTGACAAATTTCAGACCGTTTCAAAATGTCAATCTCACTGGAAATTAAAAGTACTAAAACTCAGCCATTTTTCAAGATATAGATGAATCAAAAAATGCTCTGGAATCTTCGTATCAAGGTCAAAACACAAAAGAAAAATATTTTTCATTCTCTTATTTTTTGAACTGAATTTTAAAATTTAAATTAAAAAAAAATAATATTCCGCCATTTTGAAACAAGACGGCGCTTGGAACTGCCCAACGAACTCGGTCCAGGCAAAAGTATGTCCTATCTACGCACGAAGTTTTATCCAAATCGATGTATAAATACGCGTGTTATCACGTGACGAAAACCAGATCATTTCAAAATGTGAGCAACACTAGAAATGAAAAGTACTATAACTCAGACATTTTTTTAGATACAGACGAAACAAAAAGTGCTTTAGAATCTTTGTATTTGGTCAAATTCATAAAAGAAAAGTCTTTTTCAATTTCTCACTTTTTTGTACCTAATTTCAAATTTTAAATTTCTTTAAAAAAAATTTAAATGGCCGCCATTTTTAAACAAGATGGCGCATGGAACTGGTTAACGAACTCGGTCCAGCTTTATTAAATACTATGTACACACCAAGTTACATCGAAATCGATTTATAAATACGAGTGTTATCACGTGACAAATATCAGATCGTTTCAAAATGTCAGCCATAAGAAAAATTCAAAGTGCTATAACTTAATCATTTTTTAAGATATAGACAAAGTAAAAAGTGTTCTAGAATCGGTGTTTTAGGATCTAACACATAAAATAAAAATATTTTGCACTTTTAATTTTTTCGCATTTATTTTTAAATTTTAAAATTAATTTTTTTTTTTAAATGGCCGCTATTTTTAAACAACACGGCAGATGATGCTGCCCAACGAACTCGGTCGAGATATTTGTATGTACTATGTACATACCAAGTTTCATTCAAATCGGTTCATAAATACGTTAATTATAGCATGACAAAAATCAAAACGTTTCAAAATGTCAGTTATAAGAAAAATTCAAAGTGCTATAACTCAATCATTTTTTAAGCTATAGACAAAGTAAAAAGTGTTCTGGATATAGTTTTTTAAGATCTAACACATAAAATAAAAATATTTTTGAACTTTTAATTTTTTCGCATTTAATTTTAAATTAAAATTTTTTAAAATTTTTTAAATGGCCGCCATTTTGAAACAAGATGGCGGATGATACTGGCCAACGAACTCGGTCGACATATTTGAATGTGCTATGTACATAATAAGTTTCATTTAAATCGGTTCATAAATTCGTTAGTTTTAGCATGACAAAAAAAAATTGTTTCAAAATGTCAGCCATAAGAAAAATTCAAAGTGCTATAACTCAATCATTTTTTAATATATAGACAAAATAAAAGGTGTTCTGGAATTGGTGTTTTAAGATCTAACACATAAAAAATAAGTATTTTTTAACTTTTTTATTTTTTCACATTTAATTTAAAATTTAAATTAAAAAAATTAAATGGCCGCCATTTTGAAACAAGATTGCGGATGATGCTGGCCAACGAACTCGGTCGAGATATTTGTATGTTCTATATACGTACCAAGTTTCATTAAAATCGGTTCATAAATACGTTAGTTATCGCATGACAAAATCAGATATATATATATGGTTATATATATATATATATATATATATATATATATATATATATATATATATATATAACCATTAGATAATACTACAAATCAACATCAATTACTGTAAAAACTTGTTAATGCCAAATTATGTTATACAGAGGAGTTGTCAGAATTAGAAATAAAATTGGAAATGTGGTATTTAGCTCGTTATCAAGGGCAATACTAAATAGCCACATTAATTGCGATTAATTTCTGAATGGAAATCAGGATAGACCTAAAAATAATTTCCATATTGCCCATGTGAACATTTGAACGGAGGGTGGTTTTCGGGTCTGGGGGTCATGATCGGTGAAAATATACCAAAAATTTCTGGAAGTGCTTTCCTCCAGACGACTGCAATAGGTAACTTTTTACTTTTTGTAATGAAAGCTACCTAAAAATGTAGACAAACGATCATTAAATTTTTGCGGAAAAAATATGCATTTTCGGTAAAGAAACTTTAGCCGAAGCCAAGCAAAACCGTGCTAATACATGCCAGTTTTTAGTATTTTTGTCATTATTTTTTATTTTGTAAAATATATTTTTACTGGTCCGAGAGTTTCGTAAGTTTATAACTGTTGTTAATATAGTCTGAAACGATGATTTCATCAATCAAATCTCTCTAACTACGGACTTCGGAAAAATATCGTGCAAAGTGAACTGCGGTCACGAATCTTTTAAAAGCGTTAAAATTAGTATTTCTTAAAATAATTCATTGTCAAAGAAAAGAAGGTCCCAACTCTACATACACTTTTTTAATTAATCGGTAGATTCAAAATTGCATATTCTCGTTTTATATGTCGTTTATCAGAGAATAAATTTTGAAATTAACTGCAATCCATATTGAACTCTTTTTTTCAAAATATTAACGATGAGTTTTATAGAACTAATTACTGTTTTTAAGACGTAATAGAACGATTTTACTAAAATATCTCCGTTTTTAATTTTGCCAAGCGGTTTATCTGATGAAGTTTAAATTAATATGACAAACCTCTTCTCAACACATGCACACACACACAAACAAAAGGGAAAAAAATCCAAGACTTTATTTTTCATTTTCGTCCTTCCATGTAATCGGGTTGCGCGAGTGCTTTAGCTATTCGTAAAAGAAAAGAGGTGAGTCATGGATGAGATTTCGTTGTAATTTTTAAATAATAACTTTACTAATTATCAGAAAGTTAGAATTCCGAGTTTCTGTTCTTTCAAGATATGAATTGGACTATACTCACTTAAATTTTGAAAATTGTATGTACAGTAGATTTCGCTATCCTTTTCAGACACACAAATAGAAAAAGCTAAATATTTCTTTTTTTCTGTTTCTTTTTTTTTTATTTTGTAAACTACATTTCTACTGGTCAGAGAATTTCGTAAGTTTTGCAGCTGTTGTTAATATAATCTGAAGTTATGGTTTCATCAGTAAATGCTGTCTAACTATAAACGTCGGAAAAAATATCGTGCAAAGTAGTCTGCGGTCTCACAAATTTTTGCAAAGTGTTAAAATTCTTATTTCTAAAAACAATTGTACCGCGAAGGAAAAGTATGTCCCAACTCTACATACATTTTTAATTAATCGGTAGATTCAAAATTGCATATTAAAGATTCAGTATAGTATGACTAGTATTAAAAAATGCTCTGACGAGCACCAAAAAAGGTTAATATGTTTTAAAGTATGAAAAAGTGTTTGACAAGAGCTTCTAATTAAAAATAAGAAAGGACAAGGGGTCCCTTCTTGGCTGCAATTCACTGTCAATGCCAAATTTGAAAAAATCATATTTGCGCTTTTTCCATATAAAAGAAATTTGTGTAAAACTTTCTATCTTTACTTTTTAGTAAAACTTTCGATCGTGCTTTACAGGTTAACTGCATTGTTGACTCTGCACTGCAACTGCACTACAAATCAGTTTTCTGTGCTGTTTTACACTGCGACAGTTTATGGTGGGACTGCGTGAATGTGATACGCTGCAGGCAGTGTTGAATGCAGGAGGTGGGCCGGGGGGACATTCCCTCCCGAAGGTATCAAATGCTCCCCCCCAATAAAATTTAGATTTTGTGTTTTTAATGGTAAAAAAGTATAATCCCCTTAGAACTCTATTGTTTCCCCCCCGAAACCACAAAAGACCATCCAGGAGAAAAGTTCTGAATTCAACACTGGCTGCGTGAACTATGGTTTTTGGCCCTATTTTGCTTTACATTCATATTTAAGCACGTGATGTCTTTTCTAATTATGCCTTTACACTACACAATTTTATCGTAACAGTGACTGATTTCTTTTATATGGAAAAAACGCAAATATGATTTTTTCAAATTTGGCATTGACAGTGAATTGCAGCCAAGAAGGGACCCCTTGTCCTTTCTTATTTTCAATTAGAAGCTCTTGTCAAACACTTTTTCATACTTTAAAACATATTAACCTTTTTTGGTGCTCGTCAGAACATTTTTAAATACTAGTCATTTAAATTTTTTGATAATTATATATTGAATATAAGAAAACCTCAGTTGCTTTTAAATATTCCCAGTACTTTTTCTTATTTCGCTCAATATTGAACTATTTAATCAATGGACAAAAAACGTGAAAAAACGAAATTAGTTTTAATTTATTCGTACAGAAATTGACAGATTCAATTAATTTTAAATAATACATATTTTGTAGAAAAATAATGCGAATAGAAATTTTTATTCTTTTCGCATAGGATTCGTGGCATTCTTATCAACTTGTTTTTAAAATCAGATGTTATAAATATGAAATATTTCCGCCATTAGCGCGATTTTTGTGATCTAGGCAGCCAAAGGTCGCTAAACATAATTTTGTAGTCAATGCACATAAAAACGAATTTTCCGATTTAAATTTAAAAAAAAAACTAACAAGGAAGGTCTCCATTGGGGGCATACTCAGAATTTTTTGAAAAAAAAAAAAATACGAATTAAACTACTCATGTAGGTAATAAAGGATCAGTGAAAATTAGGGGCGGAATTACATTATTAGATATGTAAAAAAATAAAATAGTTTGGAATAATTGGCGTGGAAAGCTGAAAGCGACGCGGGATTTGGCGAGCAGTGCATTTCCTCGCCAAATCAGATGATTTTAACGAATCTGAAAATTGATTTTAATTGACTTCACTGTTAAAAATCTGCAGCATTTACTGCAACGTCACTCCACTACTTTTATAGAATGTCTCTCTTCTGACCAATGAGAATGCTCCATAGCACGGTGAATTGACCGTGTCATACACTGTTAAAAATCTGCTGCATTTTGTTGCAACGCACTCCACCGCTTGTATATAATATCTCTATTCCAATGAGAAAGCTCCATTTCACGGCCAAGTAACCGTTTTCTATACAAGCAAGGGAGTGCGTTGCAACAAAATGCAGCAGATTTTTAACCCGCGAGTAGTCGCAACTTTTTTCACAACGTCATTAGTCGCGCTCGGTCTTTTCGCCGCTGGCCACCCACATACCAAAAATGTAAAATAAGAAATATATTTCACTTAATATACGAAAATAACATTTCAATGAAGATATAAATTAACAGTTTTCTCAAATGATGCATTTTATTCATGAGATCTGGAGTAATTGAAAAATGTAAAAATGAACTGACATTAGTGATTGTTCCATAGACTTTTTCGCCAATTTCAACTTTGTATCTAAAAATGTACCTGAAAGAAAATCAGAGGTGTCCTGTTAGTTCACTAAGGTGGTCTAGAAACCTTCAAAGTCAGCTACGTGGTAGATCTCCGTTGTATTTGTAATGTGGTACAAGTTAGGCGAAGATAAGTTATACGGGCGGCGAAAAGACCGACACGCGACTACTGACGGGTTAACAGTGTATTTTTGAATTTGGAACAATTTTAATCAATTTAAATTGTGTTTTAAATGATAAAATATATCAATTTCATTTTGTTATAAGTACATATAAATGTATATGACAAAATTACACTTAAAGTAAAGTAAAAATGCAAAACTAAAATTACTTAAACTAAACTTATTTAAATAAATTGAACATAGAAAGTTTTTTCTTTAAAAAGTATTCGAAGCGTAAAAGCGTATTTTTCAAAATTTCAATTTTCGCCAACCGGAGATAAATCGCCAAATAAACGAAATTATTATTATTTTTTACGATCGTTATAAAGAGGTTCCGCCGAAATTTTTTTATAAACATATATAACTATATGAGAAGAACATTCTGTAATTTTTTCAGATTTTTCTGAGTATGCCCGTGTGGAGACCTTCCTTGTAATGGAAATATTTTTATTTCTCCTTCCTGATATCTATTGGAATAGTATTCCAATTATTGAATAATATTCTAGGACACTTTCAGGAAAATTATTGGTTAAATTATCTTCCTTGGAGAAAGTCGCTCGAAATACAGCCTTAATAGATTTGCGCCAAACCAAGGATGAAAATATACTGAAAATTCATTTCTAGTATTATTTGTAAAATTGACATTGAAATCACCAGCTGTAATTAAATTTTTATACAGTGGAACCTCAGTTCACGATCATAATCCATTCTTGTATCTGACTTTCTGTATGTGATATAAATTTTTTGGGCGCTCTATCCAAGAACTAATGCATGGGATTAAAAAAAATATATTCAGGTAATCTCTGATATAAATTGATGCTGTTTGCGGTTTACATTTTGATTTAAATCGTTCAACAGATGGCTTACCCGTGTTGCATTTTTCATTTTTTTCGCAATAGTTCTATCTCAAGAATTAACGCATGGATTTTCATCAAACTTCAAATTCAGTTAATCTTTATATGAATTGGCTTTGTTTACGTTTTGGTTTCAATAACCAAACACATGGCGCTGCTATGCTGAATTGTTCCGATTACCACAATATCTCTATCGCAGGAATTAATGCACAAATTTTCATCAAACTTGAGATTTAGGCACACTTTGATTTATATTATTGCTCATTGCGTGTTTTGGGCAAATCTCTCAACAAGTGTCGCATATGTGCTGTATTTTTCCTGATATCCGCAACAGTCCCAATTCAAAAACTAATGTTCGGAATTTCATGTCTTTAGAATCCTCACGGTGAGCATATGATTGTCATTTGATTTTGGCACTGTAATAATGAATTTTGACGCATTAAATGCAAGAGCTAGAAAATAGTTTTGGGTTTGCCACATCCGACTAGTTCTTTATAATCGGAGTGATCGACGGTTCATCTACAACGTATTGTTTAGCTATTTTGATTACACTATCATCATTCTTATGTTTTGTCACTACTTCTTCTTTTTCTGTCACTACTTACTGCTGTATTTTTCCCGATATCCGCAACAGTCCCAATTCAAAAACTAATGTTCGGAATTTCATGTCTTTAGAATCCTCACGGTGAGCATATGATTGTCCTTTGATTTTGGCACTGTAATAATGAATTTTGACGCATTAAATGCATGAGCTAGAAAATAGTTTTGGGTTTACCACATCCGACTAGTTCTTTATAATCGGAGTAATTGACGGTTCATCTACACCGTATTGTTTAGCTATTTTGATTACATTATCATCGTTCTTAAGTTTTGTCACTACTTCTTTTCATAATTGATCAGTAATTCGCTTAAGCTTCTTACTACTGCTATCACTAAACGCTTTTTCATTCTTAGAAGTCATAATAAAGTCTAAAATTTCGCAAAACTGATTAAAATTAAAACAATAAGTTATTTTTTTTACTGTACTGAAGGCCACAAAGCACTCAGATATGCGCACTTTCCTCCAAACTTGACTTATTATAACAAGAGTTATGTGAGGGTTGCCAACTGAACTATTCGACAGCTTTGGTCGCGAATCGAGTTATCCTACGCCGAAAGCGTAAAATTTTGATCACTGAAGTTGGTCATAAACCGAACTTGTCAAAAACAGAGGCGGCGGTAAACCAAGGTTCCACTGTTTTTTCACCGATAAGTTTGCAAATATGGCATATTTATATCTTTAGTGGCGATGATCATTATGCAGCTTGGCGATTTAGCCAATTAAATTTGCAATTTTAAAGTAGCGCTTGTTAATAACGGAAAATTGAGAATTTCTATTAGAAAAATTAGGATAATTACTATAATTTTTATGCACAGTTTTAAGTAAACTCTGATTTTTTTCCCATAATTTTAAATTTAGTACATTTGGAAATAGAAGGGAGAGGGAAAGTATATCTTTGCAATGCTTTTTCGACAATATCTCAAGCAAAAATACTTTTAAATGCCAATAATTGCTGATCGTAAATGTTACATTCACTTCACACCATCTGAAGAATCTTGTCATCGTTTGTCGTCGCGTCGTTCGAATTATAATATTTGTGTTCTACGCATCCAATCATCCATTTCTTTAAACACATACAGTTTATTATTCACAAACACATAAACATACACTAAACTTCACAAACATATATTAAATAATAGTTTTCTCGGTTTTACCGGATCAAAACAACCTCAGTCAGAGCTGGAATCAAAAAACATTCTAAACTATTTTTTTCCCTCGGGACGGGATGACGTCACGACAAAATCCCCATAGGGATTATTTCTTTCCCCAACGAATGAAGTCGTAACATCATCACAAAAGTTTTTTTTCATCACCATGTGTTTTTTTTCATTTGATGCTTTCTTGGCACAGATGCCATATATGCACGACATTGTGCGATATTCTTCTGACGCCAATTTCGCAAAAACTGTTACTCTATATCTTTTACTTATGTAAATTAGGACGTTATATGATCATAATTAAAAAATCTTACATTTAGTTCCTGAAAAAAAAATTTGGTTTTCCCAGATACTTTTTTTTCGATGTACTTGCTTTTTTCCCATTTTTTTCTACTACTAAAATTCAAAATGTTAGGACACTCGAGAAAATCATCCCATGGTCATATAAAATGCATGTTATTTGAGAAATTAACCATGGATTAAAAAAAATTTTTAATTAAATTAAATAAAAAAATAACACTGCGTTTACAACTTTATTATTTAAAGAACTGAAACTAAAAGCTTCGCAATAAAAACAAATAACCATGTTTTTCACGTGATTTGTTTAATTTGAATGAATTATAATACATACATGACAATTTTTATATTAAATTTGGTGGCAATGAATAAAAAAAAACTACAATCGCAACAGCGAAAGACAATATTCAACTGGAGATTTAAGACATAAATTCGATTTTCTCAGAAACCATCAAACATACAAAGATGGAAAAAAAACTGTTCTAAGTTTTATCAAGATGATAAAAATAAACCAAAAACGAAGTTAATCCATCCATAATAACGTTAGCTATTGCTTGTTGAATTTTTCGTCTTCATTTTTTCGTTAAAAGTTAAATAAAAAACTACAGTAAACTGCGATATATTTTTTAAAGCTATCATTTTATTCGTCTCGTCGAGTTCTATCTTTTGAAAACAAAATCACAGTCGTACGTCAACTGGTTCGCCAGAAATTTCAAAAAGACGTTCGCATTTTCTATTTTTTAAACATATTATACCAAACGCTACCGCGTTTGCTATGATATACTTCATAGGTTCATGTCAATTCTATTATATTGGAAAGAGTTTAACATCATTAAAATAAAATGTACTTGAAACTATTTTTTCCTATTAACTGTCATGTAATGGAATACTTTTGATTGTCCCTGTAATTGATCTATGCATCCGATTTTCATAAAATTTTGAATGGCACGACAAAATTATCTAAAAATTATATATTTGAAATTTCAAACGATTAAAATTTATTTGAAACTTTTTTCCCCATTGACCGTAATGTAACAGAATACTTTTGATTGTCCCTGTAATTGATGTATGCATCCGATTTTCATAAACTTTGAAATGACTCGACAAAATTATGCAATAAATATATTTTTTAAATTTTAAAAGATTCGGTTTGGTAGTTTTTGCGTTGTTATATGTGGACAGACAGACGGACGGGCAGACGGACGGCCTGAACGACAACTGCAGGTGCTACGTATTTACATCATTACGAACTCAAATAAAAACGAATAATTAGTAGAATATTAATAAAACATACAAATAAAAAGTCGAAATAAAAATCCCTTAATGGCGTTTTAAACACATGCATCGTATTTAATGTCATTGGATGCGACATTCAGAATCATCCATTATCGGCATTTAATCTTATAATTTGGCGATGGTTTTTTGGTGGACGGGATAACCAAGTAGTACATATATCAACTATTTTCTATTATTTTAAAAAGTAAATAATAATGAATAAAAGCGGGTACTAATATATTATCCCGTCGACCAAAAAATTATCGCTAGATTATAAACTTAAATGCCAATAACGGATTATCATAAATGTCGCATTCAGTTTACATTAAATAGGTTACCCATGTGTGTTATGTCATAATGTGATTTTGAATTCGACTTTTTATTTGTACTTTTATTGACGTTTTACTAATTTATTTCTTCTTTCGTTAATTAAAATAAAAATTATGCCAATATGCATAACTTGGTGATTAAATGGATGATTTGTACAATTTGGTGAAATTGGTCGACGGGATAATCAAGTAGTACTGAAAAGTTTAAGTAATAACTATTTAATGAAATAATTTATAAAATTTAACAAAATTAAATAAAGGTAAATAAAAAATTATTTTTTAATAAACAGCAATAGTCCGGCTATCATATCAGTTAGGTACCCTGATGCGTATTTGACATCACATCGTTATTTAAAATCAATTGAATGGTATTTAAGATATGGACAGAATGTGAAGTTTTTGATTTACTAATTTAAAAAGCTTACATTTAATTCCTGAATAGAAATTTTGGTTCTCCTAGGTATTTTTTTCCGATGTGTTTGTGTTTTTCCCATTTTTTTCCTGCTAATAAAATTCAAAATGTTAGGGTACTCGAGAAAATCATCCTATTGTCATGTAAAATGCATGTTATTTGAAAAAATAATCATGGAGTCGAAAAAAAATGACAGTGCGTTCACAACTGAAATCGAAAGACTAGCCCTTCAATGACAAACTCCCTCTTTATGAGGAAGGATCATTCCATTTTTTAGCAGGTGGGGAAAGGTAGGAGGGAGTGATAGCGGCCGCTGCACGCGGTACGAAGAGAATGAATGAGTAGCGTCTATACCCCGCCCCAAACTTTGGCTCTTATCACAAATGCACCCAAGAAATTCCCCATACTGGCGAAAATGGGAATTAATAGTTTGATACCTTCGTTAATAACAACAATTTTGCTCATTTTAGAAATTTATTTATTTAGATGGATTTATTTAATTAAATTTATTTATTTATTTAAATTTATTTTATTAATTAATTTTTTAAAATAAATTTAAATTGTTTTATTTACATTTTATTTATTTAAATGGATTTATTTATTTATTTAAATGGGGGCGTAGCGCTCATACACGCGTTAGTGATTCCGGTGTGATGAGTTTCATACATTTTAGTGATTCCTGCACAGCGAGTTTCGTGGATCCAGTGATGTTTTTTTGGTTTTAATGGGCGCGCAGCGCTCATACACGCGTTAGTGATTGCGGCGTTGACGAGTTTCGTACATTTTAGTGATTCCTGCACAGCGAGTTTCGTGGATCCAGTGATGTTTTTTTTGGTTTGAATGGGCGCGCAGCGCTCATACACACATTAGTGATTGCGGCGCTGGCGAGTTTCGTACATTTTAGTGATTCCTGCACAGCGAGTTTCGTGAATCCAGTGATGTTTTTTTTTTTGGTTGTAATGGGCGCGCAGCGCTCATACACACGTTAGTGATTGCGGCGTTGGCGAGCTTCGTGCATTTTAGTGTTTCCTGCACAGCAAGTTTCTGGGATCCAGCGATGTTTGTCTGTCTGTCTGTTGGTTTGTTTGTCTGTCTGTTTGTTTGTTTATTTGCCTGTCTGTTTGTCTGTCTGTTTGTTTGTTTGTTTGTTTGTTTGACTGTCTGTTTGTTTGTTTTTGTTTGTTTGTTTTTGTATGTCTGTCTGTTTGTTCGTTTGTCGGTTTGTTTGTTCGTCTGTCTGTTTGTTTTTGTCTGTCTGTTTGTTTTTGTCCGTCTGTATGTTTGTTCGTTTGTCGGTTTGTTTGTTTGTCGGTTTAATTGTTTGTCGGTTTATTTGTCGATTTGTTTGTTTTTACGTCTATTTGTTTGTTTGTCGGTTTATTTGTTTGTCAGTTTGTTTGTTTGTTTGTCTATTTGTTTGTTTTTACATCTGTTTGTTTGTCTGTTTGTCTTTTAGTTTGTCAGTTTTTTATTAGTCTGTTTGTTTGTTTGCCTGTTTGTCGGTTTGTTTGTTTGTTTATTTGTTTGTTTGTTTTTCTGTCTGTTTGTTTGTATGTTTGTTTGTCTCTCTGCCTGTTTCTTTGTTTATTTGTAGTATCGTCAAAAAACGAAATCAAGAAACTATATCGTCAAGAGACCATTTCTTCCGTTTAAAAAAGGGAAATTATCGGCAGCATGGGGAATTTCTTGGGTGCATTTGTGATAAGAGCCAAAGTTTGGGGCGGGGTATAGACGCTAGTAATGAATGTAGTACGATTTGTTTTGATTTGGCTCCATTTGATAATTTGATTAAGCCTGCGCTATGTCTAATGATTTTACAACCAAAAGGCCTTTTTCAAGGCCATCTTCGACTAATTTTGATGACGACTCGTAACAGAATTTGGCTAACGATTATAGGAATAAAATATTGACCTCAGAAAAAGATGTTGACGATTTGGAACGGACTTTGGCTAAAGATTGCATGACTACGGTACGGATAATGTATTGACGCCGGTGGATAATATTGACCAGGACTCATCACATTTGGTTTAATTTTTCTTTTGAATTTTTTCCATAAATTAGTATTTCATTATTATTACTTAGAATGTATCTGCTTACAAAAAAAAAAAAAAAAAAAAAAAAAAAAAAAAAAATCAAAACAATTCGAAAACTCGTAAATAAAGTTGGACGATTATTAATTTATCTACTTTTTTCGAGAGGGGAGGGGAGGCACAAATGACACAATTTTAAGATATAAAGAATTATGAAATCTAATACAAAAAAAATTCAGTAATATGGCTTTAGATATGTTACTTACTTTTATTTTTCGCCAATTTTAAGATTGTTTAAAGTTAAAGAATTATGAAACTGAATAAGAAAAAATTTAATAATCTGCGTTACGTTACTTTTACGATACGTTATTTTTATTTTTCGCAAAAAAAAAAAAAAAAAAAAAAAAAAAAAAAAAAAAAAAAAAAAAGCAATCTTGCTCTAATTTTATTTCTTTAATTTTAATAAGGAGAAGGAGCACTGCACTTAAACTAGATAAAATTAGTGAGATTTCAATTTTAAAAATCCGATTTCAATTTACAAAAATTATTTTATTTTAATAACCAAATAATTAATTAAACATAAAACAAAAATGACATCTTCAGTGTTCCGCTAATGTATTTTAATTTCAAGTTGATAGATGAAGCCACTATTTTAATTAACTGCTCTACCTTTCTATACCGATCACTCCCTCCTACCTTTCCCCTCCTGCTAAAAAATGGAATGATCCTTCCTCATAAAGAGGGAGTTTGTCATTGAAGGGCTAGTAATCGAAAGCTTCGCAATAAAAACAAATAACCATGTTTTTCACGTGATTTGTTTAATTTCAATGAATTATGATACATACATTACACTTTTTATATTAAATTTAGTGGCAATGAATAAAAAAAACTACAATCGCAACAGCAAAAAGTAATATTCAACTGGAGGTTTAAGACAAAAATTCGATTTTCTCAGGTACCGTCAAAAATACAAAGATGAAAAAAAAAACTGTTCTAAGTTTTATCAAGACGATAAAAATAAGCCAAAAACGAAGTTAATCCATCCATAAGATCGCTAGCTATCGCTTGTTGAACTTTTCGTCTTAATTTTTTCGTTAAAAGTTAAATAAAAAACTACAGTAAACTACAATAATTTTTTTAATGCTATCATCTTATTCGTCTCGTCGAGTTCTATCGTTTAAAAAAAATCACTGTCGTACGTCAACTGGTTCGCCAGAAATTTCAAAAAGACGTTTGCACTTTCTATTTCTTAAACATATTATACCAAACGCTACCGCGTTTGCTATGATATGAGAGAACAAATTGTGAAATTAACTGCGACCAATATTAATTTTTTTTTCAAAGAGTTAATGATGTTTTTTTTTTCGAAATGATTACGGTTTTTAAGATGTAATAGTACCATCTTTCAGAATATGTATCCATGTTTAATTTTACTAAGCGGTTTAGCCGATGAGATTAAATAAAAATGACAAACATCCCATCAACACATGCACACACACACATAAAAAAAGAAAGAAAATCCAACACTCAATTTTTCATTTTCGTCCCTCCATGTAATCGGGTTGCGCGAACGCTATTGCCCATTCAAGGTGAATTGTTGATGAGGTGTCGTAGTGATTTTTAATTAATAACTTTGCTAATTATCAGAAATTTAAATTTCTGAGTTTCTGATTAATCAAGACATGAATTGGACTATGCTCACCTAAATTTTGAGAATTATATGTTCAGTAGATTTCGCTATCCTTTGCAATAGCAAGACATTGCTTTTTTCTGTATAGATCTAGGCACACGGCAGTGTCTCAGCCAAGTTCACAAAGTAAAAGGCAACACACCGGCCATGGGTTTTATCACACGAACCATTTCGGGCCACTTTTGACCCCTCAAAAATTTAAATCCTATTTGACCTACACAATTGCAATTTTTCGTGTAAAATCATCTTCTAATTTCCGAATTCTATAATTTTTTTAAAAAAAATCTTTTACCGTTCACGAGAAACTGACGTCTAAAAACCACTATTTTTACCACTGACTTACTCATACAAATGTTTTACTACTTCCAGGTGACTTAGGAAGTTAAAATGTGGTGTGGAGGTAGGTTATTGGATCTATAAATAGGAAAAAATCAGAAATCACATTAACTAAACATTAATGGTTGGTTAGAAGATACATTATTGGATTACAATGGGGGTTTATGAGAATTTCACAAAATACCAGAAATAGTGCCAAGTTGGCGTCACTTTGGGCGAGTATCGGGGCTAATCTCTGAAACTACTGAAGCGATTTCAAAAGTAATGGTATCAAAATGATGGTATTCGTCCTGGTTCAAACATAGACTATATCTTATGTCTGTGCTTCTAATCAAAAGAGGGTTCAGAAGCGAAAAACATTCTAAAAATGGGATTTTTGTTTTACTGAAGGGCCTAGAAGCACAACATTTCGCATGTTAATTATTTATAAGACATAAATGATCAGTAATGACATTTGCTAAAAAATACCAAATTTAAAAGGGGTGGAAATCCGCGAAGAGTGTTCTAAAAAGTTCTAAATAGCAATTTAAAAACAATCTCAGCAAGCAACAAACCGATCTTAAAAGTTATGATATTAAAATGATAATGACAATCTTTGCTCCAACATAGGATATATCTTATTTCGATGCCACTAACCCAAAAGGGGGTAAAAGAGCAACAAATATTCTAAAAATGCGATGTCTGTATGTTAAGGGACTGGAAACATAAAGTTTGGCATTTTAGAGTTTATCGGAATTTTGTGAAATATCAGAAATAGTACCAAGTTGGCGTCACTTTTGGCGAGTACGAGGCTAATCTCTGAAACTACCGAACCGATTTCAAAATTAATGTTACCAAAATTATGGTATTCACCCCGGTTCAAACAAAGGCTGTATTGTATGCGCATATCATTAACCAAAAGAGGGTTCAGAAGCAAAAAACATTAAAAAAAATGCAACTTTTGTGTTTCTGTGTAACCTAGAAATATAAAATTTGGCATGTTAATTATTTATAAGATATAAATGATCTCTAAGGGCATGAGCGAAAAATTACGGAATTCAAAAAGAGGGAAAATGCGCGAAAAGCGTTCTTAAAATGTTCTAAATTGGGATTTTTATGCAATCTCAGCAAACAACAAACCAATCTTAAAAGTAATGATATCAAAATGATGGTCCTTGCTCCAATATAGGCTATATCTTATGTTGATTCTAGCAAAAAGCGTTCTAAAAATGCGATATCTGTATGTTAAAGACCCAAAAACATAAAATTTGACATGTTCATTACTTATAAGATCACTAAGAACATTTGTTAACAAATACAAAATTTAAAAGGGGTAAAAATGCGCGAAAAGCGTTCTAAAAACTTTCTAAATAGCAATATTTAAGCAATTCTGGAAAGTTAGCGAACTGATTTATAACAAAGATGCCAAAATGATGGCGACAGTCCTTGCTCTAACAAAGGTATTGGATAAATTACCAGATTACAATGGAAGTCTATGGGAATTTGGCGAAATACCAGAAATAACGCCAAGTTAGAATCACTTTTGGCGTGTAATTTTTATCGTCAATTGAGCGATATTTCGCCAAGTTGGTTACAAACTTTTTTGGTCGACAAGATAATCAAGTAATACCCAATCATGTAAATGAAACATCCTTATTAGTGAAATTTAAAGGAACATAAGCAGTCCTAATGTTTAAATTTTTAAATTTGACTGAAAAAAATAGTGAATAAATGCAGGAAAAAGCTGTAAGATTAATTAACATTAAATAAAACTAATTTAATATTAAGCCTATTTATTTCAAAAAGGAAACAAATACCAACTTAAAATAGCAAAAATTGATGATTTTTGAAAAAAAATGATTTATTATGTTACTTGTTATTCAATAGAGCGACTTGGCAAGTTTTCAGCTACCAATATTAATCCTGAGTCGGAATACAATTTAATCTAGAATCTGATTGGCAAAGATCTAGTCAATTGAGTGTTCGAATAAATATATTTAAATTAAGGTATTGATATGTTAAGGAAGGGATCATCTTTAAGATCTGATCAACTAAATAGAGAAATTTTAATAAGAGAAAAGTTGCTAAGTAGCTCAATTGAATAACAAGTAACATAAGAAATCATTTTAAGCAATTGAAGAATATTATGAATGACAGGAACTATGATTTAAAGAGTTTCGAAAGAACTTGGTTTGCAGTTAGATCTCACTTCTTTTATTACTGAAACCTTTAACGAACTTGGCATTCTTTCACATTCATGTTTTTGACAGGATATCATTATTGTTTTAAAAAATCACTTATGTTATGAGCGAAACCTTTAAAGAACTTGGCATTTTTTCACAATCATGTTTTTGATAGGATTAGTATTACTATATCATTGTAATACGAAAAAAAGTTGGATGTGCCAATCCCAAAACTTTCTTCTATCTCATACATACATTTTAATATTAAAAAGAAATAGTTACTCATTTTAATGCTTTAATAATTTTAATTCAATACCTTACCAACTTTCATTTTCATCTTAAATTTCTGCTTCAATCAATTAATCGGAGTAAAAATGAATTTCCGTCTCTGCACGAGCCGATGGACAATAGAATGATAAGCAGATTTTTTTTTTTCAAATTCAGGGAGGACTTATTTGCCTTACCAACAAATAATCATATACAAAATGTTTAGTTCAGTTCTAGAACTAACTTCATACACTTTTATGTGGTGCAATATTGAAAATAGCATAAAATTCGGTATTGCAGCGCCCCCTTCCGGCAGATTTTTTTCAGATTCAGGGCGATCCAACTAGCCATAGCCATACACTTACACAAAAAATTTCGTTCAATTCGATGCATAACTTCATGTACTTCTGGTCGGTACAATATTGAAAATGGCACAAAAATCGCGATTGCAGCGTCCCCTTCCGGTGGATTTTTTTCAAATTCAGGGAAGACCAACTAGCCATAGTCATACATATACACAAAAAATTTGGTTCAATTCTATTCATAACTTCATATACTTTTGGTCGGTACAATATTGAAAATGGCACAAAAATGGCGATTGCAGCGCCCCCTTCCGGCGGATTTTTTTCAAATTCAGGGAGGACCAACTACCCATACTCATACACATACACAAAAAATTTGGTTCAATTCGATGCATAACTTCATATACTTTTGGTCGGTACAATATTGAAAATGGCACAAAAATCGCGATTGCAGCGCCCCCTTCCGGCGGAATATTTCAAAACTGAAGGCGGACCTGCTTGCCACAGCCAAAAACATTCACAAAAAATTTGGTTCAATTCTATGCATAACTTCATACACTTTTTGATGGTAGAATGGCGACATACAGACACACAGACACACACACAGACATACACACAGACACACACACAGACACACGGACAGACAGACATTTTGTAAAAACATGTTTTTTGGAATCTCTGACCCCTAAAACGTGTAAATCCGCCGAAAACCGGAAGTCGAAAAAAATTTCGATTACAATACTTTCTTCTATTGAAGATAGAAGAAAGTAAAAAGTTTATATGCATCGATACTCCAATGATACTTTTTGAGAAAACTTTTTATTTTATCAAGGGCATTGCGTTTCCTTCGACTCTCTATTATCACATTATTTATGCAACCATAACATTTTAGAATTCAATATCTTTCAATCTTCTATTTAAAATTTCTAATATATTGATTTCGTGATATGGCACTTCTACACTGTAAAAAAAATCCGTTCAATTTATGGCGCAACAATATTGCTAGCAGTTTTTTCCGTAAAAAGGCCAAAAAAATAAGATGTAATGAAAAAATTACTTCTAATTTAACTGAAAAACGACAAAAACTGCTGGCAACACTACTGCCAGCAGTTTTATTATTATTATTATTATTATTTTTATTTACATTGTGCTCCAATAATATTTGAATAGCTATGATACTAAATGCTATCGATATTTTGCACATTTTCTTTTATGGTAATACAAATAAAAGTATTTTCAATTTATTTAGAGAGTATAAAAGAAACAAGCGATATTTCTTTTGAAGCCTGTACCTGTTTTAAGAAAAAATAAGCCGGCGAAAAAAAAAATATGTGATCTCTAACATATTTTATGGAGATATGCATTTATATATAATACTTAAAAATATCTTTGAATCAACATGAAATGTAGAATTTCCTTCAGAAGGAAGGAATTGTTGTATGTTTAACTTTATGTACAAAACCACTTGAAAATTTTCAGATATCCTCCGGCATATTTTATTGTAATATTTATGCAAACATGTTTAAAAAGTTGACTTTAAAATTTTATTTAGTTCAGATCAGCGAATATAAAAAAATACTGAAAATGATAGAGAAGGAAACAGAATGATTGAATTAAGCGAAAAAGAAATGCTTTTTTGGATCCAAATAATTATTTCTGTTGAAAGATGTTACGTCTTAAATAACATGAAATATTCTTTATAATAATTTCTTTATAATAATTTCTTTATAATAATATTTTGATTTTTCAACCTTTTAAAGTAGCTTATATTAAAGCGCATTAAATTACAGAGGCATAAGTAAATGTTTCAGTATTCCTTAAAAAATGAAATTACAAATTACTCATTTAGTTTTTCATGACTGTTCTAATTTTTTTTTTTTTGACTACTTATCAAAGTGATATTTACTGTTAATTATCCATTACTTGTTCGGAAGCCAGATTGGAACTCCGAAACAAATAACTTTTTTTTAATTTTAAACTCATTTAAAACCTTTTTATGGTAATAAATTTATACCAGTTCCATGTAAAATTTTTATAACCACGATCTACATCTGGTCTGTCGCCTTGTGTTAGATAATTAAAAAAAAATTTTTTTGTTAATTCCGAAGTCTTCAAAATTCTGTTTTCAACACATACTTAAGTGTGTGACATCTTATCATTAATTTTCTAGCAATATCGTCGTGTATTTAAATAGCTGCTTCCTGAAGAATAAGTGAAATCTCCTCTAAGAAGATGACATGTAAGGTAGGAACTATTTGATATCTATCTTTGGAAGTAATAAAATCACAGAGTGCTTTATTTTATAATAACAAGTATTATCAAACTCACGGCCTTTTAACTTTGACCTAAGTCAACATGTTACAGGCTTTAATAATTCTGATAATTCAAAATCATCATCATTATATGTAATCACTCATGAAAATTTGATATTATAAGCTGCATGTGAAGTGTTTATGAGTAAAAAATAAAACCTTCACCAAACCGTCAATCGATTGGGATATTTTATTTTATTTTATAATAAAATAACTAAATAAGTGAAAACATTAAATGTCGTAATTTATATAAGATATCCTGGGGTAATAACGCGATGTTAAGGTTCTACCAATACTGACCGCTTAGTTTCATATTTATTTTTACAAACAACTATAGGATCTGATACAGCAACTCATTGACTATACATATAAAAAGAATAATTTAACAGATAATTATTCATAAAATTTAATGTTCTGAATTCTTGGCCAATGATATTTGGCTGATTACCCACCTAGGTGAGTAATAACGCCTTATAAACAAAACTCTAAAATAAGATGGAATTATGGAATGTAGATTGTCCAATTTTAAAAATACAAGCTCTACAACTTAGAAATTGACAAATTGCATTCTAAGTGATAGAAAATGGTAATTTTTATGAATGTGTAAGAAAAAGAAATGAGGAGGGGTGGGTCAACAGAATATCAGACCCCAAGCTTCTCTTTGCTTAAATGCAGTTATTAGAAATATTGCAAAGTTTTTACTGTGTTTATCTAAATTATTATATTTCCAAGTATGCATTCCATGCAATACAATGTGTTCAATTTTTTGTGAATGTGTAAGAGAAGGAGGAGTGTGAGATAACAGAATATCACATCCTAAGTTCCTCTTTGTTTAAAAAGCCCTGCTTAAATATAAGAAAAAATGCACAGTTCTAAGCGTTTTTAGATCCAATATTTTTAGTATGCGAAATTTTATAATAACTAGAGTTAAGTATAATAAATAATCTTGTTAACACTATTATAAATGTAATCACATTTTAACCCGTTAACTGCACAATAAAGTGGTTTTGCTCAGATATAAATTTAAAGTGCTTTCGTTATATAAAACATGTTTTAATAAACATGTATTTTTAATTATTTAAATAACGTTTTTGATATAAAGTAATATTCCTATTAGATTTCTTATTATATTTTACGCATGATTCATACAGTTATATTTCATTACTAGTCGCCCTTGACGACCATTTTGATCGTCCTTAAATGTATGCTGAAGAATGTACTATGTTACTTTTATTCATTATTCCATTTACTTGCTCAATAATTCACTAAATCTGAAGATTCTGGAACAGAAATTAAGATATTTTTATTATTTTTGTTAGTAGAGCGCAGGTGATAAATCGCCAAACATTGTTCTAAACCTTTTTTATGTAATTCATTAAAAATATGATTATTTCACTTACTTTATTATTTAAAAATATAATACTTTCATTTAGAGCTGAAAAATCTAAAATTCATGTCTTTCACATCTTTCTTTCTTTTCACGAAAAGAAAAAAAAATATTAATTAATATCACAAACCATGATATTTAATTTTAAATTTAAAGCATTGCTTTTATTTATCACAGAAAAAATCTAACTAGCGGGTTTAAAAAATGCTAGTGATGAGATTTGCAACCGGCTATCATAAAAGTAACAAAAATTCTTGCGATCATGACAATTATTTGTAGTTTTATTCGAAAAAATAATTTTGAAATTTCAAAATGGAAACTTTGCTTATGAAAAACGGAAAAACGATGGATTCAGCTCTCAGTTGTTTATCACAGTCACATGACTTGGACTATTTTATCATATAGATGAAATCATTGTGATAGAGCAATATATATTATATAGTGGCTTATCGTTTGCGCTTGATTAACAATAAACTATTAACATTTAGTTCGCCTGGCATATAAATAACAAAGCAGTTAAATCGCAAATTTTGATGCAAGTCACATCGCTTAGGACTTTTAATATTGTTGTTATAGGCTTTTATCTAGGCTTTTACTATTGATCAGTATGTTGCCAACAAAATTAATCTCTATCTGATCGCCGTTTTTCCCTTCTTTTCAATTTCTAGAGTTTAACTTGTAATTTATAGTTTAATAATAGTTACTAATGAAATTATCTTTCGTTTAAAGTCCTGTTACTATTGTTAAAAATATTTGAAAAATATAAATTAAATTAGAATTATTCCGGTATAAAAATTTTAGTGCTGAAACGGTATTCTATGAGTTAATCCCTTTTTAACCTTCTTTTAATCGAGTGCTTAATAAAATGTATATTTGTTTAATAAAATGCTAATTCTAACCTAAATGTCAGAAAACTATGGAAAATCGCGTTAATTGGTAAAATTTTGACTAAATTAGTAAAATTTTATAAAACAAAACGCTGAGAAAGTGAACAGTTGAAATTTAAAACTCAATTGAACAATCACGTTGGAATATAATAGAAACCAGATTTTGAAAATGTCCTATCAAAATCCTTTTTTATAAAAAATTGAAATTGTTTTAAATTAATAATAAACTACATAAATAAATAAATAAATAAATTGTTTGATCAGTTTTTTGAATCGGACTCCCTTAATCCATACATTTTAACAATGACACTAATGTTGTATTATTTATAAAGTAAAAAATAAACGCTCTTCAGATGTAGCTCCGCAACTGAAAGCTATCAACTGGGGTAATAACGCCAAGGAGTGGTATTATTACTCCGGTATACTTATTGCGCAGTATATTTTAAATTACAAACTAATTCGTGAACATTTCCAAAATCTTCAAGGACATTTTGATAATATATGAACTGCATTATAAATTTATGTAATAAATAAAGCATTTCCTAATAAATATATTGTCTTCACATCACAGAGCTTATCTCGCAAATTTTAGATCAAGCATTGATTTTAGGTGCTTTACAAAGTGATAAGACCTACAAATGGAACAAATTAATTTTAGTTCTTTTAACCCTTCTGTGCAGAACGCGATGTGCCATTTCCCGGATTATTTCATAATTATGCGTAAAATTAGCACTTGGCGTTATTATAAACCTCGTGTTATTACTCGAAATTACCTTGTAAGAATTTGAAAATAACTAATGTAGTTATATATATATATATATATATATATATATACATGTAGTATTTTAAAATTGAAGAAATCGAAAAATAAATATTTCCATCTGAAAGTTAAAAGGGTCAGACAAGTTATTTTAAAGAATATCTCGTTTCATTTCTCGTTATCTTGAAATAAATCCTCTAAAGCTCGGAAATCCAGACTTATCTCTCTCAAAAATTATCTCGTTACGACACTGACAGGTTCCGAAATTTGATTGATGCTTTTCTAGAAGAGATTTATTCGTGCTTAAAAGAATGTAACCTAAGATTATATTTTGAGGGAAATTGATTATAAATTTATCGTAAATGTATTGAGACAATTTAATCAATGTCGGGCAAATTATATAACTATTAAAACAAAACAGTTAAATTAAAGGAAATGGCTGGATATTATATGTTAATAAAGCTGGCGTACCAAGCAATAAAATGTCTGGTGAATTATTAAAGTGTTGAAAAATACAGAACTTATTCTTAACCCATTAATGCCCAGAGTATTTTTTTCATTAAAAATGAAAATTTGGGTTTCCCACCACTTAAAAAAACGAATAACTTTTATCTTAATTTATTGGAGAATTTGTCTTGTGAAAAATAATGCTTATTTATCTTTCTATTTACTGGTGTGAAAAGTGCTTTTTTGTCTTTTCTATAAGCGTCCCGAAAAAGGGACGCTAGGCACTAATGGGTTAAAAAAAGAGACAAATTACTCTGTTACGCTATTTTTTAATTTATTTCCAATTATTTTATTTTAAGTTTATTCTTAAATGGTACATTATATTATATTCGACATTGTATTCTACGCCAACTCTATGTGTGTTTTCTCTGAACGAGGTCACTTCGCCTCCTGCAACGAACCTAAGAGGTTCTAATTTTTGTTCTAGGAGACACTGTTTTCCACTGCTTTGCTGTACCTCTCCCTGCTCTACCTAAACTCAATAAATATTTGACTTTATATCACCAGTGGGTTTTTTCGCAGTTTTGTACCGAACCTGGCAATGATGCATTTATTATCAGTTTTATACGCTTTGAGTAACGCTCTGTAAACAATCGTCGCAATAACTTTACCAATCGCCCTCATAGTACTCATTTTCGCCAATGGCAAACAGTGTGAGGATATTTAAAAAGAATTTATTTCTTTTAAAAAATTTCATCTCCTTGTAATGCCACACTTCTGGAAGGGTGAAATATTTAAGTAAGTCACTGTTTATAAAAAAAATTACATTTCGGATCTAAGTTATTTTTACACGTAAGTCGTTGTGTTATTCTAAATTGAGGATACGTAGCACTTTTGTTATTTAAATATTCCCTCTATGTAGCTTACACTATGTGGCCATTAATAACCGGACACTTGCGATTTTAGATGCTTTGTTAAATAAAATATACGAGGATTTATTTCGAAGTTTCATGAGTGTAAACAAAATAGTACATGTCATAAAATTTCGCAAAGATTTTTTTCCCGAAATCCCAGCGTTCTAACTGCAGAATACGATTAACCGACTTATTGTAATAAACTTTGTTCCTTTTTATGAAAATAGCATATACTCGTATAGAAATTAGGGTTATTAAAAAAGCAGCTCCAAATATACCCAAGTTTTTTTCCTCATAATTTGCAGAGTTCTTACTAAAAAAATATTCTTTTTATAAAACATAACAAACAACATTGTCAAGATAATAAGATTATCTTGATTTGTGCTCATTCTGGCATTTCAACCAGCCACCCCTTTCCCCACTTTTGTTGTAAGTAATTTTATCTTAATTCTTTTTTGAAACTTTTTTGAACTTTTGTGAAAATCTCAAAACATAGATTGCAAATTCTGAAAATTATCGTCAATAGACACAGCTCAAAATTGGTTATTCTCGAAATGAAGAAAAAAAATGTGGGGCTGTATTTATATAGCCATTGATTAGCCTCAATATAGCATGTATAATATAGCACGTACTATATATGTATATATCCCCTCATCTTTTTGCCTCCGTCTGGGAATAATAGATTTTGAGCTTATTTTATCGATGATAATTAATAGAATTTTCATATTCTATTTTTAGAAATTTTACAGAAGTTGCTCTATACATTTTGGTAACATATTATGCAAATTATAGTTTGATTGCGTTCAGTCATGCGCAATGAAATATTATTTAGTAAACCGGTTCATTTTTCATACATTTTTTAATATTTTGTAACAATGGCTACCATGTGTTATATACATTGTTGTTTGTCATATTTTGTATAAAAAGTACTTTTTACATTAAGAACTCTGCAAATTGTAAGAAAAAAAAGAAAAAGAAATTCCTAAATTTGGAATTTTTTTTTGTAAAGACTAATTTCCAAGTCAGTGTACGTGCTACACTCATAAAAATGAACAGAGTTTATTACAATAAGCCACTTAATCATAATCTGCAGTTTGAACGCTTTTATTTAATTAGTTTTGATAGGGTTATCCAGAAGGTCTCCATTATTTTTAAATTTGTTGACGGGTCCATATTGGGTTTCAGAACAAAATCTTCGCGTAAATATACGACCTGCTCTATTTTATTTAAACACCTGGAGTTTCATAAAAATCCCTCAAGTATTTTTCTATACATTTAACAATGCGGACCTTAATAGCCTTAAAATCATGTCTCATCTTCCAATAATCAAAAGACCTATACAGCTAAGTAAAACAAAGCACAGAGCAGCAAATATTACAAGCACAGAGTTTATAAACAAGATAAAGAAGAAGGAAATAAAAAAATAAGAAAGTAGAAAGTATCAAAGATGGACAGCTTGGTGGAGGTAAAATGTGTAGAAAAAGAAGAAAAGACTAACTTGAAAACACTTTACTCCATGAATAAATTGGAAAAATGAGTCATTTTCTGACACCGATGAAAGTATTTCTCTTTTGGATTCTGATGGCAGATTGCATTGGAATTTGATGACTCTGTGCGAGTTGTGTATCTGGAACCTTATCAAGTAACAAGTCTAAATTGAAATGGATTCTGTACTTCGAATGCAATGTGTTGCTGCATGAAACATGCTATCTTTATTCTTAGGTCGAGAATTGTAATTATATGGTCGAATGCCAATATAAAATCAAAGAATGAGAAGAAAGGCCAAAAATAAAAAAAAATAGAGTTTAAATAAAATAGAACTAAGTCTTACATTAAGGGAAAACTGGAATGTTTGCCTGGATGTAAACAAGTCATTTTTTATGCTTTTTTGTAATTATGCTGTCTATTATTTACAGTAATTATGCTATCCATTCATAGAAATTCAAATGTTTTTATTTTCTTTGCATTTTAGGTTTTTTAATTAAGTTTAACTTTTTGAGCATATATTTTTGCATTTTCGTGAAATGTTTCACAATTTAGTGATATATATTATTTTTGTAAGTTTACTTTTATTTATTTTCCTTTTGAAAAATTGAGGAAATAAAAATACGGGTTTTTTTTTTAAAGAAATAACAGCCTAACTACATTTTTATAGAACATCTGTAATGCATTTCATGCGGCATCTGAACCAATACATAAAATGTGACGTTTAGGAAAATAATTATTAACTACTCATTAAAAGTGTTTTAATTTGTTTAACCTAGAAATTAGATTATAAAGAGATTGATTACATTCTAAAAGTGGAAGGAGTGGAATGCTCACTTTTTGAGAGAGTGACAGGCTTTCTCACTCTTTTCGTGGTGAATTTAAAAGAAATACACTCCTTAAAGAGTGGAATTTTTTACTCCCGAGGAAAGAGTGAAATATTTCACTCCATTGTCGAAAGTGAGACATGACACTCCGCTATCGAGAGTGAAACATCTCACTCGTGACGGGAGTGAAGCATCTCACTCCGCTAAGGAGAGTGAAAGCCTGCAGTTTTACAGTTTTAAAATTTTCCGTTCAACTTTGAATTAACATATGGAGTAAAACAATGAAAAACACTAAAATATGTCACTTCTGATTTAAATTCATGCAAAAAATACGAATAAATGTACTGAAATTACTTTCACAGGCATACATATAACATAAATTTATTTAAAATAGATATAAAACATCTTAAAATACATTAAAAAAAAAAAAAAAAACTTAAGATTTTTTCAACCATTACAGGGTTTTCATAGTTTATTAATGTTTTTAATGAACTTTAAGATTTTTTTAATAATCTATTTTAAATAAATTTATATTATATGTATGTATCTGAAAGTAATTTCAGTTCATTTATTTGTACTTTTTTACGTTAATTTAATTATTTAACACAATGTGGATTTTGCACAAGTGTTGAATTCAAGGCAATAACAATGAACCCCCCCCCCCCGGAAAATGTGGGGTTTGTGTTTTCAATGGTCAAAATGCAATTCACCCTTCCCGAATCTCTTTAATTCATTACAGAATTCGCTACCGGAGAAAAGTGTTTGAATTCAACACTGTTTAACAGTAGAATTTTATCTGCATATGTGAATGTAAAGAAGTGTTGAATTTAGACACTTTTTTCTGGGAGGGATTTCTGTGGCTTCGGGTGTGTGTGTGTGTGTGGGGGTCATTATGGAGATCCGGGGAGAGACTGCATTTTCTGACCATTAAAAACACAAAATATCAAAATTTTCGGGTGGGGCATCGTACTGTCCCGGGGGGATGTCTTTCCCGAGCCATCCCCTGAATTAAATATTGCTGTAAAAGAATTTCAGTCAGTTAATGTCTTTAATCTGAAAATTCAGACTTAATGAGTGTCTTAATTTTTAGATACATAATCGTCTTAATATCATCATGGTATAAACGAACCAAGAAATGCGTTAGAATTATCTAGGAAGTGTTTTATTTTCTAACGACGTTAAACATTTCAACTATGCGAATTGCAAACCAGATTCAGATTTCTGCACATGACGTACAGATATGATGTAATTTATAAGAAACGAACAAGAGCGGGAAGCTAGCTTTGAACGTCATTAGTTCAGTTAAAAAATGGATTATACTCTTATTTTGAATAATTTTAGAATAAAAGGTGAGTCATATTTTATTTTAACGTGTTATTCCAATGGATTTTTCTATGAATAAGAGTAAATAGCTTTCAAGATTGATCTCTTTTTGAAGTATAATGTTAAGCTTTTTTTGTTAAGCTATTGTTCGTTATGCTTTCTTTATGTAACCGGCGTAACTTGTAGCTGTTTTAATATTTAAATTGCATTTTTTAAATTCAATTAGCTTGATTTTTAAGAATAAACCAATGAGTGATAACTAATTTAATCTTCCTCTGCGAAACTGTGAAATGATGAATTCGTCATCGTCAAAAACAAAATTTGCTTATGTATGTACTTCCGAAAACCTGAATGATTTTTTTCCACCTCATGATTCAGTGATTCATGGTTAAAGAGATAAAAACATAAAATTGAAACCGTTTGATACCGTATTTATTTAATGTTGTATTTCTTCTGTTTTTACTATTAAACACTTGCAGCTATTTCCATCAATATTTATTTTATTTTATTTTATTTATTTATTTGGTATTATTCCGGAGATAAATATGATATTCATATATGATTTTGTTTTTGGGAAAATTTTTAGATTGAAAAAATATCTTTAAAAATGTAAAAATTTTCTTTAGATGTTACCATAAAGGAAATTTGTGAAAGATTTATTCTTATTGATATTTTAATTTACTATTGAAAATCATAAATAATGATATCCAACGCTTCAGATTTAACATTTACCAAATTTCTAAAAATATCATAGAAATTTCTTGTATACTACAGTAAGATTTTTGAAAATTAAACAAATGCAGAAACATTTTATTCATGTATGGCAATTTATTTTGGTTGTTTAACGGTATATTTAAAAAGTATTGATTAATATATTTTGAGTTTTTTAAATTGATGTATTAATTATTTTAATTTATACGAAAGCATTGGTTTTCTATATTTCGTTAACGACTTTAAAGTTTGAAAATTGAGTAATATCAGAAAACAGTTATTAATTTTCTTTTTATTGCAATCTTTTCTGGTACAAGTAGTTATTAGCAGTAAAAAATTAAATATGATAAACTAGGCTTAAATAAAAAGTTGTTGATTCTTGACGTGAAGTTTATAAATAAAATTTCCTTAGTATATATTTTTAAGTTCATATTTACTTATGTAATACAAGTTTGAATGTATTTTTTAGTGATTAATAACTATTTTTTTATATTCAAATTATTTTTAAAGCAATTAAAAACAATAGATATGTCATTTCTTTTCTTTTTCTTCTTTTTTCTGTTTTCTAAATCTTTTTTTTTTTTAAATTATGTAAAATTTGTCTAGCTCTTTTTCATAAGATATAAAATTTACTGGCATAAAGAAATTAAATATGACTTATATCCTGTAGATATATGTTGTAACCATGGTACTAAAATTCACTTTTCAGGCAATAGCTAGGGAAAATTTAAACATAAGGAATATGTTTAAATAAACAACAACAAAAAAAAAATCTAGTCTCCATGTCCATTTTAATGAAACACTAATAAATCATGACACATAAAAACTTTACACATTCAAATTTAATAGCAAAGAATACAATTATCTAAATATTTAAAAGTTGAATTATGTATGAAAAAAAATAAGCTCATAATCCGCGAGTAGTCGCAACTTTTATCACAACGTCATTAGTCGCGCTCGGTCTTTTCGCCGCTGGCCCCCCACATACCAAAAATGTAAAATAAGAAATATTTTTCACCTAATATACGAAAATAACATTTCAATGAAGATATAAATTTGCAGTTTTCTCAAATTATGCATTTTATTCATGAGATCTGGAGTAATTGGAAAATGTAAAAATGAACTGACATTAGTGATTGTTCCATAGACTTTTTCGCTAATTTCAACTTTGTTTCTAAAAATGTACCTGAAAGAAAATCAGAGATGTCCTGTTCCTTCACTAAGGTGGTCGAGAAACCTTCAAAGTCAGCTACATGATAGATCTCCGTTGTATTTGTAATGTGATACAAGTTAGGAGAAGATAAGTTATACGGGCGGCGAAAAGACCGACACGCGACTACTGACGGGATAACGTACATCACGGGAATTATAAAAATTCTAAATAAAATTTAATGGGTATCTAAATGGAAAAAATAATATTATCTGATTAAGATTACGGTTAATTATACATGTCCTTATGGACATTTTAAAACTATCATATATTTATAGCGCATGCAATGAACACAAACGATAAGATTGCAATAAAATATTTTATTTTTTATTGTCAGTAATCTAATTTAATTCATATGTAACTTTAATCGAGTTTTATTTTTTAAGTTCAATTAATGTTACAATTGTCTTGTATTTATTTTCATTGCATGCTCTAAAGATGTGATTTTTTTAAAAATGTCCATAAAAGCAACATAAAAAAAGAATTTGCTGCATAAAAAAAATAACATTTACTCTTATGTAAGAGTGACTATTCACTCCTATCCGGGTGAAAAAATGCACTCCTTTAGCAAGAGTGAATAGTCACTCCTACGAAAGAGACAGTATTCACTCCTGCGTACAGTGATTATTCACTTTCCAGGAGTGAGTATTCACTCTTTCACCGAGTCAACAATTACACTTTTGCCCAGAGTGAATAGTCACTCTAAAGAGGTTGGGCATATTTTGAGTCTGCGATAGAGTGAGTAGTCATTCCTTCGGAGTGAATAGTCACACTTTTTTATTTGGAGTGTAGTGACTGCATGTACTTAGTTTGTTGTTTTTTAAATTATTGTTCTTTTAGAAGAAGAAAAGTAAAACTGCGACCCCTGTCCCAAATTTACCCCATTAGTGTGCATCAAATATCATGAACAGTTAAAAAATATCTAAACAATAAAGAAAGGTTTATTTTCATAAGTTTAAACTAAAATGCATCTTTTCAATACAAAATAAAAAACATTGTCTTCTTGCGAAAGATTAGCTTTAATTTGAGCTTTATCTTTTTAGCAATACAGTTTTATATTTCTTTCGGAAAATTTCGTCGCGTAAATAGATTATTAATACAACTTTCGTTTTGTAAACAAGAGTACTTTGTCATTGAAGATTAAATTGCCATGCAATACTGCAGAATAATAAATTTTATGCTATGGCAGAATTCAGTTAATATTTTTTTCTATTATTTTTCTCAAATATATCACATTTTAAACATTTTGTACACAAAAACTTATTATTTTTGTAAAAAAACTTAAAAATGTGTTGTAGCTGTTTAACTAACACTCTTGTTTATTTTATATAAATGATAAACATGATATTTAGGCTGAATATAAATACATATTTTTTTAAATATATGCTGAGGCATTAAATATAATTAGTATTTTTTTAAAGGATTTAAAAAATACTGCAGAATAAAGTAATTTTTATAGAATATTAATAGAGTAAGAGCGATAAATTTTATAGTTAATTCAAACCTGTTTTTATGCATCTAGATGTTTGAGATGTTACAAGACTTATTGGATAAAATGTTTCCACAGTAAATCTTGTGGTTAGTTTAGTGTACAACATAGTTTATTTTTTAATATCATAATTGCTAATTACATATTGTTTTTAATCTCAGAAACAAAAATCTTTTTATCCATAAAGAACACAACTATTCCAAAAAATATCCAGAGTAGTTGCGTGATTTGTATTCTGAATTTTAAATTTTAATCATCGTTAGTCATTAGATACAATAATCTGTATTTGATCTTAAAACTATATTATCTGGATACGTAGATATTGGTTAATTATTAATATATATATAAATCCCGCTGCATGAGCTTCTAACTATAATAGAGTTCACAAAACCTAAATGAAATTTTGGTTTAAAATATTTTAAAGGTATGTGTTCAACAATCATGTGTTGATTACAATCACAGCTAAATTGGGAATTACAAAATCAATCAACCTTTTTAGGTAATGAATACTTGTTATCGTACACAACTGGCGCCAGTTTTTCCTCTTCAAAAAAGTAAGGACCGAGGATGAAGGTGTTGCTACATCAAACCACATACTTACTTATTTTTATCGTGTTGCGGAAGTATAACAATTACATGAGGATTATTATCTGCCTCGTGTACACAGTTTTTCGAATTAATGCTATCAGTACAAGATAAATAGGCTTCATCTGTTAAGGCCCCACACTAGTGATTGAAAAAGACCCGAATGATGATTTTAAGTCTATAGAAGCGTTTATTTTAAATATCTTGTTCAAATTTTAATATTTTTACATGATTTTTTTTGCATAGGGCAGCTGAGGACGATCTACAATCGGGCTAGTTTTACTTTTTCAGGTTTGGTTTTCTATTAAAAAAAAAAAAAAAAAAACTTCAACTTTCGGAACCAATTAGAACCGGTTCTGAAATTGAAACTATCATAATATAAAAAATATAAAACTAAAATCGAAAAAGTAAAAATTAGTCTGGTTGAGAATCATCCTCAGCTGTCCTGTTAAAAAAATCATAGAATGCATAATCGTTACCTGGCAAGTAATACTTTATGGGCAATTCACATGCATGGGGAATTAATTCGTAGAATTCGGCAACTGCAGAACATACGAAATATCCTGTAAATCACTACGCTTATATTACTTTAAATACTGCTCATATTGCAGTGAAACCTATAGCTTAGTGATTGTATTAACGCGGGAATGTCATTTAGACGGTTAAAATGTTTCTTTATTATTCATACTGTATATGAATTTTCCAATATACACTTAACCATATGAAAAAAATGCTAGATTACTAATTCAAAACTCTTTTACGTATAGAGAACTGGTGACATAAATACCAAAATCTAATAGCTTTACAGTTTCTCTATCCATACAGGTGCAACTGAACTGCATGGTTGAAGATAAGCTTTAAACATATAATTTTTAATCTTAAAAATTGGTAACTTCTACATTGCTAAAAGCTACATATTTCGTTCTCTAGAACATTTTGTTCCAATAACTGTCGACTTGAGTCATAATAATTTAGAAGACAGATTTCGATCAAAGACCACTAAAGTGAACTTTCCATACTATTTTATATTCAGCAAATTGGCCGGCGTATCAAAATTTGGATAAATCTACAGTTAGTTGACTTACGATATATATATATGCATATATATATATGTATATGTATATATATATATATATATATATATATACAGTTCGTTTACAAGCACACAGCAAGAAAAATTACATGCAAAAAACAGGATCAATTTTAATCTGATTAGGACAATGTATTGATCTTGCAAATATCATGGTTACCATTTTATATCAGAAATATACCTCTCATAATCCATTTACAGAACACACAAAAGAAAGCAAAACATGCACATCTTTTTATTTCGATAACTTTAGAAAACTAAGTGACTTCGATTCTAATTGACACAATGCGTTTATATTGTTGCAATTATATATGTGTTTGAGAATAAAGATTGAGACTATTTAAGTTCATTTAATAGGATACACAAGCGTAAAACAGATTTTTTTTATACCGATAACATTCCTAACACTGAATCTTATTGGTACAATGCATTGATTTTGCAACTATCTAATAATAATAATAATAATAATGAAAACAACGAAATTAAAAAAAAAATTCCCCATCTGATCTGGAATACATACTTGATGTTGAATAGTTATTTTTGAATAACTCTGCAAAGCAATGAAAATCATGTTGTATTTGCATATTTATCTTTATTTCAATACTACGCTGATATTCTATCCCATTCGTCATATACATGGAGATAGTGACGGTGCAATAAGTTATGTTCAAAGAAATTGGAATTGCATCTTAAAACGAGGCTGAGTTGATGGCAGTGTAGAACTCATCTCTTGTTTTATTTAGATTATATCTAAGAAGAACTTATTTGAATACTACCATGATCTTATATTTCATTTAACATATACTAGCATTTTTTGCCCGCTATGTTGGTATATTGTCTAAAGGAATTTTGAAACAAAGGAAGTACATCTAGTAATGTTTAAAAAAGAAAAAAAAAACTTAATATCTAACCAAACATTTATAATTGTTGTCTATTTCTTATAATCTTACATTATCCTGTTCAAAATCGATGTTGATGATATGACAGACAAAATAGCTCTAAAATGACTGAAGAACCCATGTTTAACTATTTTTTAATAGATGTGTTGTCATGAATTTTCTCGCTTTTACCTAAATCTGCTGCTGAGGTGTGGTGAAATATCTCAGAGGAGCTGGAGGTGTGTAATTTCAAATATTAGTCAGTAATCTTTGTAATGATATATCACATAAGGGTGTAGGTCAAATATAGAAAATTTCCTTCCCCGAGGTCCCCATAAAAAAAAATTCCATCTGTAATGATAAATGATACAATATTAAAAAAATTAAAAAACTGCCCCCCTCCTACTCTGGGGACGAATTGGGGTGAGGGAAGAAAAGTTCATAATATGAAAGAGCGGTCCGAGGGCAATCAAATGATATGTAACATGACAGGTTCAAAAAAAGTTTGGAATTATAGACCCCCACTTTAACCCCCTCGGGGTGGGAATTTAAAATCGCTGAAACATGTCTTTAATTTTTTTAACAGATTTATTTTCGGTCATTTCACGCTTTTACTTAAAACGACTGCTGAGAGGTGTCAAATGTTCTAAATTGTTCAGCTTCTCCTTTTAACCTCCTCAGGGGGCCAATTTCTAAAATCACTGAAACACGTGTTTGATTATTTTTAGTAGATTATTTTTCTAAAATTTTACGCTACTTCCTTAAATAGTTGCTGAAATATAGGAAGATAATCCAGAATTTTCAATCCCTCTTTTGCCCTTCTTAGAGGGGGAATTTTGAAAATCCCATTTTAGTGCACGCTTGCATCGTAAGAAGAGTATTTTCCCCAACTTTCATGTTTCTATGTTTAGTAGTTTAGGCTGTGTAATGATTCAGGACAAACTATTTTATATATGTATATATTTGGAGATAGTTGCGGTACAAGAAATTAATTTCAGAAAAATTTTTAAAAGCATTTTACAAAGAGGGAGAGTTGATGGCGATATAGAACTAAACTCTTGTTTTATTTAGATTATATCTATGAATAACTTAACCAAGTTGTTCTTGAATTCAGTTATAAAAAGTTAAATGTAACAAAAATTTTAAACTTGTCTTAACGTTTTTATGACTTTAAAATTAAGAAAAAAAATTGTAATGGTTCAAATATCTGATTTTATGCAATAACTTACATGTTTCTTAAAATTAAATCTTAATCCCTAAAAAGGAATAAAATCCGTCTAATTTACAAGTCAAAAGACTGCTTTTATTTAAGAACTGTCTCCTCTCATCTTAACAATAAGATTTAAAATAATTAGTTTCAGGTTTATAGTATACTAGACCAGAATTAAATTATTTTCATTAACAACACATAATCTAATTGAATTACAAACTATCTTTACGTGAATCTAAAAGCGATTTAAATCTTTCCTGAAGGCCGATAATTATACGTCAGTTATGTTTTGAAATTCGTAACAATCGTGAATTTTTTTCATTATACGATAAAATTACATTGTATTACTTTTATTCTGTTTT
This sequence comes from Maratus speculifer, assembly GCA_964019185.1. Lineage (NCBI taxonomy): Eukaryota > Metazoa > Arthropoda > Arachnida > Araneae > Salticidae > Maratus > Maratus speculifer. The sequence continues at coordinate 114,634,855 of OZ025295.1, read as the reverse complement.
ATTCAATACGATCTTAAAAATGAAAAAAAAAATTGTCTTTCCTTTCGTTAAAATTTTTAGTCCAATTAATTTAATTTTCAAAATCTGGAAAAAAGAAACTTTAAAATTGAATTATTCTTTACTAATAATCAGATGTTTTCCTTATATTTCTGCAAAATGGTTAGATTTTCTTAATTAAAGAGACATTTCATCGAAGGCATAATTTTACTTTATAAGAAAATTCTATGAATTCAGTAAATTATTTTTTCAACTTTTAAACATAAAATGATATTTAATAAGGTGACTGTTATTATTTAGTTAAATTGATTTCAGAAAATTATTTTAGTGTAATATTTTCCCGTTTTTAAATATAATGACACATTTTGTTTTCTTGATGTTGAAATATGTTCTTTGACATAGGTGATTCAAAATGAGACGGAAATGATCTTAAGGCTGTATTTATTGAACTATAGAGGTTGGTAAAAAACATATATATTTTTTGATATTAATCAATTTCGCAATTAATTTTCAGAAGTGAAATTATGTCTGAAATTCTCGATACATGAATATTCATACTTCTACTAAGCGTAATACCAAATTAGTAAAAAATGTCCAAGCCGGAGATCGAACCCGGAACACTTGGAATAGCGCTCCAAGTGCTCTACCATTTAAGATACGAGGACGATGCCCAGCTTAGCATTTTTCACTTTATACGTTGGTTAAGCTGCGAATCGCAGTAAAAGATCCGTCTCCTGGAACCGTCTTCATGAGCACACAATTCTGTGGCGTAACATGAGACATAAGAGACCCAGCATCTGTAAATCACATATATATTTTTTGATATTAATCAATTTCTCAATTAATTTACAGTTATGAAATCACGCCTGAAATTCTAGATATGTGAATATTCATACTTCTAGCGTATTACCAACACAATGAAAAAAGTTCAAGGGTTCCAGGTTCGATCCCCGGCTTGGACATTTTTCACCAAGTTGGTATTACGCTTAGTAGAGCTATGAATATTCACGTATACAAAGGTAATTTAGTAAAAAATGAAAACAACTTTAAAAGTGGATATTATATATCTAAACAAATAAGTTTTATCCGAGAATGTATGGTTTGAAATTAAACGGAAAAGTGCTGTTGCATTTGCAATGTTTGTTTAACCAAATGTTCCCTCTGACAGTCTTGCAAAAGGGACATTTTTTAATGTTGTTTTCTCTGCATTTTATTTTCAATGCTAATAAAACATTAATCTTTCAAGATTATGTAAAAATAACTTATCACGAATATGAATGTGAAGCTTGAGAGTATTAATTATTGTACAGCGCATTAAAAATCCATTAAATCATTAGTTTTATATTATTTTAAATATTGCTGATATTGCAGGAAAACCTGGAGCTTAGTGAACATATTAATATGGGTTTGTCAATGTGAGGGTTGCTTCATATATGTTGAGATTTATGTAGTGAAAAACAAAACTAATTACATGCGAATGCTGTGTAGAAAAGAAGAAGAATGCATGAGCAAAATGTCGCTTTAGTTAATACTTAAAAACCGCTAATCCGATTGTGCAACTGTCAAACGCGTTAGTAGCATATATGACGTATGTTGCACTTCACTAATAGAGGAAAGGCTCATATGTATTTGTCTATGGAACTGCAAATGTAAATTGCTCCGAGGCTTTACGACTTTACCTACAGCGGTTTTACAAAAGGCAGTGTACCGTTCCTAAAATATTTGAACGTTTGTGCCGACGGTTGTGTGAGATGGGATTCTTTCTCGCTTCCTAGTCGGATGCAGATCCTGCGAATGAAATGTTAGGTTTGAAAAAAACTATTCTGAATACACAGTAAAAAATTTATGTAACGTTACTCCATAAAATTGGTGCCAGCTGTTGCCTTCAGTTTTATGGAGCAATATTTTTCACGTATATAATGGGAAAATTAAACATATATTATTGGTGTAACATTACAATGTGAAACCGGTTACATCGGTTAAAATTCTCCATAAAATTAAAGTCAGCAAGGCGGCCGGTAATTTTATGTAGTAACGTTACACAAATATTTTACAGTTTATGGTGACTGTTCAGCCCAGCACATGTTATTAAACTTGCTTTTGTCACTTAATCGTTCTTTGTATATTTTTACCTTGTATAATAATATTACCTTCGCTATCACTATTGTGGTGGAACTCTGTCTATGCATTTTTTTCATGGAATTTGTTTATTTGAATGTGTACTATCCCAACTTAAACTTTTCCCCATCTTTTTTAAAACACACTTTGTACTCTTTGTGAATTATGTAAAGCAGTTTCATTTTATTCATGTTAAATTGTGTAGATACTCAATGTACTCCTTTTTTGCTGCAAAGTGTATAGGAGAGCTGAACTGATTCTTCAACAGATTAAAAATGCTATACAGAATTGATTTCACAGCAACATTGTTGTGATCATCCAAAATTGTTTCTGGGTGTAATCTAGATAAAGTGATGAATTCTGGTAGTCGGACGCAACGTGTCCCTATTTCTAGAGGTTTTGAAATTGAGTATTTCTTAATGATCTAGATGCATACTTCGCTTCAACGATAGCTGTAAAAATATTTCGTGAGAAAAATATCTCAATTTAGCCACTATCGTCCAGATTAAATTAAATTATGCAAATGTATATGTAAAGGTAAATCATAGGTAATAAAGATACGTTACTTATTCGTTAATAAGTTCTGTTAAAAAAAAAGATAGGGTGCAAAGCTAAATTAAGGCGTAAAGTTCTATATAAAAGTATAAAAGAAAGATCATAAGGAAATTAAAGAATGTTCAAAAAATATTTTAAATTAAATTATTTATGAATAAATAAGTTCTACTGAGCAATCATAAAATAAAAAATAAGAAATCATTAAACTTGGGCAAAATTTCATTTATCTTTCACGATTAAAATATGTTAAACATTCCTTGATAATGCTATATATATATATATTTAAACCATCACTCTAAAATTAAAGTAAAAAAAAAAACAAGATAATCTTTTTCGAAAGTGATTAATTTCCCAAAAATGTTATTAAAGAGAATTTATTTAGAAGAATACAATAATGGCACAAAGTTATTGAAATTATCACTACATAATAAAACCCAGCGTTACGAATCCGGGGCAAACCCTTCCATCCTACCAGTCTCCGATAAGACGCAGCTACTTTAGGCTTACTTTGGAATTCAGATGTGTTTGAGAAAACCTATCTGTCTAAATATAACTTTTTTTTCTACCTAAAATCTTTTCTATTCAACATAGTTTTCTACAGAAGATTCAAAACTAACAAAATTTCGATAATCTGGGCAGTCAAGAAATCATTTCAGAAATAGAGCTGAAAACGAACATGGTGAAGCATATTTTGCTTGCCACAAAATCTCTAACGGCGTTGCCAACTATGTTTAAGATTATAAAATACAATGAAACTAAATTATTAAACCTAAAGCAAAATTATTCTTCTAATAACTAAATTGAAATTTATAAATTAAATAAAAAATATTGAGTGCAAAAAATGTATAATATAAATAAATTATTTTAAAAAACAAAATGTAATTACTGTAATTTAGCATCAAATATCAATTAGTTATATGAGGCAATCTCATAAAATTTGTTTATAAAATTTAATTTGCATTTTTATATGTTTCTTAGTTTCTTATATTGTAATTATAAACAGAAATAATTAATTTATAATTTTTATGAAAAATAAAAATGGTTAAATTAACGAAATTTATTTAATGTAACATTTAGTTTTATTTTATATAAAAAAATAATTTTCTTATAATTACATTAAAATTTTATTTACCATAATTATAATTGTATTTTAACTTTAAACTAATTGAAATTAAAAATTAATTTAATTATCTAGTTGATTATATAAAAAACACAAAATATTTGATAATAAAAATCAACCGATCTTCGTAATTATTATTCTTTAATTTTCTTTAATAAAGACTAAAGAAAAAAATGCAATTTAATAAATTAGAATGACCATTTAGAAAATGATATTTTCAAAGATTACAATTTTAGGCTTAAAATAAATTCTATATTTGAAAAAATGAAATAAACATTTTTATGATTATCATAACGTGGTTTACGCAACGACAGAATCACATACTACGTACCCCCATGGATTAAATATTAATATTTCTGAACCAGATTATAAACAAATTTTAAATGAAATTTTAGTTTTACTTCTTTCAGTACTCTGAATGCTTAAACTTCCAACCATCGTATATTTTTACATTCTTGTATAGGGAAAAAATGTATTTTTAAATGAAATTTGTTTGATAGCTGTATCTCAATTTATTTTTGAGTTATTATTATTATTATTATTATTATTATTATTATTATTATTATTATTATTTTGTCGTCTCTAAAAATGAAATAAACATTTTTATGATTATCAGAACGTGGTTTACACAACAATAGAGTCACATATTACGTACCCCCATGGATTAAATATTAATATTTCTCAACCAGAGTATAAACACATTTTAAATGAAATTTCAGTTTTACTATTTTCAGTACTGTGAATGCTTAACCTCTTCAGACCCCAGGGTTTATTTATGTACTTTTCTTAATTTCAGTTATGGATTTATATTATCAAACCGATACATAAAAAAGATTGATCAGCAAAAAAAATTAGAATTTATTTTTTGTTGATAAAAATTGATGATACATCAGGATTCAAAAAAGACATTTTTTGACAATTTCTTTGGATTTTTTAATTTTATTATACATTTTTGCATTGTAAAAACACTGAAAAACATAAAATAAATATATATTTGGTAATGTTTCATTACTAATGGGCTCTACAAATGATATCTTAACGCACAATAAAATTACTTGAGTTTTCATTTTTGCTCATTTCGTACATTTTTGCTTCAAGCCAATTTTATATAACACATAGCTTACTAAAAAAGAGCTATAGCAAACAAATTATTATTTTGTTTAATTCTTCTATCTGTTAGGCCTCCATTTACACCAATTTCTCTTTTTTTTTACATTATTTATATACGTGATAAAAAATTGTAAAGATATGTATCCTGTAAGATACGTCAGGTCTGAAGAGGATAAACTTCTAACCGTCGTATATTTTAACATTCTTGTATAGGGAAAAAATGTATTTTTAAATGAAATTTGTTTGATAGCTGTATCTCAATTTATTTTTGAGTTATTATTATTATTATTATTATTATTATTATTTTGTCGTTTCTAAAAATGAAATAAACATTTTTATGATTATCATAACGTGGTTTACGCAACAACAGTGTCACATATTACGTACCCCCATGGATTAAATATTAATATTTCTGAACCAGAGTATAAATAAACACATTTTAAATGAAATTTCAGTTTTACTATTTTCAGTACTGTGTATACTTAAACTTCTAACCGTCGTGTATTTTTGCATTCTTGTATAGGGAAAAAAATGTATTTTTAAATGAAATTTGTTTGATAGCTGTATCTCAATTTATTTTTGAGTTATCATTTTTTTTGTCGTTTCTAAAAATGAAATAAACATTTTTATGATTATCATAACGTGGTTTACGCAACAACAGAGTCACATATTATGTACCCCCATGGATTAAATATTAATATTTTTGAACCAGAGTATAAACACATTTTAAATGAAATTTCAGTTTTACTATTTTCAGTACTGTGAATGCTTAAACTTCTAACCGTCGTATATTTTTACATTCTTGTATAGGGAAAAAATGTATTTTTAAATGACATTTGTTTGATAACTGTATCTCAATTTATTTTTGAGTTATTATTTTTTTGTTGTTTCTAACGCATTTTTTGTCATTATGAAAACAGACATATTCTATTAAATGCTGACCAGTCAGAAAATGAATGAAATCCGGACATCACAAGATTTCAGATATCTCTATTCTGAACCGACAGAAAAAATTATTTTCCAAAACGTTTAAAAAAAGCATACATCTTAGCACCTTAGGATTACAAGCGATATGCTTTAACCATTATCCTTCTCTGTCCTGAGAGAAATATTACGAGGAATCTTATAAATAAGTTTAAATTTACTCTAAAATATTTCCACCAATATATCAGATTATATAAGAATGCTTATTATGTGTATCCATTTATTTAAAAGATCCCTAAGCAGATTTTACTTTTTTATTCTTTCTTATAACCAAACAATTAAAATATATTATCCAAAATGAGTGTTGCTATTGAAAAAATAAAGTTTGGACTCGATTTATTTCATTGATGGCTCCCTAAACATATTTTATGTACATCATTTAAGAGCAGATTTAATTTTTTGTATTCTTTCTTGGAACCAAGCAATTAAAATATACTGTCCAAAATGAGAGTTGCTATTGAGAAAACAAAGTTTGGATTCGATTTATTTCGTTGATGGTTCCATAAACATATTTTATGAACATCATTTAAAACCTGACTTAATTTTTAATTGTTTAGTGCAAGAAACGTTTTTCTTGGATTATTTGTTGCAAAATTAGTAGGGTATATTTCCTTTTTTTCCAACGATGTGTTAGTATCATTTGGTACATTTCAACTGTTACGCAAGCAAACCTGCTTCTTTTTTCATACAAATAAAACTCCTTATTGTGAACCATATTCTTATGAATGCAAATATGGCACCTTTGAACAAATTAAGTTGTAGTCTACTACTTGTATTATAATCGAGAAAAATATGTCTTTTTGATATTATAAAGAAACTGTACTACTGGGTTCCTCGTCGACCAAAAAATTATCGCCAAACTATAAGATTAAATGTCAATAACTGATGATCGTAAATGTCAGATTAAATGATATTAAATGCGATTCACGTGTTTAAAATGTCATTAAGTGATTTTGATTTCGACTTTTATTTGTATTTTTATTAATATTCTACTAATTATTTGTTTTTTCGTCATTTAAAATAAAAATTATGTCAATATGTATAATTTGGTTATTAGTTTGGCGATTTGTATAATTTGGCGAAATTGGTCGACGGGATAACAGAGTAGTACCAAAGAAACTTTCTTTCAAGGAAATAAAATTCGTTATTGTACACTATACAGTGGTGGTCAGGATTATAAGAACAATTGAAAATTGCGCTGAAAAAATTTATTTTTGAGTTAAATAAAGTGAAATTTATACACAAGATGCTTTTTTATGCTAGAAATCATTGTGGAATGCAAAACATTGCAAAATGCAAAATATGAATGTTCGGTCACAATTAACAAAATATGTCATTGTATGAAATTGGACAAAATTATAAGGGCAATGAATGTTTTTGCATGACACACACTGTTAATTAATAATCGCCCCGCTTCTTCTCAATCGCTTTTATCAGTCTTAACGTCATGGAGTTTTACAATTCCTTAAAAACGTCCTTGGAAGATTTTGAGTCATCTTTTTTGATAGAAGACATGAGTTCTTGCTTGTTTTGAGATTATATACCATTTTTTGCATACTTTGTGTGCCAGAATACCTAACAGATTTTTCCTTTGGATTCAGATCAGGACTTCTGGCCGGCCAATCAAGTAGTTTCAGGGAATTAGCATTATACCATGAGTTTGAAGTTTGGGAACCACGAGCCGAGGCATTGTCCTGCTGGAAAAAATAGCCTCCAATCGCTATTAACGGTGCTTCTGGTAAAAGATTATCGCCCAATACATCAATGTAACTCTCAGAATAACTCCTACCCTGCACAAAAGCTATTGGAGTAGTTCTACCAGTTGTGAGACCTCCCCAGACCGTTACTGAATCACTTCCAAATACATGCTTTGAGAAAATCGTTTATTCTCAACTAGAAGTTGCAAAAACAATCTAGTCTATCCAAATTAATGTTTTTTCTCTTCGGAAAATACAGAATCTCACTTTTTTCCCATAGTATTGCAGTTTTTGGCATACTCTATCTTCAGTCTCTCATGAACTTTTGTATGACGTGGTCTTGACACATGTTTACTATAGCAAACCTTTTTCTTTCATTTTGTAAAACACATCGAACAGTTCGAGCACTTGCATTCTAAGTTCAATTCACGGTTTTTTCCCGTTTTTTGGAACAAACTGCATTATTATCATTCTTCTCCCCCATACAGAAACAGAAGATAGCCTGCTTGTATGTCTTTGCTGTCCATATTTATCAGAATTTTAAAGATAATTGTAAATAACCGTTCTTGATCTATTAAACTTTATAGCAATTTAGCATACAGAAAGGCCTGAATTTTGAAATGCATCCTTTTTTCTTTCTGAAACTCCAAAAGCTTTACACCTTGCGGCATGATTGGAAAACAGAGCAATAAGATCCCAAACGCCTACTACGCATTTATATAATCTGGAAGTTCCGTGTGCAGTGCAAAAAACTTGCAAATTTTGATTTTTAGAACACACAAATACAGTTTTTCTTATAATTTTGTCCAAAACCACTGGCTGTATAAATTTATAATACAATTTATGAATATGAATTTACCACATATTTCCATAAAAACATACAAAAACAATCTTCATTTTTCATAGGTTTCCAGCCATTAAATTTGCATAAATCTCCCACCAAATATAACCAAGATATAGCATTTTTTGCCTTTTCTTATAATTATGACCACCACAGTAGTGCTTTTTTAGAAATACAGAAAGGCTGTATTGTAGAAAATGTACTTTTTCAAGTTAAAATATCAAAAATAAAAGGATTTGTTCTATAATACTGATTATAAAATATTAAATAGATGGCGGTAAAATAAGTATTCATAATATATATATATTTAAAATGTACTATTGTATGCATATTTTTTTTTCTTTTCGAATGATGTGAAGATATTTTCTCTAAGTTTCAAAACGATTACACCCTGTATAATATAAATTAGGATAATGTCTGCTATACTCTTATTTTCTATACTATTATCTCTATGCTATTTTTCAGCAAAGCATAATTGTATGTTAAATCAATTTTTTATAGATGGGAAATGTAAAAATTACATAATGCCAGTTGTTTCATTAGTTTACTGAAAAAGGAATAAGTTATTTTTTTGTTGATCATTATAAGTAAATTATAAGATTATTATAGGTAGATACTTGAAAAGCATTCTCTCGACACAAAAAGGTAAATAAATAAATAAAAAAATGTATATATTTTAAATATACAACTAACAAAAATATGTCTTAAAATTTATTCATACTCATTTAGGACATTATGTGTATGCTTCTCTTTGTAAGTTATCTACTCGTATATACTTTTTAATAATATAATGAGAAATATTATGGATAAATTTAACGTTGTTCAAATATATTTTATTGGCTCAAAGATTTTACTAAATGATATCTCTGTTGATAAATTATGTGTTTAAATAAAATTAATTGAGGTCATTCCAAACGTGATAAAATATATATTTGTGTTTATTTGTGAATAAAATGTTTTCAAAAACTAATTCTTTTTCAATAAGATCTAAAATTGGCGAATATTCTCCAATAGAATATTATTAAAACAGTTATTAACTATTTTGATAATTAAATAATTTTAGGAAGAAATCACACCGAATAGCAAGAACGAGTTGATAAAATTAATACGGAAGTGTAGCAAAAAAGTAAATATTAAAAATTATTCATAAAGATTATACCACTAATTTTACACTATCTGTACTCATTAAATATAAAAGGGTGGATGAATGAAAACATTATATCTTCTATGTATTCTAGTAAGAAAATATTTTTCGAAATTTAAACATGAATTTAATTATAGCCTATGCGATATTATGGTAGTCGATTCCTCTCGTTTAAATGTTAAAATTGATGCTATTCTCTCATAAGGTTATTACAGCATTAACAAGTTACAATAAACAACTTCAATTGTTTGAAGTATGTTTTTGAAAAAAATGAATATTTTTATATAAGACCGTTTTATATAAATACTGGAAGTAGCGGATTTTTAAATAAAAGCCATCAAAGTACCTTCTACAGAAAAAATTCAAAAGACTCCATTAACGGAATTATGTTCTAAAATTTATTCCTATCCATTTAGAATTTTAAATTACGTTAATAGTTTCCTTGTAAAGAATCGATTAGCATTTCAAGACTGACAGGTTATTTAATAATATAATAAGGGGATATTCTGGCTAAATTTAACGTCATTTAAAAATGAAGTTATTGATCCAAAAGTCTTTATTAAATAATGCTTCTTTGGTGAAAGTTATGATTGAATTAAATTTATTGCACACCTTATCAATAACATGAAATATATATTTTTTAAATATGTAATTTATTTTCAGAATATATCTTTATGATAAAATCAGAAGTCCTCAAAACATTATATTTTTTATTAAAATTTTATTAAATTAATTCATATTGATTAATTTGGTTTTTAATTGTATTAGGATAGAAACAAAGTTATTAACAATCATTAGTTCATAAAATTGATAGGAGAGGAATGAAATACTTTAATATAATTAAATTTTTTTATTTAATATACATATATTACCTATAAGATCAGTAAAATAATCGTTGATGATATTTCTTGAAAATATTTTATTGACGTTACCATTTTTTATTTTTGTAAGATAATATGCATATATATATATATATATATATATATATAAATTTACAAATTTTGAGAAATAAAGTGTCCAATGAGGTATTTTTGACCTACATAACACAGTAGAACCTCTATCTATCGTTTTTCAAGGGATGCCGATAAAACTCGATGAATGCGGTTTAATTTCAAAATACGAAGTAACACAATATTTATCCATTTCTAATACATACAATGTATATAGTATACTATTAAATACCAATTTGTTGCTTACTAAACTGCAAAAGAAGTAAATTGAAGGCATAGAAAATTTATATTTATTTAAAAAAAAATCAATATTTTTGTTTGGTTTTTCGATCATTTTTTTTAAATCAAAAAATAAATTTTCAAGATACACAACATTTTTATAGTCATTTTCTGTAATTTCATGTGCATACATAAAAGTTCATACAGTTTCAAATGCTGTAATGCATCAGACAGACTTGGATTGATGGCTTAGCCTCATTCGCATAAACGTTATTCACTGTATCTTCGCCATCAATTTCATCTTTTGCATTATCACACATTTCTCGTACGTTTAGGACATCACATGTTGCAACATGTTGATTAATGGAAACATAATCATATCCTCTGCTATATGCAAATACTTTTCATCTGCATTATTGTCGTCATCAACAACACAAACACCACAAATAAAGTTTTTTTTTTTTTTTTTGATAAAATAAGTAATTTTAGTTTGTATGTCATATGGATTCATATGACTTCAGATATGATTTCCGTGAGGAAAAAATTTTAGAAAGATGACTGCGGGAAAATGACTTTTTAAAGAACGACGCTTGCACATTTCGTTAAAATTATTTAAGGCGCAACTCTAGGCACAGAAAAAGACCCGGATGATATTGTAAAGTCTATGGAGGCTTTTTTTCAAAATGTTTGCCCAAATTTTAATATTTTTATATGATTTTTATGCACAAGATATCTGATAACGATTTACAACCGGCCTAGTTTTTACTTTCTCAGTTTTGGTTTCAAAAATTTTTTTTAATTACTTTAGCTTTTTAAACCGGTTTAAACCGGTTCTGAAATTGAAATTATCATAATATAAAAAATATATTAGCAAAATCGAAAAAGTAAAAACTAGGCCGGTCATAGATCGTGTCAGCTATCTTATGCAAAAAGCCAGCGCGTGACTGGCTATTGGACATCACCCCACATCACACGCTGGCACGTGAGGGGCTCCTTAACTTTGGCGCTATATCACGTGCGTGATAGTCAGCTATAGTATTAAGGGTTTTTAATATTTTTTTTTTATTACTGACATTCATAAAATTTTATTTTTATTTCGATTTCTTGCTTTTTTTAAAACTATTACGATTTATAAATGATTCAGTTATTTAAAATTTCGTTTAAACATTTTTTGTTGTTGTTTATAATTGCGTATATATATATAATTTTTTATATCGCCATTAAATTTTTTTAATTTTGGAATTTATTTAAATTAGTTTGGATTGAAAATTTTTAATTTGATTGAAAAAACAACCTTTTATAATTATTTTAAAATTAAATTTATTTTTGCTACAATCTATTTAAAAATTTATTAATTGTAAATAAAAAATTTGGATTTATTAAATAAAGGATAAGGTGTTTTGAAAGAAATATTAAATGAAACCGTGTGTGTTATCTGCGATCACACTTACCCGCTTGTTTTTTTAAATAACATTCGAGATCATTTATATCTTACAAATAACTATCGTGTCAAATTTTATATTTGAGATACTTCAATAATATAAAAGTCGCATTTTTATAACTTTTTTTTTCCTCTTGCAATCTTTTTGGTTGAGTGTCATTGACACGAAATATAGTCAATCTTTGAGTCGGAGAGAATGCCATCATTTTGTTACCATTAGTTTTGAAATTGGTTCTGTAGTTCCAGAGATTGTTTAAAAATTGGTATTTCGAACGCTATTCGCGATTGTTCGCCCCTTTTCAATTTCGTATTTTTTAGGAGATGTTTTTAGTGATCATTTATATCTCATAAATATACAGCATAATTAACAGCCAAATTTTATGTTTCTAAGCCTTTCGTAACACGAAAATCGCAGTTTTAGAACATATTTTGCTCCTTCACCTTCTTTGGGTTAGTGACATTGACATAAGATTCAGCCAATGTTTAAATATGGGCGAATACCATCATTATGGTACCATTAATTTTAAAATCTGTTCCGCAGTTTTGGAGATTATCCCCTACAAAAAAAAAAACAAATATTTCTTCTTTATAATATAGTTATAGATATGCAAATTGGTATTATATGATAAACTATATTTTGCACTGCCATTTTTTACGCAGCTATACGTTGTATTTGAGTAATAAAAATGATGTTTGATGTATCTTATTTTTTTTTCCATTTAACATTGAGTTTATAGATTAGTATAAATAGGTTTTCAATATTCTACCTGTCATTTGCAGAAATATCAATCAGAATGTAGATTAATTCAATTTTTCACGAAGAAAAAAGCATAAAGTTTATGAATTTAATTCAATAGCGATTCAGTTTTTTTAATTTCATGTAGAGTTTTTATTAAATTCAATGACGAAGCTTATTCTGTTAGAAAACCCTGTAATAAAGATTTAGAGATCTTTTTGAAATCGCTATAGCAAAACATTATGCGTTGCATAGTTCCCATGTTGATTGAAATTGAAGATGTTGTGCATTGGATTGATTTAACAGTGCTATAGTTGTTACTAAATTTGTGAAAAAAAATTTCAAGTATTCTTCAAATATTTTACAAAGAGTGCATAGTTCAGACAGTATATCTTGTAAGTTTGGACCATTTTTTTAATTTTAATCTGAAGATTAAGGTTAAATTAAATGTTATAATCGGATTTTTGGATAACAGATTTTGTAGAACGTCCTGCTGTTAGATACGAGGACAAAAAAAAAAAAAAAAAAAAAAAAAAAAAAAAAAAGAAAGAAAAAGAAAAAGAAAATACTAATCCGCCGTGACAGCGCGATGTGTGTCGTGACCTTGGATAATACGGAGAAAGAGACAGTACAGACCTACCGTCAGGAGAAAAACTCTGAGAAGGGTTGCTTCTTCGGAAGATACCTACTGGCAGAGGTAGGTTGAAATCCGAGGCGGTGACACTTTTGGCGCGGTTAGCATACGTTTGATGCTCTCCTTCTTCTGCTTTTTTCTTTCTTTTTTCTGTATTCGACAACGCGAATATATCGAATTTAACAAAAATAAGGAGGGTCGTACCGGTGTCCTCAGTATTACAGAGTACAGCTGAAAACTTTTTTTTAAGTCTAATAAGTTTTTTAAAATGTAATACTTTTTATGTTGTCCACTAAAACTGAAAAGTATTTTTGTCTAAAAAATATTAATTATGCAATCAAAAATTAATGGTTTAACTTATGTTGTTACGATGAAACATTAATAAAAAATTCTTTTGATAGCAATAGAATAACAAATTGTTGTAATAAAATTTTAAATCATTAATTTTCTAATGATATAATTTGTTTTTGCATAGGTGGAGGGAAAGGGGACCACACTTCCTTCTTAAATGTTTGAAAATGTATTAATTTCGGTAACTTTTGTCTAATTTTAAACATTTGGCATTCTTTAATGAAAATCCTGATCACTGTCATGGGGAATCCCTAAAAAGAGGGGCCCGGAGCAATTGCCCCGCATGCCCCTGTATGAGTCGGGTGCACAGAATTTCCTCAAATTTCATATTATGTTGGACCTTGACATAAGTTGGTGTGTATTAGGTTATGTTGTTGATTATATATGTCAATTTATTATTAATTATTATCATGTATCTGATAGGAAAAAAAAAGTTTGGGGACTGCCACATCTAACTTGCTAGTTTTTATTATAGTTATTAATGCTAAATAAAAAAAGGGTTTCTCTAGATCCAAATGACAATAAGGTTGCCATTTTTTTTGCTTAGAGGCAAGAAAGGCACATTTATTTATTTATTTATTTTAGGGCGGGGACAATTTGGAAATATATCCCAAACCAATATGACAATATTAGGACGCCTGAAACTGCTTAAACGAAACTCGGAAAGAAATAGAATTCTGTCGAATGAAAAAAAAATCATTAATGGCGTTTATATTTTAAGAATAAATGTGCTATAGATTTGAAAGTTACAGAATGAATTACAAAAAATGAATGTGTATGTGTGTGTATGTATGTGTGTATTTCTTAATTGTATGTGTGTTGGTGTAGTTCTTTTTTAAATATTTTAGCCCTTGGAAGAACTTAGTCTTTAAAAGACCATTTTTAGTCCTAATAAAGACTTTTTTTTATGAAAATGACATCGATTAATCTAGAGATCGAATACCATCGAAATCACTTTCACTATCTGCATTTGATGATTCATCGGTGTTGATATCAGAATCAGACTCGTTATCATCCACTTTAATAAACTTATCAACGAGATCTTCAATTAGTCCGTTGTTTTTCCAATATTCTTTTTCGATATTCTCAATATGTTTGCAATGTTCTTGCCACTCACTTGCAGTAATTTCCGAAAATGCTTCGTCCAGTAACAGACTTCACAAGCTTAAATCACCGGTTACGTTGTTTTCTCTTATATGACGTTTTACAGATGACCACACACATTCAATTGCATTAAGGTGACAATGATACGGTGATAATCGGAGAACTTCATGCCCTTCATCTCTTAACAAAGTGTCTATTTTATATTCAATAGTTTTAGGGGCATTTTAGGTGATAATTTCAAATAGTTCGGCTTTTCACATGTTTGGATCATGTGTTATTCCTTTCAGCAATAACCAATCAATCATTGCAGATTTTGTGGCATATTTTGTGGGTACGGGATCAACTTTTTTTGTGTGGTATGGAGCATTATCCATACAAATTACGCTTTTTGGCTGCAAGTTCGGTATTAATTTTTCCAGAATCCATTTTTGAAAATTATAGAAATTCATTTGGCCGTGATAATCTCCAACATTTGGAGAAACTTTATATACTAGCTCAGCTCCAGGAATAAAGCCATTAGAGGTACCAGCATGCACGACTATAAGCCGATTTTTTGCGTTTATGTCCACTTGGACACCCGTTACTTTGTCATCATCTTGCCAACATTCTCAAAATGTTAGGTTACTATCGATCCAAGTTTCATCGATATAAACAATGCATCGATTATTTCGTCTATGGTTTTTCATTTCTCGCAGATACCGATTTCGCTAAAATACAATATCTGGTCTCTACATCAGAATATTTCTGCGACTGCTACTTTTTTTCCACCGGAAATTCATCGAATGCAAAATTTTTCGGAGTGTTTCTCTCTGCCATTTGAATTCAATTCTTTCTCTCAAAATAGGCAATAGTTTTGTTATCGATGGGACTTCCTTTTTTGTAACATAAAATTCCTAGATGATTTTTCTTATAGCGCATTTATTGAAATCATCAATAATGCAGTTCCGAATTTCCGGTCTTTTCCGATGTTTTCCTGGAGTAGACAAAGTACACTCTAAAAAATAAAAGTGTAAAGTTACACACAAAAATGTGTAAATCGATGATACAAAAACGATTTGTTTATATGTATAAGTTTGTGTGTAAATTGCCAAAATACACGCCTATTGTGTAAATTTCAAAATACACATTTCAGTGTGTAATTTGATGATAACATATAACAGTATGTAAAAGCTATGGTGATCACTCATGAAATACCCACATTAATGTGTAAATTGCGCAAGAATACACAAATATATGTGTTATATTCTTACTCATTGTAATATTCTGTGATTACACTGATAAATATGTATTACGCAAAAAACACATATTATTGTGTTATTGTAATTTACACAGTTCTTTGCGTAATATGCAAAATACGCATATTCGATGGAGGTTCAATAACTATTGTGTCCAGTGTATATGAAATATCTGTACTGCAACGGGTTGATGAAGAATATCGATATATTTATGCTTAGTTTCAGAACCGTAGCTGCAATATTCATACAGTTTTATATGGAGGAGTAAAATGGGGGGGGTAGTTGAAAGTCTGATTATTAGCTTATGGGGCTAGATTTGGGACAGTGGATGCGATAAAATAGTGTTGTTTGGACTCGGGATCATAGTGATGTACACACTTCTCATCACTATCACAAGTGTAGCATCATAAGCTCCAAATCAGCCAATCACACTCACTCCCCTCCTCTTAAAAACTCCCTATAAATAGGTTTTTAGAACTTTACCCCTCCCTTTAAAACTACGCTACTATAGCAACTACGGATCTAAAATTCCGCATATAGTCGTTTAAGACATTAGTTTTTGATATTCCTCATCAACCATCATAGTACAAATATTACTTCTCTGTTAGTGGGGAAGTATGGGACACATTGTGACATTTTCAATTTCTTAATTATAAAATTGATTCTTGAAATTATGTATCTATATTGCTCAAGGACATTAGAAAGTGTTTCATTTTGTATTATATAAATCAAAGTTTTTGTATTTGTGTCAAGTAAAGTTGATTTTATTATTTTTGTAAAAAGTGTCCCATTCCTCCCCATTCTCCTCTAAATATACACATAAAAACTGCTATTTTATTTTCTATATTCTTCCTTGCTTTTTAATTTTATATTTTCCCATCATTTATATATTATTCAGAACATGCGATTAAAAATTAAGATAAAAAAATAAATAATTAATTAATGATAGATTTTAGACTAATCAGGTGGAATAATCATAGTTGGTAAACTTGCAATCTCCACACTTTTTATTTGCAGAGTTCAGACTCAATTTTTCATTTTTTATTTCAGACTCAAGATACAAAGTCAATTATATTGAAGGTACTGTGTTACATACAGTTATAAAAATAAAATTTAAAATACTATAAAAAAAATAGAAAAAAAGGTATGTAAACTTCATCTCTCTCACACACACACACATATTACCTGCAATTATTTTAGCTGATTTGTTTATATATACATAAATCACCTATATTACATGTTGAAATGTTTTCTTTTCATAAATATTCATCATTACAAAGAATTTGTCACATAAAATATTATCAGGACTATCAATAAAGCTGTTGAATCATTAAAGTAACATCTTTTGCATTAAATTTATATTTAGAAATTTGTGTCTTAAAAAAGGAAAAAAAATACAAATATATTTTAACATTAATGAAATTAATCCTATCTTTATAAATGAAAATTTCAGATATTCTAATTAAAACTTTAGCTATCAAACTAATGTATATTTTTATTTATCAGCTATAGTAAAAAATAAAACGAGAAATACTGTGTCTATATCCAAATATCAATTGACTCTTATAAATTTTCGAATTTAAAGCTCGTAGAATTTATTTGATAATTACATTTGTGTCTTAAGCGTATAAAACTCACCCGGCGGGAGATATTTATGTAGAGGGAGAGGGAGAGAATGATAAGTTCGATTTTGAATATTCATTATGACACAACTGTTATAATTTTTTATATACAAACAATCATATGTTTTATGTCATATAAGTTCTGTAATAATATGCAAAATTTGAATGGAAAAATGCATATTTGAGGAAAAAAGCCGTTACTTTAATATTAATTTTCTTCAGAATTTTTTATCTGGAGTTATTTTAAATCAACGTATTTGCGCCCTTTTGCAATTTACTTCTGTGTATTTTTATTAATTCTATAATTAACAAGAAAAAAATTATGTGTTCTTTACTATGAATATTTTAGTGGAACATAGTTCTTCCGATGTAATATTTTCTAAAACACAGATGAAAATTTAATGTAATTAAGATAACAGAATTTAAAAAATTAATTTCTCAAAATAAGGAAATGTAACGTAGAATCTCAAAAGCAACGCTATAGTTTTAATCGATGATAAACTTAGCTAACATTATAAGTTTCATAATTTAAAAAAAATTCAATAAATAAATAAAACTCAGATGAATTGTTTAACTTATATAATTTATAGATATGGTATACATTTGTATAATAGTTTATAAATAAACTGTAATATCTTTCACACAACCGAACCAAAATTTAATACCTTATCCCCCCCCCCCAAAAAAAATGATGTTAATGTTTATTTTGCTACTGTTAACATACATTCATAAATTCTTTTTAAGATGAAAATTTTTCAAAAAATAAATGACTTTAGATACAACAGTTGTTATTTTAATAGACATTTATCAGGAGTTATGTAATGTTGACATTTTTTAAGGCAAGTAAATTATACGTGTAAAAATTTCTTATACGTAAAAAACAATCCAACATGTATCATATACATTTGTACATAAATATAAACAAACCAGATACGGAAAGAAATAAAGGTAATACGGACGTATGACATTACATACCTTATATTTTATAAGAGAATTACTTATTATATACTATATTTTACTGAACCAGAGCGCTTGCAATCAGCTGGACCCGCCATTAGTTTTCAACTTAAACATGAAGAAGTCAAGGCAACGAATATTACAATTTTAGTTTTCTATGCTACATTCGCGTCTAACTCGGGGTTGAAGTAGTTCCTGAATACAATCATCAATTGCACTGCGAACTGGAGTTAAACTAAAATTACAAGTTAAACTTTGAAATGGATAAAAGTTTACAAGCTACCACACGGCTCAAATAATTTAGGGTAAAATAATGCATACTTATATTTGATGTGAAAAATGTATAAATAACTCAGGATACGACTTTGGAATTATCTTAATTACATGAATTATATTTTGCATTACATATTAAATCAATTCGAAATAGTTTTTAGATTTTACTGAAGATTAAACTACTATCCTTTTAATTAAGGGGGTGGGGCAGCAAAAGAGAATACCAACAGTACAAAAAATTTAATTTTATTTTATGAGTAAGCATAAAGTGGGATTTTATCTCTATTATAATGCCTCGTTATGAAGTCTTCTTAATGTCGCTTTAAGAATGAAATCTAGAACTATTACTGAAAATTACAAGTAAAATTGTGAAAAAGAGCAGTCTGTGGGATGGCTAAAAGAAATTACGATTTAATCAAAACCTATAATTATACAATCAAGCATTCTTATATTTGATGAACAAATTTTAAAAGGGAATTCGGAAAACGAAATTAAAATTTACTAATTAAATGAATAAAATTTTACGTTACATGTAACAAAATATTTGTTACATTTGTTACATGTGTCGAGATTAAATTTTTTTAAACTTCTTTTAAATGTTCACGTGCTGCTGAAACGGGGAAAGTGAGAGAGGTGGTCAGAGTATCGTATAAAAATATATAAATATGTTAATTTATTACTTAAAAATACTGTTACAGCAATGCAATGACACCATGTTATTTATGGAATGGGTTTACTAAAATAAAAAGTGTAGCTCTGAATAATATATAAGCCTCCTATCCCTTTCGTAACGTCTACTTTAAAATTCACGCATTTATAATTTTTTCAACACAATAATTAGTGTAATTTCAGGAGTAATCTACATTTACACATTTTTATGAGTTTATGCACTGATTACAAACTTACAAACTTAATGCCTCAAACTAAACACACATTAAAATAGGTATTTTTTATGAAAAGTGGGTGACTTTAGAAATTTACACTCTTACCTATGTGTATATCATTATGTGTAAATTACAATAACGTACCAATTTGTGTAAATTCAGACATTTTTCAGCATTTACACATTTATTTATGTTTTTCAAGTGGTAACAAAATACACACTTATTTTGCTAAGCTAAAATGCACATAAAAACAGGTAAAACATTGCAAAAAGTGGGTAATTTTCATGTCAGGTGTGTAATTTTAGGAATTTACAGTCATATATGTGTAAATTTGTCTAATTTACACTTTTATTTTTTAGAGTGTATTATCATTACTCTGATCCAATTTGCATACTTCCCGCTTAATTTTCTTCACACTAGATTCGGACACTCTTGTTGCCCCAGCTGCTCTTTTAGTGGCTTTTGAAATCGGTATTTTCAAAGATTTCATAGCAGCCTCTTCTTTAAAGAAATTAGTCACGTTATTTACAGTTTCACGTGCTTGAGAATGCTATGTTTTTTCTTTCGTAAAAGTAGATGTCATTTTAACGATAGAGTCAAATGACAAAAGCAACGATTAAATATTTAATCAGTGGAAAAATATATCATCAAATGCAAAATAATGAGGAGAAAAAATAAACGTCTAGCAAGGGCAAAAACACAAAGCCGACTGCGATAATCTACCCTTTTTTTCGTTCCTAGTACATACAAAAGAAGCCAACAATACTGCGGTCACCCTAAAATAAAGTGGACGAGTCCGTTTCTATAGTGACCACGGGGAGAAAGATATTTTTCAGGTTTTTTTTCCTCGTGGGTGGACGATAGAAATACTGTCGTGGTTTCCCGGTGTGTTTTTCTCACAGAGCCGAGTTATTCGCAATTTACAAGGCAATACAATGATCAGTTAATTATCATCATCAAGAAATTCTTATCCTTACAGACGGACAATCATCATGTCATGCCCTACAAAAAACATTTCCCCATAATTATATAATTTATAATATCTACAATCTTCTACTAAAATTCCCTAATAAAATGTCTACATCTCATGTATTAAATATCGCATAGGTATCCCAAGAAACGGAAGAGCCGATTCTCTGACAAAAGCGTCGTAGATAATAACCAATACAAAGAATACCAAAAAGTACTTCGTCCACAATCAAAAATCAAGTATATCTTTAAGCAAAAACTCTGGATATAGACTCACTCGATCAAGGGTTGCAGAACCTACGGTATAATTAATAAAGTAGCCACGAAGTTCATCTGTGATCGCCCTACGTTACCTAACTATATCACCTGTCATGGAAGTTTCCCATCATTTTTGAACATTATTGGAAAAAGAGCCTCGCAAGTTTGTCCACGCAAAAATTGATAATTCCACCCATTATATTTTTGGAAACTGTGCTATGATGAAACATCATTTTCGTTTTGATAAGAGCAAAAGTTTGCGTGAAAATCTGAATAATACTCTTTTAACCCAGGCAATTTTCAAAAACTTCGGGAAAACTATGGAATTCCAAACAAAAACTTTTAGTTTATTTATAAGACTTTGGATAAATCATACTTTTTTTACATTTTATTTAATTTGTATACATTTTCCCATATTTCTGTTTTTATTCATTTTGCATACATGTATCAGCACTGCATTCAAATAATAAGGCAGTATTTGTAAGTTTATGTCATAATATATGTGCGCCACCCTGCCTGTGATGTGTTGTTCTTGCTGAGCAGGCAACAATCAATGACAGGCCAACTGGATGTTTACTTTAAATTGGAGGGGCATGCAACGATCAGATTTTCATGGTCTAATTGGTATGGCACGGTATTCTGTGGCGGGATATGGTTTTCGTCAACGAATCATCACATCGTATGAAACGTGGGTCCACCACTTCACTCCTGAAATAAAGAGAACATCAATGGAATAAGTGCACACTTCATCACAAAAACGAAAGAAAAGAAATGTCCAGCCGTCAGCAGGAAAAGTTTTGGCTACAGTGTTATCGGTAAACTGAAAAACGATGTCGGCGGATGACGATTCCGGAACGATGAGGAGATGAAAGCAATTGTCTTCATATGGTTGCATAGCGCTGTAGTTTTATTTGTACACATCCGGAATCGAAAAGTTCTTTGACCGTTCTAAGAAATGTTTACAGTTTCTTGGTGACTATGTGGAAAAGTGAACCTAACTTGTATGTTGTCATAGCCGCGTTGCCTATGTATGTGTAGTTTTATAAATGGCCATAACTGGGACGTGTAACGAATTTTTTGATTTGCCCTCGTACCATTTCACACGGCTCCCTTCACATAATTGGCAAATTACTTGCTATTTCAGATGATTTATTTATAGGAGAAAATCAGTTCAAAAAAAAAAAAACTAGAATATATTTTAGAATGTAGAAATTCAATACAACCACGTCTGTTTTAGAATCATAATTACGATGGAAATTCGTCTCTAAAAATCGTTTTATCATGCATTAAAAAATGGCAAACCTTCTGAGAAATGAACATAGGCTTTAAGAATATAGGAAGTTGCAAGTTAACTGCATATTATTATCCCTTCTATTCAGACATGCACGATTTTGATACAGTAAATTTGTAATTTATAAGTAATTTTTTCTAGATTTTCATTGTACGTAAGTTACAGAAAAAAATCTCAGATCATTTCGAAAGTTGTGAGATATTAACATGTTCTTCTATAAAGCAAACATAGTCATAAACTACAATACAAAGAAGATACGATTCTTTACTATTTATTAAACATCGTCACATTTAAATAAAATAAACATTTACTTTACTAGTGCCTTGTCTACTGCAATTATAACAAACAAGCAGCACAAAAAATATTTCTACAACAATGAAATGCAAATATTTTATTTTTCTAAAAAAATTGAACCAACTTGACAAATATCAAATGAAACTGTTATTATCTCGATAACTACTGTTTTTCTTTTTTTATGCTTTTATCGTTTTTTTTTTGTATCTTTGAAATAGTTCTACTTTTACATTTATTCTAGATTTGTCAAAATGTATCTTAGAAAATTTTTTAAACATTTTTGTTTTAAATCTTTCTTTTTTTGTAAATAAGATAGAAATAACTACAATGCAATAAAATATAAAGTTTTAAATTTTGTATCTATAAAAATATGATTTCCTTGTTTCTTTAGAAACTCATTTCGACAAAGAAAATGTTTTTTTTATCATTTCTTTTTAAACAGCAGTTTTTTTTTTCATGTTAAAAATTTTTACAATCGCAGATGATATATATACTTTTCTAAAATAAATATTTGAACTAAAAAGATATGGCTACTTGTTTTACGTGATTTAAATTAAGATTAAATAATGATTAGCTCGAAATAATAATTTTAATAAACGCAAAAATGTCTTAATCATAAGATACTCACGTCAGAATTATTTTTTTATTATCTTATTTTCTTAATTATTATTTAAAACCTGTTTTAAGAAATTCTGATAATTGTGTTTTAAACTTTATAAATATATAAAAATGAGATATATAAACAGGTCCTGAGTTTTTCTATTTGATAACTATGAGTAAAACAATAAGTGATTTGATTAAACAATTACTCTACAGAGGATTCCTTCAAAAGCAGTTGACCAAAGTTATTTGCGTTAAAAAGAAAACATACAATTTTGTGTTTAGCTTCCAATACACTAATTGTTTCTCTTATTGCATGTTTTCCGCTCATTTAAAAGAAGTGCATAAATTATTTGTTTAAATAAATACAAATGTTTATTATTTAATTTATATATTTGTAAATATTTTTATATTTATATATTATTTAACTTGTTTATACAATATGCGCACTAAAGTCCATTATCCGGAGGTAAACTGCAGAGTTCGCATCCCTGTCTCAAAAAAAAAAAGAAAAAAAGAAAAAAAAGAGTTACAAAGTTGTAGAGCAGCGTCGATTTTATATGAAAAGTTATTGTGAGGACATTAACGCGAAAAATAGAATTGCTAAAAGGTTCATTTGTTTATCGTGGTCTCTTACATTGTGACGCGACAAAAGATCTTTGAAAGAATAAAAATAATTAATTATATACTAGTTTATCTTATACTAAAATACGTGCAAAAATTGTGTGTGTAAATTTTATCTTAAAAATGGGTTTGACGGTTTCGACAAAATTTTGTATTCTACCATTTTCGGGCACAAAGAGACGATTGGGCTTGGTCACATGTTAAAGAAAATCTCATTAGTGGGTCATTTTGGGTCATAATGGGTGAGGCTCATGCTATTTACATCCAAAGAACGGCTGGATCGATTTTAATGAAATTTTGAATCAAACCGTTTTTTGGCACGAGAAAACTAGTGGGGTAGAGAACATGTTTGAGAAATTTCGATTTGTTGATCATTTTTGGGTTATTGTGGGTCAAACCAATTTATTTATTTTAAAATGACTTTAATGGTTTTGACCAAATCCTATATTCTACCGTTTTGGATTACAAGAAAACCGTTGGGTTAAGTCATATGTTAGAGAAAATTCGATTAGTGGGTAATTTTTGGGTCATTCTGGGTCACGCTGTGTAGAAAATGACTTGCCTGATTATGACTAATTTTTGTATTCTTTAGTTTTTGGACATAGGAAAATCCTTGGATTAGTTCACATGTTCAAGCAAATTAGATTAGCGGATCATTTTAGGTCATAATGGTTCAGGGTCAAACTATTATATCTAAAGAATGAATGGATCGGTTTCAAAGAAATTTAGTATCCAACCGTTTTTTGTCAAGAGAAAAATATTGGATTAGATCGCATGTTCGTAAAATATTGATTAGTGGGTCATTTTGGACCATAATTGGTCAGGATCAAGCTTTTAATATCTAAAAAACGATTGGATAAATTTTAACGAAATTTAGTGTCACGAGATTTTAGTGTCATTTTTTGGCACGAGAAACTTTTATTGGTTTTGGTCACATGCTTGTGAGATTAAGATTAGCGGTTCATTTTTCGTCATAATGGGTCAGGGTCAAGCTATTTATATCGGAAGAACTGCTGGATCGATTTTAACGACAGTTTGTATCCAACCGTTTTTTGGCTCGAGAAAACTACAGGGCTAGGTCACATGTTCGAGAAATTTCGATTAAGGGATCAGTTTGTGGTTATTTTGGATCAAAGCAATTTTATCTAAAAAACGGGTCTATCGGTTTTGACCAAATTTAGTATTTTGCCATTTTGGATTACAAAAAGATCATTGGGTTAAGTCACAAGTTAAAAAAAGTTCGATTAGTGGTTTTTTTTGCGTCATTGTGGGTCACGCTAATTTTACCTAGAAAATAGCTCGCACGACTTTGATTAAATTTGATATTCTATGGTTCTTGGGCACGAAAAAATGATTGGGCTGGGTCATATGTTCCAGAAAATTTGATGAGTGATTTATTTTCGGTCATAATGAGTCATAGCCAAGATAGATCATATGTTTGAAAAATTTCGTTTAATGAGTCATTTTGGAGTCACTGGGGGGTCAAACATATTTTATCTAAAACAAGATTCTAATAATTTTGTCTAAATTATATATTTTTTCATTTTTGAGCTCAAGAAGACCAACGGGCTATGTTTCATGTTAAAAAACATTCAATTAGTGCGTCATTTTGGGTCACAGTGGGTGGAATTCAAGTTAATTGTTTCTGAAAAACGTCTCAAAAAAATTTGACAAAATTTTGTGTTATGCTGTTACAGGGCATGAGATCATCTATTGGCTAAGTTAAATGTTCGAAGAATTTCAATTAGTGGGTCTCGATTGGTCAATATGGGTCTTGATCAAGCTAATTGTATTTAACCCGGGAGAACACACGCTTACCCAAGGTGTGAAAGGATTTTACTTTGCCACCAATAAAATCAAATTATATTAGTCACTTTATTAAGATTGAGACAATTCTTACAAATTTTGCAATAAAATAAATTGAAAATTACTTTTAAAAAATTCACATTCTCATTGAAAAGCTTCAAACAGGAAGCCTCTTTACATTTAATTGAACAAGTATATTCAAATCAACACACATCCAAATCAGTACGTTTATAAAATCATTTCGTTGAGAATTTTAAATAAACGGTCAAGTGCGTATATTACTCGCGCTCAGAGGATTCCTACAAAAATATATCAATTATTAACTGTAATTATTTTAAAAAATCGTCTCTAAAAATAACAAGAAAAACTACACAACGTAGCTTGGGTATAGCTACAAATACTAAAAAAGTATGTCATGTAATAATCAAATTAATATCCATCGCTGAGGCTTAATATGAGTTATTTCATTCATAGTACAAAGTGCACAGCATTTTCAGGGACAAACGAAAGAATTCGAATAGTATATTCTATCCGAAGTACTGTATAACATGGATGATTGCTGTTAAATGTATGAAATGGAATTTTAATTCTGATGTGTGCTTTTAAAGTTTTACTAAATGTATGCATATTATATAATGTACAAACTCTACAAGTAACACAATTTATATACACAAGATTACAAAAAAGATCTTGGAAACGTTACTGAATATAAGAATAATTTACTTAAAGATGGTTTTTAAATGAGTTATTTTTAGATGGGTATGATCTTTTTGTTGAACTGCATTCAGTTTACCAATAAATGTTTGTAGAATAGAGATAAATTATATACAGGGTCACGCAAGCAACAGAACACATATGATCGCCTTTGGGTGATAATTTCTAGAACTGTGATTTAAGTAGGTTAAAGAGTATTTTGATCAAACTAAATTTTAGCAAAATGATTACTTGTATTAAAGATACTAGGTATACTATATGTCTGAGCAAAAGTATTCAAGTATCATTCCATCTATATGAGTTGCAGAAAGAAAATTTCATTCATTTAGGCAATTTCTTACTAATTTAAGTTTCCTTATTATATAGTCTATATATCAACCGTCTGATCAAACACAGTATCAAACACAGTTCAAAAGTATTTGTGTACATATTTAACTTTTGGCCAGTAATACGTCATTTCCCTAGATAACAAGGTTTTATTAAATTTAGCAGGAAGTTGGAAAGTATTTCATAATCTATGCTTAACGCATGTTTTTTCTTACTTGTTTTAAATTAATTTTTAATCCCAAACACAACCAGTTGGTAGGTTCTCTTTTAAAAGCAATTATATAATGTGCCGTATAGATCAATTTTTCAATAAAAGCAGAATATATTTCAAAAAAAGGTATCAAAACGGGTATTTTAAATCAAATTTTCTGAAATGATAATGCTAGAAAGGAAAAATATGGTCATACTGAGAAATAATTGTTACAAACTGTTTAATGTCAGACTGATTTTTAAATTTATTTTTGATCTGAAACGCATCCAATTGGTATGTTTTCTTATTCAGGAACAATATAATACGCTGTATAAGTCAATTTTTTGATAATGACAGAACATATAAAAATAATAAATAAATAAATAAAAAATTGCTGTAAAATTAAGCATTTAGAAACTTTTTTTCTCTTTCTTTTGCTTTCTTTTTTTAGGGGGGGAGGGGAAGAGTTTTTAAATCTATCTTTCTAAATCAGAAATCTATTTCGGCATGTAGGCCTATCCGGCACGAATTTTTACTTTTATACTGATACTGGTCATTGTATTACACAAACATATAAGTAAAAATTTTTTTATCGGCCTTAAAAAATGATAGTGCACAGAGTACGCCGTCCTGTCACTTTTAATGTCCATATCGTCCGTAGTGTTAAAAACTCGGCTAATTACCAAGGATTTTTTTAACCATAATCCGTATTATTTTTATCCTTCTGTTATGTTTTTGCACTACATTTTCGATTATATCTCGGAAAATATAATGCATGAAATTTTAAAACAATGTACATTTGAGTTCTGCTTTACGAAAGCTTTCGTACAATATTCCACACGGCATAAAAAAATAAAATAAAATAAAGCAATTTTATCCCCCCTTGCATTTTCCTAAATATATTTGTGAATGTTTAATAATTTGTAAATTATGTGGAATAAAACTATTTATCACTTCCTCTAATTTGAATTTTCCGTGTTATGTAGATGTCGAGTAATGTTGCTATGACAAACAGAAGAAGAGGGATCTTATAATTGTTTGCTTTCACTATTTAAATACGGAACCCAAAAATTGACAAAAATATAATAATCCATAATAATCCCTATTAATTTATTTTTCCTTCTTTCTTTAGCGTCAACGTAACTGACGCCATTTGGAAGAATTTGTTCAAAATATTTCAGTATGCGAATTAAAATAAATACGCAAAAAAAATGTATTTTTTCTCTAAACCATTTCAGCTTTTTGCACCTTTATGAATTAATAAAACTGTGTTGAATTATTATTTTTAAGAAAACGGAATTTTTGGTTAAAAATACAAATAATTTTTTGTTTCTGAAATAAAATGATTCCTGAAGACCGAATAATTTGAAATGAGATTATTTTAATTCAGATATTTTTAAAAAAGCATAATTTAACCATTTGAATTCAAAATATGGAATTCAACTTGTCCCATTCCTTTCTATTACCTTCTTTTATGTTAAATTACTTGTATAAACGACAATTTTTCTTTTAAGTTTAATTTAAGATATGGATAATATACAATATTATGTTCCATAAATAGGGAAACTATTACATCTCGGCATAAACAAGTCATTAATACCGAGTGTCCCAAAAATGACTGATGGATTTTAAAATTTAATAACTTGCAAACGGTGACAGCTATTTAAAAAAATTTTGCAGAAGGGTTATGTATAATGTCAGGAGTTTTTTTTACCACAATTTTTTATTTTAGTTCGCATATCAAACAATAGGTGGCGCTGACGGCAATTGAAGGCCGGGTCGACGCTTCACTCAGCACTGATCACCTGGCCTTCAATCGACGTCAGCGCCACCTATTGTTTGAGATGCGAACTAAAATAAAAAATTACCGTAAAAAAACTCCTGACATTATAGATAACCCTCCTGCAAAAATTTTTAAATAGCTGTCTCCGTTTGCAAGTTATTGAATTTTAAAATCCATCAGTCATTTTTGGGACACCCGGTATAAACCAACCATAAAAAGTATATGAAGCAAATTTACTTTTGATTATTGAAAAGATCTTTTTCTTTATACAATTGTAAGTTAATATAGATCAGCACATTTTTCTATTGAGAATTGGGCTGCCACTGCTTCATCTACCTTGTGATTGATCAATTGTTTAGAATGATTTGTTAGGAGAAAAAAATACTGTACTATTCCTCCAATCGTCCAGTTCCACCCCACTCTCCCCTATATGTATTAAAACGATCTTTTAATACATGTCTTCGTTTCAAGCAAAATGAATAAATAAATACATTTTTTTTTCTGAAAGTCTTCTTGTTACTCTACATGAAGTATTTTTTTCTTTAATATTTGTTTTATGCATTTTGATGATACATTAAAATGAAAGAACTAAAAAAAAAAAAAAAAAATCCCCCTGAAATTCCCAGTAGAAAGTAACTTTATATATTTTGTTTTCGCAGCTTCCACGAAAACTGTGAATAGTTTAATTGATTTTTTTTATATTAACAACCTTCTCCCCCTTTTTTTAATGTGATGAGATGTAGTTATTCGATATTGAAATATTTTTATTACTTCAATTTTCATAAGGTTTTAAACTTCTTTGAAAATGTATTATACTGAATAACATAAATAAGAACAGTAAATTGATTTTATGGGAATATGTGTTATACTGGCAGCTGATAGTTGAATTTTTGTGTTCTATGTATATAAAGTCAGATATTTTTATAGACATGCTGTCATTTAAATTTTTTTGCTACTTTTTATGATTAAGCTTTTCTGTTCTTTTGTAATTCGTCAATATTAACCTTTGTAGCTTTACAAAAAATAGTTTTGTTGCTTTACAGCTTTTCCTGTACTGTGCACAGATAAAACATTAGTAAGCATACAGATTTCGGCAACGTTACATATGTAGGATTACAATTTTTTTACTATGTGTTTTTAATTTGAATCATGTTTGTATTTCTATAAACAAAATAAATTTCAAGAGTTGAGCAATTTTTCGATCACACTTAATAAATACGAACGCACTTAAAAACTAATGATCTAATATGTTCTTTATTTGAGTTATTTTATTTATTTGAGTTATTTATTCAAATGTTCAATGTATTGTATGTCTTTTGGTATCACAAGGCTGTCAGTTAAAATTAAGTTTTGTAGACAGCATTAAAAGGACACTTCACTCACTTGGAAACACCCATGTTAAAACCTATGGCCAGATTGTTTTTGAATTTCCTGTTTAAATTTAAATACTTTTGAAAGATTGTTTTGCATAGAAAAGCTGAACTCGATATCTAATAGGTCATACACTACATGGCCAAGGATCACCGCCCACTTGCGATTTTAGACAATTTGTTAAGTATCTAAAAAAATACATGAAGGTTTATCCTGAAACTTTAAGTGTGTACACATAATAGTACAGGTATTACATGGTTTTACATTTACATGAACCTTTTTTTCCCGAAACTCCATAGGGGATCGTCAACAAATTGAAAAAGAACGAATAACTTTATATAACCTTATCAAAACTAATATAGCAAAACAGTTCAAATTGTAGATTATGATTAATTGGCTTATTGTAATAAACTGAGTTAATTTTTATGCGTATAGCATGTATACTCGTACAGAAATTAAGGTTTTTATAAAAACAGTTCCAATTTTTCCGAGTTTTTTGCTTATAACTTTCAGAGTTCTTAATATAAAATAATGTTCTTTTCTGAAAATATGACAAACAACATTGTACAAAACACTCCGTAATCATAATTAAAAAATAATAAAAATTGTATGAAAAATGAGCAGGAATACTGAATGATTTTTCTTTGCGTATGCGTCAACGATATCAAAATTTCATTTGCATATTATGTTGGCTAAATGTACAGAAAAACTTTTGTGAAATTGTCAAAACAATAGCTTGAGAATTCTAAAAGTGTTCGTTGATAGAATAAACTTAAAATCCATTATTTTCAAAATGAGACAAAAATATGAGGGGTTGTATCCGAATATAGTAGTACGTGCCATATTGTGTATTCTATATTGACACTAATCAATGGATAAATGGATACAACCCCTCTTCTTTTTGCTTTACATTTGGAATAACGGATTTTAAGTTTATTCTATTGACGAACACTTTCAAAATTTTCAAGCTTTTCAACTTTCATAAAACTTGATTTATACTTTTAGCAAACATAATATGCAAATGAACTTTTGATAGCCTTCACTCATGCGCAAAGAAAAATTATTTAATAAACATGTTCATTTTTCATACAATTTTTATTATTTTTTAATTCTGATTATAAGGTATTGTGTACAATCTTGTTTGCCATGTTTTCTGAAAGGAACATTAGTTTATATTAAGAACTCTGAAAATTATAAACAAAAAACTTGCGATAAATTGGGAATATTTTTATAAAAACCATAATTTCTGTACGAGTATACATACTATCTGCATAAATATGAACACAGTTTATTACAATAAGCCAATCAACCATAATCTACAGTTTGAATCCTTTTGCTACGTTAGTTTTGACAGGGTTATCCAAAAGATATTCGTTCTTTTTCCGTTTGTTGATGTTCCCTTATGGAGTTTCGGGGAAAAAGACTTCATGCAGATGTATGGCCTGCACTATTTTGTTTACCCACTTAAAGTTTTAGGATAATCCTTTATGTATTTTTGAGATATTTAACAAAATGTCTAAAATCGCAAGTGGACGATCATCTTTGCCCATGTAGTGTATTCGTAATTATCTATTTCAAATGCAGATATTTTTAGAAAAGATGCTTTGACTTTCTAAACTGGCTCCGTATCTAAGTTTCTTCACTAAAACAATGTGTAACCGAAATAAAAGAAGTCGCCATAGCCATATACAGCTAAATCTACACTTTTTAGGCGAAAAATCGGTTAGGATATTCAAGTATAAACAAGAAACTTGAAAATAATCTACCTGCATATGTTTAGCATTAGTGAGCATCTGTTTTCAAGTGAGTAAAGCGATCTCTGAAGTCACATTTCTTGTTGTATAACAGTCACATATTGACAGGTGACATCTTTTAATGTTGATAATAATAGATATTTTAAGCATCATATTTTGCTAAGCATTCCCTTGTAGTGTAAAATTCTATTTTGCTTCTTTCCTAGCATTTTTGTCATCACTTTTTGCAAACCAAAATGCTTTGCTTTCTTCGTATGCAATTGATATTTTTTTAATTGTTACTAGCTTTTATAGATCCCATAGTAAATAGACTAACTATACAGATTTGAATATTTAATCTGCCGAATCTTTAAGAGGCTCATTAAGTTTTTCTAAATACTTCTCCATTTTACTGTTCAGCATGGATAAGATAGTTTTATTTATTCAAACGAATAACATTTACTATATTATTATTTCATGATCCTCTGTTTTACTGCGATATTAAGCCACCAATGAACTTAATGATATAAAATTTAGAATAAAATTACCGAAATAATTCCATATTTCTAGTAAATTAACATTATGCATCTAGATATCCACCTAAGGCACTAAAATTATAAAATTGTAATCATAACTTTAGAAGATTAATTTTTATTACATTTAATTTTCACTTTTTCTGATGTCACTATCCGTTGACTGTCGTTCCGTAAATAAGGAGAATATTATTTCTAAGAACATGTACATAATTATCCAAATCTAAGTTACATTAGTAACAGAATAGGAGATGTTCTTAATTTAGAATAACAGGGTGGCGACTAAATTTAAGTGGAATTCATTCTTGTGTAATTCATGAGGAACATTACCATTGAAAAATAAATACCGTTCAGTGTTCCAAAACAAATTGCTTTTGTGCATAAAGGTTTTAAGTTAACGAGTTAGATACGCAAGTAGTTAATTACTAAGAGTTATAATCGCAATTTAGAGATTCCAATATCACTGAAAGTAACATTTTCTCAATTATATATCTCCTTTAACCATTTATAACTTTGATAACACTGTTTCTGCTTTTAATTATAATAAAAAGAGTCCTTAATATGTAAAGTAGTTTCTTCATTTGAACGAAATTGCCAAAATGTGTTTTGCAGAAGTATAAGATTAATATCTTCCATTATTTGTATCAAATACATAGCTGTAACCAAGAGCAATTATGCAATTGCAAATTCTTTCTTAATATAATGTACATTGCTAACAATTCTAGTTTCTATTATACTTATTCTAGTATTTATGGCACATTTGATTGTTTTACTTATGCGTTGCAGTTAAAATTATTTTTACTTAGCATGGAATTTGTTATAATACTGATGTTGTCATTTTATGTGGCGGATAAAAAAATTAGTATATGCCTACAATGTGCAAACACATATAATTTTTTTTTAATTTTCATGTTTATGCTTCTGTAGAATACATGTATTATATTAAGAATCGCAAGAAGCATTAAGAAACTTGTTTACATATTTTTTAACAATTTCCAACTAAATTGAAAGTGTTTATGCATTCGGTTTGTCTGTCCGTATGGGCTGTCAGGCCGCCTGTCCGCGTTCTAACTCCCGTAAATATTCTCGGATTGCTATGAATTTTTTTATATATTATTGATGTTTACTCTAGCACAAACCCTATTGAAAATGAAGTCTCTACCATGATTAGTTTATTTACATGTAGAGTGAAAATTTTTCAGATACATTACGACCAATGGGAAAAAATCTTTTAAAATGAATTTTAAAGATGTTACACCCTGTCAAACATGGATTCGCAAATAGCACTATAATACGCATTCTGTAAAATATGCAGCCAAAATAATAGTTATTATTCATTTACAGGCCCACCCAAAAGAATTCCATTACACAATAATAAAGGAAGGAATTGTTTGCGACAAAATTTAATTATGTTAAACGATTTATAGTATCATAAAATTAATATACGCCGCTGATATTTTCAATATAACAAAATATTTCAAATTTTATATTCTTATCTGAAGTACTGTATACCATGATAGCTGATGGATGGTTGAAATACATTTTCAATTATAATATGCGCTTTTAAGTTTTACTAAATTTTCTGTAAATTGTATGATGTATATAAATGTTAGAGTTTTATGCACGGTTACACAAAAGAGCTCATGAAGTTTACTGAATATAAGAGTAATTAACTTAAAGGAGGTTTTTAAGTAAGCTATGCATTTTTACGTTAAACTGTTTTAGTTTACTAAGAAATATTTGTAGAATATATATAAAATGATATACAGGGTTACGCAAAGGATTTGCTACATGATCATCCATGAATGATAATTCCTGGAAATGCGATTTAAGTATCACTGTAAAAAACAAAGAGTTTTATCACATTTACTTCGGTTGTATGAGATGTGAAATAAGGTGTAAATGTATTATTTTTTGAGTGCCAATACCAAAATAAATGTTACGTTACACTTTCAATGATCTATCACACCTCTTAAAAAAGATAGGCGTTCTGAATCACTAGAAATTGTTACAATTCGCTCTCTGAAAGACTTTATTGAATTCATCAACACAACGGCAGGTGTTTTTTTAATCCAGCGACAGCAAGTCGGTGATTATGTAATCCAGTGCGGGGGGTCGGATTATTGGATATGCAAAATGGCGCCTGGTTGAAACGTTATGTTGTGTCCTGTGAATTTCGATTACATTTCGCAGTAGGAATAAATGATTAAAAAATTTCTGACATAGTTCATATTAAGAACTTTTATCGACTTACAACTGTGATTTTTTCAATTAGTTTGGACAAGTTAAGAAACCAGAAATAATTATACTCTATGATGAATTAGAGTCTACTCTATGATGGCCGTAACATAAACAGCTACAACACAGTGTTATTGCAAAGTTTTGTTTTTTTTCAAATAAGTAAGTGACGTTTATTTTCTTTCTGTTTTGTATACAATCACTCTTAATTCTCTGTAAAAGCTTGTATTTGTGTTATATTTGTTGTAAGTATATATATATTATAAATAAATGCATGATACTTGCAAAATGTGATTTTGCAGTCTAGCTATTTCGATATTTTAAAAATGAAAATTAATAATAAAAGAAGTCGTAAAATTGTTCCTTTCGTAAAGAGCCAAAGCTGTGTAAATATTAAATTTTGATTTTATAGTGTTTTACTGCTTTAAATTCCGCATAACTTGAACTAACACGAAATTAAATAAACATAGTGTTATATCTTGTTTTAAACATTCATTTTTTCAATTTATATTTGTGTTTTGATGTGTTTTTAGATTATTAGAAGCAAAAATTTCATTATTTTTATTTCGTTTATGTATAAATATATATATATATATACATATATATATATATATATATATATATTGATACTGAAATAGATTGTCATGGTTTTATTTTTCTATTTATTAAATTAGTAAAACATAATTAAAATAAATCATCATTAATGCCTATTTGAATTTGAATACATTTAATGGAAAATCTTAGAACTTCAATGAAAGGGGGGGGGCTGCCGGTATGTTCATCCAGAGCTGTGTGAAACGGGGGACGAAGAGGGCAGTCGCCCCGGGCGCGGAAACTGAGGGGGCGCGAAATTTATATTATTATCGTCTTTTGTTTCTTCGCCTTTTTTTGTAAAAAAAATTATATATATAAACATATTGGGATTTTTTGTGTGAAAAAAACATAATTTTCAAAATAGCATGTTACTTCATTCTTGAAATCCAAAAGTGGTCATACAATACTGTTAGATACATTTTTTTCACATATGTTTTCCAGATCACCTTTGCCAAAATATAAGCGCAATGTTCTTTTATAGTATTTAGTTGTAATATTAAATCTTTTAATGTTTCAAAATAAACGAAAAACATGTATTTAATAGAATTTATTTGTGCTTTTACACTTTTCAATTTTGTGACGTCTGTGACAAACAGAAATGAAAATATACTGAAATTTAGAGGAGCTTCAGACACATTCTGCCCCCTCCTCCCCACCAACCCCCCAAACGCACTATGTGACCCATATAACGATGTTTTTAAGTATGTAAATATAGGAAATTACAAGATTACATTGTTTAATAACTGAGTATTATATTTAAAATGCACGTTATAATAAATTACCTCAATTACAAGGGAGTTTAGCAGTTTTTTTGCATATATGAAACTAATTATTTTAATTTATGGCTGAGTTAAATTTAAAATGTAATCTTTAAATTATTTTTTATTTTGCTGTTAAAATCATGTAAATATTAGAAAATTTCTTTTTTTACCATATAGTGTACTTTAATAAATGGTAGCAAAATAAGAAATAATTAAAAAATGACATTTCAAATTTAATGCAGCCATAATTAAAAAAAAAATAGTTTCACGCAAACAGTGTGCTAAACTTCCCTTTAATTGAGACAATCTATATTATAAAGGCCAAACGTATCTGTGCGTAACGCATACGTCATTTTGCGAATGGCAACACTTTCTGATGAAATTTCGCTTTTGCAGTTTTCGCTACTGTATTTTTTTTAACTTATAGACGTCGGATAT
Source organism: Maratus speculifer (assembly GCA_964019185.1). NCBI lineage: Eukaryota > Metazoa > Arthropoda > Arachnida > Araneae > Salticidae > Maratus > Maratus speculifer. Next base: position 114,598,359 of record OZ025295.1, on the reverse strand, counting down.
TTTTAATCTTTACACTATTGTATAGAGAAAAAATTGTACTTTTAAATGTAATTTGTTTGAAAACTGTATCTATATTTGTTTTTGAGGTAATAATTTTTTTGTAGTTTTTAATTCAATTTTTCTAGAGGTGGCAACTTTAGTACTACATTTCTATGCAAAGTCGAGTGGGAAGTAAAGCGAAAATAGCCATAAAGTAAAAAGAAAGTATAAACAGGACTTATAGTAGCTGGGAGTGATGCAAAAAATGTAAACCTGAAATCCTCTACAAAAAGCCCAAACGCAACCGTGTGCTTTCCAAAAAAGAAGAAAACTTTTAGTGCTGCTGTTTTCAGTTTATAATATACGGATATTTACAGTTATAGTTTATAATAAAATGCAATTCTACTTTAGAATGCTTTAATATAAATAAATCGTTTTCATTTAGTGAAAAAAATGCACAGTTGATATTAAAGAATTTGGTATCTGTTCCATGCGATTGTTTTGTTTGGGCCGAATACGGTATTTAAATTTAGTGATAACGCGCACAATATTGCAGACTGTTTTTCCGTTATACTGCACCTCCATCTATCTCTTTCCTCCAAAGAAAATGGCAGATTACCGTACATTTATGTTCCAATTTTCTCATTTCAACATAAAACAATTTTAATTAACATATCTCTATTTCAAGAGTATCGTCTGCTATAAAACCCGGTGTGTTTTGGTTTTATTTCGTTTTTATAGATCAGTTAAATGATTTTTAGTTTATTGCAAACATACTTTACATAAAAAAAAATATAAATTTCTCTTTACAAAAATGTATTTTATTGAATATTTTTGTGGATTATTTGCTCAGCATTTGTTTAATTCACATCAAAAATCAGAAGGCATACAGTTTCATTAATTTCTGTGAAATAACATTTTTCGAATTTTGGAAAAAAAAAATAATGGCATTTGATAACACATAGAAGAAGAAAAAAAATGAAGGCTTATGAATCATTTTACTATCGATATGTCTTGCTGAGTTTTTTTTAAATGATGAAACCGCTTTTTTGTTGGATTGCTGACGTCAAATGCATATTTTTCTATATATGTTGTATAAGACTTGACTGTAAATGTCGAATGCTTTTGCGAATGCAAATGACGTCATTATTACTTTCTTCTATCTTTACAAGAAGAAAGTATTGGATTCATGAAAGTTTTCGACTTCCAGTTTTCGACGGATTTATACGTTTTAGAAGGTCCTGAACACGTTTTGACTATTTTTAGAAAATGTCTGTCTGTGAGTCTGTCCGTCTGTCTGTGAGTCTGTCAGTCTGTCTGTGAGTCTGTCTGTATGTGACAAAAAATTTGTGGGCGCTCTATCTCAAGAACTAATGCTCGAAATTTAATACAATTTTATATTCAGTTAGAGCTTGATATGAATTAGTGCCTATTGGTTTTTGATGAAAATTGGCCAGCAGGTGGCGCTGCTATGCCACGTTTTTCATCATTTTCATGATAGCTATATCTCAAGAACTAATGCACAGAATTTCACCAAACTTCAGATTCCGCGATACCTTGAGATACATAGCCGCTGATAAGGTTTTGGTGTAAAGTGCCTTATAGGTGGCGTCTATGATACATTTTGCACGATTTTTGCGATAGCTATATCTCAAGAACTAATGCAGAGAACTTCATCAAATTTTAGATTCTGTTACACTAGCATGTATAACATAATTAGACACTGATTGCATTTTGGTATTAACCTTGCAACAGGTGGTGCAGCTATGCTGCATTTAGCACGATTTTTCCGATAGCTATATCTCAACAACCAACGCAGAGAATTTCCTCAAACTTCAGATTTTGTTACAAAATGACATATAACATAATTACACGATGATTTCGTTTTGTTATAAATCCTTCAACTGATGGTGCTGCTGTGCTATATTTTACACGTTTTTTTTTAAACTAGATATATCTCAAGAACTAATGCACAGAATTTCATCAAACTTCAGATTCTTTTACACCATAACGTTATTAGACGCTTTTTTACGTTTTGGCATAAATTGACCAAGATATGGTGTTTCTGTGCTACGTTTTGCAAATTTTTTGTTATAACTATATCTCAAGAACTAATGTAGGAAATTCCATCAAATTTCAGATTCTGTTAGGTCTTGACATAAATAGGGTTATTAGGTTTTAGTATAAATTACCCAACATGAAACACTACTAAGCTCATTTTCTCAGAATATTAATTAAATTTTGCATTTTAGCCTTTTCGGATACCAGAATCTCATTAGGTTAGGTCAAATGTTCGAGGAAATTTGATAGTGGGTAACTTTGGGGTTACCACGTTTTTTTTTTTTTTTTTTTTTCAAATATTAAAATGTACTTATGAGATAGAAGAAAGTTTCGGGATTGACATATCTAACTAGTATGTTTATATAATCGTGTGTTTAAAATCCTAAAACTAAAATATATTTTGTAGAAATATATAATTTTCACTCCAGTGACTTTGAAATTCTTCACAAGTGGAAATGCATTATTTTTGAAAGTAACATAATTGAAATCATGCACTGATTAAACACAATGTTTTAAAAAATTAGCCCGTGTTTAAGGAAAAGCTACATGCAGTGTGCGTCATCAGATTGGATGTCATTGTCCAAAATACAGAAATTTTTATTATAGAGCTTGGCGATATTCTCTAGGTTGAATTTTCACTGCCGCGAAACTGATTTAGACAAGCAAACAAAGATGATCTTGGCAGTAATTAGAGGCTTAAAAAAATCAGGGTCTGAAAAGAAATGTTATTCTTTAAGCATTATACTGTAATTTTACCAAAATAACATAATTTGCATAATGTAATATTTTATAATTTTCAGTTAAACTTACTTGAGCAGACGATTTTTTTAGTTCTTTTTTGTTACCTGCCATTTTACCAGAAGAAAAATGCAAAACAAAATTATTTATTTTTTCTTTCTTTTTTGGATTCTTTTTATGTAATTTATTTTTTCTTTCTTTTTTGGATTCTTTTTATGTAATTTATTTTTACTTTCTTTGTAGAATCATTCGTATTTTTGAAATACATTTTCAGGAAAAAAAAAAAGGTGTACATTTTTTACACAGAAAATTGATCCGAAATGGAAAAAGAAAGATGTAAATGATGAAATGAGAGTTTATAATTCACCATTATCTGTAGTTTTAATTGCAATTGAATATTTGTTTTGTCATCATATATATAAATCAATGTACGCGTGTTGCACGGAAAATATGACAGCCGATTTGCGCATTGAATTAACGTCAGGAAGTGTTTGTCTTTAACTTACAAAACGAATTTTAAATTTGTCATAGAGTTAAGTTTGGAACAAACTTTCTTTGAAAAAATGCATGTGCTGTTGTTTCTTTACTTTTGCATTTTACTATGCGCGTAAGATTTTTCATATGCGCAACATATCTATCTGTATTATAACTAACAAACGTGTCCGTGGGTAGCACAGACGTAATTTTGACAACATTTCACGGGGTAATGATTTTTTTCTGCAATTTTTTAATCTTTAAATCGTCGCACATTTTCAATTTTTATTCCGTCGTATAGGAAAATAAATGTTCTTTCAAATGTAATTTGATTAAAAACTCACTTATTACGACTTTATATTTTTCAAGCATTTAATTTTAATCTCTTTTCAAAGTTTTCAAAAAAAGCTAAATTCAAAAATTTATTTGATACCATAATTAATGTTCTCCGTTTAATCCTTTAAGCAGCCTAGCCGTGTTTTTTCATCGTGCAATATTTCAATTTAAAAGCTTATTTAACACAAGTACACACGATTGACATTAATGTTAACTTTTTTAATTGTATAAGATAAAAGCTCCGTAAAGTTATCAAATACAATTCTTCATAACAATACTTTTCACAGTTATTATTTTATGATTTAAACATGAATGAAAATATCTGCAAGAAGCTTAAAGTATTAAAAATGCTTTTTCAGTGTTAGTTAGTAATTTAAAGAATTTTCAATTTTAATTTTAAAAAGATGGTTTTTATCGTTACTTTGTAACCCGGGAAGCCTGGGTACGATCTACTAGTTTATTATAACGTACATTTTAAACATATTACTTACTTTACACCCAAAATGGTGTTTGTTTATACCATTTGATAGTTGGTGGCTCATTACACCAATTTACAAGTGGAATTTCATTACACCACTTGGGGTGGCAACTTAGTTGCCACCCTTTTTGATATAAAGTAAGGAAGTTTTTTCTTTACAGTGTAGTTTTGAGAGTGTGTTTGTTTGAACTAAATTTTAACAAAATACTTGCATTTAATAAAGGTACTAGGTAAATTATAGGGTTGAACAAAAGTATTGAAGTATTTTCCATCTATTAGAATAAAGTGCTGAAAGAAAAATTTCAACCAGTTAGGCATTTTCTCGCTAAATTAAAATTTCCTATTATACAGTATATATATGTATCAACTGACGGATAAAATATAGAGCAAAAGTATTGGATAACATATTTGGCTATAGACAGTAGCATCTTATTTCCTTAAATAACAAAGTTTTATTAAAGATTTCAGGAAGTGTTGGAAAATGTTTCATAATCTATGCTTAACGTTTGATTTTTCTTACTTGTTTATATTTGTAAATTATTTTCTAAAATCTGTTTTTCAGTGTTTTTTAAATGTAGTTTTAACCTGTCTCCGGGATCGCAAATTTCCTTCACATGAGCGGGCGGGTGTTTTAAATTGTACCAACAGGCGGAAAACAATCAATTATTGCTGCTTTATTTTTATTTTACAAATAATTTAACATATAAATATCAAATAAGTTATCGCTGATCATAATTTCCACAAATATTCCGTAATACACTTTTTTGTTATAATATACTAAAGCAGAAGTTGATAATAATTTGCGAATTTAAGCATCATTTTTTTGCTAAGTGTTGTGTTTGGTTGGAACGTTTTGAGCCGTTTCGAAAAAGAATTAATAATTTTTCTAGTAACATTGCGTTTTGTGGCCGCAAAAGAACCGTAAAAAGGAAAAACATGACAGTTTGTGTTCACCAATTTTTGGACATATGTAAGGAAAAATAAACAGAATAATAGAACAATGCTTACCTGCAGTAACTTGAAAAAAATAGAACACAAAGACATTAATAAAATATGTAGAGAAATTTTCTTCTTTGAAAAGAGTTTTATTTCTTGTTGCAAAATCTTGTTTTTATTCTTATAAAAAAGCAGACACAATATATATCGGGGTCTCTCATTTTTCTAGAGACTTGGCAATTTAGGAACACTTTTAAGACCCAATTTTTGACAACTAAAAAAATATACTTGAAAGTAAAAGAGCTTCTCCTGGGGAATTAGGGGTGACACTTTTTTGGAATCATGATGTAATCCTTCGAATACAATGAAGTGCATCTGGAATAAATGATTATAGTTCGACGAAGATTTTCCTTACACCTCAGGTCCTATTTTGCGAGGACCCATCTAATGCCGCAAGGAAAATCATAAGGGGTACATCACCACATTTCTATTGTAAAAATTTTACTTTTAATTTTAAATTATTTTTCGTATCATAACCGACGATGTCTTCCATCCGTTTGGAACAATCATCGCAGATACCGGAAACACTCTCTCTCTGGTTCTGTTCTGCCCAAGAAAACGAACGCAGCAGCAACGGTAAAGGGGGGTTGTCATAATCTCATAATACGCCAATTGGCAGAGTTAGAGAAGTGGCGATGAAACAGATAGGCGAAACGATTAAACACTAATACGGAAAATTCAATTTTCAAGATTAAACTTTTATAGCACCTGAAAGATGCGAAGCCAGTAATGTATGCAAGGATTAGCCTATTTTAAATTACGCATCAGTAGAATTGAGTCAGATTGGACAGGAGGAGGAGTTATAAAACGGAAGTACATCCCCCTTCGAATATTCGAGAAAGTACAGTAACAAACCACAACCGGAAGTAACAAATTCGAAATCATTTTATCATTTTGAAATAAACGAAAAGTTACGTAAAAAAAGAATCTTTACAGGGAAGCTTAAAAAGGCGAGAATTAAAATAAATTTTTAGAATGTGAACTTTTATGATAAATGAATAAAAATTAATAAAGTATACGATAAATTAAATTGAATAAAAATATGGCAGTGGTTATGAGTAACCACAAAACTAAGCATTTCCTTGTAGTGAAATATTATTTTGTGTTTTTATCATAGCTTTTTTGTCATTAGTTTCTACAACCTGAAATGTTTAGCTTTCTTCGTATGCAGTTAATATATATATATATTTAATTGTTCCTGGCCTTTTTAGATTCCCTAATGTATAGACTAATTGTACATATCTGAATTTTCAGTCTCTTTCTGCAAAATCTTTAACAGGTTCATGAAGTTTTATTTAAGACGCAATAATCATTTTACTGTTCTACATGTATAATGCAAGCTAGTTTTATTTATTAAAATAAATAATATTTACTGTACTAATATTTTACGATCCTCTGCATTACTGTGATGTTAAAGAGCTAATGAATTTAATGATGTAAAATTTAGAATAGATTTAGCTAAATAATTCCATATTTCTAGTGAATTAACATTATGCTTTAAGATATACACATAAAGATTTAAATTCATAAAATGCTAATCGTAAGTTACGAAGATTAATTTTTATTATATTTAATTTTCAACTTTTTCTGACGTAACAGTCCGTTGACTGTCCTTTCATAAATAAGTCCAATGTTATTTCTAAAAAATATATACGTAATTATCCCAATCTTAGTTACATTAATTACAGATTCGGAGATATGTTTAATCTAGAATAACAGGGTGGTGATTAAATTTAAGTGGAATTCATTCCTGGTGTAATTCATGAGGGACATTACCATTGAAAAATGAATACCGTTCATTGCTCCAAAACAAATTGCTTTTGTACATAAAGGTTTTATGTTAACGAGTTAGATACGCAACTAGTTAATTATTAAGAGTTATAATCGCAAATTAGAGATTCCGCTATTCGTGAAACGAACATTTTCTCAATTATGCATCTTCTTCAACTATTTATAACTGGGATAACACTGTTTCTGCATGTAATCATAATAAAAAGATTCTCTAATATGTGAAGAAGGTTCTTAATTTGAACGAAATTACGAAAATGTGTTTTATTTCAAAAATATAAGATTAATATCTTCTATTAGTTTCATCGAATACATAGCTATAATCAAGAGCAATTATGCAGTTGCAAATGCTATCTTAATAATGCACATTGCTAACAATTCTTGTTTCTGTCTTAACTATTCGCAGGTTTATGGTATCTTTGGTTATTTTACTTATATAATAGTTAAAACTATTTCATATAGCATGGATTTTGTTTTAATACTTATATTGTAACTTTATGTGACAGATAGAAAATTGAATTTGCCTTCAATTTGCACACAGATATTATTTTTGTTTTTAATTTTCATGTTTATGCCTCTGTGGAATGCATGCATATATTATATTAAGAATCGCATGAAACATTAAGAAACTTGTTTTCATAATTGTTTTTACTTCTAAATCTTTTTCTGAAATATCTTTTTTTTTTAGTGTTTCATAAATGTAATTTTAAACTTTCGCCGTGCGCGCATTTTTTCTTCACATGAGCGGGCACGCATTTTAAATTGATCAACAGGAAAAAACAATCAATTATTGCTGTTTTATTTTAATTTTACAAATAATTTAACAACAAATATCATATAAGTTATCTCGGATCACAATGTATGAAAATATTCCGCAATACACTTATTTTGTTGTAATATACTAAAGCAGAAGTTGATAAAAATAGCGATTTTAAGCATATTTTTTTGCTAAGCATTTCTTTTAAGTGAAATGTTTCTTTGTGTTTTCATCATAGCTTTTTTGTCATCATTTTCTACAATCCGAAATTTTTAGCTTTCTTTGTATGCAGTTAATATATAGTTTTAAATTTTTCCCTGGCTTTTCTAGATTCCCTATTAAATAGACTTATTGTACATATCTGAAATTTCAGTCTCTTTCTGCAAAATCTTTAACAGGCTCATTAAATTTTATTGAATAGGCAATAATCATTTCACTGTTCTACATAGATAATGACAAGATAGTTTTATTTAGTTAAATGAATAATATTTAATCTGCTATTATTTTACGATTCTCTGCAATACTGTGATGTTAAACCACTAATGAATTTAATGATAATAACATTTAGAATAGATTTAGCGAAATAATTCCATATTTCTAGTGAATTAACATTATGCTTTAAGATATACACATAAAGCAATACATTCATAAAATGCTAATCGTAAGTTACGAAGATTAATTTTTATTACATTTAATTTTGACTTTTTCTGACGCCACTATCCGTCGATTGTCGTTCCGTAAATAAGTCCAATTATATTTCTAAGATTATGTACTTAACTATCCTAATCTTAGTTAAATTAATTACAGATTCGGAGATATGTTTAATCTAAAATAACAGGGTGGTGATTAAAATTAAGTGGAATTCATTCCTGTGTAATTCATGGGGGACATTACATTTGAAAAATGAATACCGTTCATTGTTCCAAAACAAACTGCTTTTGTACATAAAGGTTTTAAGTTAACGAGTTAGATACGCAAGTAGTCAATTACTAAGAGTTATAATCGCAATTTAGAGATTCCAATATTACTGAAACTAACATTTTCTCAATTGTATATCTCCTTTAAGCATTTACAAGTAGGATAACACTGTTTATGTATATAGTAATAATGAAAACACTCCCTAATATGTGAAGTAGTTTCTTCATTTGAAGGAAATTACGAAAGTGCGTTTTATTGCAAAAGTATAAGAATAATATATTCCATTAGCTGTATCAAATACATAGCTATAACCATGAGCAATTATGCAATTGCAAATGATTTCTTCATAATGCATATTGCTAACAATTCTTGTTTTTATACTATTATGTTTCAACACAATCTAACTGATTGGTAAAGTAATCATACGAATTGAATAATTTCAAACTGAGCGAAAAATTGCCTAGGCCGGGAGTCGAACCCAGATACTTGGCTTACAAGGCCAATGCTTTACCTGTTAAGCTACCGGGGCGACAGGCGGCTGGGATTTTTCGCTCAGATAACCTTATTGGTCATAGCATCTGGTCTGCCATTTAGACAGTTCAACAGAATAGACCGCAGGTAATGGACCTCCATATGACTATGGGTACGTAGATATACTATTATGTTTCAACACAATCTAACTGATTGGTAATTGTAAGCCAAGTATCTGGGTTCGACTCCCGGCCTAGGCAATTTTTCGCTCAGTTGGAAATTATTCAATTCTTGTTTTTATTTTACTATTCGAGGATTTTTGGCACGTTTGCTTGTTTTACTTTTGTGTTGCAGTTAAAATTATTTTCACTTAGCATGGAATTTGTTTTAATACTGATGTTGTCATTTTACATGACTGATAAAAAATTGAGTATACGACTACAATGTGTACACACACATAACTTTTGTTTTTAATTTTCATATTTATGCTTCTGTGGAATACATGTATATATTATATTATGAATCGCAAGAAGAATTATGAAACACTTTCATATATATTTTTATGTTTGTGAAATATTTTCTAAAATCTATTTTTTAGTGTTTTTTAAATGTAATTTTAACCTTTCGCTGATTTGTTTAATTGAATTTTTAAATTTAATTCAAAAGAGCGGGCGGTGTTTTAAATTGTACAACAGGCGAAAAACAATCACTTATTGATGCTTTATTTTTATTTTACAAATAATTCAACATATAAATATCACATCAGTTATCTCTGATCTTAATTTCCGAAGTATTCCGCAATAAACATATTTGTTACAATATACTAAATCAGAAGTTAATGATAATAGCGATTTTAACCTTTCCGGCGCACATTTCTTTAAAGTTAGAATTTAAAGAAAAAAAAAATAGGCAATCTATTTAGGCCTAGAGGAATACACAGGTATTGTTTTGTAAAGATTGCGCTAACCATTTTAATTATACAGCTGTTGCCCAAGTGGTAACCTCCCATAAGTAAAGCATTGATAAGCGCAGTGAGAAGAGCATTGCTGTGAAGCGCGTATTACAGTAAATCATTTTACCTATTATTTAAAAACAGTAGAGTTTGATCTTTGTGGTGTTGCCATCTAGAATTCATAAGAAAGATTTAAAGTAGCCATTAGAGTAATTTTTTAAATATTCACGGAGTTTTTGTGTCTCTAAACAGGGGGAACTTTAAATGTTGCCGACCCGGCAACACTGCGCGTTAAGGGGTTAAGCATCATTTTTGCTAAGCATTTCTTTGTGATGAAATGTTTCTTTTGTGTTTTCATCATAGCTCTATATATAGACTAATTGTACATTCCTGAATTTTCAGTCTCTTTCTGCAAAATCTTTAACAGGCACATGAAATTTTATTTAACACCCAATAACCATTTTACTGTTCTACATGGTGAGTGACAAGATTGTTTTATTTGTTAAAACGAATAATATTTACTGTACTATTATTTTATGATCCTCTGTATTATTGTGATGCTAAACCACTATTGAATTTAATGATGTAAAATTCAGAATAAATTTAGCGTAATAATTCTGTATTTCTAGTAAATTAACATTACGTATTAAGATATAAACTTAAGGAACTAAAATCGTAAAATTCTAATCGTAAATAACGAAGATTAATTTTTATTATATTTAATTTTCACCTTTTTCTGGTGTAACCGTCCGTTTGCTGTAGTTCCGTAAATAAGTATAGTGCCATTTTTAAGAATATGTAGGTAATTATCCTAATCTTAGTTACATTAATTACAAATTCGTAGATATGTTTAATCTAGAATAACAAGGTGGTGATTAAATTTAAGTGGAATTTATTCTTGTGTAATTCATGAAGGACATTACCATTGAAAAATGAATACCGTTTAGTGTTCCAAAACAAACTGCTTTTGTGCATAAAGGTTTTAAGTTAAGGAGTTAGATACGAAAGTAGTTAATTTCTATGAATTATAATCGCAATTTAGAGATTCCGATATTACTGAAACGAACATTTTCTCAATTATGTACCTGCTTTAACCATTTATAACTTGGATAACACTGTTTATGCATTTAATCATAATAAAAAGACTCTCTAATATGTGAAGTAGTTTCTTCATTTGAACGACATTACGAAAATGAGTTTCATTGTAAAAGTTTAAGATTAATATTTTTCATTAGTTGGGTCAAATACATAGTTGTAACCTAGAGCAATTATGCAATTGTAAATACGTTCTTAATAATGCGGATTGCTAATAATTCTTATTTTTATTTTAGGATTTATGGAACGTTTGATTGTTTTTCTTATGCGTTACCGTAAAATTATTTTCATGTAGCACAATTTTTTTAAATATTGATGCTGTCTTTGTATAATGTGATAGATAACATGTAAGAAAAATCATGCGTTAAGTATAGATTATGAAGCACTTTCCAATATTTCTTGAAATCTTTAACAAAACTTCGTTATTCAGGGAAATAGAGTATTATTGTCCATATCCAAATATGTATTTCAATATTTTTGAAAATCCCTGTATTTTATCTGTCGGTTGATATATTGACTATGTAATGGTATAATTTGTTTTAGCAAGAAAACACCTACTATTTGAAATTTTCCATTCATCAATTTATACTAATAGATGGAAACATACTTGAATACTTTTGTTTGGCCCTGTAAAATACATAATGAATTTAATGCACGAAAATATTTTGCTAAAGTTTTGTTTATAATATGTATTCTGTTTAAAATACGTAAATCAAATTTCCAGACGTTATCATCCAATGTAGATGATGTATCCAGTTCTTTGTGTGACCATATATATCAGTCTATCTATATTCTACAAACATTTCTTAGTAAACTATAAGCAGTTCAATGTAAAAAGGCATAACATATTTAAAAACCACCTTTAAGTAAATTACGCTCATATTCTGTAACCTTTCCGAGATCTTTTGTGTAACCCTGTACATCTAAATTATGTAATAATTAATATTTATATAAACCATAACTTTTGACTGTCCCTGTAAATAAACTTATCATGGCAGAAACTTCATTTTCAATAGGGTTCGTGCTTAGGTAAACATCATTAACGTCCAAAAATTTCATGATAATCGAAGCATATTTACGAGAGTTAGAGCGCGGCCAGGCGGCCAGACGGCTAGACAAACCGAATGCATAAGCACTCTTCAATTTTGTTGGAAAGGGCTAAAAAGAATGGTATGTGCCTCCAATGTTTATACACACATATATTTTTTTAATTCAAGTTTGTGCTTGAACAGAATACATCTATTTATTATATTAGTAATCTTAAGAGCCATTAAGAAACGGTTTTCAGATCTTTTTTATTTGTAACAATATTTCTAAAATCTGTTTTTTAAATAATTTAAATACAATTTTAATGCACTTTTGGTGCAATTTTACATGTATATAATATGCATACATCTAAAGAAACATAAAAGCGCATATCATAATTAAAAATGCATTTCATCCATCTTATAGCTATCTTCTATCATATTTAAAACTTCGGATAGAATATACTGTTTGAAATCTTTTGTGTGTCCCTGTAAATACTATGCGCTACGTATTATGCATGAAATAACTCACATTATACCTCAGCAACGTATATCAATTTTATTATATATGAAATAATTTACCATAATTAAAATATGTCGCAAACAATTTCCCCCTTTATTATTATGTACTAGCGGTTACCCGTGACTTCGTTCACATAACATTTAAAGAAGAAATAATTGATCAATCAAGCAAAAAAATTCGATGATGAAAAGCATGTGTAATTAACTTTTTATCGCGAATTTATGGTAAAAAAAACTTCTGATAATCCCTAGTTGCTAATTTGTTTGCTGGTCAAAATTTTCCTTTCAGCGATTAATACTAATAGATAGAAACATTCTTGAATTCTTTTGTTCAGCCCTGTAGTTTTCCAAGTGCCTTTAATACACGAAAGTATCTTTCTAAAATTTATTTCAAACAAAAATATTTCTTATTACTACCTAAATTACATTTTCAGAAATTATCATCCGAAGACAACCTTGTATCCAGCTCTTTGCGGGACCCTGTTTATCATTATCTATATTAATAAAATAACAAATCGCTCTGTCTGTGTGTGTGTGTGTGTGTGTCTGCGATAGTTAGCGAAAACTACGGTACGTACGAAGCTCAAAATTTTTCTGAGAGTAGCCCAATATCTCTCCTGATGCACCTGACGCTCAGAATTTCGAAATTCCAATTATTAACGGAGTAATTAATTAAAATCGAGAGGTCACTCTCATAAAAAATCATCTTTTTTCCATTTTTTTCTCTTTCATTCTTTTACGGTTGGTTGGTTGTGTAAAAATTTTCGCAGAAGTAATCAGATAAGCCCGTGTAACAATGACATTGGAGTATTTGATGTTTCAAGACGATGACTATAGAGGTATAAGGTAGGTGGAGGTGAAGTAAGTCTGAAAAAAGGTTTGAATGTGAAACCATTTATTGCTCAAATTTTAATATTCCAAACAAAAGTACATGGAAGAGATTTTGTCATGGAGGAATGAGATAGGTGGGGGGGGGAGTATTATCTCTGGGGGTGATGCTAAAAATGTAACCTTACATTAAGTAACATTAAGTCCAAATAAAACCACGCGCTTTGACACGCCTATCAATTGAAACAGGTTTAAACCCGTATATTTTTGCCATTATTTTTTAAAAAGAACTAATCTATCGCTTCACCGATAAGAATTTATTAATTATTTTATCATATGTGTTTTAAATATCAGTATAGAATATTATTTTAAAGTTTTGCTTGAAAATATAACATTCTTCTGTTAATATCTTAAAATCGTCTGCAGTCAGAAATCTATATATTAGATTAATATTTATTACTTAAGTTTTCATACATGATTTTAAAAGAATGTTTTCATCATTATATTTTAAATATTTATTTACATGCAATTATTAAGTCATAAACATTTTTCATCTACGTTATAAAGTATTTAAAATTATATTAAATTAGGAAACTTTTAGTTATACAATTTTTAGTTCGCATGAAATGTTTTCAATACTTATTTAATTTCAATTTGACATTTAATTATTGCTAATTTTCCAATTTCTTTTATTTTAAAAGCAAACATTTATTTTAATAAATAATAATAGAGCAAAGACCATTCAAAAAATTTGCTATTTCTTCTTAAAATATGCTTCAGTTGTAATTCATTTCTTTCAATTCGTATTATAAAACAAAATTCCTTCCACGTCCTTTTGTTTGGAACATTAAAATTTGAGCGATAAATGGATTAATATTGCAACCCTTTTTTGATCCTTACTTCACCTCCACCTATCTCAATTCTCCATGGGATTTTGTACTATAAGACGAATTGAAAGAAATGATTTACAACTAAAGCATATTTTAAGAAGAAATAGCAAATTTTTAAAATTGTCTTTGTTCTATTATTATTTTTTAAAATAAATATTCGCTTTTAAAATAAAAAAATTGGAAAATTAGAAATAATTAAATTTCATATTGAAATTAAATAGGATATTGAAAACATTTTAAATATAATTTAAATTCTCATTTTCGATAGATAATATTAATGATATCTATAATAATAAAGAGAGAAGGATGTTTGTCTGTCAGCGCTGTTCTGAAGAGACTGCTGAACGTAGAGTTACAAAATTTGGAGGGAAGGTACTTTTTTACATGTAGTTTTGCACCTCAAAGCCCGATTTTCGATTTTTTGTTTAGATTTTTTTAATAATTTTTTTAGGCGATTTTTAGCGTTATTTTTGCGGTTTTATCCCAATAGTGAAAGTAATACGGTTTCATTCTTTTAACCCAAAATAGCAATTTTTTTTTCTCTTTTCAGCAAAGTTTATTCGGAATTTGTACAGCGATTTTTGAATTTTTAACGAATTTTTAATGCGATTTTTAGTGTTTTTTTTTTTTTTTTTTTTTTTTTTTTTTTTTTTTTTTGAGATTGATAAAAAGAAAACCGTTTCAAACTTTTAGCCCTAAATTTTGTGTTTGTTACGAATTTTAGATTTTAACGATTTTTAATGCGATTTTCAATGTGATTTTTAACGTTTTTCAAGATTTTTTGCGTTTAGCATCTATTTTTTTCATAGTTGTTCTATGCTGTTCAGAATGCAATAAGTAGTATTTTTCTGTGAAATCTACCTAAAATGTCAAAAATTTAGGTACCACTATTTTCGAATAGCAATTTCATAAACTATCTTAAATTCTTGCTTAAGACCGCTACCCCCTCGAGTTATGTATCACCTGATAGGTTATTTAACAGAGTATGGTTTTGATAAAGTTTTTGAAGAATAGAGTGCTATACCTGGTGGTGGAAAATGGAACTAATAGAACACTATTTTTTTTTAAATCTATAATAATAAAGATACAAGTTTGTGTGTGTGTTAGCGCTGTTCTGAAGAGTCTGCTGTACGTAGAGTTACAAAATGTGGAGGGAAGGTACTTTTATACATATAGTTTTGCACATCGAAGCCCGATTTTCAATTTTTTGATTAGATTTTTTTTGATAATTTTTAGGCGATTTTTAGCGTTCTTTTTGCAGTTTTATCCCATTAGTGAAAGAAATACGGTTTCATTCTTTTAATCCAATATAGCATTTTTTTTCTCTTTTCAGCAAAGTTTATTCGGAATTTGTACAGCGGTTTTTGAATTTTTAACGAATTTTTAATGCGGTTTTTAGTGTTTTCTCTCTCTCTCTCTCTCTCTCTCTCTTTTTTTTTCCTTGAGATTGATAAAAAAAAAACCGTTTCAAACTTTTAGCCCTAAATTTTGTGTTTGTTACGTATTTTAGATTTTAACGATTTTTAATGCGATTTTCAATGTGATTTTTAACGCTTTTTCAAGATTTTTTGCGTTTAGCATCTATTTTTTTCATAGTTGTTCTGTCAAAATCTTGAGCTGTTGAGAATGCAATAAGTAGTATTTTTTTGCGAAATGTACCTAGAATGTCAAAAACTTAGTTACCACTATTTTCGAATAGCAATTTCATAAAATATCTTAAATTCTTTCTTAAGACCGCTACCCCCTCGAGTTAAATATCACCTGATAGGCTGTTTAACAGAGTATCGTTTTGATAAAGTTTTTGAAGAATAGAGTGCGCTAGCTGGTGGTGAATAATGGAACTAACAGAACGCGATTTTGTTAAAATTTGGAAATATAACAATGTGATTTATTTTAAATTTTAAAATGGTTTATAATACATGATAAAAAATGTAAACAAAGAATGGTGTGAGACATTTCAGGGTGCGTGAAAGGAGGAGCGCGAACAAAATTAGGAAATGTAATAACGAGATCTGTTTTACACTTTAAAGTAGTTTATAACGCATGTTAAAATTTTTAAAATACTGGCGAGGCTCTGGAGAGACCGCTGCATGAAGTTATGTATGAAATTTTACACCTTGAAGGCCGATTTTCAGTTTTTTAAATTTAATTCATATGCGAATTTTAGTGGGTTTCGAGGCGATTTTTCCACATTAGCGAAAAGGAAAGCGGTTTCATTCTTTCGACCTAAATTAGTGAATTTTGTTCGCTTTTCAATATAATTTATTTGGATTTCGTGCAACGATGTTTGGATTTTTAGTGAATTATTTAATGTAAATTTTGCCGCTATTATTCGACATTAATAAAAGGAATTTTGCTTATAACTTTCAGGCTGATGTATAAAATTTTAGCTGTTAAGATTTATGAATTTCATCTAATTTTAATGCGATTTTTCGAGATTTTTTGCGTTTGATGTCGAATTTTTGTCATTCATGAGATATTTCTAATTACAACGTTTTACCCTATTAGAGTAAATTTTGACCCCTATGATTTTTTAATATTAGTGATTTTTAATGTACTTTTCAATGCAATTTTTAGAAAATTTTCGAATTTTATGGTGATTTTTTGATATTCGAAAGTAAAAATTGATTTCAAACTTTTAATCTAATATAATTTTAGAGATTTTTAACGCGATTTTTCAAGAATTGTTGTGTTCCGTGTCGATTTGTTATTATCTATAAAGAATTTCCTTTTACTACGTGATTACCCTGTCGACCAATTTCGCCAAATTATATCAATCGTAAAACAAGCCAAACTATGCAAATAGATGTAATTTTTATGTTAAATAATGAAAGAAGAGATGATTTAGAAAAACATTAATACATATGCATATAAAAATAAGAAGTAAAAACCACTTGATGACGTAACAAACATGCGTAACATGTATAATGTCAAGTGAATATGGAATTTACGATCCGCCATTATTGTAGTTTAATCTTATGGTTTGACCCAGATAGTTTCTTGGTCAACCGAATAATCAAATAGTTCAGATTTCCGATTAGAATGTTTTATCCGTTTGATGAAATTCTGATTACTGCGATTTAAAAAATAACTAGCGATATTTAGTGCATTTTTCAATGCGTTTTTAATGAACTTTTTAATGTGATTTAGTACTATTTTTTTTTCGATCCCCACCACAGTGGTGTTTTAACAATTAAAAAATCAGTTTGGTTTCATACTTTTAGCCTAATATAGTAAATTTCACCATTTACCTTTTTTTAATTTTCTCGATTTTCAATGTGATTTTTGATATATTTTGTGTTCTGCGTCGATTTTTTTGTAATTCATGTAAAAAAGAATGGTTGCTACGTTTTACACGACTAGAATATTTTTTTTTCACGGGATGTACTTACATTTAGCGATTTTTAATGAATTTTTCAATGGTTTTGTATTGGTTTTTTGAATCTCACGGCTATTTTTTGAAATTTCGAAAAGGAAATTAATTTCAAACATTTACACTTCATTTACGAATTTTGAAATTTAGTGATTTTTTAATGCAATTTTTAGCAATGTTTTCATTATTTCTCACGCTTTGCGCCGATTTTTTCATTCGTATTTAAGAAATAATTCAGATTACACTATTTTACTCTATTAATGTAAATGTTGTCCCCCGCTATTTTTAAATTTGAAACGATTTGTAATGAACTTTTGTATACAATTTTTAAATGCTTTCGAGTCCACGGCGTTTTTTTCACAATTGGAAAAGAAATTTTTAAATAATTTGTAGCTTAATGTAGTAAATTTTGACATCAGTGATTCAGATTTTTTGTGTATTTTCATAAAATGTTTAGCAAGTTTTGTGTCGATATTTTTTAACTAATGAATGAGTTCAGATTTCAATGTTTTGTCCCATTATGGTAAATTATGTCCGCAGGAATTTAATATAAATGTTTATCTTACTATGGCAAATTTTGTCCGGATTTTTTAATTTTACTGATTTTTAATCTGTTTTGTAGTGATTTTTCATGTTCTGTGACAGTTGTTGACATCGGTAAAAGAATTTCGGTTTCTAACTTTTAGCATAAATAGTACAATTTGTTCTCCACGCTTTTATGAAATTTGCCAATTTCTAATGCGATATTCAATGTAATTTTTAGTTAGTTTGGGGGTTTTTAGGTGTTCCGTGTTGACTTTTCCTTATTCATGAACGGTTTCCGTTTACAATACTTTCGACTGAATATTAAATTTTTACAGCCATGACTTTTAAATATTCAGCGACTTTTAATATAGTTTTCGATACGATTTTTAGCCATTTTTTTAAGTTCCTTGGCGATTTTCTGCTATTCAGAAACCAATTTTGATATCAAACATTTTGTTTAATGTAGTTATGTTTCGAATGCAATGTTTTATCTCTTAATATGATTTTAGCATTCCATGCCTACATTTTGTAATTTATGAATGATTTCGATCATACCCCCCCCCCTCCCCCGCCCTGCCTGCCTTAATATTATTTTTTTAAGCATTGACTTCCAAATATTTAGCTATTTTTAATGGAATTTTCAATGTAATTTTTAGCCATTCTTCAAGTTCCGTGGCGATTTTTTTACATCCGGAAATCGATTTCGATTTCAAACTTTTTGATTAATATTGTTAATTTCTTGATTACAATATTTTATATTATAACAGTGAATTTTTACCCCAGGGATTTTTTAATGTTTTACGACTTTCATTACAATTTTCAATGCAATTTTTAGGCTTTCTCAGTCTTTTTTTTTACATTTTTCAAAGGAATTCGATTTTAAATTTCTAGCATAATAAGAGTTTGGTTTGAAACTTTTATCCTTTACGGTAATTGTTTTGCTCTCTTATTTTGATCTACAGCAATTTTTAATGCAGTATGCTTTTTCTTTTTTAGTTCACGGCGATTTTTTTTCAGATACGGAAAAGGAATTCGGTTTTTAATTTCTTCGTTAATATGATAAATTTTCTCCTGTGCGATTGAAGATTTTTATTGCGATTTTTTAGCAGTTTTTTTCGTATTTCAATGCTTTTTATATTATCAAATTAATTAGATTCAAAACATTTTTCCAAGTAGAGTAAATTTTGAGTTCTGTGATTTTTGAAATTTTGCCATTTTTAAAGAGATGTTTACGTTTCTTCGCGACCCGCTTCGATTTTTTAGAGGTTCAATTTTTGGCCGAATTTATTAAATTCTGATCTCTTTTCTTTAAAGTTTATTCGAATTTTGAAACACAATTTTTGAATTTTGTTTTATATTTTTAATGTTTTTTGCGATTTGTAAGATTTTTCCACATTAGTAAAAATAATCCAACTTCAATTTTCTAGCCCATCTCTTTTCAACGAAGTTTAGACGAAATTCGTGCAGCATTTTAAAAAATTTTCGAGGTTTTTATTATGATTTTTAAAGTTTTTTCGCAATTCTTTCTATCTTTTTTATGAACCCGGGCAACGCCGGGCAGAACAGCTAGTATATATATATTTTTTTTAATCTCAGAAGTGTTTTTATCACAAAGTTGAAAAGTACTTATGCATTCGGTTTGTCTGTCCGTCTGTCCATACTGTAAATCCCGTAAATATACTCAATTGATAAAGCTTATTTAGGATCACTACAGCATGTTTGGTATTGCATATGAAATATGTACGAATATTGGTTCATTTACAGGGACATTCAAAAGAGTTCGATTACATCATGATATATGGGTAAAAATCGTTTGGAGCGAACAATGACATTCCGCTATTTCTAATGTATTCAAACTAATATAAATCAATTAATTTAACTACGGTTACGTTAAAACAGAGCATTTACAGCATTTTAAAATAAATTTACAGGGACACACAAAAGAAATGGTTACAATACTGTCTTTGCTTAATAATTGCTGGAGAGTACGTTTTAAAATTCGGTATACGCTTTTAAATGTAAATACTTTTTTTCCACATTACACTTTACATATAAATTCTATACATCATATACAGGGCAGCACAAAAGTATTTGCCTACCATTCTCCTCATTAGAGGATATTGCTGAAGGGGAATTTTCAATTGAAATATGTGTATCTCTTAAATGAATTAAATTTTGGAATGCATGTTGTTAATATGTACCTATCGATGTATCATATACAGGGCTTCTAAAATTTTCGGATCATTTTCCGAATGCAGATGGAAACAGCTGAAATTTTGTTTTGAAATGCTTAATATATTTTCACATGGTAACATGAGACGCAATATCTTAAATTTTTAAACGGTGCAGTTTTTTACATTATTCTGAATGTGTTGGATAGTGTTTCATAATCTGTATGCATGACTTTTTATTTTTAAACACGTTTTTTCATTGTTCTTTTTTTTTTCGCTTTTAAATACTAAAAATTGTTTCGAGTTTAACGCACACCTGTCATAGAGTGCTGCAGGTAGTGGGAATGTAGGATATTTGCGCAGACCATATTTCATCCTTAATTTATAAGTAGTGGTTATTTCCGAACAATAATTTCATTAAATTTCTTAAATTCTTATTGGATTTTACCGCCCTCTCGACTAATATATGTACGAATTCGCTTAATACTGGAGTTTCCTTCGGATATAGGTTTATGAAGGAATTAGTGAGCTCCTGGAGGTGAAAAGTAGAACTAACATATTTTACAGAGCATGCAGCAGCAGTGTAGGAGATTCTAATTTTTAATGTTGGACTCTTAATTGCGTGGTGGTTATCATTATTTCTGAATAGAAATTTCAACAAATTTCATAAATTGCTATTTGTATCCCCATCCCGTTGGGTAATATATCTACGGAAAGAATGAAAATCTGATTATCGATCGGATTTAGGTTTGTTTACGAAAAAATGGCTATTCTGGTGATGGCAAGTGAAACTAAAGCACTCTGCAAATCGTGCATTGCAAGCTTATTATATCCGACCGCAGGTGGCGGTGATCCATATCAGATTTTCGTACAAAATATACTGCGCCCCGTAGTGGTGAAAAGTGGAACTAAAGTACTTTGTAACACGTACGCGGTTAGAATTGTTAGTTAATAGTTAGTGTTAATTTTAATTAATTTAGAATTTGGCTACGGTTAGGTAACAGTTAGGTTACATTTGGGTTATAGATAGGTTGCAATTGTATTTTGGTTAGTCTTACGTTACATTTAAATTCCGGTTACGTTATAGTTAGGTTATGATTAAGTTACAGTTAGTTTAAGGTAAATTGTAGTTAGGTTACGGTCAGAAAATTGATAAGTTATGATAAGGTGACGACTAGGTTACATTTATGATACATTTAAGTTTGGCTCAGGTTAAGTTGCAGTTAGGTTACAGATAGGTTGCGATTACATTACAATTAAGTTAGGGTTAGGATTTTATCCACTGATTGAATATTACACACGTTTTAAATGAAATATACTTAATTTTGTTCTATGGTTCTGAAACTACATTACTATATATTAACCTTTTACCTAATCATTGATTATCGATTTTAATTAAGGTATAGTCGGATCTAGGAGAGATATAATTTGTTTGAAAATCAAAATGTTACACTTAGGATTTCGAGGTGAAAAAAAAAGTTACGTTACTGAACAGTGATATTTACGAATAAAATCAGCATTTTAGCGCGAAAATTGCGCAATTGTTGAACACATATTTCCTCCTCCGTTTCCGATTGAAGTCGTTTTAAATATTTGTTACTCTAAATTCAGCTGTTTATTTTTTTAAACCGATTTTTCTCACAATCAGTGGCCACGTATTTCGAATTAGAGATAAAATCACAAATTTCAGGTTCGTTTGATATTATTATCACGCACCCGGGCAACGCCGGGCGGATCAGCTAGTATATATATATACTACGAACATTTTTTAGTTTACTAAATGCAGTTCAAAATAAAAATGCATATTTTATTTAAAAACCACCTTTAAGTAAATTACGCTCATATTCAGTAACCTTTCCGAGATCTTTTGTGTAACCCTGTATATCTATATTTAACTATTTATACTATTACCATTTATACTCTCCATTTAATATGCATACATTTAGCGAAACTCAAAAGCACATATCATAATTCAAAATGCATTTGATCCATGCAACAGTCATCATCCATGATATACAGTACTTCGGATAGAATATATAATATTTGAAATCTTTTGTGTGTCCCTGTAAATGCTATGCACTTCGTATTATGCATGAAATAACTTACATTAAGCCTCAGCAACATATATCAATTTGATTATACATGAAATCGTTTACATAATTTAAATATGTCGGAAACTGTTCCTCCCTTCAATCCTATGCAATGGAATTCTTCTGTCTGACCCTGTAAATGAATAGTAAGTGCCCTTTTCACTACATACTTTACAAAATGCATATTTTAGTGCACTTTGTAAATGCATATAAATTTGAATATGTTCTACAGGCTGTAACATCGTTAAATTTATTTAAAACGATTTTTCCCCATAATGCCGTAATATAAGGAAATTTTTTGACTATCCCTGTAAATAAACTAATCATGGTAGAAACTTCATTTTCAGTAGGTATTTGTGCAAGGTAAACGTTAATAATGTCTAACAATTTCATGGAAATCGGAGTATATTTACGAAAGTTGGAAAGCGACCAAACAGACAGACAAACCGAAAGCGTAATAACTTTTCAACTTTGTTCGAAAGTGTTAAAAAATCGAGCCAAAAATATATTAATCAGTGATTTTATTTTCCACCTTTTCCCCACAAAAAATTTCTTCCATTGATAATTATGAGTTTTGAATAAAATATTCATTTGTATGTAACTTATAACTTATTAATTAGTATAAGTAAAAACATTTCTGATTCATTTTAAATATGACGTCATTATTTATCTCGCTCCATTAGCTACTAATATTCATACCCCTTGTATTTTTAACGACTGCTATAAAGTACCTGCTTTATTTCAACTATGACGTCACATTTTTATGAGTGAACCATTTTATTAAAAATATAATTCTTTTTCATTCGTTTTACTTTTAATTTATGTCACCATATTTTACACAAAAATTCCCATTAACTAAACAAATATCCTTTTTAAATGTATTATAAAAAATACACCTTTTATTTTTATTTCAAACATGACGTCATATTTATTTTCTTTTAAATTATTTTATTATAGTTTTTCGCGTGGAAGTTTACTATTAAAAATTCATTGCCGCTGGAAAATTATTATTCCAATTTTTTATTTTCTTCGCATTAGGAAAGGAAAATGGTTAAATTTTATCTGAAAAATGCCTATTGATTTTGTATGAAAAATAATTAAATTTTGAATTATTAAGGAAAATATTTGAATAAAATAAATAAAAATTACCCTATTATTTAATCCGGATTTCTAACTTTACGTCTGCAAAATTTCAATGCAATCGGTTTAGTATTTACGGCGTGAAAGCGGAACAAACAAACAAACAAACTCACTTTCCGATTTATAATATTAGTAAGGATTAGAATTCTTTTATGTGGCCCTGTAAATGACTGATAACTCTTCTTTTTGCTGCATACTTTACAAAATATATATTTTAGTCCACTTCGAAGATGCGTATGAATTTGCAGATGTTTGACAAGGTGTATCACTTTTAAAATTCATTTGAAACGATCTTTCCCCATAGGCTGTAATGTAATGGAAAACTTCAGACTGTCCCTGTAAATAAAGTTATCATGGCAGAAACTTCATTTTCAGTAGGGTTCGTGCTTGGGTAAACATCATTAACGTCGAAACATTTCATGACAATCGGAGTATATTTACGAGAGTTAGAGCGCGGCATGACGGCCAGAAAAACCGAATGCGTAAGCACTTTTCAACTTTGTTGGAAAGTGCTAAAAAGAATGAGTATGTGCCTACAATGTTTACACACACATATATATTTTTTTAATTCAAGTTTGTGCTTCAACAGAATATATATACATGTATTTATTATATTAGAAATCTTAAGACCCATTAAGAAACGGTTTTCAGAACTTTTTTTTGTAACAATATTTCTAAAATTTGTTTTATTTTAAAAAATTTAAATACAATTTTAATGCACTTTTGGTGCCGTTTTACATGTATTTGTCAAGAATACTTCGAATATTATCATATACGCTGATTGATTATTAGATGGGATATTCACATTATTAATAAATTGATTTATTTTCTTAGTCATAAAAATTCATGTGTCATAACATATTAAAAATTGGAAGGTCATAAGTGCAAAATGTTTTTCAATCAAACCTTTCCCATGATATTTCTTTTTTAGTTTAATTAAATGTTGAAAAGATTTTTTACTACTTTTTATTTGAGGTTCGATTGTGTTTTTTAACATTCTGGTAGTTTTCTAAATATTTAGAAATCACTCTTATAACTCTAACAAAAAGAGCATAAAAACCATATTTCCATATAGAATTTGTGCATTTGTGCATATTCCTTAAAAAATAAATAAACAATTAAAAATGTTGTTAAAATGATTAAATTATTAAATTTAATTCCAAAACATTAAATGGCCAAATTTATGTCCTATATTACATATTTATTTTTTGGGCAATTTAAATGGGAAAAAAATACATTGCGAATTTAAAGCTGTTTTTTTTAGAGATATAATTAAATTGATGTCAAATATTTTATGTATAATCAGAAAACATTAATTTTTGTGCCAACAACAACAGCTACGACAAATAAATATATAAACAAGTAGATAAATATACGAAAAATTCTTTTCTTAAGTATCTATATATTTAAAAGACCTGGCTGTTTTTTTAGTTATCGGACCTGAGATTGCTACTGGCCCAATTTGATAATTATTTTTTTAAACGAAAGCTGTTTTTGTGTAGATGTGCCCATTCTATCTAATTTTTAATTTGTTTCCATTTTTATTCCAATTTCAATTTTAAAAGCTTTTTTGTGACAATTCTTCAAAACAGTGGCAACATGTTAAGCCTTTCTCACTATAATATATATTTTTTTTTTGCTTTATTACTTTCCACCAATCAGCAGCCTGATCTCATCGGTGAATGCGTAATCGCATTTCAAAAAAAAAAAAAAAAAAAAAAAAAAAAAAAAAATGGTTTTCCTAAAATTTAATCCTAATAAAATGATTACACAATCGCAGTACAATACACAGATTATTTACTGAGTAATATTATTAAGTATTATATAAATAAAACAACAGAAAATAAACTTTAATAAAATATAATAACTAAAACGAAATTTTGTCGATGGAGAAAATGTCGTCATTCAGAAACTAGATAAATGATAAATTTGTTCTAGGAATATAATATGCACTGTTATAGCTGTGTCAGCGATGATGTCATATTCACTGACTTTTACTCCTGTATCTAAATAAACTGAACTTCTATTTTCTTAAAAGTCAAAGGTGTGCACAAATGAAAATATTTTTATAAATTGCGCCATTTCTATTTAATTATAATGAATATTTTATGAAACTAAAGAATTTTTAAATAACTACATGAATTACGCTTTTATTTCGGAAAAGATGAGCGTTTCTGAAGGTGTAAATTATGTCATATTAGAAAAAAAAAGAATAAAACATGTGATATGCCGTTATTACGATATTTCTATTTTACATAATATCAAAAATTAATTAAAATCATTTCGCTGTTTTAAGTTATTATGTAAAATAAAAAATAAATAAAATGTTTTCTGGATATCAGCAAGAAACACAAAAATTTTATTTATTTTTTGGTAACAAAGATATCGTTTTTCTTTTCGTTGCCATAACAATAAAATTACTTTTGACAAATCCATGGAGGCTACAAACCAATAAATAAATTAAATTTATTGCAAGTGCTGGTAAATGTGTAGTGGGTTGGTTATGCAGTGTAGTAACTCGCTGTTTCTATTATAATTAAAATGTTTTATTGATATTATAATTATTGTACAGTTACCAAGCGATATTCAAACAAAGGAAAAATAAACTATGCAGATATTTTTGAATTCGTCTTCTGAAGTATTAAAATAACTTTCTAAATAATTTGTCATTTAAATAAAGTTTAAGGTTTAGAAACCGCATTAAAAAGATTTGTGGCTGAAGTTAAGTCCAACATAATAATTTATGAGTTGTTTTCCTTATTTTTGTTATTTTCTGAAGTTTGTGTACCTTCATCATAAAAAGTTATGTTATCCCTATTTTATGAGGTGGCAATTGTTTATTTCACTCAGCATCTTATTGTGTATATAAAACTGATATGTATCATATCTAATATATATTCTTTTCCGTCGAATTTCGGCGGGTGCGGCTAGTATTTATTATTTTAATCAAAAGGTCTCTAAGATATATCTACATTATGGCACAACATTAGAGAAATCATGAATCAATTAATCATAGAAGGCGGCAGCCTTCAAGTGACGCAGCTTTAAACCTACCATCGTCATAAGGTATCCACGTAAGGTAGATGCGGAACTTCATATATACAGCTAACTCAACATCAAAGGAAATCGGAAAAGCCGCCTTCTAATAACTCAGCAAATATTGGTCAGAATGGTCCAATTTTTTTATATAGTCTTATATTCCCAGTCTAATCCTATCCTATAATTTTTACATTTCTACGTGCCGTATATTTTTAGATCTCGATAACCATTTTTAAACCGAAATCGATAGTGTTTGTTCCTGATAATGAGATCTAGAAAACGGGCTGGGAGATTTTTTTAAAACTTATATATAATATGAATCTCTTTAAGATAGAGGGAATAAGACTTGCCTAGTTTCTAGGAAAACTCTTGTTTGTTATATATTGGTCTTGGAAAATTGGACTATATTAGCTCGCGGATTACATGTTATTCTATGGGTTAGCAGACAAAGACGGAGTGAAAAGCCTTATGTAGTTATGGTCACAGTTAAAACACCCGCATCAAAGCAATAAATGTTTTTTAAACTACAAAAACATTTTCTCATGTGCTTTAAAACATTCAATAAATATATACTAAATCAAATTTCTATTTCTATTGCCTTTGTTTTTTGTAAAGCAGAAAATATTACGTTTCTTACATTGGATATTTTTGCATTTTGTGGAAAAAATATTTTGAATCTTTTTTTAAAATAGGAAAATATTTTTTAATCATACATATTCAATATACTTTCAACTTATGTTTTTTTTTTAAAGTTTACAAACAAAAATTATTTTTAATAATTTGCTTTGGATTTCCATGTATTCATACGCGTTAAGATAGTTTTGTTTTGAATCGTAATCGAATTAGCTGGCGGTAAGCTTTGTACTTGGCACTTGTTGTTGTTTTTAGCATGTATGTTGTATAATTTGCGAAATAATGGTTTTAAAGTTTACTGTGAATATAGGTATTGTGTTATTTGGAGAAACAAGGCCCCCTTTATTGGATAAAATAATATCGTGAATCAAAGTACATGAATCAAAACAAATTGATTCGTGCTGTATGTTGGCATGAAATATTCAATTCCAGGAGACGAACGTGAAGCTAAACCATCTATAATGAATAAGAAAGGTAAATAAATATTTTTTGACACTCATTATTAAAGTATTATTTAAAAAGTATAAGTGATGTATACATTAGTTAGCATGTTGATTTGATTTCAAACCAACATATACTATTGCTAAATTTTGGTAAACAAACTATATTTATAATTGACCAACAGTTTAACCAAGTGCTTGTGAATTCTAAAATTCTCAAAATAGATTGTTTTTAAGTTTATAGATGTCCTTATTATATGAATTAATTAACAATAATTATATGAATTAATTAACAATACTAAGTTTTAAGTGTTGTAAAAATTGTGCTTTTTTATTTCATTTATTAATTTCTGTGATTAATAACCCAGGATGTTAATATTTAGGTTAAAATTGCTTGAATATGTTATTCAAAAGGCATTTATTACTTTTTTCTTATGCATTTTTGTCGCTATTAATTTTCATTTTGAAACTCCCTTTTTAGCTTAGCTTAATGGCCAGTAAATCCAGGTTTTAAACAATTTTTAAAATAAGTAAGTGCACTTATTTTTGGAAATTGTGAACAAACTAGTATTTATCAACAAATTACAGCAGTATTTTGATAATTCAAAAGAAAGTAATGAAGTTAATTTGTTTTTACATGCATTAGTGACTGTGGCTATAAAGATTTCAGAGATTTAAAAACAAATTAGTTGCACTCATTGTTTTTTTTCTTCATGTACACACAGTGCTTGTACAACATGCATTAGTGATTGCATTTTTAATTAATTTTGTGTATTTTACGGATTGTTGCACAGCAATTTTGCTGCTGCCTAAGTGTTTTGTTTTCATGTGCTCTAAGTGCTATACATGCAGTAGTTGGACTGCTTTAACGAGATTTATTTTAGCGAGGGAGAGTTTTGGGCCCTTTTTTTCTAATATAAACGTTATTGTTTTAATGTATTTGTTTCACAATATTGTCACTGGATTTTTTTAGTTCAGGTATCACTCATTTCTTCCAGATATTGGGAATCTGCATGTTACCGCATAGTTTGCTGCATCTATTAATTTTTGTTGTTTGTTTTCATATGGGCATAGTGCTCATACATTTGTTATTGACTGTGGCTTTGAGAAATTTCATGTGTTTTAGAGACCATTGCATGAGTTTGCTGCATCCAGTAATTTGACATGCACCCAGCTCTCATTATCCATTAGTGACTGTAGCTTTAACATGTTTCATACATCCTATTATTTCATTAAAAATTTCGAAATTCCATGTTTATATTTTAAAATTTTATTTAGCAGTTGCCACGGAGGTACTACAGCACATCATTGTAGTCTGCATTAGATGCTGTTCTAAATAGAATTTTTTTTTTCTTTTTTACTTCCTAAGAGTCTGATGATTTAAATCCAAGCGTGAAAAATTTTGTCTCAGATCACAAACCGAATACAAAAGTATTGTAATAGTTAATATTACGTTATAGAAATCAATAATCAAAATATAAAAGCATTAGCTTTACAGCTTAGAACATAGCGTTATTAATAAACTGCATTTATAAATTGGACATCTAAAATGGAAAATCTTAATATATTTTTTATAATGTTAGAATTTACAAGCACTTAAAGTTGGTTAAGCAAATAATTCTTAACCAAATATTAACGATAACATTGGTTTAAAAAGAAATAACTTATACTTTTATGCTTTAATAATGAGTTTCATGAAATATAAATTTACCCCCTTTTTTTTCTATAGATGTTTTAATTTCATATTCATTGTCTCGAAATTGAAGTATTTCTTTCTAACATTCTTTTACAAAAATGTTTGATAATTAACGCTTTTTTTATATATAAAAAAAGCCTTGTTTCTACTGATGAACACAAAATCCTCAAATAACTTTGAATCCATTATTTAAATAAATTGCATAACATACCTAAGAAGAAAACATGTTTAAGATTAAATTTAATACAAGAAATTAAAAATTTTTAATTCAAATAATGTAAAGTTACTAACACACTAACAAATAAATATTTTAAAATACTAAGAGCTAATAGTGGGCGATAAATAATTACATTTTTTAGTTTTGTCATTTCTAAACTGTAATTGTTTAAATTCTATTTGAGTTGAACCTCATCCAGACCCTAAGAAATATTCTATCAAACCTTAATTCGATCTGGAAACAAAAAAAAAAAAAAAAAAAAAAATTCTGACAATACACACTGACAAGCATAGTTGTATAATATAGACGCACACCACGTGCAGAACATTTTATGAAGAAACAATTTTTATTTATTTATTTCGACAAAGAATTGCGTAAAAAAAAAGTGTATCTCAACAAAGAATCATGTAAAAAAACCCAACATTTCGAGAAAATACCACGCGAAAAACGGGAATTTCGTCCAAAGACCGCAAAAATAACACGTTAATTCAATCCATGAATCGCATAAAAAATATGAATTCCATGCATGAATCGCATAAAAAATGTGAATTACATTCATAAATCGCATAAAAAATGTGAATTACATGCATAAATCGCATAAAAAATGTGAACTACATCCATGAATCGCTAAAAAAAGCAAATTGCATAAAAAATGGGAATTATGTCCACAAATTGCTTAAAATGTGAATTACGTCCATGAATCATGTAAAAAATCGAGAATTATATTCATAAATTGTATGAAAAACGCAAATTACGTCTATGAATCGTGTAGTAAAACATGAATTATGTTCATAAATCGCTCAAAAAACACGAATTTTGGTGGCAGAAAGCTGAAACGGAAATTACCTCTATAAAACGCATAAAAATAGTGACTTGCATTCATGAATTGTATAAAAAATGTGAATTACGTTCATGAATCGCGCAAAAAACGCAAATTACATCCATGAATTGCATAAAAACGTGAATTACGTTCATAAATCACTCAAAAAATCTGAATCACTTCCATGAATTGTGCAAAAAAACACGAATAAAGTTCATAAATTGCAAAAAATGCGAATTACGTCCAAGAATTGGTAAAAAAAAAGCAATTTACATTCATAAATCCTATAAAAACACAAATAACGTCAATAAATCGATCAAAAAACGCAAATTTCGTCGATAGAAAGCTCAAAAGATGCAAATTATGTCTATGAATCGCATAAGTATAGCAAATTACTACCATAAATCATGTAAAATGTAAATTACATTTATTAATCGCACAAAAAACATGAATTGGGTCCACAAATTGCTCAAAACGTGAATTACGTCCATGAATTGTTTAAAAAAGTGAGAATTACGTTCAGAAATTGTATGAAAAACACAAATTATGTCTATGAATTGTGTAGTAAAACGGGAATTATGTTCATAAATCGCTCAAAAAACACGAATTTTGGCAGCAGAAAGCTGAAACGCAAATTACGTTCATAAATCACTCAAAAAATATAAATCACTTCCATGAATCGTGCAAAAAAAATACTAATAATAACATTCATAAATTACAAAAAATGCGAATTAGGTCCAGCAATTGGTAAAAAAAGCGAATTACATTCATAAATCCTATAAAAACACAAATAACGTCAATAAATCGATCAAAAAACGCAAATTTCTTCGACAGAAAGCTCAAAAAATGAAAATTATGTCTACGAATCGCATAGATATAGAAAATTACATCCATAAATCATGTAAAATGTAAATTAAATTCATTAATAGCATAAAAATCGAGAATTATGTCCATGAATCGCATAAAAAACACGAATTGGGTCCATAAATCGCTCAAAACGTGAATTACGTAAATGAATTGTTTTAAAAAGTGAGAATTACATTCAGAAATTGTATGAAAAACACAAATTATGCCTATGAATCGTGTAGTAAAACATGAATTATGTTCATTAATCGCTCAAACAACACGAATTTTGGTGGCAGAAAGCTGAAACGGAAATTACCTCTATAAAACGCATAAAAATAGCGACTTGTATTCATGAATTGCATAAAAAATGTGAATTACGTTCATGAATCGCTCAAAAAACGCAAATTACATCCATGAATTGCATAAAAACATGAATTACGTTCATAAATCACCCAAAAAATCCGAATCACTTCCATGAATTGTGCAAAAAAACACGAATAACGTTCAGAAATTGCAAAAAATGCGAAATACGTCCAAGAATTGGTAAAAAAGCGAATTACATTCATAAATCCTATAAAAACACAAATAACGTCAATTAATCGATCAAAAAACACAAATTTCGTCGATAGAAAGCTCAAAAGATGCAAATTATGTCTATGAATCGCATAAGTATAACAAATTACGTCCATAAATCATGTAAAATGTAAATTACATTCATTAATTGCATAAAAATCGCGAATTATGTCCATGAATCGCTCAAAAAAAGCGAACTGCATAAAAAACATGAATTGGGTCCACAAATCGCTCAAAACGTGAATTACGTCCATGAATTGTTTAAAAAAGTGAGAATTATGTTCACAAATTGTATGAAAAACACAAATTATGACTATGAATCGTGTAGTAAAATGGGAATTATGTTCATAAATCGCTCAAAAAACACTAATTTTGGCAGCAAATTACGTTCATAAATCACTCAAAAAATGCAAATCACTTCCATGAATCGTGCAAAAAAATACTAATAACATTCATAAATTACAAAAAATGCGAATTAGGTCCAACAATTGGTAAAAAAAGCGAATTACATTCATAAATCCTATAAAAACACAAATAACGTCAATAAATCGATCAAAAAACGCAAATTTCGTCGACAGAAAGCTCAAAAAATGCAAATTATGTCTACGAATCGCATAAATATAGCAAATTATGTCCATAAATCATGTAAAATGTAAATTACATTCATTAAATCACATAAAAATCGCGAATTATGTCCATTAATCACTCAAAAAAAGCGAATTGCATAAAAAATGCGACTTACATCCACAAATCGCACAAACCGTGAATTACATCCATGAATTGTCTAAAAAAGTGAGAATTATGTTCATAAATTGTATGAAAAATGCAAATTACGTCTATGAATTGTGTAGTAAAACGGGAATTATGTTCATAAATCGCTCAAAAAATACGAATTTTGGCAGCAGAAAGTTAAAATGCAAATTACGTCTATAAATAGCATAAAAATAGGGAATAGCGTTTTGCATTCATGATTTGCATAAAAAACGCGAAATACATTCATGAATCGCTCAAAAAATTCAAATTACGTCCATGAAACGCATAAAAACGTGAATTACATTCATAAATCACTCAAAAAATGTGAATCACTTCCATGAATCGTGCAAAAAAACACTAAGAACGTTCATAAATTACAAAAAATGCGAATTACGTCCAAGAATTGGTAAAAAAAGCAAATTACATTCATAAATCCTATAAAAACACAAATAACGTCAATAAATTGATCAAAAAACCCAAATTTCGTCGATAAGGGCTCAAAAAACGTAAATTATGTCTATGAATTGCATAAAAATAGCAAATTACGTCCATAAATCATGTAAAATGTAAATTACATTCATTAATCGCATAAAAATTGCGAATTATGTCCATAAATTGCTCAAAAATTCAAATTACATTCATAAATCGCATAAAAAACACGAATGATGACCATGAATTGCGCAAAAAATGCGAATTACACCCAACATTAAATTAATTTCCAGAAAGTTTTTGGTTTCATACAAGTCTGCCAACAAGAACCTACAAGTTATCCTGAAACCCATTCTAAACCAACAAAAATTTAATGGAAAGATAAATTTGTCCAAGAAAGACAAAATAATTTCCATTGACATACATTGACCATAATCGAAAAATTCCTATTGAAATCTATCCTATACACTCCAAAACCAGAAAGAAAAAAATCCCTCCAAGATTAACTCAATCTATCTGCTGCAAAATAAAATACATTGAAATGCAACTGAACAAGAACCTGAAAATTACATTTGAAATCAAACCGAAACCAGATTCAACCCCTCCCCCCAAAAAAAGAAAATCCAACCATATCTCGATTCGGGAAAGAAAACTTAATTTCCATAGATACGCGTAGTCAGAAATCTGGAAATTCCAATTAGTCTATGGGTTAGCAAACCTTAATTCGATCTAAAAAAAAAAATTATGACAATACACACTGACAAGCAGAGTTGTATAATATAGACGCACGCCATGTGCAGAAAATTTTATGAAGAAACAATTTTTATTTATTTATTTCGACAAAGAATTGCGTAAAAAAAAGTGTATCGCAACAAAGAATCATTTAAAAAAACCCAACATTTCGACAAAATACCACGCGAAAAACGTGAATTTCGTCCAAAGACCGCAATAAAAATGTTAATTCAATCCATGAATCGCATAAAAAATATGAATTCCATGCATGAATCGCATAAAAAATGTGAACTACTCCCATGAATCGCTAAAAAAAAGCAAATTGCATAAAAAATGGGAATTACGTCCACAAATTGCTTAAAATGTGAATTACATCCATGAATCATGCAAAAAAGTGAGAATTATATTCACAAATTGTATGAAAAACGCAAATTACGTCTATGAATCGTGTAGTAAAACATGAATTATGTTCATAAATCGCTCAAAAAACACGAATTTTGGCGGCAGAAATCTGAAACGGAAATTACCTCTATAAAACACATAAAAATACCGAATTGCATTCATGAATTGCATAAAAAATGTGAATTACGTTTATGAATCGCTCAAAAAACGCAAATTACATCCATGAATTGCATAAAAACGTGAATTACGTTCATAAATCACTCAAAAAATGCGAATCACTTCCATGAATTGTGCAAAAAAACACGAATAACGTTCATAATTTGCAAAAAATGCGAATTATGTCCAAGAATTGGTAAAAAAAGCGAATTACATTCATAAATCCTATAAAAACACAAATAATGTCAAAAAATCCATCAAAAAACACAAATTTCGTCGATAGAAAGCTCAAAAGATGCAAATTATGTCTATGAATCGCATAAGTATAGCAAATTACGTCCATAAATCATGTAAAATGTAAATTACATTCATTAATCGCATAAAAATCTCGAATTATGTCCATGAATCGCTCAAAAAAGCGAATTGCATAAAAAACGCAAATTGGGTCCACAAATTGCTCAAAACGTGAATTACGTCCATGAATTGTTTAAAAAAGTGAGAATTACGCTCAGAAATTGTATGAAAAACACATATTATGTCTATGAATCGTGTAGTAAATCAGGAATTATGTTCATAAATCGCTCAAAAAACACGAATTTTGGCAGCAGAAAGCTGAAACGCAAATTACGTTCGTAAATCACTCAAAAAATGCAAATCACTTCCATGAATCGTGCAAAAAAATACTAATAACATTCATAAATTACAAAAAATGCGAATTAGGTCCAACAATTGGTAAAAAAAGCGAATTACATTCATAAATCCTATAAAAACACAAATAACGTCAATAAATCGATCAAAAAACGCAAATTTTGTCGACAGAAAGCTCAAAAAATGCAAATTACGTCTACGAATCGCATAAATATAGCAAATTACATCCATAAATCATGTAAAATGTAAATTACATTCATTAATCGCATAAAAATCGTGAATTATGTCCATGAATCACATAAAAAACGCGAATTGGGTCCACAAATCGCACAAAACGTGAATTGCGTCCATGAATTGTTTAAAAAAGTGAGAATTACGTTCAGAAATTGTATGAAAAACACAAATTATGTCTATGACTAGTGTAGTAAAACGGGAAATGTTCATAAATCGCTCAAAAAACACGAATTTTGGCAACAGAAAGCTGAAACGCAAATTACGTCTATAAATCGCATAAAAATAGCGAATAGTGTTTTGCATTCATGAATTGCATAAAAAACGCGAATTACATTCAGGAATCGCTCAAAAAACACAAATTACGTCCATGAAACGCATAAAAACGTGAATTACATTCATAAATCACTCAAAAAATGCGAATCACTTCCATGAATCGTGCAAAAAAACACTAAGAACGTTCATAAATTACAAAAAATGCGAATTACGTCCAAGAATGTGTAAAAAAAAAGCAAATTACATTCATAAATCCCATAAAAACACAAATAACGTCAATAAATCGATGAAAAAACGCTAATTTCGTTGACAAAAAGCTCAAAAAATGCAAATTATGTCTACGAATCGCATAAATATAGCAAATTATGTCCATAAATCATGTAAAATGTAAATTACATTCATAAATCACATAAAAATCACGAATTATGTCCATGAATCACTCAAAAGAAGCGAATTGCATAAAAAATGCGACTTACATCCACAAATCGCACAAAACGTGAATTACATCCATGAATTGTCTAAAAAAGTGAGAATTATGTTCATAAATTGTATGAAAAATGCAAATTACGTCTATGAATTGTGTAGTAAAACGGGAATTATGTTCATAAATCGCTCAAAAAATACGAATTTTGGCAGCAGAAAGTTAAAATGCAAATTACGTCTATAAATCGCATAAAAATAGGGAATAGCGTTTTGCATTCATGATTTGCATAAAAAACGCGAATTACATTCATGAATCGCTCAAAAAATTCAAATTACGTCCATGAAACGCATAAAAACGTGAATTACATTCATAAATCACTCAAAAAAAGTGAATCACTTCCATTAATCGTGCAAAAAAACACTAAGAACGTTCATAAATTACAAAAAATGCGAATTACGTCCAAGAATTGGTAAAAAAAGCAAATTACATTCATAAATCCTATAAAAACACAAATAACGTCAATAAATTGATCAAAAAACACAAATTTCGTCGATAGAAAGCTCAAAAAACGTAAATTATGTCTATGAATTGCATAAAAATAGCAAATTACATCCATAAATCATGTAAAATGTAAATTACATTCATTAATCGCATAAAAATTGCGAATTAGGTCCATAAATTGCTCAAAAATTCAAATTACATTCATAAATCGCATAAAAAACAAGAATAATGACCATGAATTGCGCAAAGAATGCGAATTACACCCAACATTAAATTAATTTGCAGAAAGTTTTTGGTTTCATACAAGTCTGCCAACAAGAACCTACAAGTTATCCTGAAACCCATTCTAAACCAACAAAAATTTAATGGAAAGATAAATTTGTCCAAGAAAGACAAAATAATTTCCATTGACATACATTGACCCGAATCGGAAAATTCCTATTGAAATCTATCCTATACACTCCAAAACCAGAAAGAAAAAAATCCCTCCAAGATTAACTCAATCTATCTGCTGCAAATTAAAATACATTGAAATGCAACTGAACAAGAACCTGAAAATTACATTTGAAATCAAACCGAAACCAGATTCAACCCCCCCTCCCCCCCAAAAAAAAGAAAATCCAACCATATCTCGATTCGGGAAAGAAAACTTAATTTCCATAGATACGCGTGGTCAGAAATCTGGAAATTCCAATTAGTCTATGGGTTAGCAAACCTTAATTCGATCTAAAAAAAAAAAAAAAAAATATGACAATACACACTGACAAGCAGAGTTGTATAATATAGACGCACGCCATGTGCAGAAAATTTTATGAAGAAACAATTTTTATTTATTTATTTCGACAAAGAATTGCGTAAAAAAAAAGTGTATCTCGACAAAGAATCATGTAAAAAAACCCAACATTTCGACAAAATACCACGCGAAAAACGTGAATTTCGTCCAAAGACGGCAATAAAAATGTTAATTCAATCCATGAATCGCATAAAAAATATGAATTCCATGCATGAATCGCATAAAAAATGTGAATTACATGCATGAATCGCATAAAAAATGTGAACTACATCCATGAATCGCTAAAAAAAAGCAAATTGCATAAAAAATGGGAATTACGTCCACAAATTGCTTAAAATGTGAATTACATCCATGAATCATGCAAAAAAGTGAGAATTATATTCATAAATTGTATGAAAAACGCAAATTACGTCTATGAATCGTGTAGTAAAACATGAATTATGTTCATAAATCGCTCAAAAAACACGAATTTTGGCGGCAGAAATCTGAAACGGAAATTACCTCTATAAAACACATAAAAATACCGAATTGCATAAAAAATGTGAATTACGTTTATGAATCGCTCAAAAAACGCACATTACATCCATGAATTGCATAAAAACGTGAATTACGTTCATAAATCACTCAAAAAATGCGAATC
The DNA here is from genome assembly GCA_964019185.1 of Maratus speculifer. Taxonomy (NCBI): domain Eukaryota; kingdom Metazoa; phylum Arthropoda; class Arachnida; order Araneae; family Salticidae; genus Maratus; species Maratus speculifer. The sequence continues at coordinate 114,560,503 of OZ025295.1, read as the reverse complement.
ACTTCCATGAATTGTGCAAAAAAACACGAATAACGTTCATAATTTGCAAAAAATGCGAATTATGTCCAAGAATTGGAAAAAAAAGCGAATTCTAATTCGAAAATAAATCCTATAAAAACACAAATAACGTCAATAAATCCATCAAAAAACACAAATTTCGTCGATAGAAAGCTCAAAAGATGCAAATTATGTCTATGAATCGCATAAGTATAGCAAATTACGTCCATAAATCATGTAAAATGTAAATTACATTCATTAATCGCATAAAAATCTCGAATTATGTCCATGAATCGCTCAAAAAAAGCGAATTGCATAAAAAACGCAAATTGGGTCCACAAATTGCTCAAAACGTGAATTACGTCCATGAATTGTTTATAAAAGTGAGAATTACGCTCAGAAATTGTATGAAAAACAGATATTATGTCTATGAATCGTGTAGTTAATCGGGAATTATGTTCATAAATCGTTCAAAAAACACGAATTTTGGCAGCAGAAAGCTGAAATGCAAATTACGTCCATATATCACTCATAAAATGCGAATCACTTCCATGAATCATGCAAAAAAATACTAATAACATTCATAAATTACAAAAAATGCGAATTAAGTCCAACAATTGGTAAAAAAAGCGAATTACATTCATAAATCCTATAAAAACACAAATAACGTCAATAAATCGATCAAAAACACAAATTTCGTCAACAGAAAGCTCAAAAAATGCAAATTATATCTACGAATTACATAAATATAGCAAATTACATCCATGAATCATGTAAAATGTAAATTACATTCATTAATCGCATAAAAATCGCGAATTATGTTCATGAATCGCATAAAAAACTCGAATTGGGTCCACAAATCGTTAAAACGTGAATTACGTCCATGAATTGTTTAAAAAAGTGAGAATTACGTTCAGAAATTGTATGAGAAACACAAATTATGTCTACGAATCGTGTAGTAAAACGGGAATTATGTTCATAAATCGCTCAAAAAACAGGAATTTTGGCAGCAGAAAGCTGAAACGTAAATCACGTCTATAAATCGCATAAAAATAGCGAATAGTGTTTTGCATTCATGAATTGCATAAAAAACGCGAATTACATTCAGCAATCGCTCAAAAAACACAAATTACGTCCATGAAACGCATAAAAACGTGAATTACATTCATAAATCACTCAAAAAATGCGAATCACTTCCATGAATCGTGCAAAAAAAGACTAATAACGTTCATAAATTAAAAAAAATGCAAATTACGTCCAAGAATTGGTAAAAAAAGCAAATTACATCATAAATCCTATAAAAACATAAATAACGTCAATAAATCGATTAAAAAACACAAATTTCGTCGACAAAGAGCTAAAAAAATGCAAATTATGTCTATGAATTGCATAAAAATAGCAAATTACATCCATAAATCATGTAAAATGTAAATTACATTCATTAATCGCATAAAAATTGCGAATTATGTCCATAAATTGCTCAAAAATGCAAATTACATTCATAAATCGCATAAAAAACACGAATGATGACCATGAATTGCGCAAAAATGCGAATTACACCCAACATTAAATTAATTTGCAGAAAGTTTTTGGTTTTATACAAGTCTGCCAACAAGAACCTACAAGTTATCCTGAAACCCATTCTAAACCAACAAAAATTTAATGGAAAGATAAATTTGTCCAAGAAAGACAAAATAATTTCCATTGACATACATTGACCAGAATCGAAAAATTCCTATTGAAATCTCTCCTATACAATCCAAAACCAGAAAGAAAAAAATCCCTCCAAGAGTAACTCAATCTATCTGCTGCAAAATAAAATACATTGAAATGCAACTGAACAAGAACCTGAAAATTACATTTGAAGTCAAACCGAAACCAGATTCAACCCCCTCCCCCCCCCAAAAAAAAAATTATACAACCATATCTCGATTCGGGAAAGAAAACTTAATTTCCATAGATATGCGTGATCAGAAATCTGGAAATTCCAATTAGTCTATCTTAAACCTAATCTGAACCTGAAAAAGGAAATTCCACATAACCGGAGCCCAGTATCTATACAGGGCAAAATATTTTCCATTAAAGCGCAACCTGACCAGAACTTGAAAATTCCATTTGAATTGAACCTGATTGAAACCTGAAAAAAATTTCCATCGAACCTTAACCTAATCCGAAAAAGAGAAAATTATTTCTGCCGATACACACTGTCAAGAGTCTCAAAGTTAACATGAAACCTAATCCAAACCCGAAAAGGAAAAAACAATGGAAACACAAGTCTGTCCAAGAAAGACCAAATAATTTCTGTCCACATACACTGACAAGAATTTCAATTGAAATCTATCCTAAACCCAGTTCAAACACTACCCCCCCCCCCAAAAAAAAAAATTCCAATTGTAACCCAATTTATCTGTGACAAAATAATATACTTGAAATGCAACTCAACAAGAACCTGAAAATTCCATTTGAAGTCAATCCGAAACCAGATTTAATCCCCCCCCCCAAAAAAAAAAATATTTAATCAAATCAAGATTTTAGAAAAAAAAGAACAATTTATGTCGATATGTAGTGACCAGATCATGGAAATTCCAATAGAAGTCTATCTCAAACCCGATCCGAATAACCTGAAACCCAATCCAATCCCCCCCCCCCAAAAAAAAGTAAAATAAAAAAATTAGGAAATAAAAATCTGTTCAAGAAAGACAAAATAATTTCCGTCGCCATCCACTGACCAAAATTGAAAATTAGTACTTGAAATGCAACTTGGCAAGAACCTGAAAATTCCAATTCAAGTCAAACTGAATCGAGATTCAAATCCGAAAAAAAAAATATCTAACCAAATCAAGATTTTTAGAAAAAAAAATTATGTAAATACGTACAGACTATAGAGCATGGAAATTTTAATAAAATCTTAAACCCGATACAAACTCCCCCCCCCTCTACATAACTAACAAGAAGCCTTGATGACCCCACAAAACATAACTAACAAGAACGAAGAGTCATGCATACTGCATCGATTATGATGCATTTTCTGACTCATTCTGAATATTGTAAATTTATTGTCATTCATGTACAATAATTTTACCATTCTGTGCAAAAAACAAAGCATAATTAACGAGAGTAAAAAATTTTCAATTAAACATGTTTATATACTTTCCATTTTATTCTGAATGCTTTAAACCTATCAATTTCATCTTTGTACAGTAATCTTCACATTCAAATCTCTCCCCCTCCCTGTTAGTTTATATATGTTTTGTGTAAACAGCAAAACATAAATAAACTAACAAGAATGAAAAGTTACACATACAGTATAGATTATCAAACACTTTCCAACACATTTTCATTATTGTAAGCCTATCATTTTAATCCATTTGCAATAATTTTACCACTCTATATAAAGAACAAATCATAATTAACAAGAAAGAAAAACCTGTGTGCAACATAGATTATGAAACACTTTCCAGCATATTCTGAATATTGTAACGGATATAGTCTTAATCAATCTGCAATATTACCAACCTATACAAAGGTTGAAACATAATTAACAAGAATCATGCACGCAGCATAGATTATGAAATACTTTCCAGCACATTCTGATTATAGTATTCCTGATCATTTTAATCCATCTGCAGTATATGTATCATCATGTGTAAAGAATAAACATAGTTAACTAGAATGAGAAATGATACATACAGCATAGATTATGAAATCCTTTCTTAGAAATACAGTGCTGAATGTACATTACTTTCTTATCTTATACTAACGTACTTTACTACAGAGTTGTTTTTAACGAAATCAAGTAGCACAGCATATATTAATAATAAAATATGAAATATCTCTTTTTATGTGGGTGGGGGAGGGGTAATTAAAGGTGATCAGAAATCATGAATATGAATTCTTTGCATTAGTCTTTAATTTTTTGTTTTTATCTTTTTATTATTAACCTAAAAAAAAACTGATATCAGTACAAAAAACCCTGAACGGGTTAAAATCTTGTGACGCAGCACTTTATCTTATATATCTAAGAATTTTAAATTTGGGACTTAAAACTAATGATATCAAAATTTATGTGACGCTATGCTATTAATTAATATATACATATATTAAAATTTATTCATTAAGGTTTTATCAATTACATCTTTCATAAATTCAAAATATGAATCTTAAAAAATATGATATCAAAATTTAAGTGACGCCTTGACGAGGCTTTAAACAATGTTTTAAAATTCCATTTATTTATTTATTGTCTAAATACATTTTCATATCTAAACAATACTTTTCGTTTTCCAATACACTGTTAAATACATCACTTTCACTGAATATATATAATGCACTGAAATGTATTTATTTGAATAAATAGATTTATCTTTTGGGCTACGCTATCCAAAATCGATACAATGACGCAAAAAATATTTATTCAAATGTTATTTTTGATTTTGGATAGCGTAGCCCAAAAGATAAATCTATTTATTCAAATAAATACATTTCAGTGTATCATATATATTCAGTGAAAGTGATGTATTTAACAGTGTATTGGAAAATGAAAAGTATTGTTTAGATATGAAAATGTATTTAGACAATAAATAAATAAATGGAATTTTAAAACATGTTTAAAGCCTCGTCAAGGCGTCACTTAAATTTTGATATCATATTTTTTAAGATTCATATTTTGAATTTATGAAAGATGTAATTGATAAAACCTTAATGAATAAATTTTAATATATGTAGATATTAATTAATAGCATAGCGTCACATAAATTTTGATATCATTAGTTTTAAGTCCCAAATTTAAAATTCTTAGATATATAAGATAAAGTGCTGCGTCACAACCTTTTAACCCGTTTAGGGTTTTTTGTACTGATCACATTCACAGAAAGCTTAAATTAGTCTGTCAATGTAGATTACATTATGAACTAAAAGATCAACTATGAGAAAAGATTTACTATCGAGAAATGGTTTCCATTCAGTACTTCTAAAGACATTAGAAGTACTGAATGATCATGCTTGGAGGGGGAAGAGGGGTTCGTAAAATTATGTCACTTTGTGACAAGGGAGTGGGAGGGAGTAAGAAGAAATGTGACATTACTCATTTTAATTAAAATATAAAAAAAAAATTAAAATAAGAATATTAAATATTGAAGTCATTTTGAAATTAAAGCATTTTGTATTCATAAAGTATAAATAATATTAAAAGCCAAATATGCTACCAAATTGCATTTCAAATGCCAAGACAACTGTTTTCAATTGCTCGTTCATATTTATATGGTATTACTATTGTATATAAATTATAAATTTTGTTGGAAACCTGACATCTTATTTCATACAAAATAAGTACACAAATCATTTTTATTGTTCTTTTTATATGTCATTAAAAACACAATTAAAGTTTAAAAAGAAAATTTGAAAAATGATCTATAACTAAGTTCTTTGTTTCTGAATTGCATCCATATGTATATGCAATATAGTGTGACATGTGACAAAAGAGGGAAGGGGGGTTCGGTGTGTCAAACATTTTGGAAAAGGGGGGAGGGGATACGATGAAGTGAGACTTTTGTGACAAAGGGCGGGAGGGAGGTTAAAAATATTGAAAAAATGTGTGTTCTCATTTCTGGACAGCCTCTTATTTTCAAAGGATGTCAGTTGATGGAGAAGATATGTGTATAATTGGAATTAATTGCCGTAATATATACCTGTTCCTTGAAAAAAAACGGCTAAAAGAAATATTTTCAGAGTTACATTATACTTTGTGCAACATTGAAAATTAAATCATGATATTATTGTATATTGAACCCTATCACAAAGTTTCATGAAATACAAATTAAATTAATTTTATGCATACAGGAGATAAATTATCAACATTAAATTTCGGTATCATTTTGAAAATTTTACATAAAATATTGCCGGCGTTTTCATGCAAGAGATTATACTCTTTTTAAATAATAGAGGTGATTGGCCTTAAGAAGTTGAGACCGTGTTTCTGCGAAACGCGTGTTAGAACTACAGTTGGCAAAAAAAGTATTTGTACACTTCATTTTTTTAAATTATAATGAAATTAAACAAAAGATTTAGGCAAAAAATACTGTAATACATTAATTTAATGCATTATAATATTATAGAAGCAAAAACAAAATTAAACGAATCGATTTTTTACATTATAATACACAAATATACAAAAATATAATGCAAAAAAAGTATTTTTACACTATATTAATGTAATATAATTAATGAAAATTTCGTAAAATGATACAAATTAATATTTTGTGCGAATTCATTTAGCGTTTATGACTACTTCTAGATGGTGTGACATAGATTCCACCAACATTTTTGTAGCGGTCTGGTTAATGTTATTCCATGACACAATAAGAGCTTCCTTAAAACTGTTTTTTACTAATACATATTTTTTTTCGGATTTTTGCATCCAATAGCTTCTGCAAATTTTCTATTGGATTCAAGTCTAGAGAATTTAGAGGAGTTACCAGTCGTCTTCGAGTATTGTCGTAAGCATGTGCTGGTGATCACAGCAGTATGCTTTGGTCGTTATCCTGCAGAAAGTGAAAAGCTTCCGCTATGCATAATTTCTTCGCACAGTTTAATAAATTATAGCGCGACACATCAATGTATGTTAAACCTGTCCTTCCATTATCAATAAATTTTAAATGTCCTGCTCCATTAGAAGCTATACACCCCAAAAGTATAATATTCCCCCCAACATGCTTGACAGTTTGAAGTATACGTTTTGGATCTAGAACAGTTTTACTTTTACGCCAATTTTTTCGAATGCTTGATGGTAAGAAAATTCCGAATTTTCCCTCATCAGAAAAAATTACTGTTTTCCAAAAATCCAATGATTTACTTCTGTGTGCGAAAGCAAATACTATGCGTTTTCGCCTATTTGTTTCGCTGATGAATGGATTTTTCCTTGAGGTTCTTCCTTTTAAATCTGCATTGAGAAGAATATTTTTTATTGTTTGAGGTATTACTCTGATGCGAGAAGATGTTGCAAGGTCTCCAGCAAATTTTTGAACCGAACGCATAGGATTTTTTAAAGTTTTTTTAACAACACTCCCTTTTTTTCTCATTGTTAGTTTGCTAAGAAGTCCTGGTTTTCAATGAATTTTGATGATTTTAATTTATTCATAGTTTCTCACTATACATCCAATAGTTGTAAATGGTAATTTAATAGCTTTTACAAATTCTTGTTGCGAATTTAAATTTTTATTATGCTCAATCATAGGATTTCATATATCTAGAGGTGCCTCTCTAGTATTAGGTTCTATACTCAATTACTTCAAGAGCAAATTAGATTAAATGTCAGACAAATATAATATGAACTTAAAAATTATTAACAGCTTCTGTGAAAGTAGTCCTTTGAACCATAAACACTATAAAACACAGTACATATCAGGATGGAGAAATGTACAAATACTTTTTTTGCAAGAAATTTTTAAACTTTTCCTATTAGAAAATTATTTTACATCTTTATCGAAATTTTCTGTTGTGTAATTTAAAACGCGTGGTAAACAGACTGTATTAAAACTATTTTTGGCAAAATATCTGTTTTTATTTAGTTAAAAATAAAAAATTTTAGAGTGTACAAATACTTTTTTTGCCAACTGTATGTGTGATTTTCAGCTCAATTGGCGAAGGTAAGGGGGCAAACTTGCCACGTTAGTCACCTAAGTTACTGAAAAAGTGTATAGTAGATGCTTTATGCAACACTTAAAATTTTCTGTTTTTTTTTTTTTTTTTTTTGAAAACGTTTTTTACATTTTGTTATCGCAGTTTGACCTAATGTATAGTTGTGTTTAAACCTCTGAACGGATTGATTTTTTGGACACCATAAATTGAAAAGAGAGGTAAAACATCACTCAATCTGTACTAAAATATTTGCCTTATACGAACGAAAAATATCAGACACTTAATAAACATAAGTTTACAGTTAAAAATTAGTGGTATGCAAATGGTTTTGGAAACGAAGCAAGAGAAGGCCCGAAGCTAATTTGAGCAAAACAAGTTCGAGCAGCTTAAGTAATTGGAAAAGAGTCTTTGTGGTGCATGGGAATCTCTGTCTCTCTTTTCGTATTTAACTTTTTTTTCATGTTAATAAGATTTTAAAAATATATTTCTATTTGAATTGTAAAACCTATTTTTTTTTCTAATTTAACTTTAATCTATAATGGGATTTCAACATCTCTAATCTTAAGTATTTTTCTTTGCAAAAAAAGTGATTAAGATTAATGTCTTGCCTTCCAGGACTGTGCGATTTCGTTTCATAATATTTCAGGTCATACATTTAAAAATGTTTTATATTTAAAATTAATTGGCAAATACAATGATTTCCTATTTAGGATAATTTAAAACACCTTAAAAAAATTTAGCGTTTGGGAAGAATAATGAGCATAACAAAAACATATTTTTTTGTTGTAGGAATTATAAGCCTAAGCCTTCCAACTACAAATAGAGCACTATATCTACACTGAATCAATCAATATATATAACTAAACATCATTATACGAAGATAATTTTAAAAGTTTGTAACCCCTATGCGTAAGATGAACTGCTTCAGAAAAAATAATTTTACAATCAACTTGTATTAAAACGATTTTGAATCGATAATTCATAAGAATAGCACCACACAAACTGTTTTGAGACGACGTATTTATAAGAAAACAATCATATTTTCCTAAATGGAAAAAAAAAAAGCTTTTCAGATTGTAATGAAAACATTTATTACAGAACCCGACTGGCAACTATTTTTATATTTAATCGTACATTAATTTATAAATATATATTCTTTGTAGTAGATATTTCTTGAGCACACCTCATTATAAGTGTATGATGTAGAAGGAGATGTGGATAGAATGTAAAACAGCCCAATGGGAAATATGCGTCCCAACGTATTGTCAAAAAGTTAATTAATAGTGATTTTAACTATAAAAATAATTGAAATGTCCTAATATCTCAATAATATTAATTCATTCTACAGATAATTCAACTATTTATACTCTTGAATAACTCTACCGAATGAAAAGATGCTTATAAATGTTATGGATCCTCATGAACTGTTATGTCTCACGTGTCAAAAGTACAGAAATGTTTAGTGTTTCTTCCCATAACGACATTACTCTACACTGAAGAGTCAAAGCATTACGACCATCTGCCTTATAACGGATTGGTCCTGGTTTGGCAATCGAAACATATGCAACCTGCCTTTATATGGATTTTCAGTATTACTGCATTATTTTACAGTAAAAACTTCAATTTTCATTTTTTTAGGATAGCAGATTTAAAGGTAAAAAATAAAACAAAATAAAACCAATTAAAATGAATTCACCTGTGACGCAGTCCTGTTTTAAACGGAAAAGATCCATGCAAAGTGGATGTAATAATACTTGAGGAAAAAATAGTTTGCATTTATACCAATGAACCAATTATTTCCAATGAACTTTTGAAGTGCGCATCTGAGGACGGAGCAGGGAAATTCGATTTCACCTTCTGGGCCGGAGGATTTCGCGCAGTTAAGCCTAACGCTTGTCAAAAATTCTTTAAAAATTTATAAAAAAAAAACTTTCGCATGAAACTTTTTGAAATTCACATACATGGAATTTGATGTTATATATTCATTCAAAAAATTATGTATATTCTGTGATATTTTAATTGGAAAAAAATGTTTAAATGTAAATAATAAATAGTTAATAATCTGTTTTTAGTTTTTTAAATGATATAACATGACAGAAAAATACTTGTCAAGCTGTTAAATATCAACCTATGAAACATTTTGCTATAATAGAAAAACAAGCCTAACCATCTTGATATTTAATAGTTTTTAACACTTTCATTAAATAAAATAAATGTTTTACAAAAAACGATTTATTTAGAAATGAAAAATATTAAATAAAACATACAAACAACCTGCTACTGTTGCTTTGTAACACTTACATAAATATATATATATGTGTGTGTGTGTAAGATTGGATTAAAAAAAAACTTAGTTTAATTTTATAATATTTTTGAAATAAAAAAATATATATAACACATAATTAAAAACAAACAAAGTCTTGAATAATAATCAGTAATGATGTGCAAATCAGAGTAAAAATTAAAAATGTACCTTTCCAAAATATGTTTATGTTAAAATTATTTCAGAAATAGAAAATATATTTCCATATGGTATATTGTATAATAAGGTATATCAAATAAAAATTATTGGATAATTATGAATAAAATTTAATAATGATTTGAAACTTTCAAAACTTTCGTTGATGTTAAAATTATATTTTAAAATCTATGTTAACATATAATCTAATATATAAGTAAGAAAAAATTTTTAAATAATAATGAATAAAGCACAATAATACTTTAAAATACTCTTTAAAACTTAAAACACTCTTTGAAAACTTTTGTTCATGTTACTAGTAATTTTTAAAATGAAATGTACATATATGCAAGCATGTAATGTAAAACATATTAGATAAATCATCAATTAATCTAAATAAATCTCTAATAATCAGTTATCTAAATCATCAGTTTCACTCTGAGATTAATCATCAGACTTATCCAAATTGTCCGAATCAATTATAGTATTTGAGTCACTATCACTTTCGGAAAATTCACTTTCCGAAGAAAAGGTTTTATTCATAATATCCTCTATCTCATCAGCAGTCAAATACCGGCGTCTTTTAGACATTTTAATTAATAAACGATATAACTTAAATATATATTATTAATTTAAAAAGAATTAATTTAAACAAGTGTGAAAAGTAAAAATTAATCAAAAGAAGAACGCAGAAAAATATTCTTAATTTAGCTGCACTGCGAAAGAATGTTATCAGCGTATCAGCTCCCACAATCAGTATGTAACACTTTTTTTTCTTTCTTATTATTTTTTTAACTGCGAAGCATTCCTGAAATAAAATAAAAATATAAAAAAAGATAACACTTTCCTTCTATAAGAAAGAAAACACGAAATATTAATGACGTCTGTTTTTGCCACTATTTCTGATCGAGATAAAAGAGCGGTAAAAAAGCTATGAATCAGATGTTCATGTTATCATTCGTAATCGTAAATGTGCTTACTAATACGTTTACTTACGTGAATTATATGCTTTCTTATGATCCTATTCTTTAACCGCAAATTTTTCCTTCTGAAGTTCAGTAACATTATTTCTAATAAAGAAAAATAAAGTTTTACTAGACGCGTAAAAAGTTTTTTGAAACACAAAGACGTGATGAAAAAATAATATTTTTCCCATTGTGCTATTTCCATAAAAAATTAAATTCGTGTGGATTAAAAAAAAAGATTTCATTAGCTTTCCTAGTTTGAAGGAGAATTCTTCTTCCTTAATATACATTCAAATAGAATTAGGATAATTTTTTTATATGCTAAACTGTCAAAAACAAAACGTTCCGTTTGATCGGCATGAATGCTAGTCTCGCAGTATGTGAGTAAAAAACAGCGCCGGCATGAATGGTAGTCTCGCGGGATCTGAGTACAATCGGTGCCGCCATATATAGTGGTCTCTCGTCCCCAAGGGGTTAAAAGATTTTACTGTATAGCAAAGGATATTAAAGGAAAAGTGAAACAGTTACATATAAATAGAGACTCATTACAAAACAAATATATTGCAGCTTTTTGCTCTGCATAAAAAGTAAAAATTTTAAACATGAATAACGAAAAAGCTTTAATAAGTATTTTTAGTCACTCACTCATATGAAGCAATTTTTATCCATATCGATGTATAAAACTATGTAGAAATTCAATTAGGCTGAGCCTGGATATGATTTTAGATGTTTTCACGTAGGGATAGCCATTTTTCTATGGGTCAGTTCGGGAACGGACTAGATATTTCGATTCAAACAGACCTCTAGTGCAGACTACCAGCATATTTAAAGCAGGTTTAGTGTAAACCTGCTGTACACTGTTATTCAATTTCCAAAGGAAAGGCATTGTCTTAAATCAACATTTAAGAACGGACAATTTGTAGATGATCCCTATCTCGCTTTCAAAATGAATCAAAAATTCATCGCTTATAGGCATGGTTAAGTTGCGTAAGTCACGAATTTTGGAGAATTTTTGACTTTAATATATCTGTGAGATTTTTGAATATAAAGGTGATTTTTTTTGTTTTTGTTCAATTCAGAAATGGATAAGGAATAATTTCCTAATTGGGAATTTCTCCCAACAAGGGCCGTATAAAAACTAATTTTCGTATATTTTCAAATAGACCCCTCATGGATTTGCTATTTATGTCATCACATTTTACACCTTTTTTTATGAAAGTTTGGAAATGGAGGTATGTGCTTAGGAGCAATATACACTACTGGCCATTAAAATTGCTACACCAGGAAGAAATGCAGATAATAAAATGATATTTAGTGGACAAATATATTATGATAAAAATAACAAGTGATTAAATTTTCAAAAAATTTTGTTGCATAGATCCTGAGAAATCAGCACCCAGAACAAGCACCTCGGGCAGTAATAAAAGCTCTTATACGTCTAGGCATTGAGTCAAACAGATTGGATGGCATGTATAGGTACAGATGCCCATGCAGCTTCAACACGATGCCACAGTTTATCAACCGTAGTGACTGGCGTATGGTTATGACCCAGTCGCTCGGCGACCATTGACCAGATGTTTTCTATTGGTGAGAGATCTGGGATACGTGCTGGCTAGGGCAAAAGCCGAACATTTTCCATATCAAGGAAGGTCCGTACAATTCGTCGGGTATTATCCTGCTGAAATATAGGGTTTCGCAGGTCTCGAATAAAGGGTAGAATCGCGGGTCGTAAAATATCAGAAATGTAACGTACACTGTTCAATGTGCCATAAGTGCGAACAAGAGACGACAGAGACGTGTATCCAATGGCATCCCATACCATCATGCTAGGTGATGGGCCTGTATGACGTTCACGAATGTACGCTACCAATGTTCGTTCACCATGATTTCGCCAAACATGAATGCGACCATCATGATGTTGCAAATAGAATATGGATTCATCTGAAAAAAATGACTCCTCGCCTTTCGTGCACTCAGTTTCGTCCTTGATCACACCATTGAAGGCACTCCTCTCTATGACGCAGCGTCAAGGGAAGTTACAGCCATGGTCTCCGAGCTGAGAGTCCATGCTACTGGAAACGTCGTCGAACTGTCCTTGCAGACACTTTTTGTCTTGAAAATGGCCCCATTTCTTCACTCAGGGTTCGTGACGTAGTTCCACGATCGATTACGGACATACGGATAACATGCCTGACTTGTCGTCTGCTAGTGATAGGGGGCCGTTGAGATCCTGTACGGCGACGTTTCGTTTTATCATCCTGAATTCACCGATTCCATACTTTACGAACAGTCATTGGATTTTGACCATCGCGAGCAGATATACTGCGATACGATAAACCGCAAACCCGGTAGGCTACATTTCGATCTTTATCAAGGTCAGGAACATACTGGTATGCATTTGTCCTTCTTACACGAGACATCACAACAATTTTTCACAAAGCAATAATGCTCAAATGCAATTTCTGTGTGAGAAATCGGCTGAACATTTAAACACATTAGAGGTGTCTCTACCGGCACATGCTTTGTCAGAATACGCTGAAAAGCTAATCATTTGATTTTCACAGCATCGTTTTTCTGTCGTTTAAATTTCACGTCTGTAGCATGACGCCTTCATGGGGTAGCAATTTTAATGGCCAGTAGTGTATATGAAGATAGTCTATTGTTTCGATAATTATTATTGATACTGTATATGATATAGAGTCTAGTCCGCCTTCTTTGTTTTTTTATCAATGAAAAGACGCTTGTGTTATAAAAAGAGGATGCATATTACAAAATAGACGCATTTTTGTAATAACACGGAAAATGAGTGGTAATTTAATACAGATTGCACATACAAATACTACACATAGTACAGTGAACAAAACTACATCAAAAATTAAAATTTGACGATGGAACTCGCCATTCGAAAGAAAATGTGTACTAAAAACATTTCTTTTTTCTTTCTTTTTTTTGGTCTTTATTACAAGAATGCTTTTTAATTGATTTATTTTAAATATTATTAGAAGTTTTGGAAAACAGTCATGAAAATTCCTTTATATCAATGGTAATTGTATTTATGTTCAAAGTTTCTAATATTTTTAATTACTATTTTAAACTTCTTGATAAAACGATTGAATTCAAAATGTAAAATAATGCAATGGAATATCTTAAATACAAGTATACCAACAATAGATTTTGGTTTCAACATAGACATAAATAAATAAATAAAACTGAAAAAAGGTAAGAAATTGGCTTAATTTAAGCATATTAATTCGCTATATTTAAACAAATTATTTGAACGACACTCTGGGTAATTTCATTTGCAACATTTTTGCAGTTAAAAAGTTTTATGGGTTTATATAAAAAGAAAAATATGATTTTTATCTTCTTAAAACTAAATAAAATACTGCGTAAAGAAAAAGAATTTTAAAATACGATAGTATAAATATGCATATCAGTATGAAAAATAAAATTATGTTTTCCAACTGGATGATTAAATGTACTGAAGAAATGTGTTGCCAGACAAATATAGCAATAAAAAAAGAAATGGCCGGCAGAAATCCAAATAAAGTGACTTATTACATTTAAACAAATCACTTTAGCAATTCTTGTGATGAATGTTTTCAAACACAGTTTGTATGTTCTAGTCTTTCTTTATTTCTTTTGTAAAGGATAAGCATATTCATACCAGTATTTTTCTAAGTTTTAATAATTTATATAAAAAACTATATTTTGTTCAGCTTAACTAATTTATATAAAAAAGAAATAGAAGTATGTCTGTAGACGTTCTTTTTTTTGATAAATGTTTTTGAAAAATTAAAAATGATTCATTTCTCATTTCCTTTATAAATGATGTTTATATTTAAATTCCTTGTTTAAAGATATATCAGTTGCTTCAAGTGTTCAAAATCTGTTATGAATAATGGTTGTATTTACTTTACTGACTTGGAGAATCTTCAATTACGTCAACCGTTCAGAATCTTTTATGAATGTTTCTGCTTTTTGCACAGATGATTCCCGTTTGTCTAAATTTATGACTAAAGAAATGTGATATATTTAATCTACATACTTTGGTAAAAAATTCGTTTAATTTAGAAGAAACAAATAATTTTCAAAATGTTGTTGATATTTTATATTTTTTTCATTCTTTGCAGTTTGAAACCGTTATATATCCATTAATAATCTAAATAATCAATAAACTTATTTGTTTTCTTAAATAGCAGTTCTTGAAAAAATGATTTATTTATGCAATATTATAAGTAAAGCTTAGGAAAAGTATATACTATAATCTTCTACTGTAACTAAACTGGAAAAAAAATCTATAAGAATTATACAGATGCCAATCTTTTTCTTTAAAATATCTTCAATTTTGTACGGGGTTCGAAAAGGTCAGGCTTATTTCCAGGAGTGTAACTGATATTATATATATATATACATAAACCTAAATTAAGCGGGCTGAACATATTAGCAGCGTTGAGGGGTTTCCTAGCTGTAATCATCTAAACAACCAGTGTAATAAAGTTTCGCGTAATTTTAAGGTGTGATTTTCTATGAAAAAATCATGGGGCCGAACAGGTTTCTGCTTCACAAAACTTAAGGAGGCTTACGAGCCCTGTATGTATAACTTAGGTTTATCTGCATATTCCAAATAGTATAAAGCTTTTTTTTCACTTTGAAAGCACATTGCTGTCTTAAATTATGTTCCTTAAGTAAATTCAATGGAATTTTGTATTCATTTTAATGAAGTTGTAAAATAAAACAAAGTGTTAAGGATTTATTCATAATAATAATAATGAAAGAAGAACTTACAAGAAAAATAAATCAAGAGCTACAGAACATGGAAATAAGTGGGTAAGTGTGATCGGAGATCGCAAGAGGGTTTCGTTTAATATCTCCTTCAAAACACATTTTTTTCATTAAATTAAGAAAAGAAAAATAGTTTTTAGGCGCTATTTTGGAATTTCTTCACCGATCACGCCAACCAGAACAGAATATTAACAGAATCTTCTCCTAAATGTTGCCTTGATCACAATAGATTTGTTGATTTCTCTATCAGAATCTGCAGATTTAGTGAAGGTACGCAAGTAAATAAATTATGAATAAAAGTAAAATATTGCAAAACTTAGCCTAAATTTCAGGAAGACAAAAATGGTCACAAGAGGCGGCTTTTAATTTAAATGAATTATTATTTAATAAATATAAGAAATATTTCATTTTTCGTGTCAAAATATAGCTAATAAATATGATTTAATATGAGGAAATAAAAACATATAAGCACCTTTTTACGTGATCTATATAATCTATTAATTTATGTTACATACATAATAATTTTATTTAAACTTGCGTGCAACAGTTAGAAGAAGTGAAATTTCAATTTTGAGATTTACACTATTGTAAATTTTTAAGCTTCTAAATATAGCACATTTTAATTTTTTACACCATAGTATAGGAAAAAAATGGGTTTTTTAATGCAGTTTGTTTAAAAGCTGCATCTCAATTTGTTTTTGAAATATTAATTTTTTGTACTTTGTTATACCAATTTTGTAATTCTGCAACAGAAGTACTCCATCTCGGTATTTTTTTTTAATAAAAGTAAAGAGTAAAAAATGAAATAATTTATATATTTTTGTAAACTTGCGTAGCAACAATTAAAACAGAAAAAAGTCCTTCCGGCTGTACCGGGAGAAATAGGCAGATTTCATATACTTATTTATTTATTTATTTATTTATTTTAAATTAAAATATATTATTCAAACATACGAAGCTCAAATTAGTGGAACCCGATTATATAAGGTACAGTACTAGTTTTTGTCAATACTGAATATTAATAGGAATTTTCAGAAATTAGTCATCTTTTATTCAACCTGGTTTTATTTTAAGCGATTTATAGGCTCGCCAAATTTTACGATA
This sequence comes from Maratus speculifer, assembly GCA_964019185.1. Lineage (NCBI taxonomy): Eukaryota > Metazoa > Arthropoda > Arachnida > Araneae > Salticidae > Maratus > Maratus speculifer. Next base: position 114,543,559 of record OZ025295.1, on the reverse strand, counting down.
TCATGAAGTGTATGACATTTTAAAACAATATGATGAATAAAACAAACCAATGAGCTTGGTCAAAATCTTAATTCATGTGCACATCCACACTCACATCGAAATCGATCAATGTATACGAGCGCTGTCGCGGGCAAATTGATTTTTTTAATGTCACGCACATTAGAAATTTAGACTGCGATATCTCAGGCATTTTTTAAGGTAAAGACAAAGCAAAAAATACTCCAGAATTCATTATTAAGATAAATACTTTGCGAAGAATCTTTTTTCAATTTCTATTTTTTTGTTTGTACATCATTATACATTTAAAAGATTTTTGACAAACTTAAATGGCTGCCATTTTGAAACAAGATGGCGAAAGAAGATGGCCAGTAAACTCTGACAAGACATTGGTATGTGCTATGTACGCACGGAGTTATATCCAAATCAGTTTATAAATATGCGTAATATCGCGTGGCAAATTTCAGACTGTTTCAAGGTGTGAACCACACTGGAAATTGAAAGTGCTGTAACTCAGCCATTTTTCAAGATATAGATGAAACAAAAAATGCTCTGTAATCTTTGTATCAAGGTGAAACACACAAAAGAAAAATCTTTTTCAATTTCTTACTTTTTTGAACCTAATTTTAAAATTTAAATTAAAAAAATAATATTTCGCCATTTTGAAACAAGATGGCGGTTGGAACTGGCCACCAAACTCGGTGCAGACATCGGTATGTACTATGTAAGCACCAAGTTTCATACAAATAGGTTTATAAATACCCGTGTTATCACGTGACGAAAATCAGATCATTTCAAAATGTGAGCAACACTAGAAATTAAAAGTGCTATAACTCATTTTTTTTTATACAGATGAAACAAAAAATGCTCAGGAATCTTTGTATTAAGGTCAAGTGCATAAAACAAAAATCTTTTTCAATTTCTCACTTTTAGGTAGCTTTCATTACAAAAAGTAAAAAGCTACCTATTGCAGCCGTCCGGAGGAAAGCACTTCCGGAAAATTTTGGTATATTTTCACCGATCATGACCTCCAGACCCCAAAACCACCCTCCGTTCAAATGTTGACATATATATATAACCATATATATATATATATATCTGATTTTTGTCATGCGATAACTAACGTATTTATGAACCGATTTGAATGAAACTTGGTATGTACATAGTACATACAAATGTCTCGACCGAGTTCGTTGGTCAGCATCATCCGCCATTTTGTTTCAAAATGGCGGCCATTTTAAATTTTTTTTAAAATTTAAAATTTAAAATTAAATGCGAAAAAATTAAAAGTTGAAAAATATTTTTCTTTTACGTGTTAGAACTTAAAACAAAGATTCCAGAACACTTTTTATTTTGTCTATATCTTACAAAATGATTGAGTTATAGCACTTTGAATTTTTCTTATGGCTGACATTTTGAAACGATCTGATTTTTGTCACGTGATAACACGCGTATTTATGAACCGATTTCACTGAAACTTGGTATGTACATAGTACATACAAATGTCTCGACCGAGTTCGTTGGTCAGCATCATCCGCCATTTTGTTTCAAAATGGCAACCATTTTAAATTTTTTAAAAAATTTAAAATTTAAAATTAAATGCGAAAAAATTAAAAGTTGAAAAATATTTTTCTTTTACGTGTTAGAACTTAAAACAAAGATTCCAGAACACTTTTTATTTTGTCTATATCTTACAAAATGATTGAGTTATAGCACTTTGAACTTTTCTTATGGCTGACATTTTGAAACGGTCTGATCTGAACGATCCACAATGTTGCTTTAAAATGGCATACACTTTATGATATCGTGGAATTTAGTGACTCTCCAAATCGCTTAAAATAAAACCAGATTGAATAAAAGATGACTAATTTCTAAAAATTCCTATTAATATTCAGTCTTGACAAAAATAGTATTCAATCTTATAAAATCACTAATTTTATAAGATTATTTCCACTAATTTGAGATTAGTATTTTTGAACAATGTAACTTACTTTAAAATAAATAAGTATATATATAAGTATATGAAAGCTACCTCTTCCTCCCGGCATTGCCGGAAGGACTTTTTTGTACCCAATTTTAAATTTTAATATATTTAAGAAAATTTAAATGATCTCTATTTTGAAACAAGGCGGCGGATGGAACTATCTAACGAACTCGGTTCAGGCGTTATTATGTACTATGTACACACCAAGTTACATACATATCGGTTCATAAAGACGTGTGTTATCACGTGACAAAAATCAGATCGTTTCAAAATGTCAGCCATAAGAGAAAGTCAAAGTTTTATAACTCAATAACTTTTTAAGATGTAGACAAAATAAAAAGTGTTCTGGAATTATTGTTTTAAGTTCTAACGCATAAAAGAAAAATATTTTTTTATTTTTAATTTTTTCGCATTAAATTTTAAATTTTAAATTTTGTAAAAAAATTTAAATAGCCGTCATTTTGAAGCAAGATGGCGGATGATACTGGCCAACAAACTCAGTCGAAACATTTGTATGTACTATCTACATGCCAAGTTTCATTTAAATCAGTTTATAAATACGATAGTTATAGCATGACAAAAATCAGATATATATATGTCAACATTTGAACGGAGGGTGGTTTTAGGGTCTGGGGGTCATGATTGGGGAAAATATACCAAAATTTTCCAGAAGTACTTTCTTCTGGATGGCTGCAATAGGTAGCTTTTTACTTTTTGTTAAGAAAGCTACCTAAAACAACAACAAAATGAACTGATAATTTAAAAATTAATATTTAGATTAAGATAATATTCTTTTTCAAAATTTTATGATTTGTTGTGTGACAAGAGGTATTCAGCTGTAAATACACAAAATTTGAAATCTTTGGCATATATAGTTTTTGTGTATAGACTCTGTGACAGACAGACAGAGGAATAGGCAGACAGAGGAATAGGGTTTCGTAAGATGAACGAAACCCTAAAAACATAAAAAAAAATCTACAATTCAAATTAAAATTCTTTTATACTGTTTTATGTCGAGTTATTTACAGGGATCGTATGGGGCTGCGTAATTTTTTAGGTAAAATATCAGTATTTTTTATAAAAAAATATATCTAGTTTAAACGTGTGAATGTTCACCTTATAGAAAGTAGAGACTTTCTATAAGAAAATACTATTGCCGAAAAATTTCCTGGTTTGGAAAATCCATGAGAAGTATGAGAACTGATTAGTACGATAAATTTTATACAAATTAAAATAAAAATTAAGGGTAATATTATCGGTAAACTAATTGACCAGTCTAGAAAGCGATGTTTATTATTTTACTATAATATAGATTCTTAATCCACTATAAATGTACGAATTTATCAATTTATTTATTAATTACATTAATTATTTATTGTTCTCAAGCCAATCGAGATATAGATTGTATGTATCTTTCAATTTTGAACTTCGTATATATGTATTGAGAATTATTGCTTTATATTTTAACAAAACAAAATACTTCTATTAATGTATATAATTTTTAATTAAATAATGTCTCTCTAAATGTTAAGTAAGGAACTTGTGTCAAAGAATGGAAGACGACAGTATTAATATAATTTAAAGAATCAGCCATATTATCGTCCTCGACTTGTAAAAATACATATGCCTTACACTATGCACATTAATTTACAGTAAGAGCCATATGCCCTATGATTTAGAATCTGCCTAGGCTAGAAATGTTTGTATAATATATATAAAAGAAATACAGAGCCATCAAAGATTTAGATACATGGACGCCTATGACCGATAATATCTGAGAATGGGATTTTAGAAGTTTTAGGAGAGATTTAGTTTAAAATAAATTTTAGCTAAATACATGCGTGTAATAAAGGTACAATGTAAACTGCAGAACTGAACAAAAGTATTCAAGTTTGTTTCCACATAATAGTATAAACTGCTGAAAGGGAAATTTCAGTCTGCTTGAAATTTTCTTGTTAAATTAAATTTCCCCGTTATATAATATACATATATCAACCGACAGATCAAATACATGGCTTTTCAAAAATATTGGAATACATGATTCGCTAATGAAAGTAACCTTATTTTCTTAAATAACGAAGTTTTGTAAAAGGTTTCAGGAACTGGTGGAATGTATTTCATTATCTATGCTTAAGGTATGATTTTTCTTTATTGTTTTTTCTGTTATGAATTTATTTAGAATATGAAAAATACTATGAATTTTACAAAATAGACTCATTATTGTTACATATGTTTGTGTCATATATAGTTGGTTGGCGATTTTTTACATGATCAATTGTTCGGTATGTATTGATTCGAAAGTAATAAAAATCACATTTTAATCTAATTTTGAAGGTATAAACATTAATTAACAACACTAAATAACAATATTAATATAACTTAATTACATTCCAATATTGTTTGAAATTAAAAAATAATGGCAAAAAAAAATCATTTTCTGTTCTCTTTTACAAAATAAATTATTTTCTATGTTCTTCAGAACAACAATGAATTATTCAGTATATTAATTTCGATTTTCTTAATTTGAATTACTTCACTTAGGTTATCTTTATGTATTATTTCTTACATTCGGATATTCTAATTCTATCTGCCATTAAAGATGTCGTTTGTGATGAATTATATGGATACAATTCCAATAACTCAGTGTAACAGCATACATATATCACAACTCATTTACATTAGTAACAAAAGAATTATTCGACAGGAACCAAGCTAAGGATTTGTCTCATTATGTTTAAAGAAATTACTTTAACAATACTTTGGTTAATTGATCTTTAACTTGATTTGTAGTTTTAAGCCTCTGTGCTTTTGTTTAAAATGAAATAAGCATATTTATTCTTTCCTATCTTTTAAACATTAGGATTTCTATTTAAAGTGAAATTAGAATATTACAGTAAGAATCTTAATATCAATTTCACGAATATGATATTTAGAAGTAAAAAGAAATGAAATGTATTGATTGTTTTATGCAAATGATATATTTTTTGGACATTTTAATTATTTCAGAAGGTAAACTTGCGATGTATCATTTAGTTTTCCTTTCTAATGATCATATGTCGCAGTATAAATTTGATTGTAGCGTAATATTTCAAAAGCAAAAGAAATACAGTAAAATTCGTTTAAGATCATACAAAAAACTATTTGAACCAGAGAGAAAGGAAAAATTCGATCTAAAAAATGTTGCAGTAAAAATTGGCAAATATTTTTAATCTAAAAAAGTGTCTAGAAAAGAAATCGGATCAGATTGTCTGTAAAGCTCATGAAATTAACCAAATTTTTGTTAGTTGAAAATGTATTTTACTGGCGATTTAAAATCAGTCAAGGAAAAAGAGACATTTTTAAGACACTCCATATAGCAATAATCCGTAACCAGTATAAATATTTTAGTTCATAGCAATAAGTTAAGGGCTGATGTAATAAAGAACGAGAACCTGAAAGGTCTCTTCAATATAAAGTTTGGACAAATTTCCAATTCCAGGGGGGTTTTAATAAGAGACAGATCAAAGCTCCAAGTAAACCCAAAACCTTAAACATATACGATTCAATCATATACTAAATATTCGTGTTCAGAAATATTTCAATATATTAATTCCACAACAACCTGACTACATTAATGTTATCATATATATTAAACGAGCAAGCGTTTTCCCGATTACGGATGATACCGTAAACTACGCGTACTTTCTATGAAACTTGCCTTTTATATTAAATCAAGCTTGAGAAAAAAAATCTGGCTAAGTCTCAAACTCGAAATTTTGTGTTTACAGAATAAATCAAACTTTGCGCTGAACGGTCTGCTTGCTATATATAAAAAAATTTTCACGCGAATTTCATCAAACATGTTTTCTGAACTAATTCGAGCACTAGGAATTCATCTAGCTAGGTTTCAAATTTGAAAAAGTTCGTTTTGGCTGATTAAAACAAACTCAGCTCTAAAAATGATGATATATCTCGAAAACGATTCTAACGATTTTCATAAAACTTGGCTTTTATTACGATTCGAGCACAAGAAATCGATCTATGTAGGTCTCTAATTGATGAAAATTCCTTTTGCATGATTAAAATGGCATTTACTTATTACCTGGGTCACGTCAGACACAACATTGCCAAGCATGACGCCAATAATACTATTTAAATTAAACTTCTTTTTTTGGAAGAATATAAATTAATTTATTACAGTTTATTAACTTATTATTTTTCATAGTTTTTTTATTAATTATAATTTATAGATTATTTTTATTATAATTTATATTATTATTATTTAGCGCTTTTAATTTTTATAGATTTTTTACCTTTTTTATTTCATTTTTGATATTGTTTATCATTTTTTAAAATGTTATCTAATTATGAACATTATACATTACTAATCTGAACGTCATCGGCATCGATAAACAAGACTGGCAATTGTTACCCATTTTTGATTCTATCACTTGGGGCCCGGATAATACATTAGTATTTTTTAAAACAAACTAATGTCTAAAAATGATGTTAGAAATTGAAAATAATTCCGGCGATTTTATAAAATAAGCCTTATTCAACTGTGAGAAAATAATCCATGCGAGACTCAACTTCAAATTTTTCTTTTTCTTTTTAATTTTCTTTTTCTTTTCTTTTCTTGTTTTTGCAATGTTTAAGTATTTTTTTATATGTAATCTTAAGTAATACAATACCATGCAATACTTACCGCCAATACTATTGGTCATGGATCATCAACGCGACAAATGATAATCCTAGATGGCGCCAACGGATTCTATTCTATAATAAATCGGTACACAGATGTCATACGCACACTGTGTTGCTAATTCTAGACAAAATGGCGTTATTTTGCTGTATATGGAAACTCAGCTTAATAAATTATTTATTTATATTTTCTTTTTTTTAATTATATAAATTGTTTGGTTCTATAGTTATTAGTTAAACCATGGTTTATTTATTATTATTTTTATTTAAAATAACAAAAATGACCTTAAACTATACATTAACTTGTATTTAAAAACAAAGTTGGTGTAAAAAAAACGCACCAAACCCGGTGCGTATAAGACATCTGTACCTAAATCGGACATGAGATAAAGGGCTATCTAACTCTTGGATACGATAAAATTTGTCTTTAACTGTTTAAAACAAATTGGATATATTGTAATAGAAATCGTTAGAGTTGGATATCATGGCGGTAAGCGATGGCGCAAAATATACACCAATTTAAAATCGATGAAAACCTTCTGATAAAGTTACCACATCGTAGATAAAATAATTAATATTTGCCGCCAACCATTTAATTGGACAGCAATTGTTAAAAAATGATAATTTTAATTTTTATAAAACATTAAAAATAGTAAGATACGCTTGATGCGTAATTGCATTCAAGTAAAAATGTTTATTTTTATCTGTGATAATCGACATTTCTTGTCTTATGCAAAGATACATTTAATAATACGTTTTTATGTACTTGCATTGTTCACATTTTCAACAATAGCTGTATCACAAGAGCTAATGGACGGATTTTTATAAACCTTTCGATTCAGTTAGTCCTTAATATATTTTGGTGCTGATTAACATTTGATGCAAATCGCTCGAGAGGTGGCGCTGCTATTCTGCATTACTCATGATTATAGCAATATATGTATTTCAAGAACTTACGCAATTTATCAGAAAACTTCAGTTTCAGTTAGTTCCAGATATAGATTAATGTTGCTTAGTTTTTTGTGTAAATCACCCTATAGGGGCGCTACAGTGCTCAATTTTTCACGATTTTGCAATTTCTGTATTTTTGCATGGATTTTCATCAAACTTCAGATTCAGTTAGTATCTGATAAAAATTGATACAGATTAATTTTTCTGAGCATCAGTCAACAGTTATCATGCAGAATATTTTATTATTTCAGCAACAGGTCTATATCAGTAATTAATTTACAGATTTTTATCAAACTTGAGATTCAGTTAAAAGTTGACATAGTTGATATTGTTGACTAGATTTTGCTGTAAATCACCTAACCGACCGCGACGCTATGCTGATTTTTTAGGATATATTAAAACGTATAATATAGAAGAAATTTTTTGGGATTGCAGTCTGACTTCAGTTGTTTTGAGAAATAGAATCAAAAATAGATAGTGATTTACTAATTTTCTTTTGCTTTTTATCAGAAATAGAGTACTTCTTTCGCCCCAATATGGAAATGGCATTAAAAGTAACAAATAAATAAATATTTTAACAATAAACTGAGATGCAGTTTAAAAAAATGCATTTAAAAGTAATTTCCCCCCCATATTTTAAAGCTTGATAGAAAGCTCTAGAAAATTAATTTATCTAAAAAATGCATAATTTACGTTTTGGTTCTTTTTTTAAGAAAGGAAGCAGGAAATAAAAAATTTTTATTGTGTTCATATAATCCTGTATAATATTCAGTTTTTACACATAGGAGCTGTGTAATAAATTGATGTTCTTATGCATATATGTATGTATGCAAATTATACAGACATTGTGTAACATTAAAAATTTGTAGATTACATTAACACACAAATGTAGGTAAATTTATAACATTTTCTATTATTTACAAACTTGTTTGTGTCTTTGAAGGAATAATAAATTACATACTTTAAGCTTATAAATGCACATACATTCAGATAAATTACAATGATAAGTGTTTCAGTTTTATGTCAGATGTATTATTATACTACAGTTGTACGCATATACGTACGTTAACGTGACAATTTACACATTTACTTTTTAAAATATATAAATTTATGAACAGACAAATGTGTTGTAAAGCAGTTAGTTAAATAAAGCATGTCATTAAAAATGAAGTATTAAAAGAATATACTTTGGATATTTTTAATTTTTTCAATTTATTTTTGGGAGGATCTTCATACTATGAAAATGGAGGACATATATTTGAAATACTTTGTATTTTCACGTATTAACATTATATTATTACTTATTAACAGTATTAACATTATATTTATTCACACTACTATTAAAATTTTGTAAAAAAAATATTAATAACATTTTATATAGCAAAAAAAAAAAAAAAAAAAAAAAAAAAAAACATGCGATAAATTTAGACTAAGAGTAATATTGTTTGAGACGTTTTTCAATAGGAGCAGATTTTTCTGTGCTAATTAAAGCTCTGAAGAAAAACGCGAAGTATAGATATAAGTTGTCAATCTTTTTTTATCATTGCCAATTAAGCTTAAAGCAGTAATAAAAATAACAGAAAGTGAAATAATTTAAATAAACTATAATAAGTAACAACAACAACAAAATACTACAAAGTATAGTGCTAAATTAAAGTATAAATTATAACAAATTATAAAATGTAAATAATGTAAATAAACTTTCATAAATTGTTAATAAGAAGTACAAGGGCTACATCAGTTAGTGTTTTTGCACCCTTGCTTGCGCAGTTATTTTTTTTATAATTTAATACGAAGTTAATACGCAAGTACGAATCATTTCTTTTTTTCGAAATTTTTAAAGTCCATTTCGTTTTAAAAATAATTTCAGTTGCACACAAGACTTTTACGTTTGCAATAGCTCGAAAGTTGACGGGGAAAATGAAAAAAAAAATTAAATTGTTAGGAATGTTTACATTCTAATACAAAATATTACATTAACACTAAAAAATGGAAGATAGGCAGTTTTTTTTAACTGAAATTGTTAGTTATTATTGAAATATAACTTGATTTACTTCTCGTTGTGAAAGAATTTCGTCTTTTTAAATTGTATTTCTTTATTACAGCACCAAACATTTACAATTTTTCTTGTACATCTATTTAATTAGGATTTACTTTGGCTTGTTTTATTTGCTTTTGAATACTCTAATTATTTCTGACGTTAAAGTATATGATAAATGATTCCATTTACTTTTCCAATATTTCCGTGTAATAGCTTAAGTATTTTATAATGCAAATTTTGTAGTAACGAAAGAACTATCCGGAAGCATTTCAAGTTAACTGTCTCATTCCTAAAATCAAATTACTTTTACAATACTTTGGTGAAAGATCTGAAAGTTTGCGTTTTTAAAATTTTATGGCTTTACTGAAGGAATTTTGTTTTCATATTTGTATGTTTGACGATCACTGAAAAAAATCGAATTTGTATCATAAAGCTCCAGTTGAACATTTTTTCTTGATTTGAAATATAACTTGATTTACGTTTCGTTGTGAAAGAAATTCATCTTTTGAAATTGTAATTCTTTATTACAAAAACAAACATTTAAATTTTTTCTTGTACATCTGTTTAAATAGACTTTACTTCGGTTTATTTTATTTACTTTTGAATACTCTAATTATTTCTGACGTTAAAGTATATGATAAATGAATCCATTTACTTTTCCAATATTTCCGTGTAATAGCTTATGTATATTATAACGCAAGTGTTGTAGTAACGAAAGAACTATCCGGAAGTATTTCAAGTTAACTGTCTCATTCGTTAAAACAAATTACTTTTACAATACTTTGGTTAAAGATCTGAAAGTTTGCGTTTTTAAGATTTTATGGCTTTACTAAAGAAAATATGAGTCTTTGCTGAAAGTATATTCATTATGTGGAATATATTTACTGCAGATGGAATGTACGATAATGTAAATCTTTTCTGTTTTAGATATAAAGATTAAACTATACAATAATAGGTTAATGAGCTGCAATTTTTAACAGTTCTCGTGTGGAGAAAGTGTACATTCTGAGTTTCAAAATGTGTAATTACAACATTACGTATATGTAAACATAACATTTCCGAAAATATTTGCAAAATAGACACAATGAATAAGTCTGATGACCGTATAAAAGTCATACTTGTGTATACATTGTTTTATATTTTTTAATCGTCTATTGACATTAAAATTTTCATTTAATCCAACCTAATGGATAAGAATAAAAATTTAAGTGGACAGATAGAGAAATGTGTTAATAAAAATTAGGTTTGTGGGAAAAATTTAATTAGAATGTTATTATTTCGGGAAAATGTCCGTTAGCAATACTGAATAAATTATCTGAAATTTTCTTTCAATTATGTCATTAATTATGAAAGATTTTTTTAGAAAATGGCCAGATTATCAGGTTAATTAATGAGGCTAACTTCTACCAGTAAACTAGAATCGAAGTATTAGCTTTGGCAATATTACCACTTGATTAAGATTTTTTATTGATTTTTTTCTACTTTGTTACAATACTAGTTATTATATATTATATGTTTAGATATATTAGATTAAAGAATAACACATCATTAAATTAACTTGAGGTGGACGGATTTCACACACAAAGCATATTTAATTAAACGAACGTTCCCTACACACGACATACAAACATGGATAACACAGAACATCTAATCTGGAACTCAGGTACATTTCTGTTTCTTTAATAATTCCATGGAATCAGTCCAGGGCGCCATCTACAGTTTTACCTGAAAACTAAAAGTGTTAAATACCACAGCTCTTTCCCCACTTAATAGTGCAGTCGTTCAGGAGCTCTTCGGTGTCTTCTGGATCGTCTAAGTACCTGTGGAGAAGAAGAAGAATTAGTTTTGACAGGTTCAGGAGCATCAACTGTAGAACTAGTAGGAACCGACGGTTTTGGGAGAATATTATCAGAGTTAGTTGAATTAGAATTCGAAGAATCAGGATCATGAAAGTCAGTTGGCGTAGAACCTGAAGCAATAGAAACATGAGAGTCAACTGGTTGCGGATCTGTGAAACTTGACTATAAGTGTGGAAAATCATTTTGCTTCACATTTGCATTTTCACTTCTGAAATTTTCTGTAACATTTTCTTCCGAATTTGGATCATTAGTTAAAGAAATATCTTCCCCTACATTAGTTATTTGATCAGCATGCCTTTTCCAAATATTCGAACCAACTTGAACTCTATAATGTAATTTTCCTTCTCTTGCTACGATTCGACCAATTTTCCATTTGGCTTCTGGGGTATAATTTCTTACAGCTACTTTCTGGTTGATTTCAAATTCTTTTATTTTAACATTAGATTTTCTTGCATTTTGTTTTTCATGAACAAAATTTGTAACATTCGGCACTATCAAATCTATGTTTGTTCTTATATGACGTTTTAGAAATAAAGATGCAGGACTTTCCCCCGTTGTAACATGTGGCATCTTCCTGTACTGCAAAAGAAAGTTATTCAATTCCATTTGTAAAGTACCTGGTTCAGAAGCTAAGGATTTTAATCCACGTTTTACCGTTTGCACATACCTCTCAGCCTGTCCATTTGTAAATGAATGGTACGGTACTCTAAACTTATGTTTTACACCATGACTTTTCAAGAATATCTCAAATTCTTCAGATGTAAATTGCTTAGCATTATCTGATGCCAAAGAAATCGGAAAACCGTATTGTGCAAAGAGAGAAGAAAGACAAATAATTGTATTTTCCAAAGTTGTACTAGGAACTATAAATGCTTGTGACCATTTACTATAAGCATCAACCACTAACAAAAGCATTTTTCCATTAACAGGAGCAAAATAATTAATATGAATTCTCTGCCATGGAGTTGTAGGCCATTCCCAATGAGGTGTAACCATACCTCACCATACCTCACCATAACTGCCCACCATACAAAACTACGGGCTAAAGATTTCATTTTCACTATACCAAAATGACCAAAATGTAATTCCTTTAATATTTGTTGTCGATGAATTTCTGGGATAACTACCCTACAACCTTTTAAAATACAACCATGCTGAAGAGTAAATTCTTCTTGTTTACCGCCAAAAAGTAAATTTTTTGGAATTTCTGAACCAGAAATGAGATGATGAAAAATTTGACGCAAAAGAGGATCAGTTTTTGTAGCTGAAGCTCTAGATTTAGCATTTAAAGGTAAAACAGAAAGCTTATTTATTTGAATGATTTCAGATTCATCAAGTACCTCATTTGAATTATATTCGTGGGGTAAATCTTCACTACGTAATGGAAGACGTGAAAGTGCATCGACATTTCCGTGTTCAGTAGTTTTCTTATAACGAATGTCATACTGGAACGTTTGTAAATATATGGTATATCTTTTTATTCTAGCTGCTGATAAAACAGGAATACTTTTAGAAGGTGAAAAAATGGAAACTAATGGTTTAATATCAGTAAAGATGGTGAATCTGTTACCGTACAAATATTGAAAAAATTTCTTAACACCAAATGTAATTGCTAATGACTCCTTATCTACTTGACTATATTGTTTTTCGGCATTATTCAAGGATCTGGATACAAATCCAATAGGCTTTTCAGTATTGTCTGGCATCACATGCGAAAGAACTGCAGAGATACCATACGGAGAAGCATCAGTAGCTAAGATTAAAGGTAATTTCGGATTGAAGTGAGTAAGCACTCGTCAGAAGTAATTTCTCTTTTTACTGTTTTAAACGCTTGATCACATTTGTAAGACCAATTAAACTTCAGATTCTTTTTAAGCAAATTATTCAAAGGATGTGCAATTGTCGATAAATTTCGCACAAATTTAGCATAATAAGTTACAACACCAAGAAATGCTTTTACCTGGGATACATTTACTGGCCTAGGGGCATTAACAATTCCTTCTATTTTATCTGGTGTTTTATGAATACCATGTTTATCTACCTTATACCCACAATAAGTAATTTCATCTGCCGTGAAGAATGATTTTTCCTTATTTATCCGAATATTATAATTTCTCAATCTTTTTAATACTTGCTTTATCCTTTGTAAATGAATTTCATCTGTTTCCCCAGTTATTCCAATATCATCTATAAAAATTGTAATTCCCTCAATTCCATTTAAAATTTGCTCGATCTTTCTTTACCATATAACAGGAGAACTACTAAGACCCATTGGTAATTTAAGGAACTGAAATAATCCTTTAGGCGTATTAATGGTTAATAATTCTTGGGATTCCTCATCTACTGGTAATTGAAGGTACGCTTGATTCAAATCAATTTTTGTAAAATGTACATTACCACTTAAAGTAGCTAACATATCTTCTATTTTAGGCAAGGGATATTTTCCACTTTCAGAAATTTATTTAATGTAACTTTAGAGTCTCCGCATAGATGTATTTTTCCATTAGACTTTACCACAGGAACTATAGGGGTTGCCCACTTGCTTTTTGTAACTTGTTTAATTATACCAGCGTCTTGTAATCTTTGTAATTCCTCATTCACTGCAGCACGTAGTGCATAAGTAACAGTCCTAGCTTTACAAAATATGGGTGTAGCATCCTTTTCAATTTAAAGCTCTGTCTTTAACCCTTTAATTTCCCCTACTTTATCAGAAAATAAATCTGAAAAATCATTTAATAATTCTTGTAATTTATCAGAATAATTTACAGTCTCATTAACATAGACTGATCTTAAATAAATATCGAATGCAGATGCCCAATCTCGTCCAAATAATAATACAAAACTATCTTCTTTTATTAAGTACAATTTTACCTTTTCTCTTTTATTTTCATAAGTAACATTTATTTCAACATAACCTACAGGTTTAAAAATTTCACCAGTTGCAGTTTTTAACTGAACATCTATGGTTAAAGTTTTATAATCAGGAAAAATTCTGCGAAATCTTTTTAAAGGAACAGCAGAAATTCCCGAACCAGTGTCGAATTCCATATCAGCTTTTGCTTTATTTTCAGTTAACACAGATAATTTAATAAGATTTGCATCTGTATTTTTTTACAGTTAATACGTTTACCGTATCTAAAGAATTTACGTGTTTTTGGAAAGTTTCACTTCTACATACTTATCCAATATGGCCTTTTTTCTTACAAACTTCACAAGTAATATTAATAAATCTACATGAATTGGCTGGATGAGAAGTATTCCCCCATCAATAACATCTCATTTTATTTTTATTTGCTTCAGAATTTGTATTATTTACATGATTGTTGACATTCTGTTTCTGAAAATCGTTCGACAATTACTTTAGTTGTATATTCTTTGACCTTGAAATTTTATTAATACTGAAATTTTTATTTTTAATTTCAGAAATTTCAATATCTACATTGTATAACGACAAAGCTTTTTCAACTATCTTCTCAAAAGTTAACTCATCTACTTTAGAAATCAATTTATTTTGAATGCTTTCGCTTTTCAAATCGCGCAAATATTGTTCGAGTAAATTTTCATTTAATGTATCACCAGTAAAACAACAAAAAGTCTAAAAAAAGTCTAAAGTCTTTTTAAATCTAACAGCAAAATCTTGAACCGATTCCGACACATTTTGATAACATTTTCGAAATTTAATTCGTTCGATAAATTTTTGGGGACGGGGCTTAAATGTTTAATCAAAATGTCAACAATCTCAGAATGCATTAATGATTCACAATCTTTTGGGAAAGCTAAATTAATTAGTAAATTGTAAAGTTTAGGACCCATGCAGAATAAAAAGGCCGCAACTTTTTTTTCATCTTTAATTTCGTGCAGAACAAAATTCTGTTCAAGTCGTTTGACATATGCTTGGAATGATTCGATCTTATCGTCGAATTCTTTGAATGTAAACATTGTACTTTATGTAATAAAACAGAAAAAAAGTAAGGTAAAATTCAATGTTTGCACTTACTACTTCCCCTTTAGCAGTTGGCAATTCTGTTGAAGGCCACCTTTACACTTTAGAACTACTATAAATGAAAATCGAAATGAGCCATTTGCATTTGGCTCGCACTTATTCTTTTAACTTTTTCTGGTGAAACATCTTTCACACTTTTGCTCGTCACCATTCAGTATAGATATATTAGATTAAAGAATAACACATCATTAAATTAACTTGAGGTGAACGAATTTCAAACAGAAAACATATTTAATTATACGAACGTTCACTACATACGACATACAAACATGGGTAACATAGAACATCTAGTCTGGAACTCAGGTACATTTCTGTTTCTTTAATAATTCCATGGAATCAGTCCAGGGACGCCATCTATAGTTTTACCTGAAACCTGAAAGTGTTAAATACCACAATATATATTTAAAAAAAACTAAATGATTTTACAAATCGAAATTATGTGAGTGATTAATGCGATTATTTTTTTACTTTTGAATTTGTTTATACATTTACTTCTGGCATTAAAATTTAAAAAGAATCATTGTTTACTATTATATTAATTTTATATATTATCTTAAGAAAGTCTGTATGTAAAATATTTAATAACAAAACCGTAAATGTTACATCGTAATCGTAAAGAAACATGGGTTTCCGGTACCTAAGGCAGCATTTACTGAAAGTGCTCTGCATGTACCGCAGATAAAACCAAGCTGAGTGAGCCTAATCTCGATATAGTCGAGCCGTTTTCAAACTGCACCAAGGTCTTCAAGAACTAATTAATATTCAAAATGATTGATAGCTGAAGTTTGCGAAATAATTTTTGTCGTTAATGTAGGAACTGGAGGAATTAAGAAATTGTTAAGAAAAATAAACTAGTAAACTGGGCCATTTTTAAGTGAAAGAAAACCCAAAAGGAGACAACTAACAGCTGAGAGCAGGTTCCTAACATGAATACATGTTTAAATTTTGTAGTTAGATTATAGAATAACAGTTATTCAAAATTAATCATAGGGTACGAATTTATGATTAGAATAATATTTTAAAACTGTGAACAAAAAATTATATTAATGCTTAAAACAGGGTGCTAGGGTTACAAGATCCCAATAAAAGTATGAGGGGGTTGGTCCGCCGAGAAGAGTAAGATTCAACTTTAATATTATGAACCGAGAAGGTGAAAAAATTTGGGGGTAAAAATTATATGGGTCCATAAAATTTGAGGGGACCTTGGGAGCCCTATTACTGCCCAAAGTCTTAACAGTAATGTTGAAAAAAAGAGAATAACAAAAACATAAAATGAGCGACGAAATGAAGATCGGATTAATATGAGGCAATTTACTAATAATTTAGGACGAAAAATCTTAAGTGGTATGTAGAAATGGAATAATAAGTAAATTGGCATCAAAAAAGAAGAAGATCGGGTAAATAAGTACCATTTATTAACAATTTTGGGCATAAAATCTTAAATGTTCTCAAGGGCTTTTAAAAATCTCAGTTTCAGATGCTTCAAGACCTATCTTAGACTACCTTTAGCTAAATTTACAGGCCTCTATATGAGGTAGATTTTGCACACACACGCACTCAGATAGACTGATACACAGGATGAATTTTTCTTTTATTAATGTGAATGATTGATCAAAAATTATATTTAAAGCGGAATAATTTCTCACTTAGCTTATAAAAAATAAGCATACATATTTTTTGCTTTCATTCGTATAGTTAGTAGAATTCTGTGTAAAGGAAAATGCAAATACAGGAGTATATCTATGAATCTATATTGTTGAAATATATGTCCTGAAAAATATCTATTTGCAGAAAACTCGAAATTGACAAATTGGTTTTATCTTCTAACTCGATAGTGGAAAATAAATCCTTCTGATGTTATAAACATTGATAAATCATTTAGTTTTCTATCCCAATAGTTAAACGTAATAGTTAAAATATGTGTCTAGACAAATGTTACATTAAAGAGAATTATCCAGAAAAAAAACGAACTAAGAGGCCTCAATCAGTTTGAACGAATAACCTAATGTATAACTCAGAATAAATGGGCTGAAGAATATTTTCTGTCGCATGGCTTTGACAGTTTTTATAGCAAAATAAAAGGCAATTTTATTATTCACTTTTTTATTATTTTTTTTAATTCTGTAATAAGTAAAATAACTTAATAATATAACATTATTATATGGTACATAAAATAAATATTTTACACAAAAATGAATTAAAAACATATTGATTTAAATTTTCTATAAATGTATATTCTCGTCATTTGTTTGCATATTTTGTTTACTAAAGTTTATAAGAACTGTTTTCAAGAAATTTTCTAATATATGTTGACAAAAAAAGTTTCATCTTAAAATAAAAGTGTCATGGTGATGCTTTCGATATTTTAATAATTAACGATAGTCAATACGAATAAAGAAAACATTTTAATTCTATTCACAAATTCTGTTAGCAATGTAATGAATTATTTTATAATTTTAAGATCTTTATACTGTGTATGTATGCACCTTCAACAAATTGCTACAAACAAAAAAGAATCAGGAGTTCTGCCTTTTCAGAATTTAGTTTTACGGATATGCTATAGTATTCAATTCCAAAATTACAAAAAGTGCAACCTATTTATAAAATGAAATACCTTTCTAAATTAAAATTTAAACGTATAATTAAATATTTTCAAAACATAGTCTTGTCATATTTCTAAGTAGGAACTACTTATCCCGTCGATTAAATTTTTGACAAATCATATAAATCGCCAAACTACTCACAAAATTATAAAAAATGGCTTAATTTTATTTTAAACAATGAAAGAACAAATAAATCAGTAAAAGATAAATAAAAATACAAATAAAAGTAGAATTCAGAATCATTTGATAACGTAACAAACACGTTTAAGGTGTTTAATGTCAAGTGAATGCGACATTTACGATAAGCCATTTTTGGCATTTAATCTACCAGTTTGGCGATAGTTTTTTGGTCAACGAGGTAATCAAGTAGTCCGAATTATGTAAAAAACATCCTTATAACTCTAAAATTTATAATCATATTAACTAACAGTTTATTGCGGCGGATTAAGCGTCTAATTTTCAGTTAAAATGCATATTTGAATTGAAATTTAATGAAATACGGGTTTTTGGAAAAATGAAAATTGTGGAAAATATGACTATAAATATTTCGGCGACTATATACAGTCAAACCTCGTTAATACGCGAATCAGGGGTCCGATCAAAATTCGCGTATTAAACGGGTTCGCGTATTAACTGAAGGTCGCGAATTTTCAACGAGTGATCTATCGAATAACAATGTATGCAGAAAAAACACATTTTTTGTTAAATTTCAGCATTTTTAACACATAAAATGACATTTTATTTATTTTAATCATTATGTGCTTATTAAATAGAAATGTTTGAAAGCTGAAAATTCAAATAATCGTTATTTTCTCAAGTAAAAATCCTATGTCTCTTCAAATTTAGATTTATTATATATAACACATAAAATTGAATAAGACGAATGCAAAAATTTCTGTGAACCATATTAATTAAAACTAATGTTAACAAAATTTAAATTTTTAATAGCTATACAGAACAGATAGATGCGATAATAAATAGTTTTGATAATAATAAAAAGTCAATTTAAAAAAAAAACATACTGAAGTCAATAATGTCATAAAAATTACTTTTTGGAAAAGTAGCTGTCAATTTTGACCTGTTCAACATGCGATCACACCATCATCATGGTGTTTTCCACCTCATTTAGGTAGTGGTAACGTTTACTTGTTGAAGGTCTTTCGTTCAGTGACGACGCATATTGTCTTAGGAAATTGTATCTGTAAGTTTGTGAATGGAGATGGAGCCGGAGGCGTAAGCTCATCATCTTCTTCCTTCTCATCCGGTTTGTCAGTCGCAATTGCATCGGCGATGATATCATCCAGACCTCTAAGTTCTGAGGTAACTAGATCTTTATCGATATTAATGAACGTGCCTAAATCGACAAAATTTTCCCTTACAGTTTCTAGTGCGGCCAGCTAATTTTCTTCAACATTAGGTTGCGAGGTTGGCTCTGTGTAAATGGTGTCCTCGCTGTTTCCCAAAACTGCTTTGTGAAAGCAATTCGTAATTGTTGTTGGTATGACACTCTCCTATGCTGCGACGTCAGCCGTGCAATTTTCTTTGGAGTTGTTAATTATTCCTTTGTCATTGGCTGCGTGACACTCGTCGAATTTGGAGGTAGAAATTCTACTTCGACATTATATAGGTCTTTTTCATCTTTTGGATGCGCTGCGCAGGGCAGTTATCTACAAGTAATAACACATGGCGTGATTTTTTTTTCTCAAACGCCAATTAAAATTACGAAGCCGTGTTGTAAAAATGTTGCCCGTCATCCATGCTCTACACTGGCTTTCGTTCAGGCAGGATAAATTCTCGACATTTTTGAAGCATCGCGGGTTGCGTGATTTCCCTATGACCAGCAGCTTTAATTTATCTGATCCATCAGAGTTGGCACCGAGCAGAATAGTGAGACGCTCTTTGCTCAGTTTGCCTTCGTGACATGTTTCTCCTTTCTTGGCCATTGTTTTATTCGGTGTAAGCTTGTAAAAAAGCCCAAATTTGTCCACTTTGTAAATATTCCAACTTGAATAGTTTTCTACAAACTGCGGAAGCACATTAATTTTCCAACAGTGGACGGACATCTTCAATGTTGTCTACAGCTGACTCACCGCACACTTGCTTGAATTACCGATCCAGTCATTCATTTGAGGCATTGCAATCCAGCAATCCCATTTTTGCTGCGATTTCAGAAGCTTTTTCTTGTATTAACAAACCGCTTATTGGGATATTCGTACAGCGCGTTTGAACAAACCACTCGTGAAGGGCCTTTTCCATGTCCTCAAACTTGGTGGTTTTTGTTTCATTTTTTTCTGTTTCTCCAACCACAACTTGGTTAACGATGGCATTACTATTCTTTAACAAAGTCCTTAAAGTTGACTCAGGCATTCCTTTTTCTTTGGTGAACGCAAACTTATTTGAGACAGCTTAAGGCATCGTATTGATTTATAACTTTTAACTTCTCAGTGATGGAGAGAGCCTTTTGTTTAATATGTTTTGCTCCTTCCGCCATAGTTTAGACAAGATTATAAAAGCATAGATAGATATTGTAGACTAGATAATACTGGGAGCGACAAACGAATCTCTTCTTTTAAAAATAGCACAGCACTGCTGAAACAGCGATTGGAAAGACTCGCGTGATTAATCTGCGATTGTTAGCGCATACTCCATCTACTGGTACTGCCGCTTTAGCTTAGGGGATAGGGGGAGGGTCACATAATTTCTTAATTATGGGGAAAAGTTCTTTTCATTTTTGCTTTTTATAAAAACTAGCTGACTCGCGCAGCCCGCGCCCGCGATGAATGAACCTTATATTAATTTCAAATTTGTATGATTTTATAAATTTAATTCCTTTTTGTCTACATTTATATTTTTAAATGACAAAAATCGCAAGAAAAGTATTGAATTCAAGGTACATTCTGATTTGAGTAATTTGATTTTTTGAGCCTATGCGTACAGAAAGCGAGCAAAACCACGACAAAATCCTCAGGTTTTTACTGATTTCATAAAGTTTTGTATCAATTATTTTTTTAATTTACATATTCTTAAGTAGCATCTCATGATAGGCCGATATGAGTAAGTTAAAAATCGCTAACGGCTGTATTTTTAAAAAATTAAATTTCCATTAAAATTTTACATCGTGATTTTATATATTCAACAAATGGAAACAGGTGTTTTTCAAAGCAGATTTAAAGCCTCGTCTCGCTTATGAGAATTCATTGGGAGAGTTTTGATTGGGCAGTCTTGTGTTTGGATCGGGATTCAAATCTAGTCAGTGTATGGTTTTGGGGAAAAAAATACTCAATTTCATTGGGTTTAAATAATTATTGAATAAAAAGTAAGGTAAAAAATTTTGAAATAAAATGCTTGGGAAAATACTTCATCTAAAAATTCGTATGTTTAGAACTGAGCTCATTCGCGTATTAAACGTAGTTTTTAGCTCACAGGCTATCATAGCCTGAGAGCTTATGTGCCCGTCCGTTCTGTATGTATGTTCGTATGTACGTAACGCGATAACTCATGATAAAAATATCCGATCCACTTGAAATTTTGTATGTAGGTATATCCTGACAAGGCGCTTCCCTGATTAGTTTTTGGAGTTCATTCGATATGTATAAGAGGGGGAACGGGGGGCTCATGCCCCCCGTTAGTTGATATAGATGGGATTTTCATGCAGAATTAAGTTTTCAAAATTTAGATTAGGATCATTCTGATGAGGCGATTCCGTGACTGTTATTAGATGTTCATTGAATAAGTATAAATAGGGGGAACAGGGACTCTAATGCCCCCCCCCGTTAGTTGATATAAATGGGATTTTCATGCAGAATTAATTTTCGTTCAAAATTTAGATTAGGATCATTCTGATGAGGCGATTCCGTGACTGTTATTAGGTGTTCATTGAATAAGTATAAATAAGGGGAACAGGGGTTCTAATGTCCCCCCCCTTAATTTATACAAATGGGTTTTTCAAGCAGAATTTTCAGATTTCGTTCAAATCTCTGAATAGTTTTGGAAGTTTAATGGTTAAGTATAAAAGAGGGGGATAACTCTTTTTAAATAATATAAATGCTAAATGGGTTTTTATTAAGAATTATCTAATTTGCTCTGAATTTTGGATATAGATTTTTTATATGATAAAGCATGTAATTTGATAGTATAGGAGGTTCAATGATTAAGTATAAAAAAAGAGAAAAGAGGAGAGCTGTTTCCCCTTCTTAATTTTTTTTTTCGAACGGAATTAACCCTTGAAAATATAAAGCTTTAATGTGCAATTAGTATTTGTAGCCTGTGAGCTCAATGCCTTCAGTTTAACTGGGCAGTATTCTTTTTTATTGATATTCTTAACAATAAAATTATTGAAAACTATGAAAATATGCATAAAATAAATTTATTTTATTTCTTTCTAGGGACTGATAAAATTTCGCGTATTAAACGGGTTCGCGTATTAACCATTCGCGTATTAAAGGGGGTGTTTTATATGCATAAGATAGGAGTATTTCAAGGGACCAAAGAAAATCCGCGTTTTAAGCGGGTTCGCGTATTAAGCAGGGCGCGTATTAACGGGGTTTGACTGTATCTGATTGAATTATTTTTTATGAAAAATTTGTGCTTTTTTATTGTCTTAAAAAAGCTATTTGGAATGTTTTGATTTAACTTTTATCAGTACGAATAATTCGGGAATCCGAAAAAAGTAGTTTCGGATTATCAAGGTTACTGATTTTCAATACTCTTCTTTTCATTAATATGTATTAATTGCAAACGAAACTTCAAGTCTCTATCTCAAATTTTTAAAGATGTAGAGGTTTTACAAACACACACACACACACGCACAGAAAAACAGACGGACAACATTTTTTCTCTAAAAACATGTTTTTTGGAATCTTTAGTGTCACAAAAGTGCAAATCAGGCATTTTGTTTAGATTTTTAATAGGATTAAAAAACATACAATATACTACGAATGTTGGGTTAGTTAGTAGTTATGATTACTAGTTGAAAACTGTAGAACATCGACAAAAGAAATTGATTAATAAGAAGCAATTTCTCAATCATTTAAAAAAATCTACAAAATTAGTTCAAATAAAAATCGCATCTTGTATTGTTTGCTTAAACATGTATAATTTTAATCTAAAGGCCAGTGCTCGTATATAAAGACATTCTAAATTTTTGAAAACTTTGTATTGTATCAGTATGTGATTTCAATTGTGTTATTTTCAAAAGTGAAGCATTTCCACACTGTGAAGAATATCATAGCCCCTAAAGGCAAAAGGACGTACATTTACAAAGCATATATAAATTTTGAAACTTAAAATATACGATTTTACTTTATAAAAATTGACGTCATTTACATCCGCTTTAGAAATCCACGTTTCATTCTTAAACAATATCTATACACGTAGAAATGTATGCATAATGTCTCTATTGCGGATAATATTAAGAGACCACTCGAATCGCTCAAAAAGACCCGGATGACAATGTTATATCTATGGGGGCGTTACTTTCAAATATCTCGCTTAAATTTTATATTTTTACATGATTTTTTGCAAAGTATAGCTGAAGACGACCTACAGCCGTGCTAGTTTTTACTTTTTAGATTTTGGTTATATATTTTTTTTCATATTACGATAGTTTTAATTTCAGAACCGGTTGAACCGGTTCCGAACGTTAAACGATTTTTTTGAATATTAAATCAAAATCGTAAAAGTAATAAAGAATACTGCCCAGTTAAACTGATGGCATTGAGCTCACAGGCTACAAATACTAATTGTACATTAAAGCCTTATATTTTCAAGGGTTAATTCCGTTCGAAAAAAAAATTAAGAAGGGGAAACAGCTCTCCCCTTTCCTCTTTTTTTATACTTAATCATTGAACCTCCTATACTATCAAAGACATGCTTTATCATATAAAAAATCTATATCCAAAATTCAGAGCAAATTAGATAATTCTTAATAAAAACCCATTTAGCATTTATATAATTTAAAAGGAGTTATCCCCTTCTTTTATACTTAACCATTAAACTTCCAAAACGATTCAGAGATTTGAACGAAATCTGAAAATTCTGCTTGAAAAACCTATTTATATAAATTAAGAGGGGGGGAGGCATTAGAACCCCTGTTGCCCCTATTTATACTTATTCAATGAACACCTAATAGCAGTCACGGAATCGCCTCATCAGAATGATCCTAATCTAAATTTTGAACGAAAACTTAATTCTGCATGAAAATCCCATTTATATCAACTAACGGGGGGGGCATTAGAACCCCTGTTCCCCCTATTTATACTTATTCAATGAACACCTAATAACAGCCACGGAATCGCCTCATCAGAATGATCCTAATCTAAATTTTGAACGAAAACTTAATTCTGCATGAAAATCCCATTTATATCAACTAACGGGGGGGGGGGGATTAGAACCCCTGTTCCCCCTATTTATACTTATTCAATGAACACCTAATAACAGTCACGGAATCGCCTCATCAGAATGATCCTAATCTAAATTTTGAAAACTTAATTCTGCATGAAAATCCCATTTATATCAACTAACGGGGGGCATGAGCCCCCCGTTCCCCCTCTTATACATATCGAATGAACTCCAAAAACTAATCAGGGAAGCGCCTTATCAGGATATACCTATATACAAAATTTCAAGTGGATCCG
The DNA here is from genome assembly GCA_964019185.1 of Maratus speculifer. NCBI lineage: Eukaryota > Metazoa > Arthropoda > Arachnida > Araneae > Salticidae > Maratus > Maratus speculifer. The sequence continues at coordinate 114,518,806 of OZ025295.1, read as the reverse complement.
ATATTTTTATCATGAGTTATCGCGTAACGCACATACGCACATACATACAGAACGGACGGGCACATAAGCTCTCAGGCTATGATAGCCTGTGAGCTAAAAACTAATCCAGTTTGTAGATCGTCTTCAGCTTTCTTATGCAAATAATCATGTAAAAATATTAAAATTTAAGCGAGATATTTGAAAGTAACGCCCCCATAGACTTAACATTGTCATCCGGATCTTTTTGAATGAGTCGAATAGGACTTGTAAACCCAACAAAAAGGTTTCCGTCGTAAACTAGATGAACAAAAATATCGGTATTTAAAGCTTTTCCGTTCGTTATTCGTTTGTAATATTTATAAAGATATTTATAAATTTATTTTATAACAGTCCCATTTTTAAAATCAGAAATCATTCATTTATATTTATTTTCTTCAAAATAACACGCATTTTAAGTACAATTTATTATTCAGTTATGAAAAAATGACATAAATAAGATATACTAAACTACTACAGTGAAACCTCCAAATAAGGGACACCTATGGGACCACAGTTTTTGTCCCTTAAATAGAGGTGTCCCTTATTCGGAGTTTTTATATTATTTTTAATTAATCGTTCTGAAGGATATAAAAATAGCAAAGCCTTAAAAATGATGCCCCTTAAATGACCGAAAGTGTATAAATTATGTTAATCAGACAAAAGGAAGAAAAATGAATTAATTCATTAAAATTTTCAGTTAATTACTAAATCATTAAATGATTTGTAGAATTATTGATTTGTATTTTTATGCAAACTGTGTACATGCAGTAAAAAGTACATGCATGTACTGTGTACATGCAGTAAAAAACATTTGAAAGAATTTTACTTGAAGTAACAATCAAAAAGCGATTATTTTGCAAACTTCAATTTTTTAGTATAAACCTTTCAAATGTTCATTTACCACACTTATAAATTACAGTCCTTCATTTCCAGCAGTATTTACCAAAGAAAAAGAAAGTATTGAACCGTTTTGCGTATTTTAAGGTAACAAACTTTTCAACTGCACTACCTAGAAAGCGGGAAACATTTTGGCGCATTTACAATTCATTTTTTAATTGAGAGGTATAAAATTGGAAGGCTTGACTATGGAAGCGATTTGCAATTAAACTGTATTTTAAATTTTTTGAAAAATAAATTACCTGTTAAGTAATAAGTGATTTTGTTCACGTGACAAAGACGTTTTTAACCCTTTTTCGAGTAATTATTCTTTCGCGTGGACATTTGGTTCAAAACGCCCAAATTGATAGTTTCTGAAAGGTCTATTGCATTTGCAAAAAATAGGAAAAATCGGTCAATTACACATTTTCTGAACAACACTTGCTAGTTTCAGGCATTTCCGAATAAAAATTAATTAAAACATATGTCTTAAAAGTTGCCTTTTTTTTATATGAGAACAGCTTAAAAGCGTATGCAAACTTTTTTATTTCAGTTTTCGTTTTATTCTCCATTTTCAGAATCACCCACAAAATTTTTATCATTACTTTCAATGCGGATAAAAGAGCTAATGTTGAATCAGAATTGTGGGTAAATAAATGGCAATTAATAGTGACATATGCCTCTGTATCAGCATGACTGTCTGTCTGTTTGGTAAGTTCACAAAAATATGTATTTTCATTTTCATCACAGACTACTTCATTATCTGAAATTCAAAAACCAGTCTTTTTAATCTCATTTTCAAGTGTCCCTTAAATCAAGTGTCCCTTATTCAGAGGTAAATACATTACACGTCCTATACCAAGGGACTGGGACCGGAAGTTTTGTCCCTTAAATAGAGGTGTCCCTTATTCGGAGTGTCCCTTATGTGGAGGTTTCACTGTATCTTTCTTTATTTATTTATTACTAGCAGCTACCCGTGACTTCGTTCACATAACATTTAAAGAAGAAATAATTGATCAATGAAGCAAAAAATTTCGATGATGAAAAGCATGTGTAATTAACTTTTTATCGCGAATTTATGGTAAAAAAAAACTTCTGATAATCCCTAGTTGCTAATTTGTTTGCTGGTCAAAATTTTCCTTTCAGCGATTAATACTAATAGATAGAAACATTCTTGAATTATTTTGTTCAGCCCTGTAGTTTTCCAAGTGCTTTTAATACACGAAAGTATCTTTCTGAAATTTATTTCAAACAAAAATATTTCTTATTACTACCTAAATTACATTTTCATAAATTATCATCCGAAGACAACCTTGTATCCAGTTCTTTGCGGGACCCTGTTTATCATTTTATATATATACTACAAACATTTCTTAGTTTACTAAATGCAGTTCAAAATAAAAATGCATATTTTATTTTAAAACCACCTTTAAGTAAATTACGCTCATAATCAGTAACCTTTCCGAGATCTTTTGTGTAACCCTGTATATCTAAATTTAACTATTTATACTATTACCATTTACACTCTCCATTTAATATGCATACATTTAACGAAACTTAAAAGCACATATCAGAATTCAAAATGCATTTCATCCATGAAACAGTCATCATCCATGATATACAGTACTTCGGATAAAATATATAATATTTGAAATCTTTTGTGTGTCCCTGTAAATGCTATGCACTTCGTATTATGCATGAAATAACTTACATTAAGCCTCAGCAACAAATATCAATTTGATTATACATGAAATCGTTTACCATAATTAAAATATGTCAGAAACTGTTCCCCTCTTTATTCCTATGCAATGGAATTCTTCTGTCTGACCCTGTAAATGAATAGTAAGTGCTCTTTTCACTACATACTTTACAAAATGCATATTTTAGTGCACTTTGTAAATGCATATAAATTTGAATATGTTCTACAGGCTGTAACATCGTTAAATTTAATTAAAACGATTTTTCCCCATAATGCCGTAATATAAGGAAATATTTTTGACTATCCCTGTAAATAAGCTAATTATGGTAGAAACTTCATTTTCAATAGGTATTCGTGCTAGGTAAACGTTAATAATGTCCAAAAATTTCATGGAAATCGGAGTATATTTACGAAAGTTGGAAAGCGACCAGACAGACAGACAAACCGAAAGCATAATAACTTTTCAACTTTGTTCGAAAGTGTTAAAAAATCGAGCCAAAAATATATTAATCAGTGATTTTATTTTCCACCTTTTCCCCACAAAAAATTTCTTCCATTGATAATTATGAGTTTTGAATAAAAATATTCATTTGTATGTAACTTATAACTTATTAATTAGTATAAGTAAAAAATATTTCTGATTCATTTTAAATATGACGTCATTATTTATCTCGCTCCATTAGTTACTGATATTCATACCCCTTGTATTTTTAACGACTGCTATAAAGTACCTGTTTTATTTCAACTATGACGTCACATTTTCATGAGTGAACCATTTTATTAAAAATATAATTCTTTTTCATTCTTTTTACTTTTAATTTATGTCACCATATTTTACACAAAAATACCCATTAACTAAACAAATATCCTTGTTAAATGTATTATAAAAAATACACCTTTTATTTTTATTTCAAACATGACGTCATATTTATTTTCTTTTAAATTATTTTATTATAGTTTTTCGCGTGGAAGTTTTCTATTAAAAATTCATTGCCGCTGAAAAATTATTATTCCAATTTTTTATTTTCTTGGCAGCAGGAAAGGAAAATGGTTAAATTTTATCTGAAAAATGCCTATTGATTTTGTATGAAAAATAATTAAATTTTGAATTATTAAGGAAAATATTTGAATAAAATAAATAAAAATCACCCTATTATTTAATCCGGACTTCTAACTTTACGTCTGCAAAATTTCAAAGCAATCGGTTCAGTAGTTACGGCGTGAAAGCGGAACAAACAAACAAACTCACTTTCCGATTTATAATATTAGTAAGGATTTGTTTGAGAAATGAAGTATTTCATTTACCACCATTGCAGAAATGGCATGAATATCAACAAAAAAATTAATATTTAGAAAAAAAAAAATTGTGGTACAATTCTCAAAGACAGTGGAGCTTAAAATACTTTCATTCTTTATACAAAGATATGAAAACTGAAAATACGTGATGCTTAGAAGCAAAAAATATTAAGTAGAGATTGCCAACTTTTAACCGCACAATGAAACATCTGCTTCGTTTAACCCTTTAACGTTCATTGGTTTCGCCACGAAACCACAAAATTTTAATTCCGATATGCAGCACTGACACCGGTATTTTTATCTAAAAATATTCCTTTTATTATGTATGTGAAAAATCACGTTTTCTTATTTAGAAATATATTTGTTCTTAATTACCGGTATCATTCATTGATTTCGGCATCTTAGCAATGAAAATGTTATGATCGTTAAAGGGTTAATGTCTGGCTTAATTACGAAACGTTATTTTTTTAGTGAGGAAGTTTTAAATGCTCCCTAACAAAATTAGCATATCGGTTTCAGAAATAAAATTCCATTTCACATTTATTATATACATAATTTTTTGGTTAGTTGTGTTGATTACACATGTGTTAAATCATTTGAAGTAAAGGGGTTTAAAATATAAGTAATTTAAAATTAAAAAGAGGATTAAACACTAAATAGTACAAAAAATACAGGTAATTTAAGGAAAATTTTGCTAAAAATTATTTGCGATTATTTTTAAATGCCATTTTAGGTAGCTTTCATCACAAAAAGTAAAAAGGTACCTATTTCATCCGTCCGGAAAAAAGCATCCGGAAATTTTGGTACATTTTCTCTGACCAGGATCCCCTGACCCCAAAACCACCCCCCGTTCAAAGGTTGACTTATATATCTGTTTTGTGTCAGCCGAAATCTCTTATTTATTAATCGATTTCGAAAAGATTAATTGGATGCATAGTTCATTTTAGTGTCTCAAACGACTTCGTTGGCCAGTTTTATCCTCTATCTTGTTTCAAAATGACCGCCATATGAGATTTTTTTTAATCTAAACATTTTAGAAATGGTGCAAATAAATTACTGAAATATATTTTTTAAGAGTTTGAAATTAATGCAAGGTTTCTGAGGCGTATTTTATTTCGTCTTTACATTAAAAATTGGCTCAGATATAGCAGTTTAAATTTCTAAGGTGGCTGACATTTTGAAACAATCTGATTTTAGCCTTACTGTAATTCTTGTGTGTATAAACTGATTTGGATGAGATTGATTTTATGTTTAGTACATACTAATGTTTCGATCGTCTTCTTTGGCCAGCTTCATCCACCATCTTGTTTCAAAATGATGGCAAAATTTGTACCGTGCCTTGTCGCGCAATGTTTAAATATTATTAATATCTCTTAACTTCAAATTCTCACCAAGCTTGACGACACATGGAGAAATGTCGCCAAATTTGGCGACCAAAAAATAATGATAAATGATGCCAACTTGGCTATAGCTTGCTATTTTGGCGCAGTTCTTATTTAAATTCAATATTGACGAATATTCTCTTATAGGGTTCGCTGTATTTTAGATTTTTACAATTTGAGTAAAATTAGTTTCGAGTAAATGTTGCAAAACTTTAAGTACAAAAAATATGAAAGCTACTTCTTGCACCCGTTACTCGCCTAAAGGTATTTCCTCAGGCAAACGATAAAATAAACAAACGTTAAAACTTATCTTTGACAGGGTTTTTAAGGGTCCGATTATTTTCCAGGTCAAATATCAGCATTTTTTTAAATTGCAATATATAAATCTAGCTGAAACTCGCGAAATTTTTGCCATATTTAATGCAAGATTTTCTATAAGAAAAAATTGGTTCCGCAGAATTTTCTACAGTGAAAATTCCAGGACCCGTTCGAACTGCGGTTGAGAATAAAAAAAATAGAAACTATTTTATCCATCTGAAGTTATCTTTATTCTCAGTTCTTTCTACAAAGTTGTTTTTTAATAACACAATTTTAATTTTAGCTCACAGGCTATTAAAGTCTGAGCGTGTATGTGCCAGTCCGTTTTGTATGTATGCGCATGCGCACATGCGTGCGTACGTGTGTAAGTGCGTAATGCGATAATTCATGATAAAAAATATCCGATTCATTTGAAATTTTAGATATAGGTATATTCTGGTAAGGCACTTCCCTTATCAGTTTTGAGAGCTCATTCGATAAGTATAAGAAAGAGAACGGGGCTAATGCCCCTCCCCATAATTTATATAAATGGGTTTTTCATGCAGAATAATCAGTTTTTGTTCAAAATTTATCTATAAGATCATTCGTATGAGGCACCTCCGTGTTTAATATTGGGTGTTTATTAGATAAGTTTTAAGAAGTGTAACGGGGGTTATTTCCTTCCTTAATTTTTTTTCAAAGGGCATTATAATGTAAGTCTGTAATATACAATTAATGTTCATAGCCTGTGAGTTCTATACAACCAGTTTAACTGGGCAAAATCCTTTATATTTATATTTTAATTTAATATAGTTTACCAGAATTAAAATAAATATCATTTCAATAACTTTTTAAAAGTCATTTTAAAAAAGTCACTTTTTAATCCCTTTTTAAAAGTCACTTTTAAAAAAGTCAGTTTTCAATCACTTTTAAAAGTATTTTTTAAAATAAAAATGAAATGGATATACAAAAAAGATGTATGTGAAATATTTGAACTCTGTAAATTAAAACTAAATTTTTGCCGTTATGTGGAATTAAATTTATTTAACTATTCAAATAGCATAGTTCAATAGCATGAGAATATCCCATAGCAAATATTTTGGGATAAAAATATTCGTCCTCTGTCCAAACAAATCATTTTAACAACTTTAAATTATTGTGATTTTGTTATATATATTATTTTATTTTATTGCATGTATATATTTTAACAACATTACATAATTACTAAAATAATAAATAATAAATAATAAATAATAAATAATAAATAATAAATAATAAATAATATAATAAATAATAAACATTACATAAATGATCCCAATCTTCGTTTGTATTTTTATACTTGGGGTTTTTCATGATAATAAATAAAAAGGATTTAACGTTCTATTTTTCTTATACAACTCCCGTATGAAGAAAAAAATTAAATACGATAGTACGAATGTTTAACGATGCGTTAAAAATTAATTGCAGAAAATAAGAAATCAAATAATTTTTATTTACTTGCAGTAATTTTATTCATTTCAGCGTAATGTAAATGCTTCTGGTATTATAAATTTCTATGAATGCTAGTTTTCGTACCTCTCTTAGTGACTAAACATAATCCTTAAAATGTGTAGTAACAGAAATGGTGCAAATAATAAAGGGAACAGTCGACAAAATTCATAGTAGTATATATCATTACGTCTGAACAAATTTCTTTCGCAACACTTAGAATTAATGAGCTGAGATTTATTTTCGGTATTATATTCGGCTTTTTTGTTTTTCTATGTATGCAATAGACATGTTATCAGTTTGCTTCAATGAAAAGATTAAGTAAACTAAAAATTTATGATTACGTTACTAACTTAGCATGCGTAAACATTTGCAGAAAATACAATTTTATTCATTAAATTATTTTTATGTATTAATTTATCATAAGGACATCATTAATCATACAAATATAACGTTATCAACATTTTGCCAATTAGAACAAGTATTTAATTGACATTCCAAGTTTTAAAAAATCTTCGAAGAAGAGCATTTTGAATAGGCTAATTAGATATAATTGGATTTGTCTGTTTATTAAAGTTCCATTATAATGATATAACTAATTAACATGAAAAGATTTCGATATACTAGAAATCATGCATGGAAAACAATTTTACTTGAAATTCCATGAAAATCTATTTAATAGAACTTAAGAAAAAAAAAACAGAACTTTCATAATCTGGTTCACTGTATTGTAGAATTTCCCCCAATAGAGCTATATCTAAGTAAAGTAGAAGATTAAGCGATATACTAAAAATATCCCTGAAACATATATCTAACAAAATGGGCAAGTCTCATATAAAATCTGTTCAGTAAATTTTAGAAAAATAATCTTTCCCATTGAAAAAAAAAGTATTTTCTTAAGCATTTAAAAAATACTCATATTCAAATACATCACATACTCAGTCCCGATCCAAATATAGCCAAAATTCGGAAACACATTTACTGATTTTTCATTCTAGGGATGAGTTCAAATACGACCCGTTTTGTACTCATTTTTGATCTCATGTATATGAATTTCAAAATGAATGAATGAATCTGAACTTCAAAATGAATATGAGCTTCAAAAGTTTGTTAAACATTCATACATGCATTTTTCTTTTTTATGTTTTCAGCTCTACTTTCTATAAATATTACATTAATGCAAATGTTAAATTACGCACAATATTTTAAAATAATATTTAAAAAAATGTGCTCTCGTTATAAAAATATGAAGTAAAATAAAATGGCGATCCAGTTGGCCGGTTAGTAACATGTGAGAAATTAAAATAAGATGCAGAGCTAAAACACATCGCGTATTAAATTAAGAATTTTAAAAACTAAAGTAAATTAAATGGAAAAAACCCAGTCAAAGATTTTCCTCACACTCCGACGCACTTTAATACACATTAAATTATAAAAAGCTCTGATATTTATTTACCGCTTAAAATTATTAACAAGAAACATTTGATTATTTACTAAGAAAAAATAGAAAAAAAAAACATTAAAATACTCCGAATAATTATTTTTAGGACAAGAACATTGTTTCCTAGCACTTTAAAATCATTTTAAAATATTGTGCATTACATTAATTAATATTTACGCAAGGTACAGCTGGTTACATTAAGCAAGAGATAAAATGCATGAATATTTAACAGAGAGTACTTAACTTGTCGACGAAATGTTGAAAGTCCCATTGTTCTAGTTCTTGTTTTTACGAACAAATCCATCTCACTCAGCACATCGAACATTGAAAGCACTGATAAGCAACAACACAGTGTACCTTACACCTAATAAAATAGACAGAGGAAATATTTCCTTGCGAAAAATGCAAATGTTATATTATATCTGATTTCCAGGGTATATTACTTTTTTTTCTATTTAAAGACATATTTTAAACTACCATGAATGAAACAAACCACTACAAAGTTCAAAATTAGCCTTTCGTTTGTGTTTGATAATATATCGCTAGTGTTTAAGAAAAGTGATACATCTCGGCAAGAGTAAATTTTCCAGGTGAGGCAAAGGAAAATTTGTATGAATAATTGCAGAAAATTATTATGACACCTTGCTTTGATTACAAGAATAACACACCCAAAACTCATTACGTCTTCATTCTTAAGGCATCTTGCTTTGATTACAAGAATAACACACTCAAAACGCATTCCGTCTTCATTCTTTAGGCACCTTGTTTTGATTACAAGAATAACACACCCAAAACTCATTACGTCTTCATTCTTAAAGCACCTTGCTTTGATTACAAGAATAACACAACCAAAACTCATTAGATCTTCTATCTTAAGGCACCTTGCTTTGATTACAAGAATAACACACCCAAAAGTAATTACGTTTTCATTCTTAACCCTTTCCGGCACGGGCAAAATCTTTACTAAAATGAGAAATTATCGACTGACACCGGAATTCACAAACGAATTTTTTAAACATTTTAAATTCCTTAATTTAAGTTTCTATTGTAAAAGCAAAATTTCACTAAAATATTACTTCTGCCGTTTGCAAGTTAAGGAATTAAAATTAGGTATCCCAGACCGGGCACAATGTGCCGGAAAGGGTTAAGGCACCTTGCTTTGATTACAAGAATAACACACCCAAAACTCATTAAGGCTTCATTCTTAAGGCACCTTGCTTTGATTACAAGAATAATACACCCAAAACTCTTTACGTCTTCATTCTTAAGACACCTTGCTTTGATTACAAGAATAACACACCCGAAACTCTTTACGTCTTCATTCTTAAGACACCTTGCTTTGATTACAAGAATAACGCACCTAAAACTCTTTACGTCTTCATTCTTAAGACACCTTGCTTTGATTACAAGAATAACACACCCAAAACTCTTTACGTCTTCATTCTTAAGGCTGCTGGTCACTCATTTTCCAAATTTTTCTTCGTAATATTACGTTTATAGGCATTAGATGCATTCTTATATTCAAAATATCTCCTCAAGAAAATAATATTTTTAGAATCTTTTTTCAGTATTCTCATCTTTAAACATGTCTATTTTTTACTTAGTTTTTAAATTATCCCTTAAAGCTATATTTAATTTTATATGAAGTATTAAAATTTTACCCTCAATTTGTAAGCTTTTAAAACATTAAACATTAAATTAAACATAGATTTTATAAATATTTTGAGAACTAAGATAAAAAAAACAACCTTTAAGAAGAGAGCACTGAAAAAAGAAGTTAAAAATATTAATTTCCCGGGGGAATATTTTGAATGAAAAAATGCATCAAACACCCAAAGACATAACATTACGAAGGATAATTCGAAGAATGTGTGGCCACCAGCCTTAAGAATGACGAAGTTAGATGAAATTTTGGTGTTTTGAGCAATTTATCATCCCACACAATCTACCTCCTTTGATTTGGTCGTGGATGGACATGCATTGATTTCCTTATATCTATACTTATGAAACTTTTTCTGTAGCAAGTTGCACTTATGAGAGATATTTTAGTGGGATAAAACGTAAAAGGAATCTGCGAGAGGTGAATCACTTTTATGAGAGTGAGCGATATGATTTGTCAAATAGAGAAAGCATGGGATCGTTTTTGATCCGTATGTAATGAATTAAACATGAGTATATCAATTTACTTAACTTTTACATACTTCATTTTTAAATTTTTTTATTTTATCATCACATCATAGAACTTTCTACATAATTATATAACTATGCAACGCTGAACAATATATTATATAACAAATGCTTTCCAGAAAAATTATCTATCTAATAGTGGTAATCCCATCGAAATCCATTCTGCAGAATTCAAGTTATAAGCAGATGTAAGCAATATTCTATTTATATTTTATTCATATAGTAGTAAACATAGTTATCTTTTTTTGATTATTTATCTTGCTTTGGAATATTTTAATTGCTTCAGTTAATTGCGGTTAATTATATTGTATGAAAGAATGTATGCCTGAGCATTTGTGTGTAAAGAGTATGGAAGTTAATTGCTCACTGAAAGCTATAATTTTTTCCCTTTTAACCAAAGTCAGGTCTAATTACTACTGAACATAAGATTTTGTATTTATATTATAGATTATGCCTGAATTAAGTTTTTTCAATTATAATGATTAAGTTTTTTGTAATAAAAAATTACATATTTATTATATTACACATCCCCTTCCAAAAAAGAAAAATCCTTTTGTTTTGTTTTTATGAAAATCATAAGATCTGTATTTGAAAAAGAAAAGGTATATAAATAAATGAACATGAAAAAAAATGATCGTTTAATAGTACATGATCTGGAATTTCCTTTTAATATAACATTAGAAAGACTATAAATCGTTATTAAAACTAGTTGTTGAAATATTGGCTAGTAATTAATGTTATATATATATTTCCTATTTCTAATTTTATATTAGTTTTAAATTTATTTTAATACAATAACTCGTTGCATGAAATTGATTTATCAAGATTGCGTTTCCGAGAAATCTATTACTAAGGAGATCTTGCTCTGCATGGCCTGATAGGCCGATACATGCCGTGTAGATATTACCTTTTGAAAAACCCTGTATATTTTCATTTATTTCATTATTTTGTTCGTTTTATAATTATTCAGATCCTGAAGCAATACTATATTTCGAAATATGATCTCGAAAATTTTAAACTATTTGTATTTTATGTTTATTTGGAGTTGTGTACAATTTCTTTCAACAGTTATTTGAATCCCTTGCCTACCATTTCAATTTAAGCAAAAATAAAAAAAAATATATAATGCACTTTAAAATACAAATTGCTGTTTATTCAGAGTAAATCAATAAACAGGAAAATTTTGTCTAAGCATTTTTGTACCGTTTGTTCTTCTATTTCGTATTTTGAACAATTTGATAACTTCTAATTATATTTTTTATTTGTTAAACGTAATATGATTCATAAAGAAATTAAAAAACAAAATTGTAAGTTTATATTATCATTTTTACTTGTTAAAAGTTCAATACATTCTTTCTTATAATATCTGCAAAAAGATGTTTAAAACAAATTTAAAAAAATAAAAATTTATCCTAAATAAAAAAAATTAAATTTTTTTCTTTAAAAATACAGCAAGCAAGAAAAAGTAAAAATATTACTTCAATGTTTGGAACTTCGAACTTATTTTAAGATTTACTGAAGCGCAGTTGTGACATTTTCCTAAAATTTCATACATTAATTGCACACAGGGAAAGTTTAATTTAAAATAACAGTTAGAATAATAAATTTCGTAGTAATATTTTTAATTGGAATTTATTCCTGTGAAGTTCGCGTAGGACATTAACGGTGAAAAATGGCTGCCATCAATGTTTCAAGTGCATGTCTGTACAAAGGTTTTAAACTAACGAGATGAATATGGCGCGAAGTTAATTGGAAATAGTGCTAATCGTAATTTAGAGATACCGATATTACTGAAACGAACATTCTCTCAATTATGTGTTTCCATATGCTATGTATAATTTAAATTACACTGTTGCCTCAGTTAATATTAAAAAGAAGAATCGGACTCTTAAGCAAAATTAAAATCAAGATATATCTCTTGTTGTTAGATTGTATTTATGCTTGATAATGTATAAATTAATATATGTCACGTTATTAATTTTCCTTCGCGATATCACCTTTTATTTTCTTTTTTTTACGCTAAATTGCCGATATATTCACTAATTTCCTATTATTTAATAATATCTGTGATTAATTCTACTAAGTTCTCTTTAACTATATTATTATCGTCTCGGTTTTCTTAAATATAAACCTTTTAGTTTTTTCCTAAATTATCTCGTCATTTTGGACCAAGTTTTATTATTTAGTGTGAACACATATGTTTTTAAAAGAATAATTTATTTTTGATTATTTTTATTTCAAGATATTTGGAGCCCTGGGATATTGTTTACACCTTATATTTTCAGATCATTACGCTTTTTTAACAAAACTCTTTTCAGAATAGTTGTTACTGGACCCTATCGCGTGATGCTCTTGTTCCTTGCCAATCAGAAGCGCATGACGTCATATTTTTGAATTCTCGCGAATTTGATAAAAAAGTCAGGTGCATTCAGGGAAAACTGAATATTTATGCGATTTCAATATAATTAAGATCTTACGCTGCCTGAAAGTTCCCGTATGACGCAAGCTTACGTTATTGCACTTTTCTTATAATATGTACTATGATTTGTCACAAAAAGATTTGAGCTATAACATTAAAGTGAGAACTGAGGTGTTAATAAAGATTAAAAATGACGCAGATGTCTTAGTTAGTTCTTGGACAAACTCCGAGTTTATATTATTCTATTCCTTTTTGACAAAGACAGGACCTGCATTAACGACCTGAAGGTGTGGGTGTTTCTTGATATAAGACCACGCATCACTAAACGGAACCATCATGCATCCGATTTAATGTTTATCGGAAAGTTTTCTACAATACCATATATATTTATATATTTAATTTTTAAAGGTAAATTTTGGTCTTGCTAATGTATAATACAATATGTATATGATAAAAATGTTATTGTTCTTCAATGATAGTCACTTTTTCCCACTTTACACTTTTCTTTAAATATTTGCTATAACTAGTATAATATTTCGTTAAAAGAAAAAAATGTTTCATAAATGCATAAAAAATCTTATGTATACATTTTTTCCATACTCTTCCACCTTATAGATAAAGATGCACTTCAAGTAAGCTGACCGAACAAAAAATTTTTAAATGAAGGATGTATACCACAGGAGCAGGCTTATAAACCTCTGTCGAGACACCATAAATTCGAAACATATGTTAGTTTTCTCGGTTATAAAAACATTACCCTTTAAGGAAGACTAAATGATTCTATCACGACTGTGATGATAATCTGCAATTAGGTTGCTGTCCATATCTCTTTCATTGGCTTTTTAGAGCATCCCAAGGACGGAATCTACTGCTGTCTGAATAGCTGTTCGCTGTTTTTGTAATTTGTTTAATAAGTGTAATAGTATGAACATTTACACATTTGAAATTGAACTTGCATGAAACAGTAGTATGAAGAATGTTGCTGCTTCCTAAACATTTATAACTTTTAACTTTCCTTAACTTTACTTTTAGCAATAACAATATCTGTCCTGAGATAATACTTTAATAATACAGAATTACTACTCAATTTTACTGATAGGAAGTTTACTTTTTCGGAAATCGGAATATTTCAATCGGATGCAAACAAAAAGCCGTAAACTTCAGACAACCACTTCAGTTACCTTATTCGCGACTCATATGTTGCACTATATGTTTCCTTCTCTATATTCTTAAGTTCATTAACCGACCATACCACTAGGCGAGATATTGTGAAAATTTAAGAAAATAAACATGCGTTAAAATCGTTGCAGAGTTTAATAAATATTTTTAAGAAACAAAAACAGCTGTATCTTGTGCGTCAATTTACATGTATCAATATTCTAAATCTTAAAAGGCCTAAATGAGATAAAAATTTAGATATTTTTCGAATGTTTTTAACTTTTTCCTTTTATTATCTTCTAAAGAAATTTTAGTAAATCCATTCTTCCTCGCAAAAAGAAAATGCATATATATATATATATATATATATTTAAATCTACCGGACAATTTTATTAAAACTACGTAAATTTATGAAAATGCTAACATTAATTCCCGCAATTTACTGTCCTCATAATAACATAGTTATTTTAAAACCTTAGTGCCCAGACGCACTTCATTTTGAAATATTGAATGGCGACCGTATTTCACAAGTAACTGTTTTAATTACTTGGGAATGAATTTCAGTTAAAGGTATCAGAATGAAAAATGGTGTTTAAACTTATTTAATTTGTAAAGACTCATGGTGCATTAGTGATATTTATAAAGCGATATGTATGCGATGATAATACCTTTTAAGATAGTACATTATAAGGAAAGCATGAAATACCGATAGTACATTTGAATTAATATATAAGAATAAGAAGAATAATAAATAAGATTTTTTTTATATTATTTCCATATTACAAATTTAGCCTGCAAAGTAATTATCGAACAGAATACAAAATAATTGCATATAAAAATAAAATATTAGCTGACTGACTACAGGAATAAAAATATTTCAACAAATACTCATTTTTAAATACTATCATGCTCATAATTGCTTCGGATAATATTTGCATACAACAAGGCCTCTTTTGCGATATTGGCTTATTTTGAAGAACGGATTTAAATCAAACGGAATATATGATTACATTTTACATTGTGTTTGAATGCAGTGGATGAGTTTTTACACTGAAGGCCCTTCCACATTGCTAAAAAATACGATAGCGGTTGCACTAATATATTTTCAATGTGGTTTTCCAATAATTCAAAATGTCATCAAATTAACAATACGCTAATGTGCTGTGAATTAAAATTCTTCATGTACAAAACGTTTTCTGTGTCGTGATTGTGTTTTTAATATGTTGTAAAAGTCTTGCTATATAGAAATGTGTTCTCAATATTGCAAAAATGTTGCTTTCTAGAAATATCTTGTTAATATGTTGCAAAAGTGTTGCTATCTAGAAATGTGTTTTAAAAATACTATTGTTCAAGTATTCCAAGATAGAAAAATCTTCAACTTTTTGGAAACTATTACCGCATTATAAATTACATTGTTTTTTCAGCTTAAATTGAAGTTTAATTCTTGTTTCTATATTAATTACATCACGAAATATAAATTTTTGTGTTTTGGTTTGTTTCCAAAATATAGCTTTCAAACAATAATTGTTATGGTAATGACTTCTTTTTAAAATATTCTTTTTAATGATGGTATGTCTCATCATTTCCATAATTTAAACTATTATAACCGAAAAACCTTTTAAAGTAAATGATTCAAAGTTGGAACATGTTTTTTCAAACAATTTTACTTTCATTTTGAGTCAACAAATTTGAAAAAAATATATAAAAATATATATGTTTAATTTTTAAAGTATGATATTTTAAATAAAAATTACCTATATTTTATTTCATAATTTTATAATTTTTAATTTAAATATTTTAATTTTGATTTAAATTAATATTTAAAAAATACTGCATCAAAACTAAAGCTTATACATTTGTGTTTTCTTATTTGAAAAAAATGCAATTCTGAAAATAACGTTTCAATTACAACAATTTTAATTTACCTCATTTTTTAAAGTAAATTTAAATTAAAAAAAACTATTAGAAGTTTCATCATGTTATTTAGTGTGCAAATAATATGATATGCCATGCTGAAAATTTTCAAAATTTTAACTCATTAAATAAAATTTCTTTTTAAATGTGTCCCCAATCGTCTAATTTTGTTGAAATAGTGTTCTAAATGGAATTGATGAAAATATGCTCTTACAATTGTGTTGTGTTGAATAACACATTGTCACCAAATTAACAAAATATTGTAAATACCGCATAATTTAGAATAATATAAAACAACGCATTTTAAACCCTTTCTACATGGTGCATTTAAAATTACACAATTTTAAAAATGAAATAAGAAAATGATATTCAGAAAAATATATAAAAAATGCAAGAGA
The DNA here is from genome assembly GCA_964019185.1 of Maratus speculifer. NCBI lineage: Eukaryota > Metazoa > Arthropoda > Arachnida > Araneae > Salticidae > Maratus > Maratus speculifer. The sequence continues at coordinate 114,502,233 of OZ025295.1, read as the reverse complement.
TTACTGAATGAGTTGAGAGACTTTTACCAATAAACATAAATAATGTATTTCGGGAAAAACGATAAAATTTGGCTTTTTATGTATTATCTATACTTAAATCATTAAAAATATTTTTTGCTCTATCTTATTTCTGGAACAAAACTTTAGCAACTCATTCATAACGCAATCGAAAATGATTTTAGTTAAAAGTGTTAAATATTATGTTCAATTAGTGTTGCAAAAGTGTTTTACGAATTTGCAGTTTAATTCTAAGAAAGGCTAATCTTTCGTAATTAAGTTCACCTCATTATACAGTTCCTCTCCCCCACTATAACCTACAACGATAACGAATATTATATATTAAATCCTTTATTGAACAAAGCATCTAACCGTGGAAGTTCCATGAAAATCCATTAATTTGAACTTATATTATAAATGGCTGGAATCAAACTCTTATTTCCGTTTTGTATAATTACAGTGAAACCTCCAAATAAGGGACATCTACGGGACCGTAACTTTTGTCCCTTAAATAGAGGTGTCCTTTATTCGGAGTTTTTTATATTATGTTTAATTACTCCATTAGAAGAATATAAAAAGTTGGAAATTGCACTTGAAGCGTAGCAAACGAGATGCGTTCGTATAAAAACGAAGTTTTAAAAATATTACTCTCATATATCGATCTCATAAAATTGTAAATAGTGAATTACAATTAAAACGCTCATCAAACAATGTTCTCCCTATACCATTATGTAATGGAAAACTTTTTTGTGGCTTTGTAAATCAATGACAAATGTTCTTTACATCAGAAATTATGTAAAATGTATATTATAATATGTTTTTTATAGTTGCTTATAAATTTTATTAAGTTCGAATGAGTGCAACACCATTAAAATGCATTTGAAACGTTTTCCCCCATTCACCGTAATGTAACGGAATACTTTTGATTGTCCCTGTAATTGATCTATGCATCCGATTTCCATAAAATTTGAAATTACTCGACAAAATTATGTAATAACTATGTATTTTAAATTTCAAACGTATAAAATACATTTGAAACTTTTTCCCCATTGACTATAATGTAATTGAATAATTTTGATTACCCCTGTAATTGTTCTATGCACCCGATTATCAAAAAATTTGAAATAACTCGACAAAATTATGTAATAAGTATGTATTTTAAATTTCAAACGATTAAAATGCATTTGAAAGTTTTTTCCCCATTGACCGTAATGTAACGGAACACTTTTGATTGCCCCTGTAATTGATCTATGCATCCGATTTTCATAAAATTTGGTTTGACTCGACAAAATTATGTAATAATTATGTATTTTAAATTTCAAACGATTCGGTTCGGTAGTTTTTGCGTTGTTATATGCGGACGAACGGACAGACGGACAGATAGACAGACAAACGGACAGACGGACGGACTGAGCGACAGCAATAAGTGCTACGTATTTACATAATTACGAACGCAGTAACGAATCAATAAAAGTGAATTTTGAATTTTCCTGATGTGTATAAATCACATTAATCAGATACAAAAGGAATAAAGAAATAATAATATATTAAAACTTTTAATATTTTTTTAATTTTCAATTTCTAAATCATTAAATTATTTGTAGACTTATTATCCAAATTCAGTGCATGCAAAAAGTATTAAAAAATTTAAAAGAAGTTTTGCAAATTTGAATTTTTCACTACAAACCTTTCAAGTATTCATTTACCATACTTATAAATTTAAGCTCTTCATTATCAGCAGCATTTACTAAAAAATATTCACTTGCTTCGCATATTTTAAGGCAATACATATCTCAACTGCTGTGCTCAGCTAGCAGAAAACAATTTGACACCTTTAAAAATTCATTTTTAAAGGAAAATTAAAAACACTGGAAGGCCTCACTATGGAGGCGATTTGGAATTGAAGTGTGTTTTCACTTTTTTGGTAAATATATTACCTATTGAGTTATAGCGATTTTGTTCATGTGACAAATACGTTTTTCACCCTTTCTAAAAAGTTTTTATTCTGTCGCGTGGAAATTGGTTCTAAATGCCCACTATGACAATATTTTGTCAAAAAGCTATTGCGTTTGACAAAAAAAAGCTTGATTACTTAGTTTCTGAACAACAACGCCTACCAGTTTTAGACATTTCTGAATAAAAATAAATTAAAACGTATGTTATAAAAGTTGCTTGAAGATTTGAGAACAGCCTAATAGCATCTGAAAAGTTCTTTATTTCATAATTTTCTTTTATTCTCCACTTTGAAAATCATCCTTAAAATTTTCAGCATTACTTGAATGGGGATAAACGTACTGATGTTAAATCAGAGTTGATGGGAAATAAATGCTTGTTTATTGTGTTGTATGATTAAGCAAGTATAATTAAGCAATCTGCGATGAAAATGAATTCATTTTCATCACAGATTGCTTAATTATCTGAAATACAAAAACCAGCCCATTTGATTTTATTTTCAACTGTCCCTTAAATCGAGTGTCCCTTAGTCAGAGGTAAATATATTACACGTTCTATACCAAGAGAGCGGGACCGGAAGTTTTGTTCCTTAAATAGAGTTGTCCCTTATTCGGAGTGTCCCTTATTTGGAGGTTTCACTGTATTTGATTTGAGACAAACAATGGTTTAACAATTTAAAAATCAATGAAACTTCTGACAAGACATTAATTTTAACAAGAAATAATGTAATAGTTAAAATTTAAATTCATTAAATTTATTTTCAATTTAGAATTTTTTTGTAGCTGCATTTCTAAAATATAGTAGAATTATAAAGAGGAATTTAATTGTTGAATGTAAGTACATATGTGATCCATAGGGGGAACTGGGGGACAATGATACAGCTTTTTTCAAAAAAAAATTTTGGTGTCTAGAAAGCAGAAATTTCAAGTTTTTTTTTCAATGTGATGTCAGCAAAACCTGTTTAGTGTGTTATAAAAATGTACAATCGTTGTTTTATATATTATTTTTGCATGTAATTTTAAAAAAAATCAAAAAAAGTAATTTGTATCAATGTGCCCCATCCCCGGAGCAGATTGATACACTTTGACACGTCTGGAAAAAATGGAGACAAAATAACACCAATGCATATTTTTCATAGAAAAATAGTTAGCAAACAATTTTATATACATTTATAGACATTAAAATCGCGCACAATTTATTTGAAAGCGATATTAAAGCAATCAAAATGAAATGTATAATGACCTGATGTTCTGGCTTTTCCTTGTCTGTTTGTTGGCTCTGGTAACTTTGTCATATCTGGCACTTTAACCCCAGAATTATCTTTTTTCTTAGAGAATTTGAAAGAATTACCAGGTTTTCTGTTTATAAATCGGTTTACAAACAAAAAATAAAGGATAATTATATTAAAATTATGTTTATAATATAATTCTCCTGTACTGTTCGGCAGCTTGTTTCTCTTACTTATATTTCTCATGTCGATAATACTTTTTTCTCTGGAGAATCGATATAAATTTGAGGTTTGCCAGGCTGCCGTCTATTTCTTTTGCTAATTCTACTAGCATTAGGCATTGTGTAAACTTGTAGTCTTTTCTTTGCAAAAATACTATAAAATGTTCTAATATAAAGAAATTAGAGCTATTTCACTTCAATAGTAACTAATAGTAGAAATTTTTGACGAAAAATGGTTGAATTAAGGAGTGTATGGTAAAAAAAAAATAAAATAAAAGGTAATGAAAAAATGAACTGAAAAGGATTTAGGTTGTATCAATGTGCTCCGATAAAGATTGTATCAATGTGCTCCATACAGCCATTTTGAATAAAATGAGTCACAAATCCAATACTTCACAATTTATCTAACAATAAAGAATGAGGAACTGATAAAGAGTAGTTTTACTTGCCAAGGTGGGTATTCTTTTCGGTTGAAAATACTGGAACAGTTGTATAATACCCTTTCAATTATGCAACTCAAATTTACTTTTGACCTACAACAACAATTAATCACCCATCCCATTTAATCAAACTATTTAATCATTCCAAAACTTTCTGTACGTTGTTAATTTCACTAGTATCACCTTTTGGAGCTTTTGTGAAACTTCCTGTAATGACCCTATGTGCTGTACAGGGGGTGTATCAATGTGCCCCAAGTATCAATGTGCCCCAGTTCCCCCTACTGTCAGAAAAATGCATCTTTATACACAAAGTTATTCTTCATTTAAAAAAAAAGGAAAAAAAAACATTTTCAGTACTCCTAAAAATATTCTTTTTTCGATTAGATATTTCTGAAGGAGAAAAGTTCATACTACAGGTATCCCATAACATAAGTGCACGTAAGCTATTGCGAGCACAACTAAATCAACTGCATGATTATAACGAACAGATGCACGTTAAGAATTTTAAGCTATTTTGAGACTTTTAGGCTTAGCATAAACATTAGAAAAATAGATTATACGAGCAAAATAGTTGCTAAATGTAAGCACAATAGAATAAAATAATTAAAAAATCTCTTTCTTATCGTATACTAATATTTTTCGGTGTTTTTTATATTATTATTATTTATTTGTGCCTTATTCACTGGGCGTAACGTTTCAGTCATAACTTCCTTTTATGATGCTCAATGTTATGCCGACTTACAAACCAAACTGTAAATTGTATTTCATAATACCCGAACTTTAACTCGGCAAGACGGGCGCGGTCTGTTTTGACATCCCATGCGTGAAAATAAACTGAATAGTGAATATAACTGCCTTATAAACTGAAGTTGTCAAGTTTATCAGTACCTGCATTCAAAATTACTTTTCGTCCGTAGAGTTTGAAAACTGCGAATTCATACTCTCTTTAAATCTTATACAATGATTTAGGGTGCGCAGACAATTAAAAAATCTAAAGTTTCTGATTGATGCAAACCCTAATTTTTACAAAAAATAATAAATCTCTGTTTTATTATTAACAATAATGTATAATTTTATTATAATAAAAAATTGTACAGAAAAATATTTAAGTGCTACATAGGAAATATTAATATTTTTTACTTAGGAAAATAAAGGCGAGAACTTAAAAATCCGAGAGCTTAAAAATGATAACTAAATTTATTTTGTATTCATTTTTTTAATCAAATGAAATATAAAATTTATGTTAGTTTTTTTCATGATCAAATGTAATTATCAGGAATTCTAGTAACAGATTAAATTTTAAAAATTTTTATTATCATTTATTCCATTTAGTATGTTTTCGGTGTGCTGACACCCTATGCCTATCCTGCTATTATATTTCAAGGTGTCCCGCCCAGCCGGGTTAATTATTCACTAGCTCACGCTTTCTAACAAGCATAAAAAGCGAATTTTTTCAGTAATCAGGTGGGTGCTATAACGCCAATTTAAGCAATTTGAAAAAAAAGGAAAATCTAGATTTGCAACCTCTCATATCAGATATATTTATCTACATAAAACATAATATGTTATAAATGAGAGTGTTTTAAATGAATTATTTTTATACGTATTGATTGAATTTCTTTTATTTTCTTTTATATTTTCTTTTACTATAATCTTTCGTGATTTACATGCCGATACAGTAGAATGATTATGTTAATGCATATAACTTTCCGAAAAATATTTTTTTTCAAAGCAAACTCTAGAAATGAATTACATATATAAATCACATGCGTAAGAAAACAAGAACTTAAGCTTACATATCATCGAATGAAAAAGATGTATCATTAAAAGAATCTATTACAAACTTTATTTGATTAAAAACCATTTTCCATTAACTATTTTATAGCAGAATTTAAGGCTTTTTCAACTTTATCAAATGATTATTTTTTCGTAGCTATGAACATCTGCCTGACAAAAGAAAACCAAAGCGAAAAAATTTGGTTTATACAGAGATTATGAAATACTACCCAACACTGCCAGAATGTTATAAAATATTTAACTTTTCGAAAAATAAAATGGTATTTTCAGAAAGTAATTTAAAATACACAAAACTGTGAGAAAATCCATTTTCGGTTGCTGCCGTTCATATCTGTTAACATGGGCGAAGCCTTTTGTGAAGCCTTCTTATTAAAATGTATGCCAAATGATCTTTCCTATCAAACATAATACAGTGGGATATTTTTCTGAATCTTTGAGAACGAACTATGAATTCTACTATAGGTATTTTCCTGAGAAAACAAGATGCATTTCAATTTAATGGGACACGTAAATCGCATTATATTTTGTTTAGTTTAAGATCAATAAAGTCCCAGAAACTGTTTTTCTTCATTGATATTAATGAAATGTAATTTCTGTATGTGAATATGTACTTTATAAATGGTACATTTTCATTTTCAATACCTATCGCTCAATAATAATTTGAAAAAAAATAAATTAAAAAGCATGTGACTTTCAGAATATATTACAAAATTACAGAACAGTCTGACTGCAGAAAAAAACGAAGCTTTTTATTTTGTACGTTAATTTTCATTCGTAATGATTTCATTTATATTGGAAAGTACTTATAAGCACTGCAGAAAAGAAACAACTGATACAGTGCTACAAAGTCACTCAAAGAAACTATATCAATCCATAAAGCATAGAAAGAGAAGTGATACATTTAATTTCTGCTACATTGCTAAAAATACAAAATGAAAAACACATCAAAGGATATAATAGAAACCCATTTTACAGCTTAGTAGAGATTGATCAACTAAGAAAATAACACTCTTATTAGCTTATTTGAACTCTTAATTTAAAAAAGAAAAATAGCGTCATTTGGTGAAACAGTTGAAGCGAAGCGAAATGAATAACGATCTTTAAAAGTACTTAAATCCACAAGGGAAATAATAATTTCATTGAGGAAAAAATAAGTTATTTGCTAAAGTTCATCAAGCTAATAATAAATCTTAAATCTAATAAGTCTTAAAATAAATAATAATAATCAACTATGTCTTCAATATATATATATATATATATTATATACGAGGTGGAACCCGTCGAACTTCGACGAAAGAAAATATTTCAGAAGGAAAATTAATTACAGTAAAAAATGCATCTTATATTGGTCAGTTTAACTCTGAAAGAAATACCATTTCTATAAAAGTCAGTTGTCCAAACTAATTAAAATTGAACTTTAATCGCATATGTAATAAGTAAAGATAAGTTATTTATGATGAAGTTATCAGTTGAGGTTCTTATGCTTGGTAAAAATGAAAAAAAAGATAATAATCAAATTGACGCGATCATAAAATTTCACGTAAAATCTAAATCTGTCATCATTTTCATCTTCTTAAAATTTACATACAAAATTTTAATTTCATTTTTTTTTCAATTTTAAGAGAATGCGGCGCATTTCTGTTGCCACAATTACAAAATTCGCACAAAAACTATAAAAAATTAATATCTGAAAAATAAATTGTGATACAGCTTTCAAATAAATTGCATTTAAAAGTACATTTTTTTCTATACGCCGATGTAAAAATTGAGAATGTGCGGTGTTTAGATATATAAAAATTGCAAAACCGAATTGCATGGAAAAGTGTTGCCATTCGCAAAATGACGTATGCGTTACGCACAGATACGTTTGGCATTTATAATATAAATATACATATACATACACACACACACACACACACACATATATATATATATATATGTATAATAGTTTTGTCATATCGCGAAAGAATTCGAAACTTGAAAAGTATGTATTTTTTTACTAGGAGTACAATATTCATATAAATTTAAACGTATATATAATTTTGTTGCAATAATATAAACATAAATTTGAAAAAATAACTATACATTTAAAATGTGTTTTAATACTTTTACTAGCTGCACCCGTCGAAACTCGACGGAAAAGAATATATATTAGGTATGATATATATCAATCTTATATAGACAGTAAAATACTGAGCGAAATAAATGCACAACTCATAACACATAACAAACAACATTAAAACAGCTCATAAATTATTATGTTGGACTTCAGCTACAAATCTTTTTTTTAATGCGGTTTCTAAACTTTAAATATTATTTAAATGCCAAACTATTTAGGAAGTTAATATTATACCCCGGAAGACGAATTCAAAAATATCTGCATAGTTTATTTTTTCTCCATTTAAAGATCGCTTGATAACTGTACAATAATTATAATATCAATGAATTATTTTAATTATAATAGAAACAGGGACTTACTAAACTGCCTAACCAACCCAGTACACATATACAGCACTTGCAATAAATTTTATTTATTTATCGGTTTGTATTCTTCATGAACTTGTAAAAATTAATTTTATTGCTATGGCAACGGAAAAAAAATGTATCTCTGTTATTAAAAAGAACAAAATTTTTGTATTTGTTGCTGAAATGCAGATTTTTTTCTGTTTTAAACAATAACTTAATACAATGAAATGATTTTAATTATTTTTTGATATTATGTAAGACAGAAATATAGTAATACCGCCATATCACAGGTTTTATTCTTTTTTTCCTCTAATATATGACATCATTTACACCTTCAGAAATACTCATCTTTTCTTAAATAAAAGCGTGATTTATGCAGTTATTTAAAAATTCTTTAGTTTCATAAAATATTCAATATAATTAAATAGAAATGGCGCAGTTTATAGAAATATTTTCATTTGTGCACACCACGAACCTTTAAATTAACAGAAGTTCACTTTATTTAGATGCAGGAATTAAAGTCAGTGAATATGACATCATCACTGACAGAGCTATAACAATGTATATTATATTCATGGAATAAATTTATCTGGTTTCTGTATGACGACATTTTCTCCATCGACAAAATTTCGCTTTAGATATTATATTTTATTAAAGTTTATCTTCTGTTATTTTATTTACATAATACTTAATAATATTACTCAGTAAATAATCTGTGTATTGCAGGGGATAACTATGTGAAATCATTTTATTATGATTAAATTTAACGAAAACCTTTATTTATTCTTTTTTGTTTGTTTGTTTGTTTGAAATGCGATTGTACATTCACCGATGAGATCAAGCTGCTGATTGGTGGAAAATAATGAAACAAAATAAATTTTGAGAATAGCTTAACCTGTTGCCACTGTTTTGAAGAAATGTCATGAAAAAGCTTTTAAAATTAAAAATAAAATATAAAAATTGAAATAAATTAAAAATTAGCCAGAATGGGCACATCTACACATAAACAGCTTTCATTTAAAAAAATAATCATCAAAATCGGGCCAGTAGAAGGCTCAGGGCTGATGACCAAAAAAACAGCCAGGTGTTTTAAATATATAGATTATGTATATTTATTTCATTTATAGTTCATATTTCAAACGCATTTTCAAATAACTGCATTCATTTCTTTATTTTGTGAAATATATACGCATTGCAATTTTAAATAATTTAATCATTAAACTACTCCATTTAATTTTTCTTTAAAAGTTTTCTTCGAAATTAAAAAGTAAAACCACTTTTAAGTTTCAAAATAAGCTGTTTGACAGTACTAAATTCATAAAAATGTTTCAATTTATTTCTTTACATAAACAAATACTTTAAAATTTCTTATTTTAATCAGATGATATTTCTCTCTGTTTACTTGTCTGTTTTTAGAAAAAACAAGTAAAATGACAATTACTTAATGCTTGGACATCTAAAAGCTCGTCCTAAATTAGACAAAGCGTTAACAATAAAAGAAATCACGAGATTTATTTATTCTGTTACTATTTACGAAAGCACTTTCTGATTAGCAAAAGTTTTGTTTTGGTCTACCAGACGCCTTAAAATTGAAACTATAGGAGGGAATTTGTTTGTTGCGTTAGCATTTCGTGAAACTAATTTTGCGAGATGAAAAAGTAATTATTCAAGACGTATGTAAAATTAAGAAATTACAAACAATTTCAATAGGTGAATTAGAAGAAAACAAGCTGGAAATTGCACGTGAAGCGTAGCAAATGATGTGGGTTCGTACGATAAAGAAATTGTAAAAATATCACTGCCATATATCAATCGCATAAAATTGTAAATAGTTAATTACAATTAAAATGCACACCAAAAAATGTTCTCCCTGTACCATTATGTAATGGAATACTTTTGTGTAGCCTTGTAAATAAATAACAAATATTCTTTGCACCACAGATTATGCAAAATGTAAAGAAACCTTGATACAGTATATTTTAAATCTTACTCGGGGGTGGCTCTTAAAGATCTAAATGAAGAGTTTTATTTATTCTATTTGGTTCGAATATTTTTTATCGATATGATTGTGATTTTCTTCTATTATATAAAAATCTTAAGCGCGACATAATGATTCAGATTAGTTTATTCCGATATAAATATTTGTAAATCACATGATCAATATGCAGTTAAAAAATTAAGACACAATTTATTTGTACTTCTTTTAAAGGAATCTTTTTGACGTTCATACCTTCAAATAAATCTTTAGATCACTAGACTTTTGTTAGTTCTTTTAACTGTCGAATTATGAAAATGAATAGCGATTTATGAAAGCATTTTTCACAGTTCAAGAGATAAGACGGAAACATACCTGTTGTTCGGCAATCATCAATTTAAGGCCTACACTGTAAAAAAAAATTCAAGAGGTTACTAAAAATTTCTTAGTAAATTTGTATTCCACAGAATTTTTTAGTAACCATTACAAAATTTTTTTTGCAAATGAAACAAGCATTTCTTTTGTAAACTGAACAAAATAATTTTTTGTATAACTAACTTAAATTTTTTTAGTATGAGTCACCAAGCAAATTTTAGTAATAGCTCCAAAATTATTTTTAATAACCATTACGTGCACCCGAAGCCTTCCTTCGAGCTGTATCCAGTTTTCTGAAGCGAAAGATTTTTGGAAAAACCGCAATAGATGGCAGCACCAAACATTCCTACCTGCTCCGACAGGATTTTCGTAATCCCTTTATTAACGAGACACTACATACATTCGGGGCGTATTTAGCGGTGGCAAGTTTCGAACCCAGGACCTTTCAGCCTGGAGTCCGTTACTATAACCACTATGCTATCAAGGCCACAAAAACTGAGTTTTAGTAAGAGCTATTAAAAATATAAAACTATTAACTCTATTCGTTGCTAACTTTTTTCTAGTAATTCTTACAGATTTTTTTGTAACCGTACTAAAAATTTTTTAGTAATTACAAGGATCACTAAAGTTTTTTTAGTTGGTCGACCCCTTTTTTACTTTCTTCTATCTTTACAAGAAGAAAGTATTGGATTCATGAAAATTTCCGACTTCCGGTTTTCGACGGATTTATACGTTTTAGAAGGTCCTGAACACGTTTTGACTATTTTTAGAAAATGTCTGTCTGTGAGTCTGTCCGTCTGTCTGTCTGTCTGTCTGTCTGTGTGTCTGTCTGTATGTGACAAAAAATTTGTGGGCGCTCTATCTCAAGAACTAATGCTCGAAATTTAATAAAATTTCATATTCAGTTAGACCTTGATATGAATTAGTGCCTATTGGTTTTTGGTAAAAATTGGCCTGCAGGTGGCGCTGCTATACTACGTTTTTCATGATTTTCAAGATTGCTATATCTCAAGAACTAATGCACAGAATTTCACCAAACTTCAGATTCTGTGACCACTTGATATACATAGACTTTGATTAAGTTTTGGTGTAAATTGGCCGGCAGGTGGCGCTGCTATGCCACGTTTTTCATGATTTTCATGATAGCTATATCTCAAGAACTAATGCACAGAATTTCACCAAACTTTAGATTCCACGATACCTTGAGATACATAGTCGCTGATAAGGTTTTGGTGAGAACTGCCCTATAGGTGGCGCTGCTATGCTACATTTTGAATGATTTTTGCGATAGCCTATATCTCAAGAACTAATTCAGAGAACTTCATCAAATTTTAGATTATGTTACACTAGAATATATAACATAATTAGACACTGATTACATTTTGGTATTAACCTTGCAACAGGTGGTGCAGCGATGCTGCATTTCGCACGATTTTTCCGATAGCTATATCTCAACAACCAACGCACAGAATTTCATCAAACGTCAGATTTTGTTACAAAATGACATTTAACATAATTACACGATGATTACGTTTTGTTATAAATCCTTCAACTGATGGTGCTGCTGTGCTATATTTTACACGGTTTTTTTAACTAGCTATATCTCAAGACCTAATACACAGAATTTCATCAAACTTCAGATTCTTTTACACCATAATATAATTAGACGCTTTTTTACGTTTTGGCATAAATTGGCCAAGATATGGTGTTGCTGTGCTACGTTTTGGAATTTTTTTGTTATAGCTATATCTCAAGAACTAATGGACGAAATTCCATCAAATTTCAGATTCTGTTAGGTCTTGATATAAATAGATGCTTATTAGGTTTTAGTATAAAATACCCAACATGAGGCACTACTAAGCTCATTTTCTCAGAATATTAATAAATTTTGCATTTTAGGCTTTTCGGATACCAGAATATCATTAGGCTAGGTCAAATGTTCGAGGAAATTCGATAGTGGGTAACTTTGGGGTCACCACGTTTTTTTTTTTATTTTTATTAATTTTTTCTTTTTTTTATTAAAATGTACTTATGAGATAGAAGAAAGTTTTAGGATTGACACATCCAACTAGTTTTACAGTGTACCCACTGGATTGTATTGATACTCTAAAGCAACAGATGGGCGTCTGGACGATCATTTCCGACACATCTCTATTTTTTAGCTCAAAAAAATTTTTTCCCAAAATATTTGGAATCGTTTATTTAGTTTTAGGACTACAATTAGATAATTAAGTGTGTGATAGAAAAGGTTCTCAAAAACTATGCCTACACAAGCAAATTGTTCAAATTTACGAATTTTCAATCGTTAAATTAAATTTAAATCACGCTGAAGTGATGTGCTCTATTTTTCTTAAATTTTCACTAAATATTTCCTCCCAGATAAGTGACAAATTCTATTTGTCTTACAACAGTATTTTCATAAAAATAATACAGTTGGTTACATAAACTGTTTATACTAAATTTATTATGATAAAGATAGGATTATTAATAATTATTAAAAAACAATAAATCTATACTTGACTTAAATTTTACAGAAATATTTATCATTTCTTTAGGTCCTTTAGAAATGCCCTTGTTTAAATCAACCATTAATAACCCAATTTCGCCTCAATTTTTGTTTTCTCAAAATTGAAGACAAAATCATTTTAAAATGTTGGAAAATAAACTTTATATATATATATATATATATATATATATATATATATATATATATATATATATATGTGTGTGTGTGTGTGTGTGTGTGTGTGTGTGTGTATGCATGCATGCATATATGTATATATATATAACGCTAAACGTGTCGGCTAGTTGCAAATAGTTGATGACTACAGAATAAGAAAAAACTATTGATTTTAATAAACATCATGATCTAGATTAACTAGATTTTATTCCGATTAATTGACTGAAGCAGAAATTTAAAATGCATATCGAATTTGGTACAGTATTGTTCTAATAATATTCAAGTATTAAAATTTTTAAATACTTTTAGAAATTTTAACTTGTGTGAAATAGAAAAAAAATTGATTGCCACATCCAACTAGTTTTATTAAATTATACTTCACGTAAGAAACGTTTTAATAATAGTACGAGTATACATAAAATTAAAAAAAAATGTTGGTAACAAAATGGAATCAATTATTTGTAATTATTCTCACAAATGCACAGTCTATTTGATTTCTTAAATTCAGAATATTCTGGAGGCTTCTATCATTATAATCTACAATAAAATGTTAATTTTTTTATCCCAATATATAGCTATGAAAAAAAAATTAATGTGTCAGTAGGCAAATGTCGTAATAATAAAAGAAATGATTGACAAAAATCCAAGAAAAGCATCTTGTAACATCTACTTAAATAAAGCTTACAGAAAAAGACTAACCAAAAAATTCATTTGTGTTTTTTTGCTGTCGTGTTTTGAATCTGTTGGCAAAATAATGTATAATTTTTATTTCATTAAAAATATCTATAATAGGGAAAGTATATGATTACGTTACAACCGTGTTCTGCTATTTATTTACAGAAATGTGTGTAAGACATAAAATAATCATTTATTCTTTTATATAAATGATTTTTAATTTTACTTATATCAGTTACTTATTTCATTGATTTCAAATACTTCAGGCATTAAAAATATTTCGCAAATGTTTCTGCTTTAATTACTGATGAGTAAATATTATTAAATTTATAGTTGAATTTATTTTATAGTTTAATTTTATAGTTACATTTATTACCTCAAAAATATGGGGGGAACTGGGGCACATTGATACATCCACTCTACTGCTCACAAGTTCATTACAGGCATTTTTACAATTCCAAAAGATGATGCTAGTCTACACAACTAGCATTACTATACTATTACAGAAGGTCTTGGCATGATTCAGTAATTTGATGAAATGGGATGGGTGATTTATTGCTTTTGTAGGTCAAAAGTAATCTTGAGTTGTACAACTGTAATGGTATTATATAACTATTTTAGTATCTTCAACCGAAAAGAATACTCTCCTGGGTAAGTAAAGCTACTGTTTATCAGTTCCTCATTCTTTATTTTTAGATAAACTATGAAGTATTGGATTTGAGATTCATAATATTCAAAATAACTGCATGGGGCACATTGATACAATCTATGTCGGGGAATATTGATACGTATCAATGTGTCACATGATAGTCCAAGTGTCCCAAAGACATCCTAAATCCTTTTCTTGTTCATTTTTGCATTATCTTTTATTATTTTTTTCCATACACTTCTTAATCCAACCATTTCCCGCAAAAAATTTCTTATATTAGTTTTTATTCAAGTGCAAGCTCTAATTTTGTATATTAGAACATTTTATAGCATTTTTGCAAACAGAAGATGTGCGAACTCACTGTGCTAGTAGAACTCACAAAACAAAAAGGAAGTAAGCCTGACAAATCACAAATTTATATCGATTCTCCGGAGAAAAAAGTATTTTCGACATGAGAGATGTTAAGTAAGAGAAATATGCTGCATCACAGCAAAGGATAATTGTACTATAATCGGAATTTTTAATATAAATATCCTTTATTATCTGTTTATAAACATATTTATAAGCAAAAATCCCTGTCGGCATAGCCTATAGGCGGAGGTACACTGTAAACAAATTCAAGAGGTTACTAAAAATTTCTTAGTAAATTTGTATTCCACAGAATTTTTTAGTAACCATTGCAAACTTTTCTTTGCAAGTGAAACAAACATTTCTTTTGAAAATTGAACAAAAGAATTTTTTGTATAACTAACTTAAAACTTTTTAGTATAAGCCATCAATATAATTTAAGTAATAGCTCCAAAATTATTTTTAGCAACCATTACGTGTGCCCGAAGGGCAGGAGCTTCCTTCGAGCTGCATCCAGTGGGTAAAAAGAGATACTTCTGAAACGGAAGATTTTCGGTAAAGCCTTAATAGATGGCAGCACCAAACATTGCTACCTACTCTATTTTGACAAGTTTCTAAAGGGAAGAGAAAGTTCAGAGATCATTATCCATAGTAACTGCTGCGGCAGGATTTTCATAATCCCTTTATTTACATTCGGTGCATATTTGGCGGCGGCCAGCATCGAACCCAGGTACTTTCAACCTGGAGTTCGGTGCTATGACCATTAGGCTATCCGGGCCACGCCAAGTGAGTTTTAGTAATAGCTTTTAAAAATGTAAAAGTATTAACTCTATTCGTTGCTAGCTTTTTTCTAGTAATTCTTACAGATTCCTTGTAACCGAGTAAGATTACTAAAATATTTTTAGTAATTACAAGAATTACTAAAATTTTTTTAATAGATCGATCCTTTTTTTATACAGTGTTAGATTTCGAAGAGTTTTCATTTCAACAACAAAAAGTAAAAAATGATTAGAGAAAAACCTAGTTTAACTACTTTATTTGGTCGCTTTTGAAAATTTTTTAATTTCATTTTTCTGTAAGAAATGGTTTTATCAAAATCATCTTAAACGAAACTCGGCTCAAATACCCATTTTGGCAACATATTATGTATTATATTTTGACTTTATAAAAAATCGACCAATATGCTCATTATATAATTCCTAAATAAGAAAAAACTGTCAGTTGAATTCGTTTGTGAGCAAAATTGAATTTAAAAATGAGTCATAAAATAACCAATTTGTTATTTGAATGGATCCACAATTCTTTAATCAAGATCGTTTTGGGAAATTTTGTGCGAAGTGCCCATTTTGGCAGCCTTTTTTTTTAAATATATTCTGCCTTTATCAAAAAACTAGCCAATCCGTCACATTATATTGTTCCTATATAAGAGGACTTGTAAATTGGATGGGTTTGAGAACAAAAATGGATTTAAAAATGATTCAGAAAAAACTCAATTTGTTATACTTCCTCAATTTTTCAATGATGATAACTTCGTGAAATTCTGTTCAAGATACCCTTTTTGGCCTCCTTTTTAAAAATATATTCTGCCTTTATCAAAAAACTGGCCAAAACGTCACATTATATAGTTCTTAAATAAGAGGATCTGCCATTTGGATGTGTTTAAAATAAAAAATGAATTTAAAAATGAGTTAAAATATAAGCAGTTTGGATTTGAAGTTTTTTCTCCAACTCCTATTTTTGTTTAATTTTTTTTTTGCTATAAGAGATGGTCATATGAAAAACTTGTTTGTATAAAAGTTGTAGATATTATTGAGAAGATTTAATTAGATTTGATTGCTTAAGAATTGAGTAAGTTATGGATTTTTTTCTGTTTCCAACCCCCTTTTTGTTTTCGTCTTTAATTTTGTCATCGGTAAATGTTGTCCTATCAAAAACTTGTAAATACAAAAGTTGTAGATAATTTTTAAGAACATTTATAAAAAATTTAGTTGGATTTAATATCTTGAGAACTGACGAAGTTATGAATTTTTTTCTCCCAAAAACCCTGTTTTTTTCGCCGATTGAGCCCATTTTTAACTTAATCAAAAATCTGTCATGCATAAACTTTTAGCCTATTTCTCAGAAGTGATATAAACTTTATACTGATTCAATATCTATTTTAACTAGGAAGTTATCGCGTTTTTCGATCTCCCTATTTCCACCCGCTTGGTCCGATTTTGTCCATTAACGAACTCGACCGAGATTTTATGACCCTTGATTTTATGCAAAAGTTTGAAGAAGATCTGAGCATAATTATGCCAGTGTTCATGTTTAGAAGAAAGTGATATACACCGATAGATAGATAGATAGATATAAGGTACCCTGGGGTAATAACGCCACGTTAAGGTTCTACCAATTTTCACGGCTCAGTTTTACATAGTATTTTTCAAACAAATATATGACTTGATACAGCAACTCATTGAATATCTATATAAAAAAATAATTTAACAGATATGTATTCATAAAATGTAATGGCGTGATTTCTTGATCTATTTGGCGTTATTACCCACCTATATGGGTAATAACGCCATGCAAACAAATCTATGAAATAAGATGGAATAATTGCATGTAGATTGCCCAATTCTAAAAATACAAACTCTACAAACTTAGAAATTGACAAATTGCATTTTAAACTATTGAAAATGTTCAATTTTTTGTGAAAGGGTAAGAAAAATAAAGGTGTGGTATGGGGGGGGGATGAGGCAAAAGAATATCGGACCGTGAGCTTCTTTTTGCTTAAAAAGGACCGCTTAAATAGAGTTATTAGAAACATTGCGCAGTTTTAACTGTGTTTTTTTGACTCAATATTTAGGATGTAGCTCGGCCAAAATAGGGAATCAACCGGGGTATTGATGCCAAGGATTGGCGTTATTACCCCGTTCTAGTTATTGTGCTGTACATTTTAAATTACAAATTATCTCGAGAAGATATCCAAAATCTTCAACATTATTTTGAAAGTCCATGAAATGTACTAGAAATTTATGTAATTAACAAAGTATTTCCAGATAAAAAAAATAGTCTTCACATCACAAAACGTACCTCGCAAATTTTAGATCAAGCGTTAATTTTAGTTGCTTGTAAAAACAATAAGACCTAAAAATGAAACAAATTAACTTGAAGCGGTTTTTTGGGATTTATATGACTCAAAACACTTCTGCGCAGAGCACATGGGTGTCATTTACTAGATTATTTCATAATTATGCCTAATATTAGTACTTGGCGTTATTACCTCGCCTGGCGTTATTACACCAAACCACTTTATAAAGATTTTTACTGATGGTAGTTTTGGGGTCTAGAGGTCATGATCGGCGTGAATCTGCAAAAATTTTTCAGAAATTCCGACATGGGAGAGAATTTAATAGATAGTATTTCATACGAAATCTACTTAAAAACACTTTATCTTTCCTAAGAAAGAAGAAAATAGGTTGACAGCCTGAACATCAGGTCATTATACATTTAATTTTGATTATAAATATTACTTACAAATAAATTGTGGATGATTTGAATTTATATAAATAAATATAAAATGGTTTGCTAATTAATTTTCTATAAAAAAATATGCATTGCTGTTATTTTGTCTCCATTTCTCACAAACGTATCAAAGTGCCCCTTGAGGTGTATCAGTCTGCCCCGGGGATGGACACATTGATACAAATGACGGTTTTTAGATTTTTTAAAATTATATACAAAAATACTATATAAAACAACGATTGTATATTTTAATAACATACTTCACAAGTTATTTGACACCACATTTAAAAATAACATAAAATTTTCATTTTCTGGACACCAAAATAATTCTTAGAAAAAAGCCGTATCAATGTGCCCCAGTTCCCGCTATAGTAATGAATGAAGCATTTGTCAGTTAGCTGGTGTATTTTAGTTCAGTTACTGTTTTGCATAAAAAATGATTTACCCTATCAATTATAATTCATTAAGAAACCAATGTATCAGGTAACAAAAGATGTTCGTGCAATTTTCGTAAACATAAAAAAACACACACAGAATTTTAAAACACTTTTTCTCTGAACAATTGATCTCTTTTTATAGCATCTTCTTGCTACGGTACCGGAGGTAGACAAAACCGTGTAGTCGAAAGCAGGTTTATGTGAAATATGATGTTCTACATACCCAGCGTATGCAGCAGAGCACAGAGGGACTATAGAAGATCGTCATTTATTTTATATCGGTATTTTGATTGGTTAGGGATTCATGAGCAGCATGCCTAGTAAATACTGTAAAAAGCAGGAGGAATCTTTCCCAGATATCCATTTTTATAAATTCGTATCTTTGTAGATTATAATACGAGTTATCGGGTCGCAGTTTGTTTAGAAATATAAATGGACACACACAACGGCAATCGGTCTGATTAGCTAGAGAGGCATAAAAATGTTTGTAACAATGTGATAAAAACTACATTTGGAAGATAAGAAAACATTGTAAAACGGTTATAAGAGGTTAATAATAGTACAATAAATAAAGAGATTGGATGTATTTTTTTAATAACCATTGTAATTGTTTTATGTCTAATTTCTCTTTTCAAAAATACGGCTATTTTCACATATTATTCAACAATTTAATTTTGAGAAACCACAGAATAAACCTGTGATAGAGCAGCATTATAAAATAGCAATTATTCTAATAAAATATAATTATTCTAATAATTATAAGTCATTGCTGGCTATAAGTTTTATGTATTGTACGTGTATTTTATAGCAAAGCAAATTTTAAAATGAGAGATACACTGGACTAACTACATTCTCTGATAAAAGTGTTAAAAAAGGGAAACATATTTGACAAGAAAAATAGTAAATAGCTCATTACTTTTAGGAAGCGCATTGTAGTATTCTCTTAATGCCATTTCTTTTCACTTAAATTACAGTAGACACACACACTCATATATATAGATATATATCAAAATTTATGGATAAAACAAAAAATCATGTTAGATTATTTATAAAAAATTATAAAAAGAAAAATCATTATAATTTTTTCCGTGTTCGAAATTTTCATGGTTACAGTATGTGAGATATATTTGCTAACAAATTATATTCGCCATTTATAGCGATAAGGACAATCTAAAACAATATATTTTTCCTTTAAAAATCTTTTTTTGTCAATAATAATTATAATAACTAAACAAATAGCACAAAACTTTTCAACTTATATAACATTTACTGAAATCACATTTGTGTCATTTTCCTAACATTCCTCAAAATTTATTTCATCCAAGGAAAGGGGAATTTAAAACAACATTAGAATAGCAAATTTCATAGTGATATCTTTAATTGGAGTTCATTATCGTTAAGTTTATAAGGGATATTACCGGTGACAAATCGTTGTCATCAATGATTCAAACAAAGTACATGTCTTTGCAATAGTTTTAAACTACCGTAATGTATATAGAATGAAATTAACCACGAATAGTTCCAATCGTAATTTAATGATACCAATATTGAATATTAACGAATATTCCCTCGATTTTAATTTCGTGTAACTTAAGTTATTTAAACTATTTTGCTATCGCCATTAATAATTAAAAAAACCACCTTATTAAAATGAAAATTATTCTTTGTTTAAAAAGAGATAAGAAAATATATTTAAATCAAAGTACAATAAAAATAGAGATACATTAGACCGCGAGGCGGCAGCACAAGATAATGACCTCAACACGTTCGCGCATAAAATTGTAGGATTAGTTGAATCTCGATTTACATATTAGAACTCAATCGATCTGCCAAGACATATCTTCGTGGAAAACACTTGCAAACCCATTTATAGCGATTGACTCGTAAGTTTACCTTTGTGTTTTCCTGCAACCAAAAGCATGAAAACATGGAGAACAGGCTGCAAGAAAACACAATTATAAGCCTACGAGTCAACCACTAAAATCGGGTTTTTTGGTGTTTACCGCCAACATATGATTTGCCAGACCATCTGTGTTTTAACTTAACTTTACTTCGCTTTTTTTCACTCAATATCATTTGGATATATTTTCCTTTTATTACTATTCTATACAGTTATTACATTTTTAACTATTAATTAAAATTTTAATAGTGTATATAAAACATGATTTTAACTATACATAACTTCGTATAATGATAAGTTAAATGTTTTTTAAGCCCTTCCATAAGAATTTAAATATTTTAATTTAGTATTTTTAACATTATTCGCAATCTTGTAACTGGTTTTGAAAATAAAGCTTCACACGCATGTCACATTATTAAAATATCTGTTATTATTTTATGAGCAAAGAATAAATTATTAATTTTGTTTCGTGCTCCATATTAATTATTAAAATATTTTAATAATTAAAGGGATTTAAAAGTGTTAATTGCTAAAAATTCAGCATTTATCTTTATTCAATATTAGTGTAGCGTACCATATGAGATACGCGTTCATATTATAACGAAGTTTTAAAAATATTCAGATGTTAATTTAATAGTATACAATTTTTCGGGTAAAGTATTGTGTCCAAAATTTTTCTGATGTCCTTGTAAATACTATCTACTTTCTGTTGTGCATGAAGTAACTTGTACTAAGCCTAGACAACATATATCACTTTTATAAAATATTAAATATTTTCACATAATTAAAACGCGCCTCAAAAAATGTTTCCCTCTATACCAGGGCTGCCCAACGTGGCGCCAGCGGGATTTCGTTTCAAGATTTCGTTTTAATCTTTTATAAGTAAAATTCTGTCATAAAGAATGCTTTTTTTAAATCATTACTATTCATATCAGAAATATTTTTAAAACTTCTGAATATGTATTAAAAATCATAAACATGGATTTTTAGTTATTGTTTATAAACTGCAAATATGATGTGTAAATATGATAATAATTCGAAATAAATCTTTTTAATACTTATGACCTGGCAGAAAAATAAGCATTTTTCATATTATCCTGTTTTTCCTGCCCATTTGAAGAGATATATGTGCATAAAATTTAAGTATTTTTTTATTTTTGCTGTTGTCACACTGGCCCACTGACTGCTTCTCACGAACGATAAAGGGGTTAAATTTCTTCTACTTGATTTCGTCTACTTTTTTTTCAATTTGCTTAGAAAACTCAATAAAATGGAATAGAATGGTTTCCAGTTATGAAGGAAACTCCAGACTTCTCTGGAATTCTGTCTTAGATTATTTTTCTGAAATCACCTATATACATTTGTCATTATCATGTCTGTCTATTGTTATTCTATTTTTTTTATAAATTATATTTAGGTCTTCAAAATACGTCAAAAGGTATTTTCACATCCTATAAGAAGTCTAGCAATATCTCAGATTTCCATGCTTATTTATTTTTTGTTATTGTTGTTACTATAGGTGCGATTAGGGTTCCTGCATCTTACCTACAGATAGTTTCGTAGACCTCTCATAAAAAAGCTAGAATTTGAAATTTAATACAAAAAACTCCCGAGCTTTAGGGATCTTTCGTCTACGAATGTAAGATTTATTTGCATTATGTTAAGACGAGCGTATATACTAATATTGTGCGATAATAGTGCCATATGTTTTCTGTCCTGTGAAGAATGGTGCCTTTCATTGAGTGCCAAGATCTGAGATGCGTCACTGCTTACTTAAAGGTTGAACAGGCCTGCTCTATACCATTATGTAATGGAATTATTTTTGTGGCCCTGTAAATTAATAGCAAATATGCTTTGCACCACAAAAATATTTGCATAAAATATACAAAATGTATATTTTAGTACATACCTCATAGATGAAAATCAATTTTGTTATGTTCGAAACAGCGTAACATCATTAAAAACACTTGAAACCCATTTTTTCTGATGGGCCATAATGTAACAGAATACACTGTTAAAAGTGAAAGTGACAAACTGGTGCCATTTGGGACCCGGAGATGAAAAGGCCCTAGAGTCCATTGGAACTCAGGGCATTTGAAACCTAGGGTGCCATAGGGGCTTGGATATGTGGTTGCAGTGCCGACAAGTCTCTTACTGGGTGATTGCAGCTAAATAAGGTGCCATACACTTCGCATTGGCAGCAACGTGGCACCTCATCGGGGGCTGACTGGAACCATGCGCATGCGCTGTGCCGTGTGTCTTTTTGTTTTCTGTGACGGCAAGTAAAATCTATGGCTATGAGTGAATGAAGGTGAGCTCGATGGCCGAGCGGTTAGAACGCTGAGCTTGTAATCAGACGTTTCGAGTTCGAATCCTTTGACGGCCAAAAGTCGGTTTATAAGTTTTATAAGCAAGTATATTTTTTAATTTTTTATTATTGTACACTCTGGATTAAGGGTGCCATCTTTTCACCCTAATTAAAGGTGTCATTCTGGCTCCTTAAGGCAATGTGTCACCAATAGTTTTAACAGTGTATTTTTGATTGTGTCTGTAATTAAACTATATATCCAATTTGCATAAAGTTTGACTCGACAAAGTTATGCACCAATTATATATTTTAAATATCAAAATATTCAGTTGGATAGTTTTAGCTTTGTTTTAGCTTTGTTATATAACAAAGAACGAACAGACAAACGAAAGGTGGAAAGTCAGACAGACGGACTCAACGACGACTATAAGCGCTACGTATTTATATATTTAAGAACGCACCAAAAAAGCGAAGTAATTATTGTATCTAAACAAGAGTATAACTTTCCACCATAAACTATTCAAGTTAAAGTAGTTAGTTTCCCATCTTGGCACCAAGATGTGCTGCATTTTGTAACATTGAAAAGGAAACATGTTTCAGATGAAACTGTTTAGATATTTTAGAATTAATTTCGCTTTAATGAATTGGAATGAAATATGACTTTTAAGTTTATTCAGTTTATAATGGTTTGTAGACTATTAATATGATTTTTAAAGTAATGTACTATGCATATAATATATCAATGTCTCATTACAGTTAGAAGTTATTATTGCGCATAGTATATTATTGTTAAAATGACCATTCATATGCATGAAATACTGAAAGAATACATTTACCTAATCCAACCAACATCCTGCCTAATTTCAAATAATAATTTAAAAATCTTTTTTATTAGCATTGTGTAAATATTAATTTTTCAAATTGCCATTCTAAAAGAATATAAAATGTATATTAAAAGAAAAACATTAGGATTAAAAGCTTACAATCACATTTCGTCAAAAGCAAATATTTCTTTGCAATACTATTAAGTTTCTAATTTATTTGAAACTTATGTATATCAAAATAGTTTATTGAAACTTTAAACTAAAATAATTATGTCGCTAATTGTTAGTATGCGGATGTTACGTTACGTTATAAATCTACATCAACTGTGCAAATCATTTGTTAATTGTGTTTTGAATGAAATTCAATATCGTTCAATCAGCATTTTGTTTTTATTTTTTAATAATATAATTATTTACAAGTACAAAAAAATCTTGGAAGCTTTCATAAATTAGAAGATATAAATTATAGTACTACTATGATGTTTTGAAATTCTGATAAATGGCTTAGCCTGGTAATTTTTTAGCTGGAAAAATTCGTCCCTCCTGTCTATATTAAGCTAAGCAAAGAATTACATTAAATTTTTTGTGGGTATATTTGGCTATAGCGAACATCTCCCCAACAAACACATAACTGGTGGGCCACTAGAGGCATCGTTAGCGGTGGCCCGAAGTGTTTGATAACGGCCCGCCATCTTTGGCCGTAACGGCTCCGTCAAAAAACTGTCACGCCGGCCAGAACGCGGCCGCAAGATCATGGCCATGAATACAAGAAGTTGCCCACAAATGTGCCATTAACGTTTTTATTAAAAATATTAGACAACCACAAACTGGCCACAATTATTCTTTTAAAGGCCATTAAAAATAAAGGCTGGCCAGGAGATCCCCCTCACCCAGACATTTGTGTTTGTAAGAATTAATATTTAAACATGAATTCAAAATTTGTTCTATAAAAAATATTTGCTGGAAGATTATTTAAATGATAAACTGTCTTTGCATGTAAAACAAATATACTAATAATCTTTATGTACACTTTTCAAAAAAGTTATAAATTTACTTATCTTCAAAATTTTCCAAAGCATATAAGTTGAAAATGAATTTATTTGTTTATTATTTAATTATATGCTTTAAAAATTTACATGTAATGCAATTAAAAATAATTTTTAAAGCATATAATTAAATAATAAACAAATAAATTCATTTTCAACTTATAAGTTTTGGAAATTTTTGAAAAATCTGAAGATAAGTAAATTTATAACTTTTTTGAAAAGTGTACCTAATGATTAATAATATATTGTTTTTTTTATGCAAAAACACTTTATAATTTAAACAATCTTCCAACAAACATTTTTTATGGAACAAATTTTGAATTTATGCTAGTGATGCATGTATTAAGTTAAATGCTTTATGTTTTTTTTCTTTTATTTTCATTGGTTTTTAGACTTAAGAGGCTACTTCAGCCAAGCGAAAAGACCCAATAAATAATGCCGATCCTACAGAAGGAATTTATAAAGATATCTCGGTTGCATTCCAATACTTTTAAATTACTTATTTATTTTATTTTATTTTGTTTTTTATCTGTTGCATTAGATTGCTGAGATCGGTTCGTAGACAATTTTTTTATTTTTTCGATTTTTATTGTAGATTTTTTCTGAGGATGCTTTCACTTTCGTAACCGGTTCCGAAAGTAAAAACATTCTCATTAAAAATATCTGCAAACAAAATAGAAAAAGTAAAAAACGGTCTTTGTACAGATTAATTTCAGCTATCTGATAGGAAAAATATCGTTTCAAAATATTAAAATGTAACAGAGATATCTTTATTGATTTCTTCTATATGATTAATATTACCGAACGAATCGTTTTGCTTGACTGAAGCAGCCTGTTAATGGCTGTCACCAATATATTATATTTATTCATTAAAGAATTATTATGAAACCTGTCGAATATTTTTTGCATCATTTTAATATACAAAAGAATTTTCATTTAGATTTTATTCGAATAATTTAATAATAAAACATTACATATATATATATATATATATATATATATATATATATATATATATATATATATATATATACATAACAATAATATTTGCTATTTAAAAAATATATTATTTTAATTTTTTCATATTAGCTGAGAATTATTTACAGTAATTGAAAATGTATCAAAATTTTGAATGATCTGACAATTTTATTTAACTGTTTAATGAATGAAATATTTTCGATGAAAAATTGTTAATTTTTTTCGCTCAAAATAAAAAAAAGAAAAAACCATCATTCACAGTCATGTTACTTACAACGTTAAAGAAGCTATTTTAAAAATCTAAAATGAAACCGATAGCTATTTTATCTAAAATAATTCAACAAACCTCTACAAAAAAGAATTTTTTTAAGTTAAAGAAACATCTATTAAATGGTATTTTGCACAATTTTATACAAGACACATGAAATCGCTCTTTCTCACTTCTAATATATGAAAAGAAAAATAAATTTTACCTTTAAGAATCAGTGTAAACTTTATTTAAATTAAACTATTTTATTTTTTGCAATATTTTTAATGACATGCACAGTAGAAAATAACAATTGTTATATGAAAATATGATTAACTTTCAAACTTTTAAAAAATTCTTAAAAGTATATAATTTTAAATTAGCTGCTTTTCCTAATTTATACAAAACTTTAAAATAACGAATAAGCGATGAATAGCGGAGTATAAAGTAAATATTATTTTATATTTGTTAAAATACAACTGCATTTTTAAAAACGTATGTCTTAAAAATGAATATGTTTCCTATCTTTCTATTAGGTTTCCGAAATCAAACAATCGTAAGGTCGATGCAAAAAAAACTCAAGAGGTTATAATGAATTATAAATTAATAATTCTTCAATGAATAAGCATAATAAAACATACCTATATTGTGGTAAAATATCCAAATTGAAGGTAGCATTCGTTAAACATGCTTTCTCTCCCTTATGTGACGGTCTAACTGAAATGATCTGCTTATCAGCACACCGTCCAAAATTCTTGGAAAATTCCCCCCTGTACTTGTTGACCTTGAAGGAAAGCATGTATTCTCCTAAGGCTCAAACAGATCTGACCACTTTTTGCGGTTAATCGTCGGATCGTTTATTGTGGCGACATGGTGTTTTGATCTTTAATGAGTTTTGTTTGAAAGGGACGGTTATCCGACATATGAAAAACAATAGATGGCTTTATCTGTATTTTTTATTAGTAAAAATATAATAAAGCAAATAAATACATCTAAATGTTAAGAATTTAACAGATACAGGGAATTTTCTTTCTTCCTTTGAATCAGGATTTTAAATTCCCCCCCCCCGGAATTTTATTTAAAATGCATATATATTTGAAATCATATTAAAAATTTACGTTTTAGAAACAGTTTATATGCCCCGCCCTTTTTTTTCTTTTTTCTTTACTGACTCGCATTCAGCAAAAAATTCTTGTTGAAACAATTTGAATGCCATTTCATTCATTTTATTTGCAACAAATACCTTTTTTATAGAATTAAAAAATATATACTAAAAAAATTCACATTTATCAGTAAATATCTTGTAAATATTTTGTATAATATGCATTTCCAATGAATGCATCTTACTGTATTTAAATCTTTGTATTGTTCCAATTTCTTAAAAATTTGTGTTCTGTTTATTTTTGCTATTAAAATCAATATAAATTGAATAATATATTCATTATTTCCAGTATGACCACTGAAATATATCCATGTAAAGCTATCCGCGCTTGCAGATGCAAATAAATCAAAATACATTCTTTCTTTTTTTTCTAATAACACCATTTTTCAAATTTTAAAATGATCTTTCCTAGAAAAAAAAAAAAAAAAAAAAAAAAAAAAAAAAAGTGAAACTAATTGTATTTCTAAGCCAACTTTAGAAATACAGAAATCGACAATTTTAGAAATATATTATGCATGCACGATTAAAAAATATTTTATGCATGTATGCTAAAGTTTTGCATGACTGAGTAATTGGGAGGAGGGGGGGGGGGTTGGACATGGACTGCTTTAGGGACAATCTAAAAGCGTTTTTCTGTTTTAATATTTATTTTAAATTATTTTACTATATTTTAAATATTTATTCATTTTTTCCAACTTTTTTTTTTTATAAATAATGAATGTAACAGTGTGCCGGTGAAGAAAAAACTTGGAATTCTGTATACATTTTGAGCACAATTTTTATTTTTTATCTAAATATTTTCAAACTAAATAAAATATGTCATCTATTTTATTGTTTTAAATATAAATCTCGTAAATTATATCTCGTATATAAATCTCTCCTTATTAAAACTCAGATTTAAAGTAATTTTTGAAAGAAATAAAGACCAAAAATATATACATTTTCTCTCATAAAATAAAAATACTGGTCAGTTTATATTAGCCCTCTGCTTTCTAGATGTTGGAGGGCCATTACTTTTTTGCCCGAAACCGACCATTAAGAGTTTACCGGCAAAGTAAATGCAACAGTTCTGTCATCGCCGAGCCGTTAAAGGCTCGGCGATGACTGCCGCAATTAGCGGCGGTTCACTTGCGGTACAGCATTATTTTTGTACAAATGGCCTTAACTCCTTTTGGCCGCGACGAAACCAGCTTACGGCCTTAACTAGAGTGTTTGTGGGGTCCTTCCTAAATTAAAAAAAAAGAAGCCAGAAAGGGGTGTTAAAATACTGATTTTTGTTCTATTTCAAAATTGTACCATCGAAAAGTGTATCAAGTTATCCATAGAATTGAACCAAATTTTTACTTTCATCTATCTTTCAAAAAAAGTATTGCCAGAGTGACGAGTGGTTACATAGAAACAAAGTGAATATAGTTGATAAAGACCAGCATTTTGTTAAAGATAAATTCATTTTATACAATCTCTTTATATTATTTGAAGTATTTTCTGTAAGAAGATGCTGGTAGTTTTCTCTTTTCTTGACTGTGTTTTTCCCAGTTTTCCCTGACCACTCGCCACCTTGATTGGATTCATGGAAATTTTTAAATTCTGATATTCGACAGATTTACAAATTTTGAGGCTCAGAGATTACGAAAAACATGTATTTGTATGTGGCAAACATTATAGGGGTTACCTCAAGAACTAATGCAAGGAATTTAATAAACATTTATATCCAGTTAGTACTTGATAAAAATTGGAGATAATTAGCTCTTGATGTAAATTGTTT
The DNA here is from genome assembly GCA_964019185.1 of Maratus speculifer. Classification (NCBI taxonomy): domain Eukaryota; kingdom Metazoa; phylum Arthropoda; class Arachnida; order Araneae; family Salticidae; genus Maratus; species Maratus speculifer. The sequence continues at coordinate 114,473,252 of OZ025295.1, read as the reverse complement.
AATAGTTGGCGTTGCTACGCATCATATTTCAGGAATTCCTCCTACCGCTCATTCTCCAGAAGTATAATGCACGGATTTTCATCAAACTTCAGATTCAATTATTCCTGGACATGAAATTATTATTCTTATTTTGTGAATTCGCTCAATAGTTGGCATTTCTATGCAGTATTTGTTACGATATCTGCAAGAGCTATCTCTTATAAGCTAATGCACGTATTTCCACTAAACTTCAGTTTCAGTTAATCCTTCACGTGAATTGTCTTTGTTTTCGTTTTGGTGTCAATTGACATTGAAGGACACCTGATATGCTGAATTTTGTAGGATTTACACGATTTTAACGATAGTCATATCTCAAGAATTAAGACACAGAATTTCTTACCATTAAAAACTTCATAATGGCCAAGAATCGCTATTTATTTTCGGTTTTAACATGCATGAGACAGTAATAAGTTTTAGGATTGATACAACCGACTAGTTTTTAGCATCCATCTCAAATAACTCTAATAATCGAAGGGGGGGGATTTCGAAATATTTTTAATTATAAACAATAAAAATGAAAGTAAAAATTTAAAATGCGATTTTTGAGTACATTTAGGCATTATTTCAAAATAAAATACCTTTGAAATTTTTTGGATATTGCCACCTGTTGGAAAAGCATGTAACGTGTTTAGAAAAATTATATGTAAAAAAAAGTTGTTTATTAAATCCGTGTATAATGGTACTGGAATTTATATAAGATTTTGATACATGTAAATTAGCAATTTTAACTTATTAATTTAAGGATAAAATATTTTATAAAGCATATTAAACGAAAGCCCAAAGCGATTTGCTATCACGTTTACTCACTTGATAAGAAATTGCTCCGAGACACGGTCTTTAAAGTAACATTCGCGCGATATTTCAAACGTCCAGTCCTAAGATTTCTGAATAAATCGTAATTTCGAACTCTTCTGAGACTCTGTCTTTAAAGTAACATTCGCACGAAATTTCAAATTTCCAGTCCTAAGATTTCTGAATAAATCATAATTTCAAACTGTTCTGAGACTCGGTTTTTAAAGTAACATTCTCGCGAAATTTAAAATTTCCAGTCCTAAGATTTCTGAATAAATCGTAATTTCAAACTATTCTGAGACTCTTTAAAGTAACATTCGCGCAAAATTTAAAATTTCCAGTCCTAAGATTTTTGAATAAATCGTAATTTCAAACTGCACTGAGACTCGTTCTTCAAAGTGATATTCGCGCAAAATTACAAATTTCCAGTCCTAAGATTTCTGAATAAATCATAATTTCAAACTGTTCTGAGACTCGGACTTTAAATTAACATTCGCGCAAAATTTCAAATTTTCAGTCCAAAGATTTCGGAATAAATCGTAATTTCAAACAGTTTTAGAACCTTTTCCAATTATTTCACTTTTGAATTTCGTACTTTATACAAATATCTCTTTCTACGCATTAACATTTTAGAACTAATCACCTGGCGAAATTTTAAATTTCTAATCCCAACAATATATCAGAAATAGGAATTGCAAAATGTTCATGATTTTTATATACTCTTTTGTGGTTGTTGTATAACATGTGTGTCACTTGTGTTGTATAAACTGTGTTAGAACAGAGTTTATACAACAGTATCAGATATCCCCCAGAATTTTACTACAATCATGTTTTAAAACCGACTCGGTAGTTTTATGTTTACACCTGCAGACAATATTAAGCACTCAGAAACGTTATTTTTTATAATATTAGCATTGATTTCCCGATGTTTAATTTTCTCTTAATTTAGCGAAAAGTACATCGAAGCGTAAAATTTTCCTTTAAATTGGCTTATAAAATATAAAATTCCAGAAAAGCATTACTATTATTTTTTCTGTTTCTGCTTCTCCAATCAACTGGGAAAAAGAAAAAGCAAATCACATTTAACATTTTTCATTTATGTCTATCAATACAAAAAAATAAGCTATTTTTCTTAATAAATCATAGGATTTTTCATTAATATCTAAAAATTAAATATATTCCTTACAGCTATTTCGAAACTTTTATAAAAAATACTTAAAATAATACATTGCTTTTATTATTTCTTGCGAATGAAAATTAATTGCACTTAGTTTTCTTATTTTTTGTTTGTAATCTTTAATTTTACTAAAAATGATTGTAATAATTCCTTAAATTCTAAATGTGTAATGTATTTTTCGCTTGTGAAAAAATACTTAATTATGAAACCAATAAAAGAAATAAATTTAAAGAAGAAGAAAATTTTCATTTAAGCAATTGTTTTTAATTTTAAAAAAGTTAATTCCGTTCATTTTTCTCGAATATTTATTTTTCAGAACTATTATTAACAACTAAAAAAATTAAAAACGATATGTATTTTGGGGATAAAAAAAAATTGCACGTTTACGAGATTTACCTCGATGAATATTAAACAATAGAAATTTTAACATAAATTATTTTAATATTTAAATAAAAATAATTAATTTTAAAACCATTAAACATTTTTTTTAATATGCAGTACAATGATTAAATAAAATGCTTTATACATCAGATTCTAATGTGAATGTTTTCTAGACAGTATGATGTGCTTTTTGATTTTCAGATTTCTACACAAAGAAAATACATTAATTCTGAAGTAAAATTATAATAATAATTATAATTTTCTAATTAATGTCACGATGTTTTTTTTAAATACTTAAAGATTTTTTCATTTGAAAATTGTAAATAAAAAACATTGTCACTAGATTGCACTTTGTTTACAAAAAATTATTATTCGTCGAATTTTCAAAACTCAATAAATGTTGAAAATCGTTGTAAGAATGTTTTTACATACATCTATCAAACAGTTTAAAAAAAGTTTCCAAGTAAACTGATGGTATTGAGGTCTCAAGCTATTGACAGTAATTATATATCATACTGTAATTTCAAAGAATGATGCCTACGAAAAAATAAGTTAGGAGGGCATTACCATAAAATAATTTAGGGGGCTTTTTTTTTCAAATAAAGTTATTTAGAGATTTCATATTAAAAATTCAATCATAAATTTCAAGCTATTCTCTCAATCATAACAGATGAATCAAGTCTACCAGATTTAATGCAAAATATTTTTGTTACAAATTTTTTGTATTAGAAATATGTGTATTTAAAAAAAAGTCGCATTGTCATATTAATTTCAGTGTAAAATACTATATTTTTCGTAGCTTTAGTGATTTTTCTCCCGAAATTAAAATGACATTGAGACTATTTTTTAAGTGTACGTAATTTTATCAAACAAACTGTAACAAAAATACTTTGCAATAAATCTGGTAGACTTAATTAATCTGTCATGATTGAGAAAAAATTCAGAAAATTTGCGCAAGAGTTACGCAGATAATAGATATCTGCGCATATATGATGTCTTACTAAAAACCCGCGTATTCATTATTACCCCAGCCATAAGTTTGCGCAGTTATGTTAATTTGCAACAGATTCCAGCATTGTCTTTGAAAGCTTGATATATATACAGATCTGGCCCTTTCTCCCCAGTTTTCAATGTCTTTAATTTGTGTAATTTTGCTTTTAAATGTGTCCGATACCGATTTTTTTTCTATTGAGAGACGCATATTCGGATCGAAGGTAGGGATTGCGGGCGAAAATTGGCCGCTTATGCGGTGGTTAGGTTAATTTTCGTCCGAAATTCCTATTTACGAATATTCCTATATACGATTTCCTATCCCGAATATCTAAGAACTTCTCTCTAGAGGAATAAAAAAAATAAATAAAAGATTGATACCGGACACATTTAAATGAAAAAATTACACAAATTAGAGACATAACCGCCGCGGGAGCCGACAATTTTCGTCCGAGATCCCCCCCCCCCCCACATACACACACACACACATACACACCCATCCCGAATATCCTATTCTCCAGATAAATAGAAAAAAAATTGATACCGGACACACTTAAAAGCAAAATTACACAAAATAAAAACATAGAAAAGCAGAAAAGGTCGGTCAGATGCAATGAAGCTAACATAAAATCCCAGCTACATCTCGCTTATTATGAACATCCTTAAATGATTTTTCTACTTTTTCTCAAACGACTGCTAATGTCTGATTTTAGCAGAAAGCAAGCGAAAATCACTAAGTTTTCTTTAAAATGATAAAATATTAATCAACCGAAATTACACAACCGATCGTTTGAAATTAAAATATATAATTGTAGCATAAATTTTTGGTTTCATTTAATATTTCCTGAAATGCCGACTATTTATTTCCTGCTGTTCATGAAGCTATTTCTAGCTTAGTTAAAAAATATATCAAAAATAAAAGAAAGGAAGAGATTTATTTGTTCTATTAATGTTTTACGAGAGCACTTTCAGATTAACGAAAGCCGCGTTTTTCTATAGCGGACGCATTAAAAATGAATGAAAAGAGGGAGATTTATTTGTTACATTAACCTCTTCCGAAACTAATTTTACCGAATGAAAAAGTCGTTCTTTAAGAGCTGTTAAACAAGTAAAAATAAAATTATCTTTCATAAGTGGTTTTAACAGAAGAAAAAAAGTTTAAAGACATTGTTGAGGTTTATCCGTATTATAGTGATTGTATCCAAATATAAAACAATCTTCTATTTCTATTGACATTATAAAGTCAAAACGTATCCATGTATAACACTGGAGTCATTTTAAGGAAGAAAACACAAAATGATTAAGTTTTACGAAACCTTTTTTTAAGTTTGTAAATGTTATACTTTTTAAACCTTTACATAGTCGAATACGTAAAAATTGTACTTTTAAATACGATGTGTTTGAAAAAGGTTTCTTTAAAATGATAAAATATCTAATATTTCCTAAAATGCCGAGTATTTATTTCCTGTTGTTCATGAAGCTATTTCTAACTTACAAGGAAGGTCTCCATACTGGGCATACTCAAAATTTTATGAAAAAAATATGAATTAAAGTACTTATGTATGTAATAAAGGATCAGTCAAAATTACCAGCGGAATCACATTAGAAATTATGTAAAAAAATAAAATATTTTCTAATTATGTACCCACACCAGAAGAACATTCTGTAATTTTTTCAGATGTTTCGGTGTATGCCCGTATGGAGACCTTCCTTGTTAGTTTAAAAATATATTAAAAATAAAGAAAAGGAAGAGATATATTTGTTCTATTAATGTTTCAAGAGAGTACTTTCAGATTAACAAAAGCCACGTTTTTCTCTAGCGGACGCATTAAAAATGAATGGAAGGGTAAGATTTATTTGTTGTATTAACCTCTTCCGAAACTAATTTTACCGAATGAAAAAGTCATTATTCAAGAGCTGTTAAACAAGTAAAAATAAAATTATCTTTCATAAGTGGTTTTAACAGAAGAAAAAAAGTTTAAAGACATTCTTGAGGTTTATCCGTATTATAGTGATTGTATCCAAATATAAAACAATCTTCTATTTCTATTGACATTATAAAGTCAAAACGTATCCATGCATAACACTGGAGTCATTTTAAGGGAGAAAACCCAAAACGATTAAGTTTTACGAAACCTTTTTTAGGTGCGTTCGTAATTATGTAAATACGTAGCACCTATTGTCGCTCAGTCCGTCTGTCTGCCTGTCCGTCCGTCTGTCTGTCCGCATATAACAACGCAAAAACTACCCAACCGAATCGTTTGAAATTTAAAATATATAATTATTAAATAATTTTGTCGAGTCATTTCAAATTTTATGAATATCGGATGCATAGATCAATTACAGGGACAATCAAAAGTATTCCGTTACATTACGAACAAGGGAAAAAAAGCTTCAAATGCATTTTAATCGTTTGAAATTTAAAACATATAATTATTACATAATTTTGTCGAGTCATTTCAAATGTTATGAAAATCGGATGCATAGATCAATAACAGGAACAATCAAAAATATTCCGTTACATTACGATCAATGGGAAAAAAATTTCAAATGCATTTTAATCGTTTGAAATTTAAAACATATAATTATTACGTAATTTTATCGAGTCATTTCAAATGTTATGAAAGTTGGATGCATAGATCATTTACAGGGACAATCAAAGGTATTTCATTACATTACGGTCAAGTTTCAAATGCATTTTAATGGTGTTACACTGATTTGGACATAATAGAATTGACATGAATCTATGAAGTATGTACTAAAATATACATTCTGTACAATCTGGGATGCAAGGAATATTATTAAATAACAGGGCCACGCAAATGTATTCCACTAAATAATGTTGTACCGGGAACATTGTTTGGGGCGTGTTTTAATTATATTAAACTACTTCACATTTTATGAGTAAGATATACGTTAATGAAGTATAATAAAAATTACTCCCTGCATATTTACAGGAACACAAAGTTTTCGACCACTATACTGTATCCAAAGTACGCTCTACTATACCAGCAAGCTCTGAATATTTTAAAGCTTCGTTATAGTACGAACGCACCTCATTTGCTACGCTTCACGTGCAATTTCCAACTTGTTTAAATTTGAAAATGTTATACATTTTAAACCTTTATATAGTCGAATAGGTAAAAATTGTACTTTTAAATACGATGTGTTTGAAAAAGATTTCTTTGAAATGATAAAATCTATATTATAAAGGCCAAACGTATCTGTGCGTAACGCATACGTCATTTTGTGAATGGCAACACTTTCGCATGCAATTCAGTTTTACAATTTTCTGTACTACAAATTTTATACTTCTAAATATCGCACATTTTCAATTTTTATACCGTCGTATTCAGAAAAAAATGTACTTTTAAATGCAGTTTGTTTGAAAGCTGTATCTCAAAGCTGTATCTAAATTTGTTTATGAGTTATTAATTTTTTTATAGTTTTAAGTACGAATTTTGTGATTGTGGCAACATAAATACACCATTTTCTCTTAAACTGAAATAAAAAATCATGTCAAAAGGTTTCGTCTGACATAAAATCCGATGAAATTTGTTTTTATTGCATTTTTATTCATCAATTAAATGTTTTTTTAGTTTACTGAAAACTTTATTTACAAAGGATACAGCAATATCTCTTCAGAAAAATGTGTTTTAAATAATATTCGAGTGACTTCACCGCATTTACTCAGTTCTTATCAGAAAGCTAAATAAATGCAATTTTATTTATCTGCATGTATGCAATATTTTTCAAATTTGAAAAAATATGCAAATGAATGATTTCTGAGAAAACATGGAGCTATTATAAATAAAGAAGTGAAAATTTGTAAATCATCACATTTCCGATTTTTTTTTTTTTTGCCGAATGCCTTGAATATTGTTTTTGCTGCGTTTGTGTAACATTTCTTCCTAATGACGTCAAATGCAAACTTTTCTATAGATGTTGTTTAAGACTGGGTCTGTAAAAATAGAATGCTTTTAGCGGATGCAAATAACGTCTTTTTATATGAAAAAAGCAAATGACATTAAAACGATCTAATTAAAATACTATGAAAAGTGCCTATGTAAATTTTGACAGTATGAAAATTATGGCGGGTTTAGATTTCACATGGAAATTCTATGATCATGTCAATTTGGATTTTTTTTTTTTCATTTGCTTTATACCAAACATAAGATCCTCAATTGATAATTTCGTCATAATAACTTATCTTTGTTATACTTTACTGATTAAATATGCGATTTACTTTAATTTCAATAATTTGGACAACTAAGTTTTATAAAAAAAAAAGCTTTTTTTCTCTTTTTAGCTTAAAATAATATTTGTTTGAGAGTTAGTCTAACCAATCTAAGATGCATTTTTTTACTGTAGCTAATTTTGTGGGCTTATTATAAATCAATGAAACAGTTCCTTCTTAAACATTTTCTTTCGTCGAAATTCGACGGGTTCCATCTCGTATTTAATAATTTTTAAAATGTCGAGTATTTAATTCTTGAGGTTCATGGACTATTTTTAACTTAGTTAAAAATACATCAAAAATAAAAGAGAGGAAGAGATTTATTTGTTCTATTAATGTTTCACGAAAGCACTTTCAGATTAACAGAAGCCGCGTTTTTCTCTAGCGGACGCATTAAAAATGAATGAAAAGGGTAAGATTTATTTGTTGCATTAACCTTTTCCGAAACATATTTAACCGAATGAAAAAGTCGTTATTCAAGAGCTGTTAAACTAGTAAAAAGAATAATGTCTTTCATAATTGGATTTTAGCGAAAGAAAAGAAAATGATTAACATAGGTTTGTCGGTATTTTAGTGTTTTCATCCACATATAAAGCAATCTTCTATTTCTATGGATAATATAAAAGTCAAAATGTACCCAAGCGTTGAGTCATTTTAATGGTGGTAGCATTAAATGATCAAAATAAAATTTTACTAAACTTTTTGAAGTGTGTTCCTAATTATGTAAATATGTAGCACTTATAGGCGTTGTTCGACCCATTCGTCTGTCCATCTTTTCGCATATAAAAGAATAAAAATTACACAACCGATCGTTTGAAATTAAAATATATAATTGTAGCATAAATTATTGGTTTCATTTCAAATTTTATGAAAATCAGATGAATAGTTTTATTGCAGGGTCAATAAAAAGTATTGTGTTACATTACTGCCAAAGGGAAAAAATATTTTCAAGTGCATATTAAGATGTTACACTCTTTCGAATATAATAAAATTGATGTGCATCTATAAAGTATATATTAAAATGTATATTCTGTGTAATCTGTGTTATAAAGAATATTTGTTATAATTTGACAGGGCTACACAAAATATTACATAATGCTATAAGAAGACATATAGTTTGGACTGCATTATAATAATAAATTAGTAATTCACATTTTAGGAAAATTATATACATTACTGAAGTTTACTACAAGTTGCTTCCTGCATAGTAGAAAGAAAATAGTATTTACAGAGGTTATTACACAAAATATTTCTGATACTCTACTGATCTGAAGTACTGTATACTATTACAGAAAATCAGAATAATTTTAAAACTTTTTTATTGTACAAACCCACCTCATTTGCTACGCTTAACATGCAATTTCCAACTCGTTTAAATTTCTAAATGTTACACATTTGAAGCCTTTACACAGTAGAATAGGCAAAACATGTACTTTTAAGTACGATTTGTTTTAAAAATATATCACTATCTTCTAAATTTTATTTTGTTTTTAAAGATTTTCAAGATTCAAACTTTCTGAAATCTTATGTTTTTGCAGGCGATTGCTTAAGATAAATCATTTTATATTTAAATTAATATAATAGTTCAACATTTATTTGTATCTTTCATGGCGTAACGAAATTAAAATAGTCATCAGTCAATAAATAAAAAAATAAATATAAATGAAATACAAATTTAAGACGTTTATAATCAAAAGACGCTCTTAAATCTCTAAAGTGATCCGAAAAGGCTGATTTAAATAGTAATGTTTGGATATTTCTTTTGCTTTAATTCCTTGCATAATTCCAATACTAAACTATCGTTTTTATTAATTATCAAAATTGTATTTACACTGGTGTGCAAAATTTAAAAACGAGTGCCAAATGCCAATTTTCAAGGGATTTTCAAGCGATAATTTTCGCGCGAATGTTCAAAATGAAGTAATAAAAATCGAATAATTACTATATCTGTATAACAGCTAATCCATATAACATCTCATTCAGGTCATACATAGTCAGAAGAGTTATAGTCACTACAGCGAAACAAAAAATAGGAAATTCCATACATCTCTTTTATGAGTATCAAATGACTACTATATGTGACTCCACTGACAGGTTATTGTGACTGTTGCTTTATGGCGAGTCACTAAGTGACTTTACAGTGTCGTTTCATTGAGACTCTCGTGTGACTTCTCATCTGGAGATTCAATTTCAAATCATTGTGAACGTTGCATTATGATAAATTACCAAATAATGTCCGATTAAAGTCGCATGTTGGCTTCATGTCACAAGACTTTGTCAAATGTTGACAGAGACCATACTGTGAAGTAACCACTGTGAAAAGGGGTGATAAATTACCATGTGACTTTAATGGGACATTATTTTTTTAATCAGAGGAGTGTCTTATATACAGAATGAACTTATATGAAAACTTTGAATGAAATTGGATATTTCCAACAAGATTTATCGCGCTATGAACATATACAGTGTGTATCTAAACTACTGGGCAAAACTTTAGGGGGTGATAGTACACATAAAGACAAATCTATATAATAAAGGCCAAACGTATCTGTGCGTAACGCATACGTCATGCTTTGAATGGCAACACTTTCCGATGAAATTTCGGATTTGCAATTTTCGCTATTGTAAATTTTTAAACTTCTAGACATTGCACGTTTTCAATATTTATACCATCGTTTAGAGAAAAAAATGCACTTTTAAATGCCGTTTGTTAGAAAACTGTATCTCAATTTGTTTTTGAGATATTAATTTTTTGTAGTTTTTGGTTCATTTCTCTAATGGTGGCAACTTGAGTATCGCATTTATGTGGGAAAGAGAGGAAAAATAGCCATAGAGTAAAAAAGAAAAAAAAATAGAGATGCAGTTTAGTGGCTGGAGGGGACGCCAAAAATGTAACCCTAAAATTCGCTGCATTGCATCAAACACAACCGCCTGCTTTCACAAAAAAGAAAAACTTTTAGCGATGCAACTTTAATTAATAATAAAATGAAATGCTATTTTATAATGCTAAAATACAATCAGTTCTTTTTCATTTAGAGAAAAAATGATGTTAAAAAATTCGGTCTCTGTTCCACGTGATTGTTTTGTTTGGGTCGAAGGAGAGACTTAAATTGGAAGAATAACACCCATCATATACACCAACCACATACTGCACCTCCATCTATCTCTTTTCTCCATGGAAAATAACAGATCACTAAATTTTAGTTGTCATTTTTTCATAGCAACTGAAAAAAATAGTAATTAAAAACCTGTTATGTCAATATATCGTCGGCTAAAAAACCCGGTGAATGATGTTGGTTTTATTTCGTTTTTATCTATGAATTTAATGACTTTTAGTTCATTGTAAACTTACTTTACAAAAGATACATCAATTAACCTTTACAAAAATGTATTTTAAAGAATATCTGGGTGTCATATTTTCTTATTGTTTTTAAAAACTGAGAATGTAATTTTATTCTTTGGCGAAATCTTTGGCTAATAACTTCTATCTTGCGTCTAATACGGAAGTACCGATAATTTTTAAAGCTGTATATGATTACATAAATAGTATGTTTCATATAAAATTGCTGTGTGAAATTAGCTGGCAGTTTAAAAAGCATAAAAAAATTATTAGACTTTCCAATTTTAAATTTTAAAAAAGTTTTTCACCTTTACTTTGTGACCCGGAAACCCCGGGTTCGGTGTACTAGTAATATTAAATGGGAAACTAAGGATCCAAAACGTCTTCCGAAGGAAATAGGCTCCATCAAAGTTTAGGGTCCAAAATTTGAAATGATTATTATTGATAATTATTGATATTATAAAAAACGGAAAAATTGATCGATTCGTTTGCGGTTTTACGAAAACTATTCTTTATGTCAGAATTGTCTTGAAAATAAATTATAATGATAAATTTCAAAAAATGCCGATAGAGGATGTTTTAGACTTTGGAGTAACGAACAACTATTTCTTACCGTTATTTTTCTCATCTCATTAAAATTTTTTAGAAGTTTCGATAAAAACTTAAATTTTAAGCTCAAAATCTCTGGTTAAGTAGCGCAAACTGAACTGTGTTCAATGGGAGCGGGTAGGTTCAAATTTCAATGATTATAAAAAACAAAATAATTGGTCAATTGATTTGCGGTTTTCACCAAAACTATTCTTTATGTCAGTATTGTCTTGAAAATAAATAATAAACATAAATTTAAAAAAAATGTAGGTAGAAGGCGCTTTAGACTTTGAAGTAATGTACAACTATTTTTTACCGTTATTTTTTGCATCACATTAATTTTTTTTTAAACTTAGACATAAACTTAAACCTTGCGCTGAAAATCTGAATCGTTGAGAGTGATTAAGTAGCGCTTACTGAACTGTGTTCAATGGGAGTGGGAAGGTTCAAATTTTAAATGATTATACAAAATGGAAAAATTGGTCGATTCGTTTGCGGTTTTTTCCAAAACCATTCCTTATGTCAGTATTTACTTGAAAATAAATTTTAAAGATAAATTTCAAAAAAATCCGTTAGAGGGCGCCTTAAACTTTAGAGCAACCAACAACAATTTTTATTTGCGATTTTTTGTACCTAATTAAATTCTTTCAAAAGCAGAGACTTAAATTTTGAGCTCAAATTCTGAATCGTTGGGAGGGGTTAAGAAGCGCAAACTTAACTGTGTTCAGGAGTTGAAATGTTACCCTGCCCACCCTAAGAACACAGTTCAAACTTTTCACGGCTTAATTACTCACAACGATTTAGATTTTGAGCTTAAAATTTAAATCTAAGTTTTAAAAAATTTATTTAGATTAAAAAAAAATAACGGTTAAAAATAGTTGTAGGTTACTCTAAAGTTTGAGGCGCCCTCTAACGATTTTTTTTTTAAAATTTACCTTTAAAATTTATTTTCAAGGAAATACTGACATAAAGAATGGTTTTAGAGAAAACCGCAAACGAATCGACCAATTTTTCCGTTTTTTTATAATCATTTGAAATTTGAACCTCCCCACCCCCATTCAACATCACAGTTCAGTTTGCGCTTCTTAACCACTCTCAACGATTCAGATTTTCAGCTCAAAATTTAAGTTTATGTCTAAGCTTCTGAAAAACTTAATTAGATGCAAAAAATAACGGTGAAAAACAGTTGTACGTTACTCAAAAGTCTAAAGCGCCCTCTATTTGCATTTTTTGAAATTTATCTGTAGAATTTATTTTCAAGACAACACTGACATATAGAATAATTTTAGTGAAAACCGCAAATCAATTGACCAATTATTCTTTTTGTTATAATCATTGGAAATTTGTACCTACCCACTCTCGTTGAATACAGTTCAGTTTGCGCTACTTAACCATAGATTTTGAGCTCAAAATTTAAGTTTATGTGTAAACTTCTAAAAAAATTTAATGAGATACAAACTAATAATGGTAAAAAATAGTTGTTCGTTACTCCAAAGTCTAAAGCGCCTATGACCTATTGGCATTTTTTGAAATTTATCTTTATAATTTATCTTCAAGACAATACTGACATAAAGAATAGTCTTCGTGAAACCGCAAACGAATCGACCAATTTTTCCGTTTTTTATAATCATTTCAAAATTTGGACACTAAACTTTGATGGTGCCTATTTCCTACGGAAGACGATTGGGACCATTAGTTTCCCTTTAAAAATTATTTGTCTTGATGTGCACTTAAAGTTTTGCCCAGTAGTTTAGATACACCCTGTACACATCATACGTATATACGTATGATACAAATACGATACGCATCTTACTTACATACTTACATACGATATACGTATGACACAGAACTTGCGACTCCTCTCATGCTTTGATAGTCTGTGAACTAAACAAACACTCTGTATATTGATAAAATAATGCTAAATTAGATTTTATAAAGTTTCAGTAATTATGTTAAAGAAAATTTTACATTGCAGCTTCAGACTTAAAATGTATTTATTGAACTGATTCATCATAAAAAAATTAACAATGCAATTATCAAATACTTTTTGTGAAGATAAACCTAGATGCCGTTTTTAAAGATATCATACTTTAGAAATCTAACAAACGTAATAAAAAAGCAGATATTGTTATTTGTTTTCGAAAAGAGTTTCGGAAATATTTATTAATTTATGGAGATTGACCGACCATATAATAGCCATTGTTTTATCTATTTTCATGGTATGTTTTTTATAACACTGATAAATTACTTCTGTTATCTGCACTATGGAGGTCAAAAAACATATTTAGACGGAGGGCTCATTGAAATAATGTGATGGGCTTTGCTGAAAAGTTCTTCCAAGTGGTGACGAGAATGATTTATTTATAGTTCTATTCATCATGCATGATGGCGAAACACCAAATGTTGTGTTTAAATTATGAGTGGAGGATTCATCGAATGGTCTGTTCATGGGTTGTTGTGAAGAAGCATCAAATGTTCTGTTAATGTCATATGGTGGTGTGTTGGGTGGTGGGCTCAACTGGAAAGTTCTGCCAAGTGGTGACGACAATGATTTATTGAATGTTCTATTCAAAGCGCATGATGAGAATGCTTCAAATGAATCGTCAGTAGTATATGGTGATGTTGCAGTGAATCTTCTATTTCTGTGTGATGGCGAAGAAGCATTAAAAGTTCTGGCCGTAGCAAGAGATGGATATCTGTCAAATTTTCTTTTCGTAGCGCATGCTGTCCTTGGAAAAAAAGTTCTGTTCCTTGCAGATAAAGGTGATCTAGCAAATGTTCTGTCCATAGCATAAGGTGACGATGTTGCAAATGTTCTGTCCATAGCATAAGGTGACGATGCTGCAAATTTTCTGTCCATAGAAGACGCTGGAGATCTATCAAATGTTCTGTCCACAGTAAGCGCTGGAGATCTATCAAATGTTCTGTCCACAGCAGGCGCAGGAGATCTATCAAATGTTCTGTTCACTGCACATGTTGGCGATGCATCAAATGTTCTCTTCCTAGCAGATGTTGGTGATCTATTAAATGTTCTGTCCATAGCATAAGGTGACGATGCTACAAATGTTCTGTCCATGGCAGACGCTGGCGATCTGTCGAATGTTCTGTTCACAGCACATGCTGGCGATGCCCCAAATGTTTTGTTCGTAGCATATGGAGACGATGCAACAAATGTTCTGTCCATAGCTGAGGCTGGCGATCTATCAAATGTTCTGTTCATAGCATGCTGTGGTGATGTACCAAATATTCTGTTCATTGCACGTGACGTAGTTGCATCAAATGACCCATCCTGTGCTGGAGAAGCCTGGAACTGTTTATTCATAATATTTTCATCATATGGATAACTATACTGCCGTTTCCATGAAAGAGATTTATCTGAATATCTCGGGGAAAAGGATGCAGGACGTGCTGGTGATTGGGAATCTTCAGGCGAGTATTGAGGCGACTCCGAAAATTCAGGACTATCAAAGTAGTCTGGCTGAAATATTCTTCTTACGTTAAAATGTTTTTTACGAAATATTCCTTTCGGAGTAAATAAACCATGTCTACGAGTAGTTGTAGGACTCACTACAGGTGGTGTGCCGTATGTTACAACGTCGGGCGAAATTCCTTGCTCTTGCTGCGAAGGTGTAAGTTGTTTAAATAATTCAAGGTCTGGAGGCATATTTAAAGTTTTTGAAGTTGGATCCGTATAGCCGAAACGAGAGTGGGAAATAAAAGGTGTCTCGTACTTTGCTGGAGTAATTTCACTTGAATACATTATAGTTAAAGGATCTTTCATCTGACCTGAATATCCAGGTTTTGATAGGTAGCTTGCTACTCGTGTTACTTGCTGACATGGAATAGATGTTTCGCAAGTTGTATGAAAATTGAATGATTCTCCTTCATCAAAACGATTGCTTACTTTCTTTTGTTTTGTTGGAGGAATAATTGCTGTTCTTGGGATAAATTTGCTTGAAGGGCCAGAAATCATTACTGTACCTGGTGCTCCTACTTCAGATACACTTTGCATTAACGGGCTAGGCATGCAAAAGGGTGAAGGAGGTGTAAGAGAATATGGTGGGGATGCTGAATGAGGTGTTGAATGTATAGACATTGAATTGCTGTCATCGAAATAAGTTCTCCCACGATACGGAGACTTTTTCTTAAGTTTTTCCGGAGATTCATCGAAGGAGAGAGAATATGAGCCTGAAGCCTCCACCTCGCCTGGTATTGGAAACTGTTGTCTTATAGAATCGCATATTGCCCTGTATCCTGATGAACCTGCGAACTTGGGCGAATGCATAGTAGACTTATGTGAAGTATTATTGTATCCAGACGAATGAGGAGATCTCGACCTTGAACGTGTTCTTTTCTCAAAGGATTCTGCCATACTTTCTGGTGATTCTGTTAATACTGATGTTGCATCGTAATAGCGAGTTGGTGAAGAAACATAAGATTGTCCCGTTGAATCTAACGTTGAAAATGCATCATAATACCTTGTTGATGATAAAGCTCGAGATCTAATTTTAGAATCTAACTCATCAATTCCATTATCTAAATCTATTAATTGCTGCTGCTTGGCATTAAACACTTCCAATAGTTGATTACATTCACTTATTACCTCCATAACCTGAAATTGAGAAAAATAATCTTGTATAGTTAAAATAATACAACAATATTTAATTTACACTGAGGTCATGACATAATTTTGGCCTTCGATTATTCTTTAAAGAGTGTATTTTTTCTAAACAAATTACAAACAGTCACCGTAATCAAAACATGTCTAATGAAATGCTTCTGTATTCACGTTATTTTTTTAATAAAAAAAATTGAGAGTACTTACGTATTATCTGTTACCAGAAGATTTATTACGAAAAGTATTTTTCAATTACCCATTTTCTTTATCCATTGCAATTGTGTTATACATGGTAAACTAATATACATTTATTTAACACATAATTTTGTTAAATATGAAAAATTAAAAAAACCCCTAAAATAATACGGAATAGTAACTGAGAATTATTTAACCCCAGAAAATAAAATGTAAAACATTGCCATTCTTTGATAAAAAGTTAATTAAATCCAATTGATTTTTTAAATCATCAGATTTTAAAATATTCACCTTTTATATAAACATTTTAATAACAATTTTAATTTTTCTTAAGAAAGGTGTTATAGTAAAAATAAAATACATTGACATGTTTCGGAACTGTCAAATAAGTTCCATAGTCATAATATAAATAAAACAAAATTTCAAAATATTTCTCGGACAATGCAAATGACAGGCGAACAATGAGATATAAATAACAAAACAAAAAAAAAAAAACACGCGCTCTATTGCAAAAAATTAAATTAAAATATAGACCATGATCTAAAACTTAACTAAAAATAAAAATTTCAAACTATTTCACGGTCAATACAAATGACACGCGACAAAGAGATATAAAGAAAATCACCAAAAAGCACACGCACAATTGTAAAAAATTAAATTAAAATAAAAATAGACCATGATAAAAAAAATTCCAACTTGGTTCATCCCATTCAAGCCCTCACGAGGAATTTATTCATTAATTCTAACCATAACTTATGAATAATAAAAGAAACGGTATCATTGCAAACCAGATTAGTACGCGTATAAATTTCAATGGACTCTCTTATAATAGATTTACGATTACAATTAGATATGAAACATAATTTACTTTGATTAAACAATATTTTTATCTCCTCATTTAAATATGTTCTTGATAAGGCAGCGTTAGTACGTCCAAATTTATTATCAGATTCGTGCTCCCCTTTTCTAAATTCCAAACTTTCTCCCAGTCATGCCTATGTAATAATTTAAGTCACCATTTTCAGTAATATAAGGTATTTCATAAACTCCAGCAAGATCATCATGTCCAATAGGATCCACTTGCTTATTAAGTAAACATCTTAATTTTGGTGGAGCAGTTGCAATCAAATCAATATTACACTTTTTTAATTTAAATTTTAATTTCTCAAAACTGCCTTTCAGATATGGAAAAGAAACTCTTTTAAAATTTTTAGAATCTCCCCCTTTATTGAATCTTTCAGTTAACTCTGGATATTGTTGTTTAGGCTTCCCTTTTCTATAATAATTAATTAATTTATTGATGCTACTTATTTTATACCCATTAGAACCTGCAATCTCACGGATCTTACGTAACTCTTCGTTTAAAACACGTTTTTTATTCGTTTTTTTGTTCTTTGAAAAGATCAATTTATAGAAAGAAAATTAATAGCCAACACATTATTCCAAATTCCGCTTGTTCACCTTTTTGTTATAAATTCTCTACTTTCTGTTTCATGGTTGATAGAGCGTTTAAAGTCTGTTCTGATGAATTTTTAAACGAAGAGTTGCGTAAGATCCGTGAGATTGCAGGTTCTAATGGGTATAAAATAAGTAGCATCAATAAATTAATTAATTATTATAGAAAAGGGAAGTCTAAACAACAATATCCAGAGTTAACTGAAAGAGTCAATAAAGGGGGTGATTCTAAAAATTTTAAAAGAGTTTCTTTTTCATATCTGAAAGGCAGTTTTGATAAATTAAAATTTAAATTAAAAAAGTTTAATATTGATTTGATTGCAACTCCTCCACCAAAATTAAGATATTTACTTAATAAGTAAGTGGATCCTATTGGACATGATGATCTTGCTGGAGTTTATGAAATACCTTATATTACTGAAAATGGTGACTTAAATTATTACATAGGCATGACTGGGAGAAAGTTTGGAATTAGAAAAGGGGAGCACGAATCTGATATTAAATTTGGACGTACTAACACTGCCTTATTAAAAACATATTTAAATGAGGAGATATAAATATTGTTTAATCAAAGTAAATTATGTTTCATATCTAATTGTAATCGTAAATCTATTATAAGACAGTCCATTGAAATTTATACGCGTAATAATCTGGTTTGAAATGATACTGTTTCTTTTATTATTCCTAAGTTATGGTTAGAATTAATGAATAAATTCCTCGTGAGGGCTTGAGTGGAATGAACCAAGTTGGAATTTCTTTTGATCATGGTCTATTTTTATTTTTATTTAATTTTTTACAATTGCGCGCGTGTTTTTTGGTGATTTTCTTTATATCTCTTTGTCGCGTGTCATTTGTATTGACCGTGAAATAGTTTGAAATTTTTATTTTTAGTTAAGTTTTATATCATGGTCTATATATTAATTTTAATTTTTTGCAATAGAGCACGTGTTTTTTGTTATTTATATCTCATTGTCGCGTGTCATTTGTATTGTCCGTGAAATATTTTGAAATTTTGTTTTATTTATATTATGACGACTATGAAACTTATTTGACGGTTCCAAAACATGTCAATGTATTTTATTTTTACTATAACACCTTTCTTAAGAAAAATTAAAATTGTTATTAAAATTGCCATTCTTATTTTTTAACGATTAATTCACATAAAAATAATTCTTTTAAGGTGAAAACGCCACCAGAAAGTAGATAATCTTAGTATCTGATTATGAACATTCTGGATATTAAATTTGATTCCTTTAGTCAATATTCGACCAAAGAATGATAATGAAAACACAGAACTATCAAATCAAATGGAATATTTTTTAATGCTGCATTACATTATACATATTTTATTTCACAAATGTAATAATTTAATTATAATAAAATATAAGCCTGCAAAACAGTTGGGTCTAAAAACTAATTTTTGAACTAGAAATTTGAAATTTCTAGCTGGTAGTTACTTTTAAAATATAAATATTTCAAACGAATGGATTTAAAAATATATAATTTCGGAGATGAAATCAACGCAACATATTTGAAAAAAAATTCTATATTAAGATTCATTTGAAATTGTTGAAACTATAAACTTGAAACTTTACATAACTGTTCTTTTTAAAGCAATTCCTAAAACATTTGAAATATAAAAGGGTGTAGAAACCAAAACCATTAAAAAATTGTGGTTTCTGTGATACTGGTGGTTCAAAATAGTAAAATATTGTATAGTGATTTCTTTTAAGATGGAAGTATACTGCTAGAAGGTTTCTAAACAATTCAAAATTGAGAAAACTGAAAGGCATGTGTCCCTGTAAAGAAACGATAAATGCAATGCACACCATACTCAATTCCAGTATCTTTTAGTTAACTATCGGAGAAACTTATATAGATATCAATTTCAGCATTCAACATAATGAAAATTAAATGCAAATTGTTTTTCCCCCCCGATGACCAACACATCAATGTACTCTTTTGTGTGCTCTTGTAAATGGATGATAAATATTGTCCTCCCCATATCCTACAGAATACACGTTTGAGTGCACTTAAGAAAATCATATCAATTTCACTACATTCGTACCTTTAAAATGTTCTAAAAAAAGTTTTCTTCATGTTGCATAATATAACGGGAAAGATTTGAATTCTCTCATATACATTTATGTAAATGTTATAAATAACTTTTTCTATAGTAATCATGTTCTAATGCACCACAAAAATGCACATCGATATCATTATGTTTTAAATACACGGCAAATGAATTTCTCTCATTCACCATAATATTTGAAATACGTTTCAGTGTCCTTAAAAATGAACAATTATCGCTGTATAGTTAATTTTCAATAATAAATATATTAGTGTAAACTTATATAACAATTTCAATATAATTAATATATATTTATATATTTGCTGTGTAAATTTTAAGATGAGAAATAAGAATTTATTTAATATTATTTAAAAAAATTGTTAATATAAAGAGAAATTTCTACCTACTTTATTTGTATCGTGTTTGAGCTTTACTTCTTCTACATTCGGAAAAATAAATTATTGGATTCGTGAAAATTTTTGAATTCCGGTTTTTGAAGGATTTATATGTTTTAGGCAGAAAATATCTCAAAAAACTTGCTTTTTCAAAATGTCTGTCTGTGAATCTATGTGTGAGCCAATATGTCACAAATTTTGTGGGCGTTCTATCTCACGAACTAATAAACAAAATTTAATAAAAGTTTAGAATCGCTTACTTCCTGTAATAAGTTGGTGCTGATTAGTTTCTAGTGTATGTTGCCTAACAAGTGACGTTGCTATCTATATTTTTGAAGGTTATCGCAATGACACTATATCAAAAAATAATGCACAGTTTTTATAAAGGTTCGGATACGCATTCTTTCTGGTAAAAATTAATGATGATTAATTTTTGGAGTAACTTATATAATAGGTAGCGCTGTTATTATGCATTATTCAAGATTTCCTTAAATAGTGAATTTTCAGAACTATGGCACATATTTTCATCAAACTTCGAATTCAGTTATACCTTGCTATAATTTGGTGCTGATTACAATTTTAAGAAAACTGCAAGAAAAGGCAGCACTACCACATTGCATTGTTCGCGATTTACACGATTTAGATGTTTATCATACTTCAAGGGTTAATGTAAGGGATTTTATATTTTTGGAATCCTCTTGAAGTGCATAGATTGTCATTTAAGTTTTGTACAGTGTATTTTGAAGTATTAACATTCATGAGATGGAAGAAAGTTTTGAGATTGCCTTATCCGACTAGTTCGATATTGTACACTTTTATCTATAAAAATTGAGATAAAGTGTCGAAAAAACGTATGTTTTCATTGTTATTTAAATAAATTCAAAATAGAATGAAAAGTAGTGAAAACAGATTGCGGTAAAAGCCATGCAATTGGGTCATAGACATCTAATTTACATCGATACAAGACATTCATTTCTTTAAATAATAATACTAAAAGTAAAGAGGGTTGTTGAATTTTTCTGTCATTGACAAAGCAAATTTAAAAGATTGTGTTAAGCTATTCCAAGGCAAAGTAATTATGTTCGTAAAATACTGAAATGCCTGAAGGATACTAGATTTTATGGTCAAATCGATTTGTAAATAAAACAACAACGAAAAATCATGCATCTAGCATAGATTTTCAAGTATTTTCCAACACATACAAAATACTGTAACAAAAATCTCATTTTACTAATATAAAAGACGATGTCTAAATAAAAAATTTGGAAAACGCTTTACAGTTATTATCATAAATAATCGAAAATATCTCCGATAATTTTGTGTTTAATTCTGTATATGAGTTATGGAACTGGCTATATAATATACAGGATGCTAAAAGTTTAGTAAAACGAGCAGAAGATTTGAAATTTTCCATTCAGTAATTTCTTTGAATAAATCGAAAAGTGCTTGAGAATTTGGTGCAACCCTGTATATGATCTACATACATTTATGCTCAAATGTCGTATTCAAAAAAAAATTAATTAAATTTCAAAACGCGTACCATAACGTAACATGCACTCTTATCAATTATTGTTCTTAGCGTTAAACAGATCAATTTTTGGTAAATTTATTCTATATCAAAATTCTTTTACATATCCCTGTAGATGGAGCTTAAATTCTATTTAAACAACATTCTACTGAAAGTGTCATTTAGTACACCTCAGTGATACATATAAATTTCAGTAGGTAAAAAAAGGGTCATAACATTAAAATAAAGTGCAAACTTATTTTTTTGCTATACACTGTAAAAAAAATTCAAGAAGTTACTAAAAATTTTTTAGTAAATTTGTATTCCACAGAATTTTTTAGCAACCACTACAAACTTTTTTTGTAAGCGGAACAAGCATTTCTTTTGTAAACTGAACAAAAGATTTTTTTGTATAACTAACTTAAAAATTTTTAGTATGAGCCACCAAGCAAATTTTAGTAATAGCTCCAAAATTATTTTTATTAGCCATTATGTGGGCTCGAAGGGCAGGAGCTTCCTTCGAGCTGCATCCAGACTTCTGGAGCGGAAGAATTTCGGCAAAACCGCAATAGATGGCAGCACCAAAAATTGCTACGGCTCCGTCAGGATATTCATAATCCCTTTATTAACGAGTACTTACACTCCATACATTCGGGGTGTATTTGGCAGTGGCCAGTATCGAACCCGGGACCTTTTAGTCTGGAGTCCGTTACTATAACCACTATGCTATCAAGGCCACATCAAGTGAGCTTTAGTAATAGCTATTAAAAATATAAAATTATTAATCTATTCGTTGCTAACTTTTTTCTAGTAGTTCTTACATATTTTCTTGTAACCGACTAAGATTACTAAAATTTTTTTAGCAATTACAAGGACTACTAAAGTACTTTTAGTAGATCGACACTTTTTTTACTGTGTAGGCAGTGATGCATCGTAATTTTTTTAAGCGTCCCTGTAAATGAAAGTAAAAGCTACACACTTCATTTTCAGTATGGAACATGTAATTGTGATATCTAATAAAATCTATGAATTTCACGGAAAAATATTAAAAGAGGATCAAACTGTTGAATTTACTTGATTTAGAGCATATGCAGACGTTAGATTGTAAAGAGCGGACAGATCCTCCGATAGATTGCAGAGAGTTGGCAGAAAAACCGAAGTCATAAACTCTTTTAAACCGCTTCCGAAAATGTTAAAAATTTCTCGCATATGTGATAAAAGAAAATTTTGTTGAAAAATTTAACTCATAAATTCTACAATTGAGGATTAAAATCAATTAGTATGAATACACTGCCTTAATACACTGTATTAAAGCTTATCTGACAAACAATGTTCAAGTGGTTATTGCTAAACTTAGAGAAAGTTCTTAAACTGTCTAAAACTATATTAAGCAATCTTTTTGTGTAATTGTTTGACATGAATTGCTCTTTTTCTTTACACATCCCAATATAAAAGATCAAGTATTACATTTAATATAGAGCAGCAGTCCCCAAACTATGGGTCGCGACCCACTGGTCGATCGCCGCGGTTGTTTTGGTGGATCGGGGAACAAACGAAGTTTGTCACATTTTATTATTATTATTATTATTTCATCTGCTTAAGATAGATAATAATTTCAAATAAGTTTTTAAGTGAAAATCCTTAATTTTCTTTAGGATGAATCTATGAACATTCGTAGTCCTTAACCCCTTAGCGACGGAGTCTTTTATGAAGTTTGAATGTTTTGTCACCGGTTTTTAACAAGTTTGAAATTGCACGTAAACGTAGCAAATGTGGTGCGTTCGTACGATAACGAAGTTTTAAAAATATTCAGATCTTGCTGATATAGTAGAGCGTACTCCGGATACAGTAGAGTAGTCGAAATCTTTACGTTTCTGTAAATATGCAGGAAGTAATTTTTATTACACCTCAGCAACGTATAGCTTATTCATAAAATGTGAAATAGTTGAATATAATTAAAACACGCCCCAAACAATGTTTCCCCATATAGCATTATGTAGTGGAATACTTTTGTGTGGTCCTGTAATTTAACAATAAAAATTCTTTGCATCACACATTGTACAGAATGCATATTTTAGTATATATTTCATAGATTCATGCCAATTCTATTATGTTCGATTGAGTGTAACTTCATTAAAATACATTTGGAACTTTTTTCCCATTGACCGTAATGTAATGGAATACTTTTGATTATCCCTGTAAATAATCTATGCATCCAACTTTTATAACATTTGAAATGACTCGACAAAATTACGTAATGATTATATGTTTTAAATTTCAAACGATTAAAATAGATTTGAAACATTTGTCCCCATTGACCGTAATGTAACGGAATCCTTTTGATTGTCCCTGTAATTGATCAATGCATCCGATTTTCATAACATTTGAAATGACTCGACAAAATTACGCAATAATTATACGTTTTAAATTTCAAACGATTGAAATGTATTTGAAAATTTTTCCCCATTGACCATAAAGTAACGGAATCATTTGATTGTCCCTGCAATTGATCTATCTATCCGATTTTCATAAAATTTTAAATGACTCGACAAAATTATGTTATAATTATGTATTTTAAATTTCAAACGATTCGGTTGGGTAGTTTTTGCGTTGTTATTTGCGGACGGACAGACTGACAAATAGACGGACAGACAGACGGACAGACGGACGGACTGAGCGACAACAATAGGTGCTACGTATTTACATAATTACGAACTCATTTTTGCAATTCTTATAAAAATAAGCATATATAAATAAACGTAAAGTAAAAAGTGAAATAAGATTAAAATTAAACAATTTTATTTCAGATGGAGTTGACCTGATTTATAAATAATAGTGCCAGAAATCACACTGATTATAAAGTGTTTTGAATAATTAAATGTATTTTAATTAGCTTTGTGGTTTGTGTGTTGCATCAATTACTATTTTACTTAGATTACGTATAAACTTATACACATCGCAATTACCAATTCCTGATTTTGTTGATAGCGTATTTGTATAAAATGTGCATTTTTCTTAGGCCGATATATAACCGATAGCTCATCGATATTATATTGCAATTTCCATAACGATATACTCCTGTATATTAGGTGTGTAGCGAATTTTTGTTATTGAAAGGCAGGTTGCGTGCCAATAAAGTTAGGGAACCGCTGATATATACATACTAATAAACTTCATGTTGCATTAAAACAAACATCTATTCCTTTTACGTATTTTAATTACAGGATGGTTTGGACCAATTATTGACATTCAATCCTCTTAGATATTTTTTAATTGCTGGAGGGTTGGGCGAAAATTGCTCAAAGTGAAAAAAAAATATAGTTTTCCGGCGACCACTCTATCTCTGAGCGTCTTGCAAATGGGTAAACTTGTAATGTTGTTTTGCCTGCATTTTGTTTAAAATGTTGAGAGAATATGATTATTTAAACATTATAAAAAAACAAACTTTATTACAAATATGAATGTTATCCTTGAGAGTATTAATCATTCTAAGATGTATTGAAAATTCATTAAATGCATAGAATTATATTATTTTAAATATTGCTTATATTGCAGTGAAACCGGGAGCTTAGTGATCGGAATATTATATTCTAAACACATACAGGGTTAGAGCGAAACACAGTCGGAAAAGTTGCTGCTGAACTTAGAGAATGTTCTTAAAACTGTCTCAAACTCCCTTAAAGAATCTCTTTGAAATGTTATATAGCATAAATTGTCATTTTATTCTATGTTTCTAAATTAAAAGTTCATTTATGACATTTATGATACCGAATAATTATGAACGTCATTTACCATTAACCATATTATCATTCGTATTATTATTATTATTATTTGATTACACGAGAGCTTAGTGAAAATAGCTTATAGCAGAAAACGCAATTTGAGTTTGTTGATATTTTATATGTTTGATACTCATGATCGAACTATGTGCATTGTCGTGCACTCTGATTTCAGAGTACAATTTTGAAATACTGTGTCAGAAGTCTATATAAAAAACACTGTATGGCTATTCAATGTGCTATCGATATATTACTGTAAATTCCTATGCGCGTTTTTAAAAACATATATTATCTTTAGTGTATCTAAAAAGACTTTTGTTTCTTTTGAAATAATGAATAATAAAAAAATATCCCTTCTTGCTAAAAAGTAATTAAAATACATCTTGGATATGATAAAATAAAAAAGTTTTACTCTATGGATCAACTTTTTGCAAATGCAATCCCGTTACCGATAGAGAGTAAGTCAGAACTGCTAAAGTGGCAATAAATCTTTTTGAACTTACAGTATTTTCGTACTGGCGTTTTTCTTCATTAGTTTTCATATTTAGCTCTCGTAAGTCTGCTACTTCATCTTCTTTATCTTTAAGCGTTTTCTTTAATCTTTCAATTTCGCCTTCTTTACCGGCAATGGCAGAACGGACAGTGTCCATCCAGTTTTCAACAGCAATATGAACCATATCTGGATCGACTGCCAAAGTCTAAATAATTAAGTAAGATTAAATGTTTTCGAATTTCCTTGAAACATGTTTATTAAATAAAACATATAGTTATTTGACTATACAGGGTGATTTATAAAAGTCGAAACAATAGGCTGTAATTCCTTAAATATTTCGGGTTCGATTTTTTTTTTTCAATTTTTAGAAAAAAATACTTTTACGTTAATAACTTTAACTCTAGCTATCCAAATAGATTAATTATTCTTTGAGGAATATTTCATTGTCTGAAAAATAGCAAATGTTGTTGTTCTGAGTACTATTCAATTAATATTCCTATGACAATAGGTTAAGGAACCATTTTTGGAGACGGTTAGGAAATATTGTATTACAATAAGATTTAACTTAAATTGCAACTTTTTAATAATTTTTGCGCTTTATTACACATGATTATTTCAGGAAAGTAACCTTTATTTTAAATTTAAAGAATGTTAGCATATGTTTAAAATAAAAGAATCACAAACGGCTCAAAGGGAATTAAGTAAATAATAATAATTATTATTATTACTAAATGACTGGACATAAATGGAGAGATATAGTAAATGCATAGACACAAACTAACATTACTACATATAAAAAGTAGCAAAAGTATCTCTTAAAACAAAATATGTCCTTAAATGACATGTACTATTAATAGTACACCAGACCCGAAAGAGTTAAATATTGCCTCTAAACACTTACCTCAAGCGACAAAGGTATTCATAAAATAATGGTCAAAATATGATGAGATAAGTTACAATTTCATGAGGATGTCTATTCGAGAAAATGCAATATAGCCGCTGCAGGATAATATTTCCAATTAGGAAAAATAACCTTATTCATTTTTAAATTAAACATAAAAAACTTTATTTTCATATTTGAAATAATTCATCAATATATTCCTTGTTTTAATAATTCATTTTAGTTTATAGGGATTAAAAACAAATTAAAATGCGTGTAATTTAAGAATCAGTGTTACTATATGAATTCCAAAAAACATGCAAAAGAAAATATTCAGTTAGGATTTACATTTTGTTTTCCTTTTTTTTTGTGATGGTTATCCATATAATTTGCAAAACGAATCACATCCTAAATTATCTCATAATTTGTTTTTCCAAAATTTAAATCGTTATAACTCGAAACATTATTAGTCGAATTTCAAATTTTTTTTGTTAAATTTAAGAGGAAAATAAAAAAAAATGCTTTGTGATTTTATTAAATATTAATTTTAAAAATATTAAAAATATAAATTCAAATATTGATGTAATATATTTTTTTAAATTTCCATTAGTTTGTTTTTCAAAGAAAGCTTTTTCATGCATGAGAGTTTTGCAAAAATGTTAGCCCTATAACTTCAAGTTTTATTTCTTCCGGGGGAGGGAGTGAAAAAAAATGTGTTCTGGGGACAAACCAAACCTTTACGTTACTTCTTTGCATCTGTGGAAATATAACGATATCATTTTAGGGGAGAGGATGACGTCTGGTAAATGATATCATAGGATATCTCTAGGGGGAGGGAGGATTTATCTTTTGATATCGATATCCTTTTTGATCAAACCACAATTTTCTTTTTTTATTTATAACATGGTTTTCAATTCAAAATAGTATGCTATCGTTTTTTAGTCTTATCTTTTTTTACGAAAATACAAGATTTTAAGAAAATTACTAAATTATTATAAACAAATATTTAATTCGAAAATATGGAATGCTTCAACATGGGACAATCCTATTCTTCTTCATATGTGTTCCTATATACAAACACTATTCAATAAACCCTATGGGAAATATATCTGAAAAGAAGTTTGTGTTTACTAATAAACAAAAAAAATGTAGCCCACTTGGTTTGTTGATAAGAGTTTCTATCTCCCCATCCCCCACGCCCTCCTTTGCGTGGGGCAAGTGCAACAAGATTTTATTGCTGTTGGATGAATTATGTAACAAAAAGCTATTATAAAATACCTTTAAATAATAACAATTTCTTTTAAGTGTTATATAACAATAAGTGATATTTTATGGACTTCCCTTCATTTGAATCAATAAAGTATGCGAAAAATAAATGTAACCAATTTTATACGTCTATAAGTATCACTCCAAACAAAAGAAATAAATTCTAAAAAAAATTAGACATTGATATTTATATTATTACCGGGTGGTGGTGGGGGAGGGGGTCGATGAATGATATCAGAAGTAGGGGATGGATTTCGAAATTGGTCAAAATTAGCAAAAAGTTGATAAAGCGATTAGTGACTAGCGATTAGTTGATTGGTGTTTAGCAAAGATGCACAACCCCTTTCGAAAGAGTCGGCCGAACCTGGCGTAATGTAATTTTTCATACCAAAGCGGGATTGGCTTCTTTCTTTCTAGCTGTCGAAAGGGCAAAATCTCTGTCAGATCTCATCCCATCTCGTATTCAGAACCAATACTACTGACAGAAAAAAGACCCGGATGTTAATGTTAAGTCTATGGGGACGTTCTTTTCAGATATATCGCTCACATTTTAATATTTTTTGCATGATTTTCTTTTTGCATAGGATAGCTGAGGATGATCTACTATAGGGCTATTTTTACTTTTTCGATTTTGGTTATATACTTTTTTTATTATGGTACTTTCAATATCAGAACCGGTTCTAACTGGTTTCGAGAGTTAAAGAATTTTTTTTAAATCTGAAATCAAAATTGAAAAAGTAAAATCTAGCCCGGTTGTAGATCGTCCTGAGTTATCCTATGTAAAAAATCATTTAAAAATATTAAAATTTGTGCGAGATATTTGAAAAGAACGCCCCTATTGACTTAACATTTTTATCCAGGTCTTTTTCAATCAGAAGAGAGGGCTTTTAAAATTGTCCCTAATTGAACAAATTTATTCGAAAATTAGTAAAATTTATTTGTTTGTTGGTATGTTTGTATGTATGTCGGCCAATTATCTACGCTGTCGGATATAGGCCCTAAGGGGTGGGATGCCCTCCGTGGGGGTCTTTCTAAGGGAACCTAACCCGTATTTACGCAAGGTTCGAAGAAAACCACGGAAAACTACGAACGGTTAGGCCGACGGTCGCGATTGGATTCGAACCCAGCACCTACCGTCTACCAGTTTGAGGTCAAAACCTCTCGGCCACTGGTGGGGCTAGTAAAATTTGACTGAGTGAAATATTTTTACAAAAAAGCATACATTATTAAATAAACATTAATCTACAATTTAACGACAAAATTTATTTTTTAAATTATAGTAAAATTAAAGGCAAAATCTTAAAATAAAGTAAAACGAGTGAAAAAATAACCTATTTAAGACGTAATAATGTGTAGGACGGAATAATGTGTTGATATTTGCAAAATGCATCTAATAATACTTGAGAAAAAACTAAACAATCTTTAAATGTTCTAAGAAGATAACTTGTCTAGTGCATTTTTTTCCTTTATCATTCCGTTATAAAAGATTTTATTGTATAGCATTTTTCAAAGTCTCTAATTTGTGGATTATGGATTAAGGATATTAAAGGATAAGTGAAACATTAACATACAGAAAGACATTAATTAAGATACAGGGGTTGGACAAAAATATGGAAACACCTTAAAAAAAACACGTTTCCTTTCCTAGTATTGTGTACGGTACCCGTTGTTATTCAAAACAGCTTGCAGCCGTCTCGGAATGGATAAATACAGATACTGTATGTTTTCCAAGGGAATATTGTACCATTATTCCTGCAAAACCGTGGCAATTTCAGATAACGATGCTGGCGGTGGATAGCGAGAACGCACTTTCCGCTCCAATGTAGACCACAAAGGTTCGATAATGTTCAAGTCTGATGACTTTGGTGGCCTGGGGAGATGCGAAAATTCACCCTCGTGCTCAGAAAACCAGTTCTGGACAATGTGAGCTGTGTGAACGGGGACGTTTTCGTCTTGGAAGATACCATCATCATTGGGGAACGAAGTTTGTACCATTGGATGGATTTGATCGGCCAAAATGTTCACATAAGTCTGAGCAGTAATACCCTCCTAGAGAGTTATCATGGGGCCAGAAGAGAACCACGATATGGCTGCCCAAACCATCACAAAACTACCGCTATGTTTCACTCTTGGCAACAAGCAGTCTGTATTATAGGCTTGAGATGGCGTTCTCCAGACGTAAACTCGGCCAGAAGTGGGGAACAATGTGAAAGAAGATTCATCAGACAATATTGCGCTCTTCCACTGCTCTATAGTCCAGGCTTTATGGTTTAAACACCACTTTTTCCTGTTACAGGCATTAGCATTACTGATGGATGGCTTTTCAATTGCAACACGGCCAGGAATTCCCTATTTATGAAGCTCCCTTCTAATTGTTTTGGTATTCACAGGATTTGGTAACACGACATTCATTTCAGCAGTAACTTTTGCAGCTGTGGACTTCTTATTTTTCGCAATAATCCTCCTTAATGATCGTCGGTCACGATCACTCAGCACACACTTTCGTCCGCGCTGTGATTTAGAGGATGATGTTTTTTCCACATTTCAAATATGCGGAATAAATCTTCGACACAGTACCTCTTTAAACACCAAAAACCTCGGCTACATTGCTTACGGAAGCACCCACCATACGCGCGCCAACAATTTGTCCACATTCGAAGTCTGTTATCTCTGACATAATGCAATGATAATCTCACATAACACTGCTCCAACAACGGCTGAACGGTGCAGTGATTTTACGAAGTTGTATAAGTGGCGTCAGTAGGCGAAAACTCCAGTGCCATCAACATAGTTCATTCTAATCAATCTTTCTTTTCAAACATGCATTTCAAAAGGTGTTTCCCTATTTTTGTCCAACACCTGTATGTATATATATTAGCAAGCGTCGCCCGCTACACTGGTCCTCTTTTCCAGACAAATATTTCGTTCTTTGGTTTTTTTACAGTAAGTTTTGTTATAGAACGACTCAACCATACGCAATTTACAGAAACTATTCTGGTAAATTCATCTAACTCATAGGTTCCCAACCTTTCCTGGACCACCGCCCCCCTCAGAAGAAAAAAAATTCCAACGCCCCCCCCCCTTTCCCATAATAGTTAATTACATCAATTTAAATAACAAGGTAGTACCCGTCATATTTTGACGAAAGAAAATGTTTAAGAAGGAACTGTTTCATTAACTTGTAATAAACCCACAAAATTAGTTATAGTAAAAAATGCTTTTTATATTGGTACGTCTAAATCTTAAACAAACGATATTTATCGTCAAATTAGCAAAATACTATTTCTATAAAACACAGTTGTAAAAATTGTTAAAATTAAACTTTAATCGTATATGTAAGCAGTAAAAAATAATAAAGATATGTTATTATGACAAAGTTATCAATTAAGGTTCTTATGCTAGTATTCCAAAATGATAAAAAGCGAATTTATTCAACTTTGGCTCAATCATAGATTTTTTTCCCCCGTGAAATCTAAATCCGGCACCATTTTCATCATATCAAAATTTACAAATGTACATTTCACATCTGTATTTACGTTTTAAAAAAATGGCATTTTAATTGATAATTTTGATTCAAATCTTGAAGTCGTAAATGCTATTAGCTGAAACAGATATTAAACTGTTGATATTCTTTTACGTGTAAATCAAATTTTGTAAATGAAGTGAAAATTCACAGGGTTTTATAACAGAAGATATTTAAATTTCTTTTTTTTTCCTTTTAATGAGAAAATGACAACATACAGCACTCAATTTTTCCCTTTTTTCCTTTGCTTTAAATAGAAATGGAGCACTCCTGTTGCCACGATTAGAAAGGATATATTAAAAGCTACAAAAAAATTAATATTTCAAAAACAAATTATGTTACAGCTTTCAAACAAATTTCATTTAAAATTACATTTTTTTCCTACATGATGTTGTAAAAATTAAAAATGTGCGACATTAAGAAGTTTAAAAACTTTTAGTAGCAAAAATTGCAATACCGAAATTCATTTAAAATTTGAAAGTGTTGCCATGCGCAAAATGACGTATGCGTTACGCACAGATACGTTTGGCCTTTATAATATAGATATTGCATATTATCTATACTTATTTTTTGTCGATTTAGAAAAAAATGCAAAGCAAAAATTATAGCATAATAAAACGCTTTCAAGTAAAAATGTTAGAAATATATATAAAATTAAATTAAATGAACTTTTTAGAAAGATGCATTTAATAAATAAAAGATGTCATATATATCTAAAAGATCTTATTATACATAAAAATATAGTTTTAAAAGCTTAAAACTTCAAATATTATACATTGAGCGCTTCGACCCGAATTTCATCATGTTCAGGGCAGCTTTGTTTATGTACTGAAATTCATTTTTGTCCTCTAACATAAATCGAATGTAAACTAAGCTACCCCTTGGATGATCAAGTTTTGGTCGAAAGCACTCGGCATATAATATTTGAAATTTGAAGTTTTTAAAACTGTATTTTTACATTCAACATTTTTTTAGATTTGGCACATCTTCAACGTATCAAAAGTTTCACAAATAATAATGCGAATAAAATTAAGAAATTAAAAAAAGTAATGACATAAACATAAAATTAATAAGAAACAAAAGATATCAATGAGATAACTGAGGCTGATGAAATTTAAGCAATTTTTTTAATGTCGCTTTTCCAGCTTTGTTTACAGCAGTCGTAAATCGTCATGTTCAGTGAAGTCCAATCTATTTCTTTTCTTAGCCAATTAATTAGATACTGCACTGAACCCACGTTCAGACAAATAAAATGACAAAAAAGCAGTTAACAATTTTTGTACTTTTACCCACAACTCAGTGTACAGAGGTGCTATAGACTTCTGAAGCCAAAACTCTTAGTATGCACTTTCAAAATTTACTTTTTATTCTTCATTAGTTGTGAGTTCTATGAGTTACTCCTCTAAATGTGATAAATCTGCTGTATCTTCATTTGCGAAAGGATCTAAAACCCAACTCGGTATGTTCATTATTAAAATGTCCTGAAAGGGTCCATAAAATCCTTATGAAGAACGTCCAAGTGTTGGCAGTAAGTTAGTAAATATTTCTGTTTTGCAAAGGCTGCTGTTAAAGTGGGAAAATGACTGTATTTTCTTTACCTAGATTTCGCTTGAACATAAGTTTTCTCACAAGAGCAGCTATGACATTTTTTGTTTTAATTAAATTTTATTCATCACATTGCAATTATAAATTGATTTCATTGAATATTCTAAACAGGTCTATCAAATAAGCAATGTCATTTTTAGATGTTATCAGGTTTCACTCAATTTTTCATCTATTTTTTCAAAGAAGTTCAGTATTGAGTTAAATTGATTAAAAAACGATTCAAACAAATACCTATCGAGAGCCAACGAACTTCCATGCGCACGAGAAAGCGATTGCAATCTTAGTCATTTTCACTACAAAGTTGGCCAAATAATCTGTCGTTCAAAGAATTTCTTCTAATCTTAATCACTGCTGTAATAAAGCGCCGTATGCATTCGTTCATACAGTTTTTTCGACAACCAAATGCGACAATGAATAAAGGAAAGTATAGCGAGTATATTTGGTATTGCTTCCTTCAAATCCACTATAAAACCATTTTGACGCCCCCGTCTTTTCAGGAGCCATCAGTAGCTGCTGGAAAAATATTATGAACAGGAAATTCTTTCTATCAAGAAACATATATATGCTTTTAAATATCAATTCTCCCTTTGTATCAGTTTCCAAATTTTTGACAAATAATAACTCATTTTTTTTTCTTCTTTTATTAATCGGTCATATAATAAGAATAGTGCTTTGTTATTTGGTGAGTTGATTAATCGAGTTGAATGGAAAATTTTCACGTCTTTAACTAATTGCATAAAGATATTTCAATGTCTTTAGCCATTTAATCTACATTCCTTTGTACAGAATTACAATCAGAGGATTTTTTAATGATATCTGACAGTGTTTTATAATTAAGAAAAGTTGTTATTACATCTTTGACTGTCGGCAAGATTAATTTCTCGGCAACGGAAAGCTTCACGACTTCATTTGAAAAAACTTTTTTACAAATTAAACACATGTGTAAAAATTGGTTTATAGGATAATGCGTAAATCCACATTTCAAATATTCAATACTATACTTCCGGCCTTTGTTCTTAGATTCAGACACTTTGAAATACAAAATTTTCTACCGTTTAAGTTAAATAGATTATCTTTGCAATATATTCATAAATAGGTTTAAAAATAAAGGCTATAATGTCTTATATAGCTTTCATCCAGCATAAAAAAATTTCTTGAGCAGGTTCAAACTATAGTTTCGAAATCTCTATTTAGGCATATTTCTATTCTAAGTCGTCATATTTCCCACGTTTTTGGAATACTGATGTTTCTAATCATTAAACTTTTATTGAACTTAATGTAGCAAATTCTATACTAGTGATCGTGATAATATTTTGATCAATGCATTTGATACTAAATCAGAAAGTTAAATTATATTTTTATTTAACCAAATAGGACAAAATCAAATGATTCGTCACTGCGAGAATTTAAAAAAATAAAGCGTTCGGAGCATGAGTTTACGCGATCCAAGTAGCATACCACATACTTACAAATCGAGGGGGAAAACAGCGTCCCACGACGTTGGTTGGAATGGAAAGTTATCCTTCGCTGCAAGCTGCGACAGATTTAAAGCTATATTTAAGATTTTTATGATGGCTTGGGCAATGCTAAGGAGACGAGTCGACTAGTTTCAATATATTAATTTCTTAAATTGATAGGTACGTCATGACCGCCTCCTTTGACAGCCTTAACGCCCCCCATTTTCCTCTGGACCTGTCACCGCCCCCCTGGAAGGCTCCAGCGCCCACTGGGAACCTATGATCTAACTAATAATGTAAGTCTCATCAAAATCCGTCCATTAGTAGTTTTTATAAAGACTAATCTATCATAATCGTTTTCAGGTGATTATAGAAATTTACTCTGACATAACTGACTCACTTTATAACGGAGCATTGTAAAGCACTAAGAAATATACAAAAAACACTCCTAATAAAATTATCTAACTTACAATTTAAGTTTAATCAAAATACGTCTAGTAGAACTTTTAAAATGAATAATATTCCATATTTGGGTTGTTTTGATTTTAAAACTTTTTCTCAAAATTCGATACTTAAATAACATAAAATGATGTGATACTTATTTCCCATGTTCTTCATTCTTATTGTATTCAGTACCTTTAAAATATAAACCTTTCCCTCATGTCATTTTATACATACATGTAAAAAATGTCCACTTTACATACATTTAAAATACACGCCTGACACAAACGCCTATAATAATAACACAATCTTTTCACAAATAAAGAGGAGGAAAAATGACATAATTTTATCACAATCAAAAAATATATTATTAGAATAGATAAAAAAAAATTGCTTCGTTTAAAACTGGCATAATTTTCTTCACCAAAACCATTCCGAAATTTAAAAAAAAAATTATGTGACACATTATTTAAAAAATGCTTAAGCTTTTTCTGTAGGCTTAATATGATTTAGTATGAATGATATGGAATTTTTAAAATTGTCTTATTCTGTTCTGTATAAAGAGTGTTTAACGAATAATGCTCAGTTTGGTCTCATCACTTGCAGAAATAAAGATTAGTGAAGATGGCGTCAAATTAGCTCTATTATTGTAAAATAATTTATTTTCATGAGTGAAATTAAGTTTATACAAATTAATTATCAACTATTATGCTACTTTTGAGATTTGGTTATCATATAACGAATTTGGTTTTTAAATTTATCTTTTTCAAGACAAGAATGAACTTTTTTCTTTTAATATAACTAGTACACCAAACCCGGGGTTCCCGGGTCACAAAGTAAAGGTGAAAAACATTTTTAAAATTTAAAATTGGAAAGTTTAATAAATTTTTTCTGCATAATAATCTTTTTAAACTGCCAACTAATTCCAAATAGCGATTTTATATGAAACATATTATTTATGTAATCGTATACAGCTTTAAAATTATCGGTACTTCCGTATTAGCAGGGCCGTAGCTAAGGGGGCGCTAAGGGCGGCTCAGCCCTCCCCTAAAATATTTTGACCCCCCCCCTCTGGAAAATATTCCAACGTCACTCAATGAATTTCTGTTCCGAAAATTTAAATGAAATATTGTTTAAAAATCTAATTTAGTTTTAAAACCTTTTCAAAGTTTTGCAGAGTTACTAAATTGTATCTAAAATAAGTGTTTCAACACTCCCTCATCCTATTTGTACATATGAAGCTAATATGATGGGCTATTTTGCACCAGTTATACACTCAAAACCTTCATCATCATATACTTTTCTAGGCATAAAATGAAGTTATTTTAACAGTTTAATAAGAAACAGATTACCTACAATGTGAATATGCACTAATTTATCTTTCTACGTCAGAGAGAGAGGAAAAAAACTATGAGTCCCCCAACATTCTCTTGAGCCCTCTCTATTGTTCACTACGGCCCTGCGTATTAGACGCAAGATAGCAGTTATTAGCCAAAGATTTCGCCAAAGAATAAAATTGCATTCTCAGTTTTTAAAAACAACTAAGAAAATATGACACCCAGATATTCTTTAAAATACATTTTTGTAAAGGTTAATTGATGTATCTTTTGTAAAGTAAGTTTACAACGAACTAAAAGTCACTAAATTCATAGATAAAAGCGAAATAAAACCAACAACATTCACCGGGTTTTATAGCCGACGATATATTGACATAACAGGTTTTTAATTACTATTTTTTTCAGTTGCTATGAAAACATGACAACTAAAATATACAGTGATCTGTTATTTTCCATGGAGAAAAGAGATAGATGGAGGTGCACTATGCAATTAAAACGGCTTGATGGGCGTTATTCTTCCAATTTAAGTCTCTCATTCGGCCCAAACAAAACAATCATATGGAACAGAGACCGAATTTTTTAACATCATTTTTTCTCTAAATGAAAAAGATCTGAATATATTTTAGCATTATAAAATAGCATTTCATTGTATTATGAATTAAAATTGCATCGCTAAAAGTTTTTCTTTTTTGTGCAAGCACGCCGTTGTGTTTGATGCAATGCAGCGACATTTAGGGTTACATTTTTGGCGTCACCTCCAGCCACTAAACTGCATCTCTATTTTTTTTTCTTTTTTACTCTATGGCTATTTTTCCTCTCTTTCCCACATAAATGCGATACTCAAGTTGCCACCATTAGAGAAATGAACCAAAAACTACAAAAAATTAATATCTCAAAAACAAATTGAGATACAGTTTTCTAACAAACGGCATTTAAAAGTGCATTTTTTTCTCTAAACGATGGTATAAAGATTGAAAACTTGCAATGTCTAGAAGTTTAAAAATTTACAATAGCGAAAATTGCAAAACCGAAATTTCATCGGAAAGTGTTGCCATTCAAAACATGACGTATGCGTTACGCACAGATACGTTTGGCCTTTATTATATAGATAAAATTTTTATTGGTCGAAGCACGTCTCCTATTGGTGGATTGACATAGGACAAATCTAATCTTGGAATTATATCATGTAGAAAAAATAAATGGTACAACATATTAAAAAAAATAATGTCTAAGTAATTATTTAAAAAAGGTTATTTTTTATAATTTTAAAAACAACACGTAAATAGGAAACTCGTATTAATTATTTAATGGAAAAAAAATCTATGATCTTTTGCGACGTATATTACTTTGATTTTGGCCACAATTTCTTTTTTTATGCCATCTTCAAGTTGAAAATCTCTTGCAAGTTCTGCTATGTCTCTCATTTTCTGCTCTTCATCTAAAATACTGTCTTCCTTTAATGTACAAATTTGTCTAAATAATATATGTTTCTTTTTTTTCTCTTCAGCTAATTCCTGTTGTAGTGCACAGCTATCGAGTAAAGTACTATTCAGGCGAATATCTTGCTCTAAGTACTCTTTTAGTTCCGTCTGAAATGTACATATAGTTATTAAACAATGCCAAAAAAGAGTTTAAAAGCATTTTATATGAATATACAAAGATCAAAACTTGAATAACAAAGTAACAAAATATACTGGCTAACGAAGAAAAAGGAAAATAGTTTTTGACTAAACAGAAGTATATATATATATATATATATATATATATATATATATATATATATATATATATATATATATAATACCATTAAAAGTAGGCAATATTCACCAATGGATTTTATCAATAAAACTATAAACCAAAACGAAGAATTAGAATTGAATTGAATTATAACAAAATAAAATATTATAAATATACCTAATATAATATTCATGATGAACCGATTGCAACTCTTAATGGAAATCCTATTAAGTGGTAATATATATATATATATATATATATATGTAATGATAAATTCGACGATAATGCTATGTTCCATAAACTCTAAGAATCCGCAGCAGCACGTGCAGAGCAGTTGCTCCGGCAACTGGCGAGCAGTGGAAGAGTTTCATTGGGGGGTATTTCCCCATTATGAAAACAAACACAATCAGTCTTCAAGTTCTTTATTTATGAACTCGTAAAATCAATAAGCTATTCCCCGCAGTCACCTAGACACTGTCATCAGATATTCCAAATCGTCGTGATTCAGCTGCATCCCAAGATATTAGATTTTTTCGGCGAAACAGAAACAGCATCCAAGCATTTGAAAAGTCAATCGCATTCTCATGCTCCTTAAAAACCAAATGAGAAAATTCACATTTTCACGACAAACTACCCCCTCCTACTCCGCGTCAATCATTTTAAAAATCCAATTAGGATTAACTCGAGTCTACACGTCAAAAAATGATCACCTTTGATTGGTCTTAGCAGGCGTGGCCTCGGGTAGGGATTACTTAACGCCTCGCAAATAGAAAAGTCTTTTACCATCTTTGCGCATTAACACAGATAACGTGATCAAAAAAAAAAAAAAAAAAAAAAATTAAAATCCCGAGAATATTCTAGAAAGTAAAAAGGTTACGAAATACTTCCCGCCTTTTTTAAGAAACAAGCAATAGATTATTAATAAGTTAAATAAAAAAAAGGACTTTAGCTGTTAAAAGATTTTTGTATTACGAAAATAAGATCAAAAATATGTTCCACAACTTTAGAATTAAAAAATCAGAGAGCAAAATGGCGCAATTTTTTTTAATTTTATTACATATATATATATATATATATATGTGTGTGTGTGTGTAACCACTACTTGTATTACAATACATGAACTATTGAATTCAATAGAAAATTACCACATTCATACATGGGGAAAAATAATACAAATAGAATTTGCAGAACTAAAGCAGAATCCTCAAGCCCCAAATACTTTGGAACGACAAATGAAGACCATGGTTTCATCTTCTTATTATCCATGCAAAAGCAAAATAATACGAATTTGTGGCTACCAATACAGGAAATACCAAAATTAAATGAAAAAAAAAACATTAAAAATAAAACACAACAATATTACTAAATTGGATAGAAAAATAAAAAGTTAAATAAATAAATAAATGCATTAATAAAACAAATAATAAACGGATAATAAAGATCAAAGCCCCATAAGATGTAAAACAAATTCATTTAATTTAACTATGCTAACCCAAACTCAATATCTTAATATAACATGAAATATGAAATAAAAATAGATAACTAATATTTAAATTTTATACCCTTAGAAATTGTATTTTATTTAAAAATTAGATAAAATTTATCCACGGAAATTAATTAAATGATATTTATAGAATTAATTTACATAACTATACAGTTATCTATACATTAGTGTTAATTGAATATCCTGTATAAAATATTTTGCAATTTAGCAAATGCTTTATATATATAAAAACATATATAACTACCATTTATGTATATGTATATAAATATACATATGACATTCAAAGCTTGTCTACTTGTCTTTCCCGAAATAAAAAAACGATATTTTTCTTGTCTTGCTGAACCTGGATGGGTATACAAATTACAAACTGCAGAAAAGCTAGTTTCGTCGTGCATATCAAAATTTGATTTTCTAGATACGGTTAATTTTGCAATTCACATCCCTATAAATATATGAATTATACACATATATTTATCAAAATTTACATATTGAAAAAATAGTTTGTAGACTAACTTTTCTTATAGTCCATTTATACACACATTTTCAAAATAATTACCAGGGCGAACCAAACATGAACAGAATTTCTGCTAGAAGGCCTAAAAATCATCGCGAGAGCACTCAAATCTCTGCGCATGGCAGGTGGAGATGTCACATAACTATATAATATATGCGTCTGTACACTGTTAAAACTACAGGTGATACACTGCACATTTTAGGGGGGAAAGGCTTGTCTCACTGGTGACACCCTTAAGGAAGCCAGAATGGTTCCCTTAATTAGGGTGAAAAGATGGCACCCCAAATCCAGAGTGTCCAATTACAGAAAGAAATTATAAACCGATTTTTGGCCCATGAAGGATTCGAACCCACAACGTCTGATTCCAAGCTGAACACTCTAACCGTTCGGCCATAGATCTCACCTTCAAAATCTCTCTGAAATGATTAAATATCTTGAAATTCGAAGGTTGCTTTATCAAAAGCTCACCAAAAGTTAGCCATCCGAAATTCTAAACGAATTTGGGATAGCACATGCACAGTGATATTCTATGTAGGGAGAAATTGCTGTTTTGATTCATCAGTGATGACGAGTTTCAGGGGAAGGACACACGTCACAAGGCATGTGTAAATTACTAAGGGGTGTAAATCTTCCAACCGTATGCATTGCGCGGCACCCTAATTAGCGTGAATCACCCATTCATGGATAAAACGGCACCCCAAACACATTTTCAAGCCTGCAGGTGTCAAATGGTAACACCTTTTCACTCATGGGCGCCAAATGCAACTGGTTTGTCACTTTTATTTTTAACAGTGTATGTGCTACGTTCTCAATTCCCTACGCGGTATTACGATAAGTAAGCATCAGGTTGATTGATAATGTAGTCTACTTAAAAAGTTATGGATGTTATTGCTGTTTTCCCAAATCCTCTCCCTATTTACACTCTTTTGTGTCAATTTTGCCCACCGAAATCCCCGCCGAAATATTAGCCATCTCTTTATTTTTGATGCGTTTGGAGACGGACGCGTACATAATTTCGACTTTTATCGCGCGGATAAAATTTAATGCATAAATATATATATATATATGTAATAAAATAAAAAAAAAATTGCATTTTTTGAACACCAGGGTGACCAAACTGTTCATGAGCAACACTAAGCAATTTTTTTCTTAGGGACATGGGAACTACCACTTTACGAAAACCTTTTCTTTTAACTATAATCAGTCCAATAATTACAATAATTCCAATAATTACAAGTTACGAAACTAAGATTGAAATATGTTCCTTGTGCCTGTATAATAGTAATAGGGGTGACATTATGTAAATTACCATTTAAATATCGAACAAATTTGAGGGGTAAAATTGAGACAGTTGATCCACTATCAACTACACAATATACTTTGTTATTGCCCACAATTAGTGGTAAAGGCTAACTTTTCGGAATCGGCTGGGTGAATAGGTATGTGCCCATTTTTTTTATTTTATTACATATATATATATATATATATATATATATGTATATATACATATTATAGGGAACGTACAATAGGTTTATAGGTTTTTGGATGTCTTATTACTAAAAGTGCACTAGCATTTCATTAAAATAAATTGTTTTAAAAAAGTTCATGTAATTAAAATTCAGTGAAAAACATAATGCAGGGAATTCTTGATGTGTTCAAGGAATTTCCTATATTTTCTTAAGAATGTATGTAAATACAAGGGATATATATATTTATATACATATATTTATGGCAGTGTGATGCTATAATGTTTTTAATATAACTCCTATCTGGTTTAATTTTCAGAATAGAATTCTGAACCATATGACTCTTGTAAAAGTAGAAACTTTACAAATACAGAAAACAATGAACATAAAACAATGAAAATCTGTATAATTCTTTAATTCGATAGGCTTTTGAAATTAGCACTTCAGAAACGAAGACATGTAATAGCATGACTCATGCGTTTATCGACTATTGATGGTCAAGAATGCTTAAGGAGAGGAAAGGAAAACAAAGGAAATAACTGGATCTTGAGATAAAATAAAAAAAGCGGTAGAAATGACTTTCAGTCCACCAACTGAAGACGTTCCGGCTGGAATGAAAACGTTATTAGATTTGATTTTTAAAATGTTGCGTATAGTGTATATATTTTTTAATATTGTATCTGTATATTCATGAAAATGAGGATATATATAACAGTAAATAAACTATTTTTTATGATATAAAGTAATGTCTTGAGTTGGTATAGGAACAACAACAACAACAAAAGGAATTCTGCTTAAAATATTTTTGTGTACATCCGTTATAACATGGTTTACAGAAAAAGAAAAATCCGAGCAAGTCAGTTAAAGGGTTTTAATATGTTTAATGCTTTCCCAATTAGCCTGTTTCCTAAAGTCTGTGGTCCTGAACTGGGAGGAGTTGTGTTGAGAGCGTAGTTTCCTAGGTGGGAAAATATGTTATTGATATTGTTACATAAACATATAAAACTTAAACAGATTTGAAAAAAAAAAACATTCCTATCTCCAAACAATTTTACGTTTCTGTTAAAGAGATCGGAGAGCATGAATTAACAAAATTTTGTTACCTATCATTACTCAAATACTACCAAACCTAATATAATTTTTTAAACCATTAGCAGTACAACTGAGTAGAGCGCAATATTTGACAAAAATTGGTTAAACGGAAATAATAATATTCAAAATAGATTGCTCGAATTAAACGAGTCAATGAGAAAACAAAAATTTAGAGAAAATCTAAAAGAAAAAATTGCATTTACAAATGAATGCAATATGAAGTTGTGTATAATTTATAAATACATCTCTAATTGGTTAAAAATCCTGAATTTTGTAGATACTAAAATCGTTTAAAAAGGATTTTAATTAAAGAAAGAAAAGTACTTCATTTTATATGCATTTAAAAAATTTTGTAATATTTTTGGTTTCTGATACATTTTAGAAAGCAAATTTACATTAATATATAAAAACTTACAACAAATTCTTCTTGAGTTGGCATTCTTCCTTCCAAGCATAAAAGTGCACGGCTAGAATATATAAATAATTAAATTTAGTAATAAATTTTTTAAAAATATACTTTTGAAACTTTCAAAAAACAAACTTTAACTCTTTAAAAATTACTTTACACTTAATTTGAATAATTCTTTGTTATTGCAATAATAATGCCCTTTTGTGTTTTTAATCAACACTATAAATGCACATTCATTGCTTTTTGCTCAAACAAAATGACAACATTGATGACACAAAAGTCTTTTTTGAGAAAATGACATTTTATGGGACTAATACTTCAGATCCAGAAATATGGATATAAATTTACTAGCTTACTTAAAAATAATATGTAATTATCAATGATCTAAATTCGTGCAAAACAAATTGTTGGGTTTTAATCAAGTGGTTGTGCTACAAATTTTCAAATGTTTTATTATAAAGTTAAAATGCTAAATTTATAAAATTTTCTTACTTTCTTTGTCAAACTGTCTCTAAGCTATTGTCTTGCAAACTCAGATTACAATAAAATTTATTTTGTGAGGAAATAAGCATCAGCAATGCCATTGTTAATATCAAAGTTGTTACGTTCAAGAGATTGTAACAGCATTAGAATGCACTTAAAACATTTTTCCCATTGCCCATAATGGATTGGAATATTTTTGATTGTCCCTATAATTGAAGTATGCATCCGATTTTATAATATTTAAATATTTAAAATATCAAATGATTAGGTTCGGTAGTTTTTGCTCTGTTACAAGCGGACAGACTGAACGACAACTATAGGTGCTACGTATTTACATGAACGCACCTAAAAAGATATATTAACATAACAGGATCTGTTATTTGAGTAATACATTAATATATCGCACATATTTTATGATTTTTATCTGAATTTTCCTGATTGATAAAACAATTAAAGAAATAGAGAAACTTGCGTCAATTAAAATGCATCGCAATACGAGTTAAAGGCTGTAAGTTTATTAAATTTCTTTTAAAATATTTAAAAAAAGACGTATTTCACTCAACCATACTTACCTTAACTGATCCACTCTGTTTCTTAAATGGTCTATTATAGTCCAATTTTCCGCAGTAACTTCTCGTAGCATATTTAAATTATCTTCTGCTTGATTCATTTTAGCTTCATATGATTCGAGTAGATCCCCAATTCTAGTTAAAGAAAAAAGAGAATAAATTTAAAAATCGGAAAGAAATAAAACATATAATGTTATACGCAAAGATTATTT
Organism: Maratus speculifer; assembly: GCA_964019185.1. NCBI lineage: Eukaryota > Metazoa > Arthropoda > Arachnida > Araneae > Salticidae > Maratus > Maratus speculifer. The sequence goes on along the minus strand of OZ025295.1, from coordinate 114,428,700 downwards.
GTAAAAAACAACAAAATCACCAAGCATGGAGATAGAATACAAACTTCCTACAGGGTTTGTACGTCTCCTAGAATTGTGTATACCAGACTGCTATAAAGACTAGAAAGGGTTATAAAGACTAGAATTATGAAGGTCAGATAAACTCTATCTAAACGCAATGTATGATTAAAAGAAAAATATATCTCATTTCACAATTTTTTAATTCACGTCCACCCACTTCAATCCACCTCTCTTAGTAACAGCTGGAAATTAGCAGCTATCTATTTACCCATAGAGTAGCGAATGGCTGATAAAAAAGTGTGACCTTACGTGCGCAGACTTGCATTATCCTTATACATAAAAATATAATAATGATTTGGAAATGGACCGATGAAAATCTGTGTAGATACCGCAGGAGGTTACCATTGGGGGTGACCAGATTCTGTCGCAGAATTTCCCCAAGTTTACCACCAATTTAGAGATATACATCCAAATTTTGCGATCATAATTACTCGGAAAGTAAAGCGAACTTGGCGCTATTACCGGATGTTCGCCAAATTCTCAGAGACTCTTATTCAAATTAAATAGAGTTTTTTTTCGTTTTTTTCTCTACATATTTACATCATCTAATAATAAGTAATATAAATACACCGATAGATAGTTGGATAAAGCTTTTGACAGAGAGGTGGTTTTGGTGCCTAGGGGTGTAGAACTGCAAAAATTGTTCAGAAATTCAAAAATGACGTAGGATGTAATAGTTAGTATTTTTTATGAAATCTATGTGTCAAAAATGTCAAAAATTTAGTTACCACTATTTTGGAATAGTAATTTCATCAAATATCTTAAATTCTTGCTTAAGATCACCACCCCTTTGAACAATATATCAATTTATAGGATGACCAATGGAGTTTCGTTCATATACAATTTTGTTAAGAATATAGTCCCTGGTGGTGAATGTAGAACTAATAGAACGTGATACCGTTGAAATTTGGAAATCTAACTCGGCTATCTGTTTTGAACTTTAAGGTAGTTTATAGCACATGGTAGAATATCAACAAAAAAGAATGGCGTGTAACATTTCGGACGTGGAGAAGTGGATGCGATATGAACAAAATAATGAATTATAATAAGGTGATCTGTTTGAATTTATAGCGCAAAATAAAAATTTTGCAATGAGGACGCGTGAAAAATTTAGGAGAGAGAAGCGGCGTGTTTTTACCATGTGGAATGTAAGAATTGAACAATTTCGTCTGAAGTTAGCTGGAAAAGAGGAATTACTTCGTGAAACCAAACGGAATCGACAATCCATTACACCTGGTTAGTAAGCGTGGAGAGCAGGAATATAGAGCCCCTCTAGACATTGGAATGAAAATGATGCAAAAAACATTGGTCACATATGGAAATTAAATGTATTATATGTCAACAAACGACAAATTCTAACAACACTTATAATTTATATTGAAGAATAAATTTCAAATTGAAAGTGAATTGAAAACATTATAATTTACAGAAACATGCGCAGTATGATTCAAATGTTCGGGTAAAGGTTGTAAAAAACATTTCTCGGAATAGTTCACAGCACTGAAGCATATTCACCTTCAAAGTAACCTTGGGCAACGATATACTGCTGCCAGCGTTCGTAATTTTTCTAGAAACATCGCCGGAAGCCATTTTTTGCAACTTCGTATAAGGCCTCCTGCGATGTTGTTTTCACCGCATCTGTTGACTAAAAACGGCATCTTTGCAAATGTGTTTTCATTGATGGGACCAGTCAAAAGTCACACGAGGCTATGCCCAGTTGATAGAGGAGATGTCGAAGCACATTAGTGAGAGTTTTGACGATTAGTTGTTTTAACAGTTGGTATCGATGGGTTGGTGCATTCTGAAACGGAAAATACCATCGTCTGACCTCAGCGAAGGTTGTCCGACGCGTTTAGGGCCTTCAATGGATTTTGGATCCTTTTTAAAACGTCAATGTTATTTAAAATGGTACATTCATCGTACACCTTTCTTAGCATTTTCAAAGTCTCCACTGGTGTTTAACCTAATCGTTCACAGAATGCTGCAACACTGTTGAAGAAAAGACATCTTTTTTGCATCGCAGAGCAAAGATAACTACATTTGAAAGATAACAGCTGGACATACGATTCGGTCACATGATATGGACTAAATCAACATAGTAAGTAGTGAAGGGCTGTGAGAATACAATTCAGCCGATTTTACATTAGACACTGTCAAGAACGGCCGCATTCCCTGAATTTTTCTTTCGTACTGCATATAATTGAGTGCTTCAAAATAAGGCTTCTAAAATCAGAGTTATTAGCAGCTATATTTCTCGAAGTTATTAACTACATAAATTAACTGTATTAACCCTTTAACGTTCATTGGTTTCGCCACGAAACCACAAAATTTTAATTCCGATACGCAACACTGACACCGGTATTTTTATCTAAAAATATCTCTTTTATTTTGTATGTGAAAAGTCACGTTTTCTTATTTAGAAATATATTTGTTCTTAATTACCGGTGTCAATCATTTATTTCGACATCTTAGCAATGAAAATGCTATGGTCGTTAAAGGGTTAAGCATAAAAGTAGGCATACAATGTACTTTTGAAAAAGATGCATCAGTGATTTTATGCTTAGCTAGAAATTTAAATTAAGGAGAAACATTTATTAAATTATATCAACATGACGCAATTTTCACTGATTTTTTCATTTCTTAATTCTAACGATTAGAATAGGAACCTTTATTGATCGTTGTTCTATTTTAGAATATGAATACCGAATTCAAAAATAGCCTAATTTTTTTGTAAAAAGCAATTGTCATTTTTAACACTTTACTACAATACAAATCTTTCGATAATTAAATGTTCATTATATTTTTTTGTGTTTTATGAAGATTAAATGCAGATGAACAGTTCATAATTTTCCACGGCAGTTATATACTAGTTTTTAAATTAATGCTGCTTGAAAAATAAAATTTTAGAACGTAAGGAAATACATTAGAGCAATTTTAGTATGTACTATATAATGTGAATCACATTTATAGCATCTTGTACTATTTAAAACTTTGGAAAATTCTACACTTTAGTGATGAAAAAAATATTTTCTTTATTATTTTAGGTTTTTAAAATGTGATAAAAAAATGCAAGACTCACAGCAAATATCTGAGTTTTAAAGGAAGGTTTTTTTTAGAGTAAAACAATATTATTTAGATGATGTTCCAATTAAAACGTCATAAGTACCGTTGTTTACCGCTGGTATTAAAGACAGTAAGACGAAATGCATGTTACAATTACTTTTTCGAGGAATCCTCAATCTTGAGTTTTAAAGCTGTTCCTTCGAGTAATTCATATTTATCGGCAGTCACATCAAGCTAAAAATATTAAAAAGCAAAATTAAAGGTATTACTTGAAGAACTTTTACAATTTTTATATCCTATGTTTGTAAAATACCATTACACTTATTATAACTGAAAAAAGAATAAATAACTAATGTAATTAATGTTTCACATTCAATAATTTTCTATGGCGGCTTATTTTTGCTAAAATTCATTATCATTTGTTTTTCTCTTTAAAATCGTATTTTCTGCTTATTGTTTCAAATGAATAAATATACTCGTACATACACTATATGGTGTATAATTTACATATAGCGCACATTTTAGGTAGCTTTCATTAGAACAAGTAAAAAGCTACATATGCAGCCGTCCGGAGGAAAGCAATTCCGGAAAATTCCGGTATGTTTTGACTGGTTATAGCCCTCACACCACAACACCACCCTCAATTTCGACACCTGTTTTAAGAAACAAAAATCAGTATAATAGAGGTTTACTGTTTATAAAATTAAAAATCTTTAAATCTGTAAATTCAGAGTTTTGAAAAGAGCACGCAAATAGTGTTAATGTCAATTATTAAGCGATAAAAATATTATTTTATTAAATTTTATTGATTAATGAACACTTTCCTGCCCAGAAAAAAATATTTTTTAAACTACCAACTTTTTTCTCTAATTTATAAAAACTTAACGAATATGTCTAACAGTCTTGTTCCATTATGCTATTATTTTTTAACGTAAAAATCCCTATCGGCTTCGATTATAGGCGGAGGTACATTTCGAATTTAAGGGCTCATTTCAACGACATAAAATATGATTAAAGATAAAATCTGATTAAAAACTTTATTTGGCCGCTTTTGAAGAACGTTTAATTTCATCTTTATGTAAGAGCTGCTTTTATCAGAATCATCTTAAGCGATATTCGGCACAAATTCACACTTTGACAGCATTTTTAGGTGCGTTCGTAATTATGTAGATACGTAGCACCTATTGTTGTCGCTCAGTCCGTCCGTCTGTCTGTCCGTCTGTCTGTCCGTCTGTCTGTCCGTCTGTCCGTCTGTCTGTCCGCATATAACAACGCAAAAACTACCCAACCGAATCGTTTGAAATTTAAAATACATAATTATTACATAAATTTGTCGAGTCATTTCAAATTTTATGAAAATTGGATGCATAGATCAATTACAGGGACAATCAAAAGTATTCCGTTACATTACGGTCAATGGGGAAAAAAGTTTCAAATGCATTTTAATCGTTTGAAATTTAAAATACATAGTTATTACATAATTTTGTCGAGTTATTTCAAATTTTATGAAAATCGTATGCATAGATCACTTACAGGGACAATCAAAAGTTTCCGTTACATTACGGTCAATGGGGAAAATGTTTCAAATGCATTTTAATGGTGTTGCACTCATTCGAACTTAATAAAATTTATATACAATATAAAGTACATATTATAATATGCATCTTACATAATTTGTGATGCAAAGAACATTTGTTATTGATTTACAAGGCCACACAAAAGTATTCCATTACATAATGGTATAGGGAGAACATTGTTTGATGAACGTTTTAATTGCAATTCACTATTTGCAATTTTATGAGATTGATATATGAGAGTAATATTTTTAAAACTTCATTATCGTACGAACGCACCTCGTTTGCTACGCTTCACGTGCAATTTCCAACTTGTTTGATTTATCTGACTTTATGAAAACATCGACCAATACGGCACATTATACAGTTCCTAAGCAAGAGAAACTGTCAATTGAATGAGTTGGAGAGCAAAATTTTATTTAAAAATCAGTAAAAAAAGCAATTTACTGTTTGAATACTTCCTCAATTTTTCAATCACGATCGCTTTGGGAAATTCTGTTCAAAATGCCATTTTGACAGCATTTTTTAAAATATATTCTGTCTTTATCAGTACACTGACCAATACGTCACATTATATAGTTCCTCAATCAGAGAACCTGCCAATTGGATGTGTTTGAGAACAAAATGATTCAGAATATAAACCATTTGGTTTTGAGATTTTTTAATTATTAGTATTAAAATTATTAGCATTTAAAGTTTCATTCCTAATGTAAACAAAAGTTTAGAAAAAAAATTGAGTTAAGTAAGATTTTTATATAAAACGAGAACCATGGCAAACGATATTAGGTTTGTGTATGAGTAAAGAATCAACATAGATAACAACTTTAAAGTCATTGTATGATGAAATACGATTTGACAGTAAAATGTTTATATAAAGAGGGTAATCTCTGGAACTACCGAACCAATTGTACCAACCAAACCAACTTTGTACAGTTATATTAACCAATACTATTTTATATCATACCGATTTACGGCCATCTTTCCATATTTTACGCAAATTTCTAACCAATATTTAATACGTTACTATTCAACGATACCATATAGATTACCTACAACTGGACAAACTTTTAATTTCAACACCAGTATTTAAGTACGGAAGTGTCTGCTATCTAAATGTTTGAATAAGTAACAATTTTGGATTCTAACAACGAATTTGGGTACATTAGATTTTAATGTCAAATGCGGAAAGATGGCCTCCAGACCAATATTAACCATTTATAATCATCAATAATAAACTTCAGGCATTTCATTTGCGGGAAGACAAACCAATCAGAAGATATCTTTGGCTCCGTTTTCCTAGGAATAAATGAATTCATGTTTTTAGCACTTTCCAACAAAGTTGAAAAGTGCTTATGCATTCGGTTTGTCTGGCCGTCTGGCCGCGCCCTAACTCTCGTAAATATATTCGGATTGCCATGAAATTTTTGGACATTATTTAAGTTTATCCTAGCACGAGCCCTATTGAAAATGAAGTTTCTACCGTGAATAATTTATTTACAGGGACAGTCAAAACTTTTCCATTACATTACGGCCTATCGGGAAAAATCGTTTCAAATGAATTTTAACGTTAGTAACACTTTCCAAAAAAGTGAAAAGTGCTTATGAATTCGGTTTGTCTGTCCGTCAGCCCGTCTGTCAGTCTATCCGTCTGTCCGTCTGACCGCGGTCTAACAACTGTAAATATACTCGAACTGCCCTGAAATTTTTGTATGTTATTGACGTTTACCCTAGCACGAACCCTATTGAAAATGAAGTTTCTACCATGATTAGTTTATTTACAGGGCGAGTCAAAAATTTTCCGTTACATTATGGCCTATGGGGGAAAAATCGTTTAAAAGGCATTTTAAAGATGTTACACCCTGTCAAACATATTAATATTTACATGCATTTAAGAGGTGCACTAAAATATGCGTTCTATAAAATATGCGGTGAAAATATAGTATTATTCCTATACAGGGCCACACAAAAGAATTCCATTAGATAATGGTAAAGGGGGAATAGTGTGTGACATTTTTAAAATATGTATAATAAAATTGATATATATCACTGAGGCTTAATATAAATTATACGATACTGTCTTGCATAATATGAAGTACATTATATTTACAGGGACACACAAAAGATTTGAAATAGTATATTCCTTCCGACGGACTATGTATGTTTCCGATGATGGCTGATGGATGGATGTAATGCATTTTAATTATGATTTACGCATTTAAGTTTCACTAAATCTTTGTACATTTTAAGGGTATGTATAAATGTTATAGTTGATATACAGGTCTATCCAAAAGAGCTCACCAACGTTACTGAGGATGAACATAAATTACTTAAAAGTGGTTCTTAAATAAGGTATATATTTTTACGCTGAACTCCATGCAATTTACAAAGAAATGTTTGCAGAATATAGATAAAACGATATACAGTGCCACGGAAGGAATTGTGTACATGGACTCCTGTGAATGATAATTTATAACAATGTGATTTCAGTTGTTTTAAGTGTTTTAGTTTAAAATGAACTTTAGCTTCTTACTGACGCGTAATAAAGATACAAGGTAACCTACAGGGCTGAACAAAAGTTTTCAAGTATGTTTCCCCTTTATTAGTACAAATTCCTCAAAAAGAAATTTTAAGCTTTTTTCTTGCTAAATTAAATTTTCTCATTTTATATGCATATCAACAGACAGATCATATACAGGTCTGTTCAAAAGTATTGGAATACATATTTGGCTATATACCCTTATATTCTTAATTAACGAAGTTTTTTTAAAGATTTCATGAAGTGCTGGAAAGTGCTTCATAATCTATGCTTAACGCATGATTTTTCTTACTTTTACTTTTAAATTAGCTATGCATTTTTATTCTGAATTATACTGGGTGATTCAGAAGTTCCGGGAGTTTTGAAATGCTAATAATTAGTAAAATATAAACACTAGAAAGATGCAGTTTTCTCAGAAATTCTTAGAAACTTGTGGGATTTCATTTTTTAACAACAAAAAATATGTTACGTTGCCAACAGGTGGCGCTGAACTGGATAATATATTATTTCTATTATATGATACAGCTCATAAAAAATAAAGTATAAGTGTCCAAGGGTTATAACTGTTCTATATGACGCTCATAACTTTTAAGTACAGCTATGAGACGATGTAAAACAGACTACACATCATTAAGAAACAAATCAAGGAATATCTTTAAAATTCTGTGGTGTAGCATCTTTCAGCTGAGTCAGTGACATAGCCTAATCTCTGTACACATGAGACTTCATGTATCCCTACAACCATAAGTCACAAGGAGTAAGATCTGGAGATCTTGGAGACCATTAGTGCTAAAAATTGCGACTGGGGACACGCGTATCTCCAAACATACTCCTCAGGATCGTCGTGACAAAGAAAGCGTTGTGGAAAGGATCTTCCAATAAGCTTGTTTCCTCAAGCCTATTTATCACAGTCTTCGGGTTTGTAATGTCATCGGTCCTTTTCCGGATTTAATTCCATGCATTGCACGACAAGAAAGCAAGGCTAAACTTGGCGATTCATCCTTTTTGTAAAACTGCATAACTATTAAAGCTTTGTCATACAAAGAGAGAATTTTTTAACTTTTATTTTTACATATGTGATCGTCAAAGGATGATAATTTTTGAAAGTATGATTTTACTAGTTTTAAGAGTATTTTAGTCTGAATTAAATTTAAGTTAAATAGTAGTGTGAATGTAAAGATAGCAGATAAAATACAGGGCTTTAGAAATGTATTCAAGAAAATGCCCGTGTACAAGCACAAATTGCTGAAACAGAAATTTTAATTTATTACTCGTTTGCTTGTTAAACTAGATTTTCGTATCATATCTAACTAAAATAGCAACTATAGATCTATATTTTATTTTGATTCTATCAGTTTTTAACAAAATTTTTTCATATTTATAAATGATAAATTACTCTAAGAAATAAATGATATATAAATACAATGTACACATATATTTCTTACTTCCTACTTACAGAGGTTCTACGAGAACTCATTCCAATTTAAGTGAGCAGATTATTTAAATTTTATATACTCTCTTTTAAGAAAAAGAAGTGATATCTACTAAAAAACACTTTTCAAAAGTAAAAAAAATAGCCAAGCAAGGAAAAAAAAGTATGAACGTTGTGTCTAAAAAATGATCTGATATCACATTTCCAAGCTTATAGTATGGTAATTATTTAACATTTTCCATTAAAAAATTACTATTTCTAAGTTAATGCCTTTGCATATGTTGATAGAAATCCTTTTCTCTTGAACTCAATACATCGTAAACGTGTTTTTAAAATTCAAATGTTTTTAAATTATGCATGATGGACTTGGCGGCCATCTTTTCTTATTTTACACAAATTTCCAAGCACCAAGTTTGTAAAGGAAAGCACAGTAAGTAAGTTAAGTACAATTTACACCTTCTGATTTTAACTATGGACAAATACATTTAACACGTTACCACCCAGTTATTTATTTATAGATTGTTTACAACTAAGCAAAACTTTTAAATTTCAATACCTGAATTTTAGTACGGAAATGTCTGCTTAAGTAACAATTTTGAGTTTTAAATTTTAACTATGGATTTGGGTACGTAGAAATTAGTATACAATATGAAAAAATGGCTGCCAAGCCCATCATGCATAATTTTAAAACATTTGAATTTTCAAAAGATGTTTACGATGTATTTTGTACAAAAGAAAAGGATTTCTTTCAACATATGCAAAGGCATTGGCTTAGAAATAGTAATTTTTTTTAATGGAAAATGTTAAATAATTACCATGATATAAGCTTGGAAATTTCATATCAGACCATTTTTTGGACACAACGTTCATACTTTTTTTTTCTTGCTTGGCTTTTTTTTTACTTTTGAAAAGTATTTTTTAGTAGATCCTATTAAGTAACAGTTTACTGCATCGGATTCAGTGTCTCATTTCCAATTAAAATATGCATTTAAATTCAAATTTGTATTAAGTACAGGGTGATGAAAAATAGAAGAATGTGGAAAACAAGATTACAAATATCTGGGTAACTAATAATCCAAGTGATTTCGTTCTTGATGCAAAATTTGTGTTATTTTTGCAAAATTTGTCTGTCCATTCCTTAAAATAAAAATCTTTGGAAATTTTTATATACCTTTCATCAGAACGATTTTTTCGAGAGTCCGAAAAAATATTTCCAGATAATTGAGGTTACTTATATTCAAAAGCCTTCATCCCATTCTTATTATACTAAATTTGTACCGAATTTAAAGTCTCTATCTCAATTTGTTCGGGAGATACAGCGTTTACATACACACAGACAGACAGACGGCAATTTTTTTATGATGGGTAAGTAAAAATATATAAAAGTATCAAATATCTATTCATTCCTCCATTACCGAATTTAGTATTATTATATGCTAAGAAACATTAATCAAAAAGAACAAAAAAAAATTGACTACTTACCATTGCAATAAGTCTTTGATATCGTTCCATAACGTCTTTCAAAATGTTCATCAGTGTTTCGGGCTCCATGTCTTCTCTAAATTTAGTGTCAGATGGAGCAAATTTTTTCAGTACATCCAAGAAGTTATTTTTCATCTCCTGAGCCCAGCATAATGTTTCGATGTGCTGTTCTATGAACTTTTTCTGTAATGATAAATATAAGGATGCATGAATGTTTAATTAAAAACAGTACACAGTCTATTTTAACCCGCGAATAATCGCGACTTCTTTCACAACGTCATTAGTCGCGCTAGGTCTTTTCGCCGCTTGCCCCCCCGCATACCAAATATGCAAAATAAGAAATATTTTTCACCTAATATACGAAAATAACATTACAACGAACATATAAATTTGCAGTTTTCTTAAATTATGCATTTTATTCATGAGATCTGGAGTAATTGGAAAAAGTAAAAATGAACTCGCATTAGTGATTTTACGTAGACTTTTTTGCCAATTTCAACTTTGTTTCTAAAAATCTACCTGAAAGAAAAACAGAGGTGTCCTGTTACTTCACTAAGGTGCTCGAGAAAGATTCAAAGTCAGCTACATGGTTGATCTCCGCTGTATTTGTAATGTGATATAAGTTAGGAGAAGATAAGTTATACGGACGGCGAAAAGACCGACAAGCGACTACTGACGGGTTAAGATGATTTTGTCTAGAAATGCTTTTGTCTTAAGATGCTTTTGACTAGAAATAAGATTTTTGATAAAAATCAATACCCCTGTTAATTTTTTTATTAAATTTTACGCATGATTCATGTGGTTATATTTCATAGTATCTATATTGTCACCAAAATAATCTTTGACCGCTGTTAGCAATCTAGCGATATCACTGATAGCTGCTTTCTTTTCAATTTTCAGAATTTATGTTGTGATTACCAGTTTATGTATATTTACTACTGAAATTATTTTTCGTGTGGAGTCGTAGTACATATTGTTAGCGATATTTTAATAGATTAAATTCATTTAGAATTCATCTTGTAAAAAAAGGTCAGTGCAGAACATTTAGTTCAAGAGCCGACCGTACAAAACCCTAAGTCATCAAGCACAAGAAAAAATCCTTTATATTATGGAAGAGTAGTAATAGAGGAATCTAAGGATCAACGTCTGTCGGAAGCCAAGTGATGCATAAGCCAAAAATTGATACCACTAGTGACTGACTCGTAGGCTTAGCATTGTGTTTTACGGCACCCAGTTTTCAATATTTTCATGTCTTTGATTGTACGGCAAACAAAATACTAAATCTACAAATCAACCACTAGTGGTATAAATTTTTGGTCTATGCACCACTTCACTTCCGGAAGACATGGATCATTAGATTCCTCTATTAATGCACTGCCATAAAATAAAGGATTAAACAAAAACATAATTTGCAGAACAAATTAAAAAAACAAAATTTATTTCCTGCACTATTTAAGCCCGAGAAGGGACAGATATTAAGATATTTGATTTAGTTATTTCGACATTTAGTATTAACTTTTTGTATCAAATAATTTAAATTATGTGAACATTAAAAAAATAAAAATGAAATTCAAACAATATGATACTTTAAAAACCTAAATATTAGATTCCATTCAAACGAAATCAAATAAATCCGAGACTTTTTCTGAACATATGCTTTTTAGATGTGTCTATTATTTTTGTCTATACCTACCGTAAACACAATAATACATCTGCAAAACATATATTTGCAGGTTAAGTTTGGAAAAAAAAGTCTCAGATTTATTTCGATTTCGTTTGAACGGAATCTAAGACTTAGGGTTTTACAGTATCATATTGATTAAATTTCATTTTTATTTTTTTAATGTTCACATAATTTAAATTATTTGATACAAAAAGTTAATACTAAATGTCGAAATAACTAAATCAAATATCTTAATATCTGTCCCTTCTCGGGCTTAAATAGTGCAGGAAATAAAATTTGTTTTTTTAATTTATTCTGCAAATTATGTTTTTGTTTAATATCTCAAGTTTTTTAATAACTAGTACATTCAGAAGAACTCATTCCAAAATTAACTGAGGATGCCTTCATCAAGACTTCCTTTATGCGGTATAGTATAACAATTACTATCACAATTGTAATTTATCCAGGATCGTAGCTAGGAGTGAACTACGGGGAGGTAGGGGACTCGAGAGTGTACGGGAACGACTATAATATACGACTATCTCTCTCTGACGCAGAAAAATAAATTAGTGCACATTCACTTTGTAAGTATTATGTTTCTTATTAAATTGTTGTAATAGCTCCATTTTATGCTAAGAAAAGAATATGGTGATGAAAAATTTCAGTGTATAACTAATTCAAGATTAAACATCATGTAAGCTTCATATGTGCATGCAGGAATGGGCGAGTGTTGAAGTACTTACTTTAGTTATAATTTAGTAACTCTGCAAAACTGTGAAAGGGCCTCAAAATTAAATTAGATTTTTAAACAAAATTTCATTTGATGGAATACTAACTATTACGTTCTTCCCTACGGAGGAATTTCTGATTTATTTTTCCAGATCTATACCGATCATGAAACCACCCTCAATTAAAAACTTTATTTATCTATCTTTGCGGTATCTACGTATAGATTTTCATTTCTCCATTGGGTTTTGCATAGATTTTCATTGCTCCATTTCCAAATCGTTATTATTATTATTATTATTTTTTACATATAGTACTGAATTTTGTACATGCTTCCTGTCTTGATACCAAATATTTCAAAATCTCTGTTTCATTTCCAATATGACGTCATAAATGTGCGCTTTTTAATTCTTAAAATCAATTTCACTTTTTACGATGGAATCACATAAAAATCAGATGTCACTTTTTTCTTCGAATTCTTTTCTTATGTCGTCCCAGTGGCATGATCAGTAGCGGCAGCTACTGCCACGCCGAGGGCTCCTGGTTCGAGTCCGGGTAAGACATGGATGGTGTGTTGTCCCTTTGTAGTGATATAAATGTGTAATGGATATACGTAGTAAGATTGTTCTGAATTGTCTCTGTGGTACTGGATCATTCGAGGCGAAAGCCATAGCTGCTAAAGGCCCCAAAGCAATAAAATCAAATGAATCATCAAGTTATATTCGGCAGAAAAATCTCTTCTGTAGGTAACTGATACATTTATATTTAACAATCAGTATTGATACAATGCGTAGAAGTATAGTTCAAGACATTCACCTCTAGACAATATAATATTCCTCCAATGATACCTCAAGACATAGTATCAATAAAATGTATTTTTTTTTTTGTGTGTGTGTATTACGTCATATTAATTTTTTCCCCCTGTATTTCTTCAGTTAGAAGCTTCTTGATGAATTAATCAATGTTTGAATTGAAATTCTTCCCAAAATTGAAATTTAACTTCGACAGAACTTCAAACCGCTATCAGAGCTTTGGGCAGGGTTCAGCGTTGAAAAGTTGTGGATAGATGTCATATATGCAACATGTTGACGCGATAGGAACAAAATGGTGATTATGCCTCACATGCTAACCTGGCTATCGTTGTTTATTTATTAATAAATTGTTTATTTTCTATTACTTCCTTTTTTAAATGATATAAATCGTTTTGTTCTATAGTTATTAATAAACTTTTTTTGTTTATCACTATTTTCTTTTTTTTAAATAGTAGAAAATAATTAAAATATGGTACTACTCTGTTATCCCTTCGACCAAAATATTATCGCCAAATTATAAGATTAAATCTATATAATAAAGGCCAATCGTATCTGTGCGTAACGCATACGTCATGTTTTGAATGGCAACACTTTCCGATGAAATTTCGGTTTTGCAATTTTCGCTATTGCAAATTTTTAAACTTCTGGACATCGCACGTTTTCAATCTTTATACCATCATAAAGAGAAAAAAATGCACTTTTAAATGCAGTTTATTAAAAAACTGTATCTCAATTTGTTTTAGAGTTATTGATTTTTTTGTAGTTTTTAGTTCAATTTTTCTAATGGTGGCAACTTGAGTATCGCATTTATGTGGGAATTAAAGGGAAAAAAATAGAATAGAGATCAAGTTTAGTGGCTGGAAGTGACACCAAAAATGCAACCCTGAAACTCGCTTCATTGCATCAAACACAACCGCGTGCTTTCGCAAAAAAGGAAAACTTTTAGCGATACAATTTTAATTCATAAATACAATGAAATGTTATTTTAGAATGCTAAAATATAATCAGATCTTTTTTACATTTAGAAAGAAAATTATATTAAAGAATTCGGTCTCTGTTCCACGTGGTTGTTTTGTTTGGGCCGAATAAGAGACTTAAATTGGAAGAATAACTCCACTTCAAATCGTCTTAATCGCATACTGCACCGCTATTTATATTTCTTTTCTCCATGGAAAATAACAGATAACTGTATATTTTAGTTACCATTAGCAACTGAAAAAAATAGCAATTAAAAACCTGTTATGACAAAATATTGTCGGTTATAAAACCCGGTGAATGTTGTTGGTTTTATTTCGTTTTTATCTATCAATTTAATGACTTAGTTCGTTGTAAACTTACTCTACAAAAGATACATCAATTAACCTTTACAAAAATGTATTTTAAAGAATATCTGTGTGTCATATTTTCTTAGTTAGTTTAAAAAATGAACGAATGCAATTTTATTCTTTGTCAAAATCTTTGACTAATAAATTCCATCTTACGTCCAATACGGAAGTACCGATAATTTACAAAACTTTCTATGATTACATAATTAATATGTTTCATATAAAATTGCTGTTTGGAATTAGTTCGCAGTTTAAAAATCATATTACGTAGGAAATTTTTCATTAGACTTTTTAATTTTAAATTAAAAAAAAAATTTCACCTTTACTCTGTGACCCAGGAACCCTTGGTTCGATGTACTAGTACCAATAATGGATGATCGTGAATGTCAATTCAATGACATTAAGTACGATACACGTGTTTAAAACGTCATTAAGTGATTTTTATTTTCACTTTTTATTTATATTTTTATTTATATTCTACTAATTATTTGATTTTTTATTATTTAAAATAAAAATTACGTCAACATGTATAATTTGGCTATTAGTTTGGTGATTTGTATAATTTGGCGAAATCGGTCGACGGCATAACAGGGTAGTACCAAAAATATATATGCGACTGGTATTTGAATACGAAATTTTCCCCAAATTGGCGTCAGAAAAAAATTGCGCTAACATGGTAAGTATTAGACATCTGTGCCAAAAGGTGACGCATTATGAATGTTCCAAATGTGCTTAAATTTTATTAACTCATAGAGATAGTGAATCAAAAGAGTTTTATAAAAATATTAACTTAAAGTATAAAAAAACAGCAATTTTTCAACAGAAACTCTTTGTGATATTTAAACATTAAATCATGTAGTGTCTTATTTTAAAATTATCGGAATAATACATTTAATACAAGTTAACTCGGTACTACTTGATTATCCCGTCAACCAATTTCGCCAAATTATATAAGTCGTCAAACTAATAACCAAATTATACATGTTGGTTTTTATTTATTTTATTTATTTATTTATTTATTGTAATAACGAAAGAACAAATAAATGGGTAAAACATCAATAAAAATACTAATAAAAAGTGAGAATAAAATCATTTGATGACACCTCTAAATAAGTATATGCATTTAATGTCATTGAATGTGTCGTTCACGATCATCCATTATTGGCATTTAATCTTATAGTTTGGCGAAAGTTTTTTTGGTCGACGGGATAAAAGAGTATGTACAATTAATTCAAAATTGATTTTATCCATTGATTAATTATTTTTAAAATAACAAATTTAGGCACGATTGTTAAAAAATTGTCATATCGGGAATGAAAAAGGAACTATTTGTAAACATTATTGTTTATATTTGTTTACATTGATTTAGGTTGATAGAATTGACGAATTTATTGCAGTGCCGAAAAGTCTTACACCAAGTGGTTGATAATTCTGCGGCTTAGCTTTAAATAATTGCCAAGACTTGAGTTTGAAGGCCAAGTTCTGTTGATTTACTATTTTCATTACATACCAAGGATGAAATACTATTATTTTTGAAAACTTTTCTTCAGCTAAATTTATTTTGGATTTTCTTCGAACATATACAGCAAAAAAAAAAAAAAATAAATAAATAAAAAATCTGGTATAAATACGAAATCCCGGCACAAATGTCATATATGCACTAAATTTGTTTCGATTTTTTTTCTGATGCCAATATGTAAGAAACCTCGATTTCAAATACCAGTTTCATATATATTTTAAAGTTATTTTCTATTATTTGGTAAAGACAATGGGAAGAAAAAAGTTTAATTTACTTATCTATATTAATAAAATAACAAATCGCTCTGTGTGTGTTTGTGTGCGTGTCTGCGATAATTAGCGAAAACTACGTTACGTACGAAGCTCAAAATTTTTCTAAGAGTAGCCCAATATCTCTCCTGATGCACCTGACGCTCAGAATTTCAAAATTCTATTTATTAACTGAGTAATTAATTAAACTAGTACACCGAACCCGGGGTTCCCGGGTCACAGAGTAAAGGTGAAAAACTTTTTAAAAAATTAAAATTGAAAAGTCTAATAAATTTTTCCTACGTAATATGCTTTTTAAACTGCCAACTAATTCCAAACAGCAATTTTATATGAAAAATATTAATTATGTTATCATATTAAGCTTTGAAAATTATCGGTACTTCCCTATTAGACGCAAGATAGAAGTTATTAGCCAAAGATCTTGCCAAAGAATAAAATTGCATTATTTCAGTTTATAAAATCAACTAAGAAAATATGATAAACAGATATTCTTTAAAATACATTTTTGTAAAGATTAATTGAAGTATTTTTTGTAAATTAAGTTGGCAACGAACTAAAAGTTATTAAATTGATAGGAAAAAACGAAATAAAACCAACAACATTCACTGGGTTTTATAGCCGACGATATTTTGACATAACACGTTTTTTAGCCTCAGATGCTATTTCTTTCAGACAAGCTAAAAATGTCGTGTCATCAACCCTGAATTTTCTACGCAACCCATTTTGATAATTATTTTTTTTAATGAAAGCTATTTATTTGTAGTTGTGCTCATTTTAGTTATTTTTTAATTTATTTCCATTCTTATATTTTATTTTTAATTTTAAAAGATTTTTCATGAGATTTCTTCAAAATGGTGGCAACACAGTTTAGCTTTTCTCTCGATAATAAAAATTTATTTTTCAAAATGATTGCGTATAATTATGCACTAATTGAAGTAAAAAAAATATATTTACTGAGAAATAATATTATTAATGTAAATAAAATAACAGAAAATAATTTATGATAAAAATTAATGTCTAAATCAAAATAAGAGAAATTTCAAATGAGGAAAATGATGTCATTCAGCAACCAGATAAATGGGAATTACAATATTATTACGGATGCCTTTTTCATATTACTAATAGCAGTAATTTTTAAAAAACATTTAATGAGAAAATGACGTCACTATTTAAAACATCGCATTTTTACTCATAACGATATTAGGTACTACTCTGTTATAACGTCGACCAATTTCGCCAAATTATACAAGTCGCCAAACTAATAGCCAAGTTATACATATTGACACAATTTTTATTTTAAATAACGAAAAAACAAATAATTAGTAGAATATTAATAAAAATATTAATAAAAAGTCGAAATAAAAATCACTTTATGACATTTTAAACACATGAATCCTATTTAATGTCATTGAATGAGACATTTACGATCATCCATTATTGGCATTTAATCTTATAGTTCGGCCATAATTTTTTGGTCGGCGGGATAACCTAGTAGTACCCGATATTACATTTCAATATTTCTTTTTATTATGGACACTGAGATTGAGATTTTACTTTCAGATGACTTCAGTTAGTGAAAATAATGTCACAGTAAAAATGAAATTAGTTAAAAAAACTATTTTTCTGTGAGTGCATATAAAATAAAATTTCTGGATTTCGCCGGCACTCAGATTACAATTTTAACTGAAGATGTGCGGATATTTGCTTGCAAAATTGTAATTGCAAACTTGACATTTACTTTGTAAATATATTTATTATATATTGATTCAATAACGTAATTAAATTTTGCTTTTTTTAAAACCAAATCGATCGGTTATTTTAATCATTTCATTCGTCGAATTCGACAGGATTCCACTCGTTTTATTGTTAAATTGCATTTCCTTTTACTCAGAGTCTATAAAAAGCGTTTAAACTAAAGAAAAAATTCGTTTTTGATGAATCTAGTTAATGAAGAAGTAGCACGTCAAATTGTATCTCTTTATTATTCCGCAATTGCAATGTCTCAGAGAGATATTGCTATTCAATTGGGTATTTCACGCCGTTCTGTTTGCTATTATATTGATAAACACAAGAAAAATGAAGTTAGTTCATTGCAATCTAAATGGGGTCGTTCTTCTAAAAAACCTCTATCGATTTTTTTTCCCTAATCGGAGGAGAAACTGAATTCGGCAATGGCAGAATCTACATTCAACTTGTAATTACTATTTTTTTCGGTTGCTATGAAAAAATGGCAACTAAAATATACAGTGACCTGTTATTTTTCACGGAGAAAAGAGATAAATGGAGGTGAAATATATCGATTAAAACTATTTCATGGGCGTTGTTTTTCCAATTTAAGTCTCTTATTCGGGCCAAACAAAACAATCTCTAAGAACAGAGACCGAATTTTAACATCATTTTGTCTCTAAATGAAAAAAAAATAATAATTATATTTTAGCATTCTAAAATAGTATTTCATTGTATTATGAATTAAAACTGTATCGCTAAAAGTTTTCCTTTTTTGCGAAAGCACGTGGTTGTGTTTCATGCAATGCAGCGAATTTTAGAGATGCTTTTTTGGCGTCACCTCCAGCCACCAAACTGCATCTCTATTCATTTTTTTTTTTTTTTTTTTTTTTTTTTTTTTTACTCTATGGATATTTTTCCTTTTTTTTCCCACACAAATGCAATACTTAAGTTGCCATCATTAGAGAAAATGAACTAAAAACTATAAAAAAATTAATATCTCAAAAACAAATTGAGATACAGTTTTCTAACAAACTGCATTTAAGCGTGCATATTTTTCCCCATACGATGGTATAAATGTCAAAAACGTGCTATGTCTAGAAGTTTAAAATTTTATAATAGCGAAAATTGCAAAATTAAAATTCCATCGAAAAGTGTTGCCATTCGCAAAATGACGTATGCGTTACGCACAGATACGTTTGGCCTTTATTATATAGATTCCAAACCTCACTCTCATAAAAAATCGCTTTTTTTTAGCTTTTTTCCTTTTCATTCTCTTATGGTTGGTTGGTTGCATAAAATTTTCGAGAAATAATTTTAAAAACGGAGACTGACCTTTGAAATTCATAGACTGGCAAACTGTCAGTTTAAATGAGGATTTTTTTTTAATCACAGCTGCTGTACGCCATGGAGGAAAAAAATAGGTGGTGGCGAAGTAAACCGAAAAAAAGAAAGGTTTGCAAGAGGAAACCATTTATCGCTGAAATTTTAATGTCTCAAAATAAAGCACGGGGAAGGAATTTTGTATTAATAAGACGGATTAGAAGAAATGAATTACAGCTGAAGCATATTTTACGAAGAAATCGTAATTTTTGTAAATGCTTTTTTCTATTATATTATTTATTAAAATAAATGCTTGCTTTTAAAATAATTGTAATTGGAAAATTAAAAATAATTAAATGTCAAAACAAAATTAAATAAAATATTGAAAATATATGATTTGAAGTAAAAAATTGTATTACTAAAAGTTTTCTCTTTTTTTCTGAAATTTTTAATACTTTATAACGTAGATGAAAAATGTTTATGATTTAACAACATATTTATAATTCCATGTCAATATATAAATTATAGTGATGAAAAGATTCTTTTAAAATCATGCATGAACACTTAAATAATAATATTAATCTAAAATCTAGATTTCAGAGTGCAGACGATTTTAAGACATTAACGAAAGAATGTTGATTTTTCAAGCAAACTCTTAAATGATGTTTCTATATTGATATTTCAAAGTCATATGATAAAAATAATCAAATAATTCTTGCCTATGATTGATCTAATTGTATCTTTCATGCATTCTGATCGTGTTTTACAGGCAATAATGGCACAAAACGTTATTTTTTAAACGAAATTTTAGTCATCTATTCAATAACAGTTTAGAAGGTAAAAAACAAAAACAATGAAATACTGGTTTAAACCAGTTTGAATTGATCGGAGTTTCAAAGCGCATGGTTTTGTTGGTGTTTATTTGGACTTAATGTCGCGGATTTTAGAATTACATTTTTTGCGTCACCCCAAGACATTATACTGCCACTCTATTAATTTATTTTTACCATATGGTTGTACGCATATTTTTGGCATTTCGAATGTATGAGTCATAAGCTCTGTTGTAGTAAAAAACGTTACACAACACTTTTCTATGAGTTTATTTTTTTAATCATTGGTTAAATTTAAATGTGTTCTATTCAATTTAAAATTGTAATATGGCTTTAATTTGTTTTTAAAACAAAAATAAAATAGCTGTTTGGCGTACAATTGTTTGTATCCGCAAACGATTCATTCATCATAATAAATTATCAAATAGCTAAGTAAATTATCTATCAGAAATAGCCATAAAAAAGAATAGTAGCAAAACTGATTATAACCTTAATGTTTAGACTAATTTAAACATAACCCGATTCCAACCAGAAAAAAAAAAAAACAGACCACAATCCGATCCGTGATACACAAAATTTCCGTGAGTATAAACCAGGCCCTGACCTAAAAATTCTGTTTGGGAAAAACTATGGATTTGATAACTGACCCGAACCAAATCTGAATCCCGCAAAAATGTTCAAGTGAAGCATAACCCGATTCAAACAATGAAAAATAATTTTCGTACACATGAAATCTGACCCGAACCTAAATATTTTCCTTAAAAAAAACCCGAAATATGATTCAAACGAAATCTGAAACCGTTAAAAATATTCCAGAGAACTATAACCCGATCCCAGCAAGACAAAATACTTTCCATGGTCATAAACCCGACTCAAACCTAAAAAACTTCGCTTGAAAAATCCTGAACTTTGACCCAAACCACATCTAAATCTGACCAAAGTATTCGAAAGAACCATAACCGAATTCGAGTAAGACAAAATAATTTCCGTGGACATGAACCCGATACGAACCTAAAACTCCCATTCAAAAAAATACCTGAAATTTGAATCGAACCAAATCTGAATCTGACAAATCCATTTCAAAGAAACGCAACCGGATCCAAACAAGACAAAATATTTCCATGGACATGAACGCAATCCGAACCCAAAAAATTTCTTTAAAAAAAATAGCGAACTGAACGAAATCTGAACTTGGCAGAAATATTCCAGTGAAGCATGTCCTTATTCGAACAAGACAGAATTATTTCCGTGAAGATGCAAGAAGACCCGAACTCAACAGTTATATTTGAAGAAAAAACTCGAAATCTGAATTGAACCAAATCTGGACCCGACAAAAATATTCCAAAGAACTATAACCCAATCCAAGCAAGACGAAATAATTTCTATGGACATAAACCCAACTCGAACCTAAAAAATTCGATTTGAAAAAAACTGAAATTTGATCCAAATCACATCTAAATTAGAAACCAGAAATCACCAAAATATTCGAAAGAATCATAACTGGATTCGAGTATGACAAAATAATTTTCGTGGACATGAACAAGATCCGAACCTAAAAATTCTATTTGAAAAAATACCTGAAATTTGAATCGAACCAAATCGGAACCTGATAAAAAATATTCCAAAGAATCGTAACCGGATCTGAATAAGACAAAAAATTTCCATTCACTTGAACCGAATCTGAACCTAAAAAAATTCTTTGAAAAAAATCACGAAATCTGCACTGAACCAAATCTGAACTTGAAAAAAATATTCCAGTGAAGCATGTTCTTATTCGAACAAGGCAGCATAATTTCCGTGAACACGCAAGAAAACCCGAACCCAAAAATTCCATTTGAAGAAAAAGCCGAAATCTGAATTGAAACAAATCTGTTCCCGACAAAAATATTCCAAAGAACCATAATTGTATCCGCGCAAGGCAAAATAATTTCCATGGACATGAATACCACCTGAACATTATAACTCAATATCAAAAAATATCTAAAATCTGAACCCGACAAAAATGTTCTAATGAATCATAACCAGATCCGAACAAGACAAAATAATTTCCATGGACATGAAACCAATATATGGTTTGGTAACATTTAGGTTGCAATTACATTACGGTAAGTCTTTGATTATATTTAATATCCCGTTAGGTTACAGTTAGGTCACAGTTAAGTTAAAGTTAGGTTAAAGTTAAATCGCATTTGTTTTATGGTTAGAATAAGCATATGTTACAATAAAGTGAAAGCTAGGTTACATTTATGTTATATTTAATTTACAGTAAGGTACTGTTAAGTCAAAGTTAGGTTACAGGCAGGTTATAGTTACGGTAAAAAAGTTTACGGTTAGGAATTTATCCATAGAGTGGACATTATGCATGATTTGATTAAAAATAAGACTTACTTTTGATAAATGGCTCTGAAATTATAATACTACATACCAGCACTTTAGCTACGAACGAGTATCGATTTCATTCATGGTATAGTCGGATTTAAGAGTGATATAATTAGTTTGAAATTCAAAATATTTCACTTGGGATTTCTATGTGAAAAAAAAAATTAGTTACGCGACTTAACAGTAATTTTTGATAAATATCAGCACTTTAACACGAAAATCACGCAGTCGCTGGATACATATTCCCTCCCATATTTCTCATCGCTCATTTTGAGTATTTTTAGAGCTTAACATTAGCTGTTTTTTAAACCGATTTTTCACACAGTCAGTGGCCACGTATTTCAGACAATGCATTTATGCATGTTTCGAGTTAATGATAAAATCAAACAAATTTCAAGTTCGTTTAATATTGTTAATACGGATCCGGGCAACGCCGGGTGGGTCAGCTAGTTTTCTATATTTCTTCAGTTAGAAGCCTCTTGACCAATGTTCGAAAATGTATTTTTATTATAAAAATCATGTTTCATATTGCTTTCTGTTAACGATTCTTGTCTTTGTACTTAATGTTTGACAATCTCCTTTTCATTTCTAATATGACCTCGTAAATATACCGTTTTTAATTATTACAAAAAAAAAAAAAAAAAAATCAATTTTATTTTTTTATCTTGATATCACGTAAAAATGATCAAATGCTACAGGAAATATGTCCATTGATCACTAGATTTTTTTTTATTGGAGGAAATTATTTTTTAAACAATTAGGTCCTTCGAAGAAAATTTGGGGAAGAGCGTACAAAATGTGGGAAAATGTCAAGTAAATAACTCGTTCAGTGTTAAATTCCGTATTAAAATAACATTACGGACTCGCACTGGAAATAAATAAAGCATAGCACTGCCGTGCTATGCTTTAATTCTTACTTGTGCTCGATGACATAGGGTTTTGTGCGTTTGGCTCTTGGACTAACTTATTCTACAAGTTAATCGCCATTATCTTTAGATAAAGTAGTTTCGGAAATGCATAACAGTTGTTATGGGGGAATTTCTAGAGCAAATCGTTAAAAGAGTACTTTAAAATGAAATTTCATGTATAAAATGCATTGTCCCATTTAAGATTTTGAACGTCTCATTTAAATTTAAACTGCCCTAAATACAAAAAAAAAATCACCTAAATGAGCAATAGTATATTTTGGGTATAAAGTACAGATAAAAATTTCATTTCTACAAAAAAAAAAAAAAGTTTGTTATGAACTAAAAGCATTGTATTCAATAATTTGATGCCTTCTAAAATGTATATTTATTGATTAAAGTGTCAATTCGACCCTAAATGTGAGTAAACTATGGTAAATCATGTATCATCTAGGCACAATTATCTTACATATTTTGAACAATTAAAAAATTTTTTATACTGAAATTTGTAAAATTTGTATAACAACACTGATAATACGGACAGTTAACCTTTTGAACTAAATTGAACAATCACTGGCGAATTTAATGGAAAACTTATTTTGAAAATGTTGGAATTAGAATATCAAAAACATTTTCATATAATTTTATTTATAACAATTTAAAATTGATTTTACATTGGTAAAGATTAAAATTTTTTCATCAATTTTTGGTGTGTGATCCTCTTAATCTATCCATTTCTAAAATGACAATAATGCGGTTTCATGCATAAAGTAAAACACAAACCTTCTTCGGATGTAGTTTCGCCACAGAAAAAAATTAAACAAAAACATAATTTGCAGAACAAATTAAAAAAACAAAATTTATTTCTTGCACTATTTAAGCCCGAGAAGGAACAGATATTAAGATATTTGATTTATTTATTTCATAATTTAGTATTAAATTTTTGTATCAAATAATTTAAATTATGTGAACATTAAAAAAATAAAAATGAAATTCAAACAATATGGTACTTAAAAACCCTAATTCTTAGATTCCGTTCAAACGAAATCGAAATAAATCTTAGACTTTTTCTGAACATTTGCTTTTTAGATGTGTCTATTCTTTTTATCTATACCTACCGTAAACATTATACAAAATCTGCAAAACAAATATTTCCAAGTTAAGTTTGGAAAAAAGTCTAAGATTTATTTCGATTTCGTTTGAACGGAATCTAAGAATTAGGGTTTTTAAGTACCATATTGTTTGAATTTCATTTTTATTTTTTTAATGTTCACATAATTTAAATTATTTGATACAAAAATTTAATACTAAATTATGAAATAAATAAATCAAATATCTTAATATCTGTCCCTTCTCGGGCTTAAATAGTGCAGGAAATAAATTTTGTTTTTTTAATTTGTTCTGCAAATTATGTTTTTGTTTAATATCTCAAGTTTTTTAATAACTACTGCATTCAGATGAGCTCATTTCAAAATTAACTGAGGGTACCATCATCAGGACTTCATTTATGCGGTATCGTATCACAATTACTCATATAGTTTACCCAGGGCCATAGCTAGAAGTGATCTATGAGGGGGGGGGGGCGCTCAAGAGAACGTCAGAGGGGCTCATATTTCTCTCAATCTTCCTCTGACGCAAAAAAATATATTAGTGCATATTCACATTGTAAGTTCCATCTTTCTTATTAAATTGTTGTAATAGTTCCATTTTATGCTAAAAAAGAATATGGTGATGAAAAATGTGTGTGTATAACTAGTTTAAGATTAAACATAATGTTGGCTTCATATGTGCAAGCAGGATGAGCGAGTGTTGAAGCACTTTAGTTACAATTAGCAATTCTGCAAAACTGTGAAAGGGCCTCAAAATAAAATTAGATTTTTGAACAAAATTTTATTTGATGAAATACAAACTATTACGTTCTCCCCTACGTAGGAATTTCTGATTTATTTTTTCAGATCTATACCGATCATGATACCTAGACTCCAAAACCATCCTCAATTAAAAATTCTATTTATCTACCTCCGCGGTATACGTAGATTTTCATTTCTCCATTGGGTTTTGCACTGATTTTCATTGATCCATTTACAAATCGTCTGCCTGATTTCCAAATCGTTAACTTTTTTTTACATCTAGAACTGAATTCTGTACATGCTTCCTGTCTTGATACCAAATATTTCAAAATCTCTGTTTCATTTCCAATATGACGTCATAAATGTGCGCTTTTTAATTCTTGAAATCAATTTCACTTTTTACGGTACTACTAAGTTATCCCGTCGACCAAAAAATTATCGCCAAATTCTAAGATTAAATGCGAACAATGGATGACCATGAATGTCACGTTCATTGACATTAAATACGATAAAGATGTTTAAAACGTCATGGCGTTATTTTATTTCGACCTTTTTTTGTATTTTTATTAATATTCTAATAATTATTTTTTTTTCGTTATTTTAAATAAAAGTTATGTCAATAAGTATTATTTGGGTATTAGTTTGGCGATTGGTATAATTTGGCGAAATTGGTCAACGGAATAACAGAGTAGTACCCTTTTAACGATGGAATCACGCAAAATCAGATGTCACTTTTTTCTTTGGCGAATTCTTTTCTTATGAATCATGAAGTCATATTCGGCAGAAAAATCTCTTCTGCATGAAACTGATATTTATACTTAACAATCAGCATTGATACATTGCGTCAGAAGTATAGTTCTAAACTTTCACCCCAGACAATATAATATGCTCCAACAATAACTCAAGACATAGTATCAATAAAATGTATTTATTTTTTTATTTTTTGTATTACGTCATATTTATTTTATTTTTTGTATTTCTTCACTTAGAAGCTTCTTGATAAATTAATCAATGTTTGAATTGAAATTCTGCCCAAAATTGAAATTTAACTTCAAAAGAACTTCAAACCGCTATCGAAGCTCTGGGCAGGGTTCAGCGTAGAAAAGTTGGGGATAGATGTCATATATGCAACACATTGGCGCAATTAGAACAAAATGGATATTATATGCTTCACATGCTAACCTGGCTAGCGTTGTTTATTTACTAATAAATTGTTTATTTTCTATTACTCTTTAAAAATATATATATATGTAGATTGTTTTGCACTATAGTTATTAATAAACTTTTTTTATTTATCACTATTTCTCTTTTTAAATATTAGAAAATAATTCAAAAATATATATGTGATATGTACTTGAAAACAAAATTTTCGCCAAATTGGCGTCAGAAAAAAATTATGCCAACTTGGTAAGTATTAGACATCTGTGCATAAAGGTGACGCATTATGAATATTCCAAATGTTCTTAAATTTTATTAACTCATAGAGATAGTGAATCAAAAGAGTTTTATAAAAATATTAACTTAAAGTATAAAAAAACAGCTATTTTTCAACAGAAACTCTTTGCGATATTTTAAAAATTAAATCGTGTAGTGTTTTATTATAAGAAGAAGAAGACAAGAAGACACCCCACCGAGACCCCAACTGTTAGGTTTATGGGTTTTTACGTACAGAGGGAAAAGTCCCTACCGCCATCCAACGAACACAAAGGCAATATGCAACGCACAAACTGACAAGAAAATAGTAACAATAATAAAAATTACAACTAAAACAGTAATCTGTTTTGGAAAAATTACAGATGCAGTAAGCAGGCGACATCGCCAACTGCCAACCCGACAAATTATTATATAATAATTAACTAAAATTAAACAGCTAACAAGGCATACAAACATTGTCAATACGCTACAATAAAAAATAAAATAGAAAGACAAAATAAAAGTACAAATAAATAAAGAATTACAACAAGAATAATGATATTTACAGATGAGAAAAACTGAATCCACTGAATCTAAATTACAGATAAAGAAAGCCGACTATAAATTCATAGCACTGACATTAATACTAGGTTGACACATCAATCTCTATAAATAAAAGGAATAAAGAGGATAATTAATTAATTGAGGCACAGATAGGCTCTCAAACAGTGAATGCATTGCATTTGAGTGTCATATTTTTTTTCTTTATATTTTACACAGCTTAGGTAAACGCAGAAGAAATATAAAACAGATAATGTATTTATCACAAAAAATCGTCTGCTAAGAAAATCTTTTTTCATTTTGAACTCTATAAATAAAAGGAATAAAGCAGAAGAAATATAAAACAGATAATGTATTTATCACAAAAAATCGTCTGCTAAGAAAATCTTTTTTCATTTTGAACTTCTATAAATAAAAGGACAGATAGGCTCTCAAACAGTGAATCGTCGAATATAATTGAAGAACAAATGGAAGAACAAATGGAAGAACAAATGGAAGAACAAATGGAAGAACAAATGGAAGAACAGATGGAAGAACAGAAAGAAGAACAGATGGAAGAACAAATGGAAGACCTCTTCATTAACAATAAAAAAAGATATGCAAACGAAACCCCAGAACACCGAGAAGAAAGACTGGCGAAGAAAAGAGAGCAGAATAGAAAAAGAAGAGAAAATGAGACAGATTGAGAAATTGGTGGTGTCAGTGGGCGGTGGTGAGACAGTATGTATTATTCTATATAATGTTCTATATCCTTAATTATTTGGTAAGTAGTGGACAGACTGGAAAGCCAACCACATTAAAAAATGGGTGGGGCCTAATAGAGATCGCCTTCACGTGGTGGGTCCCGTCTTCGACTGAATGATCTCTCATTAATTATAATTTAAGAGTTTTCACTCCGATAACGGGCTATACCTAGTACTTATAACGAATAATTGAATAGAGTCCATTCAAGGTATTATAATTGTCCTTAAGTTTATGGTAATTTAAACAGTTCATAAGAGTCTTTTTCATTTTCTGCCTATATGATAAATTTCTATCAAATTTAAAATGGTGGATCATGAGTCATAAAATCATCGGAATAATGAATTTAATACAAGTTAATTCGGTACTTGGTTATCCCGTCAACCAATTTCGCCAAATTATATAAGTCGCCAAACTAATAACCAAATTATACATATTCGCCTTTTTTATAACAAAAGTACAAATAAATGGATAAAACACTAGTAAAAAGTGAAAATAAAATCATTTGATAGCATCTCAAAATACGTATAGGTATTTAATGTCATTGAATCTGACATTCACGATCATCCATTACTGGCATTTAATCTTATAGTTTGGCGATAGTTTTTTGGTCAACGGGATAACCAAGTAGTGCCGTTGATTTAAAATTTATTATATCCAATGATTAATTGTTTGTAAAATTAAAATTTAGGCACGATTTAAAAAAATCACCAAATCGGAAATTAAAAAAAGATATTTGTAAACATTATTGTTTATACTTGTTTACATTGCATTTGAATATTTAGGTTGATAGAATTGGCGAAGTTATTGCAGTGCCGAAAAGTCTTACACCAAGTAGTTGACAATTCTGTGGTTTAACTTTAAAAAAATTGCTATGTTTGAAGATCAAATTCTACAGATTTACTAGTTTCATTACATACCAAGGAAGAAATACTATTTTTCTCAAATACTATTTTTTTAAAACTTTTATTCATCTAAATTTATTTTGATTTTCTTCGAACATATAAGGCGAAGAAATTTTTAAAAATGTGGCATACGTACGAAATCCCGGCGCAAATGTCATATACGCACTGGGTTTGGTTCAATTTTTTTCTGATGCCAATGTGTCAAAAAACTCGCTTTCAAATACCAGTTACATATGTATATTTAAGTTATTTTCTATTATTTTGCAGAGACAATAGGTAGAAAAAAGTTTAATTTACTTATTTTCTATATTTCTTCAGTTAGAAGCTTTTTGATCAATATGTTTGAAAATGTCCTTTTATTTTAAAAATCATGCTTCATATTGTTTTCTGTTGACGATTCTTGTATTTGTACCAAATGTTTGCAAATCTCCGTTTCATTTCTAATATGACGTCGTAAATATACCATTTTTAATTCTTACCAAAAAAAAAAAAAATTATTTTTTATTTATCACGTAAAGATGATTGCTACAAGACATATGTCCATTGACCTCTGTATATATTTTTTGATTGGACGGAATTATTTTTTAAACAATTAGATCCTTTGAAGAAAATTTGTGGAAGCGCGTACAAAAAGTGGGAAAATGTCTAGTAAATAACTCGTTCAATGTTAAATTCCGTATTAAAATAACATTACGGAGTCGCACTAGAAATAAATATAGCAGAGCACTACCGTGCTATGCTATAATTATCCGCGACAATAACACAAAGAATGGCATTATTACCCTAATGCGCAGTATGTTTTAAACTAGGATTTCCCTCAGAGGGATTAGTCTGAGCGATATTGCTGAGAACATATATTCAATAATAATTTGCAAAATGTATAAAAAAGAAAGAACGAAAAAATACCACATTAAAAAAAAATGTAATTTTAGAAATTACAACGACTATTTGGAAAATAATATTTTCAAAGGCTATAACTTTAGGCTTATAAATGATTTCTATATTTAAAATATCCAATAATAACATTTTAAAAATTATCAAAACGTAGTTTAAGTAATA
Source organism: Maratus speculifer (assembly GCA_964019185.1). Classification (NCBI taxonomy): domain Eukaryota; kingdom Metazoa; phylum Arthropoda; class Arachnida; order Araneae; family Salticidae; genus Maratus; species Maratus speculifer. The sequence goes on along the minus strand of OZ025295.1, from coordinate 114,398,548 downwards.
ACAAAGTTATATTAATATGCCTGGACATTTAGATACACGTTAATATTCCTGAGCCAATCATAAACAAATATTAAATGAAATTTCAGTTTAACAATTTTTGGTACTGTAATTTTTTTAATTTCTAAACATTGCACACCGTCGTATAAAGAAAAAAAAATATTACCTTTAAATGCAACTTGTTTGAAACCTGCACTACAATTTGTAATTGAATTATTAATTTTTTGTTAGTTTTTAATATTTTTTTTGGTCATCGTGGCAAAAACATTCAGATCTACTTCAGATTTCCCAATTCTCTACCAAATATTTTCCAAATAGAAAGTCTATATTCCAAAAAGTTAATAAAAATTGATATGTTATTTTGGTACTTCTAGGTTATCCCGTCGACCAAAAAATTATCGCCAAACTATAAGATTAAATGCCAATAATGGATGATCGTGAATGTCAGATTCAATGACATTAAATGCGATTCACGTGTTTAAAATGCCATTAAATTATTTTTATTTCGACTTTTTATTAATATTTTTATTAATATTCTTCTAATTATTTGTTTTTTTCATTATTTAAAATAAAAATTATGTCAACATGTATAATTTGGCTATTAGTTTGGCGATTTGTATAATTTGGCGAAATTGGTCGACGGGATAACCTAGAAGTACCGTTATTTTTAATTGATTATATAGTGCCACAAATTGGTCGACGGGATAACCTAGAAGTACCGTTATTTTTAATTGATTATATAGTGCCACAAATTTAAATGTCAAAAAGGAGAAAAGTAAATAATAGAAATGCAAAATATTATGTAAAAATACCTATACACGGTTAAAAATTGGGAAAGCAAACTATGCAAATCAGCCATGCATGGGTTAAGAATTGAAAGTAACTAATGAAATAAAAGTAATACAAATGATAAAACACTAAAATATCTTGAATCGGAATTTGAACTCTTTGAAATGACGTAAAAATATAAACAGCACAAAAAATTGCATAAATCATGATGATTGAGTAGAATGAGAGAATTTGTTTACATGGTGTGTAGATAGTTAATACAGAATAGTAGATAATATAATATCTACATCTGTTTTCTATGGATACGATGAGGTTATCGATGGGAATTTAGGGAATTCTCTATTTAAAAAATGACATAAAAATCCCGAAGACGCCAACAAAGAAATTCATTACGTCGTTCGAGTGTGTCCCAGATATGCTCAATCGGATTTAAATGGATTATACTGCTGGCCACTACATACACTGTTTTTCTTTCTTTTCAAACTTGTTCCCATGAAGTTAAACAGTATTTCACTGTAGCATATATTAAGTAAAAGGAATATGCAATGCCTATAGTATAAGGTACGAATGAGATCTGAATATCTCACCTCCATAAGCTTTGAGCTGTAAAAATGTCGCCACAAATGACTTATAAATCTGCGCATACTTTTACGCCAGACATGCTCGCTCAAATACGCCAACATGAACTCAAGTTTCACCCCAAAAAGTAATCATTTAAAAAGCTTGCTAGTGACAATTGAGAAAATGATAAAATCCCCCAGATTAGTAAAGTTGAAAAATTAATGTCCCTTTCTCCGTACATTTTTGTTATTTAATTCTTTTGTGGTGCCCTGCAATGAATAATAAATATTCTTTGCGCGGCATGCTCTACAAAATATATATTCTAGTGCTCCTCATAAATGCATATGAATTTCATTATGTTTTGATGGGCACGTAACATCATTAAAATGTTCTTGGAATTATTTCATCCCATCGGCAATAATGTAACAGAATATTTTTGACTGTCACTGTATTCGAACTATTTATCCAATTTTACTAAAATTTAAAATAACAACAAAATTCAGAAACAAATATATATTTAAAATTTAAAACGATTCGGTTCGATAGTTTTCGTGCAGTTCTATGCGGACAGAGATACGGACAATTCAGACGACGACTATAGGTACTACGTGTTTATATAATTACGAATGCGCCTAAAAAACAGTTAAATTTCAAACACATGCCGAAATTGAAAACACATGACCAGCAATTATTGCTCAAAGACAGTATTGTAACCGATTTCTTTTGAGTGTCCCTGTAAATGGATTAAAAATTATATGAATGTCTTGTTCAAACGTAAACTTAATAAAATTCATCGATTTATGTAAGTTTCAATACTTTGCAATAGTGTAGTTTCATAAAAATATTCTGTTATCGATTTTTCTTATAGACCATAATGTAGTGGAAAACTTTTGGGTGTCCCTGTAAATAAACTATTAATCTCACATGCTTCATATATAATACCAAACATGCCTAGGGGACCCTAAATAAGGTTTACCAATTGCATAAAAAATCCGAGTATATTTACGGATGTTAGAGTGTGGACAGACGGACAGACAAACCGAATGCATAAACACTTTTCAACTTTGTTGAAGAATAAAAAAAAAGGAACCTATTCATTTAATGCAATAAAATAAAATAAAATAAAATAAAATAAATAATATAAAATAATATAAAAAATAAAATTTCACCAAAAATGCCAGAACAGGATTTGGAACTCTTCCACATAATTGGCATCGAACAATCTTAATTTTGCATGACATGGCAACCCGGCAATTGTTTTTTTCCTATATTAAATTAATCTGTATTTAATCGTGCTTTTATTTATTGTTACTTCCTTTTTAATATAATAGAAAATAATTAAAAAATGATTTTCGCCAAATTTGCGCGAAACTAAATAGGTACTTCTTAGTTATACCGTCGACCAATTTCGCCAAATAATACAAATCGCCAAACTAATGGCCAACTTTTACATGTTGACTAAATTTTTAGTTTAAACAACAGAAGAACAATTAAATTAGTAAAACATTCATAAAAAGTTGAAATAAAAATCACTTTATGATGTTTTAAACACGTGTATCTTGTTTAATTTCATTGCATGGGACATCCAAGGTCATCTATTGTTGGAATTTAATCTTATAATTTGGCGATATTTTTTATTTTGGTCGACGGCATAACTAAGTAGTACCCAAAATACGTATATGATATTTCCGTCCCGTTTGCATGGTACTTTTCCTTTAATATTTTCACTTTGGCATTTTTATAAATCTTGGTCCAATTTTGGCTTCAGAAAGTCAGATTTCATATCTGATGAATGTTTATACTTATTTTTATACATAAATATGGCGTAGATCTCATATATATACCAAGTTGGCGCGATTTCTTCTGTCACCAAATTGGGGAAAACTTTGATTTTGAATATTGCTGTAAGTGTTAATATTTTCGATTTATTGTTTTATGTATATTTTTTATTATGTTTATAACTTTTATCCACTGCTTCAACTATTGTTTTTTTTTGTGTACTACTCGATTATACTGACGACCAAAAAAGTATCGCCAAACTATAATATTGAATGCCAGTAATGGGGATGATCGGGAATGTCTCATTCAATCGCATTAAACACGATACATTGCTTAAACCTTTCAAGGGCAAGGCATTTCTGCTTCAAAAATGATCAAATAATTAATTCCCACTGATATTTACGAACAAATTTAATTGAAAATAATCTAAACCGTTCCGTCATGTATATTATGAGATCAAAATTGTACTAAAAAATTACTGGTACCAGTTTTCACTTTAAGTATTAAAATTAACCGTTTGCAGACTGCAAATGGCGACCCTCAAGAGGTTAAAACGCTTTTAATCCAACGTAAACTAGTATTTTATTTAAACACGAAAGAATTGTCTCCAATTTGCACTCACGAAATATAAAAGATGCTATTGCCGATTATAAAACGCAATTATAAAACGTATCACATCTAAGAATTATGGCCTCTTTATTTTCAATTAACAGAAAAAAAAAGATTTTTTTCAGTTTGTTTTTTAAGTTTTAATATGTTTTGTTGCACTTAAATGAAAATTGTTTGCATATTTTCTTTGCTCCATGTGCTTCAATTTGGAAATCTAATTAAAACATCCAGCTCGTGAAAATGACGCACATTAAATTTTCGTCACGTATGTAGCCAAATTATGTGTTTTTATCAGTTTTTTAAATATAATTTTAAAACTATTTTGTACTTATTTTTCGTAGTAAGTGCATTCAGTAGGTTACCTTCATAGGTACCTTCTGGTGCAACCAGAATCAAAATCCGTCAAGTATTTTTTGAAGGATTAGCTTGACGGAAAAATATTTTTTACTTTTAATATCATTACGTACTATGTATATAAGACTTCGCTTCGCTCAGACAATTACTATTTGGTCCATGTGTTCTGGTTCGGCTGTCTATGAAAATATCCAGCCGGTGAAAAATGGCACACACCAAGTTTCTGTGACGTATGCAAATAATTTGTGCTTCTTTATCAGTTTTTTTAAATATAACTTTTAAACTATTTGGAACTAATTTTTCGTAGATGGTGCATTCACCAGATTATTTTCATAGGTACCTACTGGTACAAGCAGAATCAAAATCCGACAAGTACTTTTTGAGATTTGCTTGACGAAAGAATTTTTTGGACTTTTAATATCATTACGTACTCTGAGTATAAGACTTCGCTTCGCTCAGACAACTACATGCGATCTCGCGAACACAATCAAAATCTTCCACAATGCTTTAAAAGTAAATAAAATGCGCTAACAATTTATAAAATAAATAAATTATTTCCTGATAAATATCGTTTTCACTTTACTGAACTTACCTCGCTAATTTTACATCAAGCGTTGATTTTAGTTGACTCTTAAAGCAATGAGGAAAACAAAAGAAAAAATTAACTTTTAGCTGTTGTTTGTGTTTCAGATGGCTCCTGGACATTTCGCATTTTATCATTTATGCAAAATAGTACAACTTGGTATTATTAAGCAGCCTGGAGTTATTACACCAGAACACCTTATGCATATTTACATTTTGCGGCCGGGTAACCTGAATGTATCCATTTAACCTTTTCGCAGCAAAATTTCTCTATTGATGAAAATAAGCATTAATGTTACTACGTGTTTTAAATTCACATATATTTTTAGTTAACATGTGTATTATTTTTGTAAAAGAGTTTTTAATATAGGATCAGATTTTGTGAAACATTCGCGATTATCATCAGCCGCGATAATTCCGCTGCTTTTGCGTTGCCTTTTGAAATCATGTTTTGCACAACGCAAGGATTAATATAAAAATTGTGTGCATTAGTGTTTATTATCTGCGATTAATGTTACGTAATATTCTGTATTAAGATTACTTTTATTACTATTTCTATTACTATTATCATTACTATTATTATTACTGTTATTATTATTATTATTGGAGTACAAAACCGTTTTTACTTGTAAAAAAATTCACTTTGAAATAGCGGTAATAAAAAAATAGACCAGGAGGCGGCAGCGCAGAGAATCACCTCATCGAGTTCATGGGTAAAAATATAGGATTAGTTAAAACTCGATTTGCATATTATAACGCAATCAATCTGCAAAGTCATATCTTGGTAGAAAACATCTAAAAACCCAATTTTAGCAGTTGATTCATAGGTTAACCATTATGTTTACCTGCTCCTAATCCTCTATGTTTTCGTACTTTTTGTTGCAGGAAAATAAATGGTAAAATCGCTAAAATTAGGCTTTCAGGTGTTTTCCACTAAGATATGACTTCGCAGACCGATTGTATTTTAGCATACGACACAATATTTAACTAATCTTAGGTTTTCATCCATGAACTCAATGAAATGATTGTCTGTGCTACCGCATTTCGATTTATAAATAAATGATTAAAAAATATTTTTCACACACAAAAAAAAATACTTCATAATAAACTTTTTCTACCATATGTTCAGGGTTGTGCAAGTGACCAAGAATCCATCTCAATTGATTCCCAGATACTCTAACGATTTTTTTCGGCGATTTTGGCTTTGGTTTTTGGCGATTTGAGCTCTCTTGGGGATCAATGTCTTGTCCAGATATTGAACCTTTAACAACCGCACCACCTTCGTCTTTAAATGAAAGCACTTTTGATGCAGTACCTCCTGCCTTAGGAGCATCTTCAGGAAAAGCATTCGCCATTTCAGAAAGATGTCACAAAAACTTGAATGACCTACAACATGCACAGTTGGTATTATGAAAATTAAAGAAAGCAAAATCTTTGGTTAGTGTTAGATTTATTCTTAAACTATGAACACACACATATGCATAATACTGGGTGAACGTGTATGTAATGGAGCCATACAATTTTTGATATTTCTACGTTATCATAGCAAACGCGGTAGTGTTTGGTATAATATGTTTAAGAAATGGAAACTAGAAACATCTTTTTGAAATTTCTGGCGAACCAGTTTACGTACGACAGAGATCTTTTTTTTCGAAAAGATAGAAATTGTCGGGACGAATAAAATGATAGCATTGAAAAATTATCGTAGTTTACTGTAATTTTTTATTTAACTTTTAACGAAAAAATGAAGACATAAAATTCAACAAGATAGCTAATTAAACGGTCCTGTGGATGGATGAACTCCATTTTTATCCTATTTTAATCCTTTTGGTAAAAATTAAAAGAGAATTTTGTTCATCTTTGTATGTTTGACGATCGCTGAGAAAATCGAATTTGTGTCTTAAAGCTCCAGTTGAACATTGCTTCTTTTTGTTGCTGTTTTAGTTTTTTTTAATCATTGCCACCAGGTCTAAATCATGGCAAACGCGGTAGCGTTTGGTATAATATGTTTAAGAAATAGAAAGTACAAAAAACTTTCTAAAATTTCTGGAGAACCAGTTGAAATACGGCAGTGAATTTTTTTTAAAGATAGAATTCGACGAGACGAATAAGATGATAGCATTCAAAAAATACCTGAAGCTTAAAATAGTTTTTTATTTAATTTTAAATGAAAAAATGTAGGCAAAAAATTCAACTAAGTCTAGCTAACGTTTCCGTGGATGAATTAACTTCGTTTTTGTTTTATTTTAATCCTCATGGTAAAACTTAAAACAGTTTTTTTTCATCTTTGTATGTTTGACGGTCGCTGAGAAAATCGAATTTATGTCTGAAAATCTCCAGCTGAACATAGTCTTTTTCTTATATTTTTTCTTCTTGTAATTGTTGCACGTAAGTTTAAATGAACATAAAAAACTGCTATGTGTATGTAACAAAAAATATTAGATAAATCATGTGAAATAAAACTTATTTGTTGTTATTTTCATGTATCATATTCGGGTCATTCCAAAAATAAAGCACCCTTTGGTGTCCCGACACTTTGTATTGCTATATTTTCTAAAATTTTGTTTCAAAATTAAATTTAAATGTTAGAAATTATATTTTAAAGATATTTTTCTTTAATGCAATTTTTAAACTTGAGATAAATTCTATTTATTGTTATTCAAATAACTTTCATAATAATCGTGTCCTGTAAAAAACCATGTCCCAAGAACAATTTTTGCTTTTTAAACTCTATTTTTTTTTACTATATGTATCATTTAAGTTATCTTTCAGCAGATTTTTTTATGTCTTTGTAGTCTTTATATTATCCCTACATACTTTAAATATTTTTTTGTAAATATTTTTTTGCAAATATTTTTTTTTCATTTTATAAGAAAAATTCCCGTGTCCCTTAATTTTTGTCCCCTGCGTTACCGCCACTTTTTTCTTCTTATTAAAATAAGAATTTGCAACCTAAATGTTGTTAACCGTAGTCTTCATGTACCTTTAGAGTTAGCATTCATTCTAGGTAGTCATTTTCCTCATTTGTTAAATTTTGAAGAATATTATCTAAGTAAAGGTGATTTTTGAAGGTGGGTGTGTTTTTTGTGTTACTATTGATTTATTTCGATTAATTATTAATTTTCTAGTTTATTGGCATTTAATTTGTAAGTCTTAGTTAAAAGAAAATATTCCATCTAACTTTACATTGTTTCTATGAAAATAGTAATACATAGGTGATAATTTTTTTCATTTTGTCTCCTGTGTTACTAGTCCCCCGTGTTACCATGATATTGGTTGATATGTTGTTAAGGGACAAAAACCCAAATTTAAAAATGAAATGCAACAGAATATCCTGGTTTTTAATGCATTTCTTGGTCTGTATCAGAAATACATTTTTAATTAATACATAAGTACATTTTCAAGATTGTTAATTTTTTTTATATTCAATTAGGATGTCCCCTTTGTTAATTTATTGTCTTCTGCCTTACTAACATTTCCTTTACCAGAACAGAAGAAAAAAAACTTTCTTATGAATCAGTTTTATAATATGCACTGGCTAATATGTATAAATAAATTTTACTATAATTTTATTACATTAGAGTAATTTTTACCAAGTTATATAAAGATTTATACAGGGAGAATACAAAAAGGGTAACACGGCGGACATAATATGCCTATATCATGAAAAATTATATACATAAACAAGAAACTATATGGCACTGAAAAAGAGCATTTATATCAAAGCGTTACTATTGTAAAAGCAATTCTCTATTTTAATAAGAAAAAAATGAGAAGATTATTTATAATAACACACACAGGTAAACCTGGTAACACAGGGGACATTTTTCAGCCAATGTGTCTGTGTTTCTAAGTGTAGTGAAAAATATTTAAAAAAAAAGTGTGCTACTGATATTCAATTTTTACTCTTGAATATGTATACAACCTTCTCAATGATGTTTTTATTTCTTTTTAAATGAAAAAAAAATTGAAAAAAAAAATTCTCAAAAGGGACCTTTACTTTTGGATTGACCCATTCACTATCTATTTTGACAAGCGAAGTGAAATATATTTTTTTTATTAAATTCTTAATTATTTAAGCTACTAGCGGCCTCTGGCAACCAAATTGGTCTCCCTTAAATTTAAGCTAAGCATTGTAATATGATACTTTATCATTGTGCGCGCGGCAGCGCGCTACAATAATATGATTGAGCGATGGTGCACACGGATTTTTCAATTTTTCTTTTTGCAATAACTAACTAAATACTTATCCAATTTTGATGATTTTTTTTTTAAATGTTCGTCTGACCAAGACGCACAACATAGCACAAAAATTATTTTTTTTTTATGGCATACTGTAGGTGTACTGTAGAGTATTCTGAAAATATGACAAAAATTTTGTGTCCCAGCACTTTTCTCGAAAACTACTAAAGATAAAAAATTTAATTTTTTTTTTTTAAAAAAGACAAACTTTTTATCCCGAGGTAGTCATCGAGAAAACGTTATTTCGCTGGGCGGTTTTTCTGAAATTGCGTATTTTCCAAACTTGGTCATAAATGGGTATATCTAACGTTCTATTCCAGATAGAATGTTGCGGTAAAGTTTATTTTAAAGATTTTGCGATGCTAATTAATCCTGCAAAAATTCATAGCTTTACGTTAAACAGTTTTTTTACAAGATGAAATAAAAGAATGGCAGTCATCAATCTAAGGTACTTGTGATCATCGGAGAGAAAAACCAGTTACACCATTCGATTAAGCATAAAAAAATACAGAATGCTTTTTTTTCTCTTATTTTTAACTTAATTTTTTAACGAATTATGAATTTTTTTGAAATTTTTGACATGCTGATTTTTGTCATTTTTTAACACTAGAACGCCCGGATGGAGTCGATTCGACTCCAATCATCCTTATATATACTAGCATACCCAGCCCGCTTCGCCGGGCTTAATTTGAAGGTTTATTTAATAATTTATGTGTATGGTACGCTTCTCTCTCAGCTGGCGACGGATCCCCCGGTGACTCTACGCTTCTCTCTCAGCTGGCGACGGATCCCCCGGTGACTCTCCCCGGACCATCGGCACTCCACGTGCGTCGGGTGAGCGTCAGAACAAACTTTCAGCATATACATATGGGTGGTTGTACTTGAATGCACAGACCTGCGCGTTTTTTTCTATCTTGCTTTTATACCTCTGGACCGAGTTGGCGCATTGCCAAGATTTGCTTCCTCTGGACCGAGTTGGCGCATTGCCAAGATTTGCTTCCTCTGGACCGAGTTGGCGCATTGCCAAGATTTGCTTTCCCCTGTGCCTCAATTAATTAATTAATTATCCTCAGAATTCCTTTTATTTATAGAGATTATAAATGTGAAAGTGTGTCCGAAAATTGGAATGAACTTGGCTTCAAAACGGATGGATTAATGTCTTTGAATTTTTGTATATAGTTAGATTATTGGTCTGAAATGAACATAGGCTAATTTTTATTTATTTTATTCAAATATTTTTCTTAATAATTCAACATTTCACTATTTTTCATACAGAATAAATTGAAAAAAATTTCATAATATTTAATCATCTTTCTTTTTTCGTTGCCAAAAAATAAAAAAACCGGAATAATTATTTCTCTTCTGTAATTAATTTTCAACTGAAAGATTTTCACGTGATAAAAGAAAATGAAATAAATAAATGGATCCTATTCTGTTTTCGGTTCGAGGTTAAAAACCGCGATTTTAGCAATTGTGACGTCAGAGGAATACTGTTTTTCGTCTTATATCACGCAGACGATTATGTAAAATTTCTTTTACACTTTGAAGACTTCACAAGAATATAACTTCACACTTTACAAGAATATGAATATTTTAGTAGTTTTTCCAGATATTAATCCGTAATAAAAATGAACCTTTTTCTTTCTTTCGGTTCGAGGCTATAAAATTCAACTTTTTACCAATTGTGACGTCACAGGAATACTTTCCATTAAGAATTTTAAAAATATCAATGTAACGTCATATCTGAAACAAAGTATAAGTTTTTAAATTTTCAAAAATTCTGTTTTTTTTTTTCGTTTTACGGAAACTACCCCCTTTTTGACACTTTCTAACATGGTCTAAAAGTGTTTACGACTTCAACCTGTCTGTATACCAGATGCCGAGTGCCTGGGGTCTGCCGTCTGTTTGTCCGTGTTTCAACTTGAGTAAATATAGTGGGATTCATACGAAAATAACATACGTTATTGAAATTTGCTATAGCATGTGCGGCATTGAAAATGAACCAGGTAGCAATTATAGCTGAATCACATGAGCTCTCAAAAGGAGACTTTACATTATAATATACGGCGAAAAAATCATTTGTGGTGTATTTTGATAATGTTACATAATTTTAAATGTAATGAAATTTACATGCATTTTTAAGGTTCACAAGAACATGGTTACTATCGAATATGTTAAGTATAGTACTTATAGTGTGCGTACAGTGAGCTCAAAAGTATTTCAATATATCATAGTCTGTGAAGTAAAACCATTTGCAGCATATTTTAATAATGCTATTTTATTAAGGTTATTTTAATAATATTGAAATTGATATCAGTTTCTGAAGTGCACTAAAACAGGATTTCTGTAGAAAATGGGGTGAAAAGGTTTAACATTCTTTTACAAGATAACAGAAAAAATGTTCGGTAATATAATAGTCTACGGGGAAAAAATATTCCCAGCGTATTTTAATTGCGTTGCACTATTTCAAACATGATGAAATTAATATACTGAGATAATCAATACAATGATAAATACTGAAATTTACTAATATGCTTGCAGTAAAGTATGATTTGCATCACATTTGTTGTTCATTTACAGAGACGCATAAAAGATTTTGGACCTGTGTCCAGATCTCAGATATTGTATCCAAAGTATGGTCTATTAGAAAAGATTGCTGAAGAGCTTTTTCAATTGTAGTATGTATTTTAAGGAAAACTAATGCATCCTGAAGTTCAGCTACATTTGGTATAATAAGAGATGTTTGTAGAATTTAAATAAATCATGTATCGGACTATACAATAAACTGGATATATGGTCACCTGCGCAATAGTGATTTCCGGAAATATGAATTCAATAATTTGAATCGGGTTTTTTGCTTGAATAATTTAAGCTAAATATGCGGTCGTATAAATATTTGCACGTGATATACAGGACTGTACAAAAGAATTCAAGTACGTTTCTGTCTATTATTAGAAATTGCTAAAGGTGAATTTTAATCTTCGTTATACTTTTTCTAACTAAGCAAAATTTTAACATTGTATTTAGAATATTTACAAGCACATAGATCATATACACAGATGCAGAAAAGAATGGGCCGGCGAAGTTATGTATTATGGAAATGTTGGATATTTTTTTTATTACCTATAGGTTTAACACTTGATTTTTCTTTCTTTGATATGGAATTCTGAAATGCACTACAACATGATTTCTGTTACATTGGGGTGCGTTACAGGTGTTCTATAGTATAAATGGTTGCAATTTCATTTTCGCGATCGTTAATATTATCTAACATATTTTCCATTTATTTGACTGAGTTCTTTAAGTCCCCTATAAAAAAAAAATAATAATAATAAAATAAACTACTCCATAGCCTGGTATAAGATATGTGCTATATATTTTTTAAATTATTGTTAATGAAATGTTTTGCTTAATTAAAGCGTTTATCTTTTTTTTTATGCTACGTGAACGACGTCACGGGTAACAGCTAGTGTAACTAAATTTCAATTCGAACCAGAAAAATTTTCTTGAAATAATTTAAATCTAATCCACGCAAATTTACGTTAAATAAATCAATTAAATAATTTTGAATAAAAATTCTGGTGAGAAATATTATTTTCAAACTTGAGTAGAATTTCCGGACGTTCTAGTGTTAATGAATCATTTACTGAATAATTATGCACGGTGTCTAGCCCTGGTGGCTGTCAAATTTGATTTTTAATTTTAAATTAGGCAATTTTTTGCACCATGCCAAATTTATATTTTATCCATTTTTTCATTTATTTATATTTTGTTTTTAGCACAATGGCATCAATGGCAAAAATGCCTGGCATACCTGTCAAATATTGGGGCCCTGTACTTTAAAAAAGTGTATTTATTATAAGTATATACCGTATTTATTCTAATAGAATGCGCCCTCTAATAGAGCGCGTCTTCTAATAAAGTGCGCACCTTGGTGCTGATTGAAAAAATAAATATACGGAAACGATATAGTAGATAAGTAGAAAACGATTACTTAAATGCATTATCGAGGATTCTCATCGATCAAAATAGAGATATTCTATCAAAGCGATGGAGTGGCGATGCAGCAAAAGTTTCAAATTTTGAACAATGTACCACTCCTGTAAACTATAGCGCCAAGGATATGCACACTGTTAAAAATCTGCTGCATTTTGCTGCAACGCACTCCCCTGCTTGTATAGAAAACGGTTACTTGGCCGTGAAATGGCGCTTTTTATTGGTTGGAATAGAGATATTATATACAAGTGGTGGAGGGCGTTGCAGCAAAATGCAGCAGATTTTTAACAGTGCACTGTTAAAAATTTGACCCATTTGTTGCAGAGTCACTCCACAGCTTTTATAGAATGTCTCTTTATGGCCAATGAGAATGCTCCATAACACAGAAAAGCAATAGTTTCCTATAAAAGCGGTGGAGTACGTTTTTAATAAGTCCGTAATAAATACGGATTAAGAAAAAAAAGAAGCATGGTTTTTGTATCAAACTTTACTCTTGCATAAAAAAAGTTCCTGTTTTTGGCAAAAATAATGGATATTTGAATGAAAAATCTATTCTTTGAAAGGATTTATTATTTTATTCACTTTAGTAAAAAACTGATTTTTTTTTTTTTTTTTTTTTTTTTTTTGAAAACCACCGTAGAATTTTGGTATAGAAAAACCTGTTTAAAAATTTTTCTTAATTTGTAATACCAGAGTATTAGAGTATGTAGCATTTTTTAATTTCAATACAAATAAGATTTTGTTTTCCATATATAAAATACTAGCAGCCTCCGCCCGCTACGCTGGTCAGTATCTCTAAAATAATCTTGAATCAAACGAAATATATTTAAATAAACAATCTTAATATAGAATCAAATACCCACAATTTTTGTCTGATTTATGTAATCTTACATTGGTCAGTTCAAAGTTCATTTTGACGACAAAATACCTCTAAAATGACTAAATAACTGACAAATTACAAAAGTACTAAAGTAATTAAGATTTTTTTAGTAGGTTTTTTTATCTTGAATTCCACTTGAATTGCTTCTACCTGAATTTGCTTCTGAGGTATGGTGAAACATGTTATTATTTTAGACCATCCGATGAACTTCCTAAAGGAAAGATTTATATATATATATATATATATATATATAGATAGATAGATAAAGATTCAAAATTTCAGGTTTTTGCGCCGAAGACATCGCCAAATTAGGAAAATGTGAAGTATCTCACCAAGTACTGGATTTAAAAGAATTTGCTTAGTACCATTCAATTAAGCATGAAAAAATGCACTAAAATATGCACAAAAAAAATAATAATAATTAGTAAAATATTAATAAAAATTCGAAATAAAAATCGTTTAATGACATTTTAAACACGTGAATCGTATTTAATGTCATTAAATGCGACATTCACGATCATCTATTATTAGCATCTAATCTGATAGTTTGGCGATAATTTTTTGGTCGACGGGATAACCTAGTAGTACCTTTTTTTATTAGAATGAATGATAAATTAATTGCAAATATTTTTTCATGATAATGATTTTTCTTTCACATTCAAAATATTTCTTTTTTAGGTACTTCTAGGTTATCTCGTCGACCAGAAATTATCGCCAAACTATAAGATTAAATGCCAATAATGGATGATCGTGAATGTCACATTCAATGACATTAAATGCGATTCACGTGTTTACAATGTCATTAAGGGATTTTTATTTCGACTTTTTATTAATATTTTTATTAATATTCTACTAATTATTTGTTTTTTCGTTATTTAAAATAAAAATTATGTCAACATGTATAATTTGGCTATTAGTTTGGTTGTATAATTTGGCGAAATTGGTCGACGGGATAACCTAGAAGTATCCCTTTTTAGTGATGGTAAAATAATTGCAGATGAAAAAGATATAATAGTAAGGTTAAAACGCGATTTAATGACTGCTTGGCATATGACTTGGCGGAGACTCGATAAGTACGCTAATTCTATCAACCTAAATATCCATATAGAGTGTAAACAAACAATTGGTACCATTTGATTATTCCGTCAATCAATTTCGCCAAATTATACAAATGGATATAATTTTTATTTTAAATAACCAAAGAATTAATAAATTACTAAAATATTAATAAGAAAAGAGATAAAATATCGAATTAAAATTAGTTGACGACGTAACAATTTGCAAAACACATTTAATGTCAAAAGAATGTGACATTTACGATCATCCATTATTGATATTTAACTTTATACTTTGGCGACAGTTTTTTGGTCGATGGGAGATCAAGTATTGCCAAATAATGTAATATTGTCAAAATATGTAAACAAATTATATAAACAATAATATTGCCAATAATATTTAGATGCAGATATCATCTACGGATCACGTTGGCACGATTACAACAAAATTGCGATTTTATGCCTCACGTGGTAATCCAGTAATAGTCGTTTATTTATCAGTAAACTATTTCATTATTTCTATTTTCTATTTTAAAATCATACAAATTGTTTTGTTCCATAATTACTAATTGAATTAATTAATTTATTATTAATATTATACCAGATTACATTTTCTTGGCAACGGGAAAGAAAAATGGTTATTTTTTATCGGAAAAATTTTAATTGATTCTGTATGAAAAATAATAAAATTTTGAATTATTAAGAAAAATATTTTATTAAAACAATTAAAAATTAGCCTATGTTCACCGGAAATAGTGTAGCTTTCCAACGGTGAAAGAATTTTTCAAATCCGTCAAGTAGTTTCGGAGCCTATTCAATTCAAACAAACAAATAAACAATCAAATCTTTCCTGTTTATAATATTAGTATAGATAACCAAAGAATCAATAAACTACTAAAATGTTAATAGAAATACAAATAAACATCGAATTAAAATTGGTTGATGAAGTAACAATTACGTATAACAAATTTAATGTCAAATGGTCGATGGGATTATCAAGTATTATCAAATTATATAAACAAATTGTATAAACAATAATATTGCCAATAATATGTAGGGCAGGTGTCATCTACGGATCCCGTTGGCGCGATTGCAGCAAATTGCGATTTTATGCCTCACGTGGTAATCCGGTTATAGTTGATTATTTTTGAGTAAATTATTTCATTATTTTTCTTTTCTCTTTTAAAATTATATAAATTGTTTTGTTCCATAATTATTTATTGACTTAGTTTATTATTATTATTTCCTTTTTAAAATAATAGAAAATAAATAAGAGTAATATAAATGTAATTGGTATTTGAAAACGCAGTGTTCTCCAAATTGGCATCATAAAAAAAATCACGCCAAGGTGATGCGTGTATAAAAGTGGAAAAATGTTTGCAATAATATATATATATAAAAAAAAAAAAAAAAAAGTAAACAAATAATTAAAAATTCGCCATTTCGATAGTTTTTTAAAATAACATCAAGGATAATTCTCCAGTCAGGCAGCAATAGTAAATTTTCTTTTCTTCGTCTGTTTCATAATAAAAAAACATAAATTTAATAACTTCTAATTAAATAATCTGACTAATTTTCTGTAATCGGATTTATGATCTAAAAGATCGATAATTATATGATCGATAATTTTTGACTAATTTGGCGGAAAAATCGTTTTCGAATACCAGTTTCATATATATATTTAAATTATTTTCTATTATTTAAAAAATAATAATAATTAGTATTTAAATAATAAGTATAGAACAAAACAGTTTACATAATTTTAAAGAAGAGAAAGGAAATAAAAAAACATTTTATTAATAATTAAATAACAATAGTCGGGTTGCCATGCCAGGCAAAATAACATTAATTTAGTGTCCATTAGTTACCTCGGTGTGTATATGATATCTGTGCAAACAAAACTTCCGATAATATAATAAATGACGTCATATTTATTTTCCTTTGAATTTTTTTCATTTTAATTTTTCACGTGGATACTGTTCAACTAAAAATTAATTGCCGAGGAGAAATTATTTTCCATATTTTGATTTTTTTGGCAACGGGAAAGAAAATGGTTATTTTTTATCGGAAAAATTTTAACTGATTCTGTATGAAAAATAATGAATTTTTGAATTATTAAGGAAAATATTTGAATAAATCAATTAAAAATTAGCTTATGTTCACCGGAAATAGTGTAGCTTTCCAACAGTGAAAGAATTTTTCAAAACCGTCAAGTAGTTTCGGAGCCTATTCAATTCAAACAAACAAACAAACAAACAAACAATCAAATCTTTCCTCTTTATAATATTAGTATAGACAAAACAAGTTGTGCAATATCCCTATGGAATATGGAAAAATAGAAGGACTAGTGAAAAATGCTCCAAGGAGCAGTGCAAAAGCAGAATATGATTTTAATTGAGCATTAAAAAGTAATGGACAAGTGCTTCTGTTAATTACTGAGCATGAGGAAGGATAAGGGATCCCTTCTTGGCTACAACTCACTTCAATGCCAACTTTGAAAAAATCATATTTGCGCTTTTTCCGTGAAAACAAATCCGTCGCAGTTACTATAAAAATGTATAGTGTAAAGACGTAACCAGTAAAGATGCAGCTTAATTAGACAAAAATGTAAAGGAAGGCGACATAATGCCAGATACCTAGTTCCTGCAGGTATCACATTCATGTACTGCCACCAAGCATACCCTAAGTGTATAATTGCACAGAAAATTGATTTGTAGTATAGTGCAGAGTGAACAGTGCAGTTAACATCAGAGATGTAGTACAGGCTATACGCCGTACACCTTCTGGACTTTTTAATAGAACACCATATACCCTCTGTTTTTCAAGAAAGCTTATAGTATACACATTCTAGAATATCCCTCTGCTTAGAGCATATATCTTATGTTATTTTTATGACTACACCCCTGGTTAACATCTAAAGCACGGTGGAAAATTCTACTAAAGAACCGCAAATTTCTTTTGTATGGAAAAAGCGCAAATATGATTTTTTCAAAGTTGGCATTGAAGTGAGTTGTAGCCAAGAAGGGATCCCTTATCCTTCCTCATGCTCAGTAATTAACAGAAGCACTTGTCCATTACTTTTTAATGCTCAATTAAAATCATATTCTGCTTTTGCACTGCTCCTTGGAGCATTTTTCACTAGTTCATAATTTTATTTACTTGCACATCTTACTAAATCTGAAGGTTCAAATAACGAAATCAATAAATTTAAGCGATCATAGCAACATTTAAGGGAAGAAAGAGTTCATTATTTCTTTTCTGTTGGTGCGTTTGGCGAATAAATACAAATTGGCACTGAAAGACCATTTAGCAGATTCTTGTAAGAAGCGTAAAAATATGGTTTTAATTTTTTATAAAGATATATTTGATCCTTTGTGACGTAAGGGAAGGACGTACCGATATTATATCGGGTTTGGCGCGTCACAAGAGCGGTGCACTCCCAGATGAATCGGACGTGAAAATATGTCAGCTTTTTTTGAAGGTACGTTAGATGATTCTAGATCAATTATTACTAATGTTATGAGGGCCAGATTAATACTGATCCATTTGCCAAAGCTTGGTGCTATTCTGACTTCAAAAAGGGAGGCTATAATGCCAAAATATATAAATAGCTCTGAAAAAAACCTGATGAACATTTTATTTTGTTTTCGTATTAATTACTTCTGTTTCTAAAAAAAAAAAAGTGTGGCACAAATGTCATAAAGGAACCGCATTGGCGCGTTTTATTTTCTTTTTTTTCTGCCGCCAGTTTGACGAAAATATCGTTTTAGAATATCAGTTACATATGGATTTTTAAAGAGGGAATAACAATAAATAAAAAAAGTTTATTTAATAACTATAGAACAAAACAATTTATATAATTTAAAAAACAAATAAAAGTAAATAAACAATTTATCGCACTACTTGGTTATTCCGTCGACCAAAAAAAAAAAAAAAAACTATCGCCAAATGACAATATTAAATGCCAATAATGGTTGGCCGTGAATGTCACATTTAATTATACTTGTCACGAAATGCATGTTTAAAACGTCATCAAATGATTTTTATTTCGACTTTTTATTTGTATTTTTATTAATGTTTTACTAATTTATTTATTCTTTCGTTATTTAAGATAAAAATTATGTAAATATGTAAAATTTGTCTAGTTTAGTGATTTGCATAATTTTTCGAAATTAGTCAATGGGATACTAAGTAGTACCCAATTTATAAATAAACTAGTATTAAAAAATGCTCTAACGAGCACAAAAAAAGGTTAATGTGTTTTTAACTATAAAAAAGGATTTGACAAGTGCTTCTGTTAACAAATGAACATGAGGAAGGACTAGGGATCCCTTCTTGGCTACAACTCACTTCAATGCCAACTTTGAAAAAATCATATTTGCACTTTTTCCATAAAAAAAAATCAGTCACAGTTACTATAAAAATTTGCAGAGTAAAGACGTTAAAAGTAAAGATGCGACTTGATAAGACATATATGTAAGGCAAGACGACATAGGACCAAAACCTGGTTGTGTAGGTATCACATTCATGTACCACGTCCGCAGAGTAGAATTGCACAGAAAATTTATTTATAGTATACTGCAGAGTGAACAGTGCAGTTAACACGTAAAACTCGTTGGGAAGCTCTACTAAAGTACATTCTTTTATATGGAAAAAGTGCAAATATGATTTTTTCAAAGTTGGCATTGAAGTGAGTTGTAGCCAAGAATTGATCCCTAGTCCTTCCTCATGTTCAGTTGTTAACAGACGCACTTGTCAAATACTTTTTTATACTTAAAAACATATTAACCTTTTCTTGTGCTCGTCAGGGCATTTTTTAATACTAGTCATTTATTTTTTTTTTTTTTTTTATAAAAACTGAAAATTTTCTAATATCTTTAAAAAAAATTGCTGCTGTAAAAAAATTATAAAATGATGACAGCAGTAGAAAATTTTGACGTATTGTTATTATTGAACAACATACATCTGACTTGTGTGCTCTACATGAAATCCATCTTAAAAATCATCGTCAATATGCAGGGACGAGATAGCATAAGGAAATTTTACTGCACAAGAGAAGTACAACCGAAAGCTCAACACAAAATGTGTGTGCAATGGAGCCAACGGGATTTGAACCCATAACCCCCTACGCTCGCAAACGATTAGCCGCATGGTTTTTTAACCACTCGGCCACGGAGGCCCCTTTTAATGTATTAGAGTAAACAAAAAAGTCATTGCATGTCATTGCATTGCCATATAAAATGCATGCTATGAAAAATAAACCATGGAGTCAAACGAAAAATAAATAATGTGTTCATAATTTTATTCAAAGAATTGGAAACTATAATAATTAAATATATTCAAAGTACTTTCTCGAATGGAACAAAATTTTGTAGATATTGAATAACAATTAACATAAGAATATTCCCAGTTTACAACAATAAAAACAGTTTTTTTTCATCTTTGTATGTTTGACGGTCGCTGAGAAAATCGAATTTATGTCTGAAATCTCCAGCTGAACATAGTCTTTTTCTTATATTTTTTCTTCTTGTAATTGTTGCACGTAAGTTTAAATGAACATAAAAAACTGCTATGTGTATGTAACAAAAAATATTAGATAAATCATGTGAAATAAAACTTATTTGTTGTTATTTTCATGTATCATATTCGGGTCATTCCAAAAATAAAGCACCCTTTGGTGTCCCGACACTTTGTATTGCTACTTTTTCTAAAATTTTGTTTCAAAATTAAATTTAAATGTTAGAAATTATATATTAAAGATATTTTTCTTTCATGCAATTTTTAAACTTGAGATAAATTCTATTTATTGTTATTCAAATAACTTTCATAATAATCGTGTCCTGTAAAAAGCCATGTCCCAAGAACAATTTTTGCTTTTTAAACCCTATTTTTTTTACTATACTAGGGGGGCCCCGCCCCCCTGCTCGCTATGCTCGCCAACTCCCCGCGTACTCGCTTCGCGATTCCAAATTATTGGCTACCCCTGCTTGCTGCGCTCGCCAATATCCCATGGTATGAATAAGCAGTTGCAGACCTTTCAAATGATGTGTCACACGACTGGTGTTGTAAAGAAATTAAAAATGTGCCCCCCTGGGGGGCAGAGGGGGAGGCGACACAAAAGACATCCATAAATGAGAATAAGCAGCTGCAGACCTCTCAAATGATGTCACACGACTGGTGTTGTAAAGAAATTAAAAATGTGCCCCCCTGGGGGGCAGAGTGGGGGTGACACACAAGACATCCATAAAATGAATAAACAGTTGCAGACCTTTCAAATGATGTGTCACACAATTGGTGTTGTAAAGAAATTACAAAATGCGCTCCCTCTGAGGGCAGAGGAGGGGGGGAGTTACACACAAAATATCCATAATATGAATAAGCAGTTGCAGACCTCTCAAATGATGTGTCACACAATTGGTGTTGTAAAGAAATTAAAAATCTGCCCCCCTGGGGGACAGAGTGGGGGATGACACACAACACATCCATAATATGAATAAGCAGCTGCAGACCTTTCAAATGATGTGTCACACAACTGGTGTTGTAAAGAAATTAAAAATATGACCCCCCCTGGGGAGAGCAGAGTGTGCGGGTGAACACAAGACGTCCATAATATGAATAAGCAGTTGCAGACCTTTCAAATCTTGTGTAACACTACTGGTGTTGTAAAGAAATTAAAAATGTGTCCCCCCAGGGGAGCAGAATGGGGGATAACACACAAGACATCCTTTAAATGAATAAGCAGTTGCAAACCTCTCAAATGATGTATCAAACGACTGGTGTTGTAAAGTAATTAAAAATTCGGCGAAATATTACAGTTATCGCCAAGTTGGCGTCCTTTTTGACAACTAATTTTGGTCGCCAAATTTGGCGATATATCGCCAAGTTGGCGACAAACTTGGCGATGGTAACCTTTCCTCTCTTTATGGTAACCCATATGGCGATGCATAGACGGAGCCCTTTCCCGATTGGTCTATTCGACTCATGGAAGGAATGGACAACCCGGATTCGTTAGTTCCGGAAATCTTCCACATCAGCATCATTCCAGGAGTCATTCCTTTTAAGGCTAGTTTTTTTTACTATAGAAGGATGTATCATTTAAGTTATCTTTCAGCAGATTTTTTTATGTCTTTGTAGTCTTTATATTATCCCTACATACTTTAAATATTTTTTTGTAAATATTTTTTTGCAAATATTTTTTTTTCATTTTATAAGAAAAATTCCCGTGTCCCTTAATTTTTGTCTCCTGCGTTACCGCCACTTTTTTCTTCTTATTAAAATAAGAATTTGCAACCTAAATGTTGTTAACCGTAGTCTTCATGTACTTTTAGAGTTAGCATTCATTCTAGGTAGTCATTTTCCTCATTTGTTAAATTTTGAAGAATATTATCTAAGTAAAGGTGATTTTTGAAGGTGGGTGTGTTTTTTGTGTTACTATTGATTTATTTCGATTAATTATTAATTTTCTAGTTTATTGGCATTTAATTTGTAAGTCTTAGTTAAAAGAAAATATTCCATCTAACTTTACATTGTTTCTAAAAACCTGGTTGTGTAGGTATCACATTCATGTACCACGTCCGCAGAGTAGAATTGCACAGAAAATTTATTTATAGTATACTGCAGAGTGAACAGTGCAGTTAACACGTAAAACTCGTTGGGAAGCTCTACTAAAGTACATTCTTTTATATGGAAAAAGTGCAAATATGATTTTTTCAAAGTTGGCATTGAGGTGAGTTGTAGCCAAGAATTGATCCCTAGTCCTTCCTCATGTTCAGTTGTTAACAGACGCACTTGTCAAATACTTTTTTATACTTAAAAACATATTAACCTTTTCTTGTGCTCGTCAGGGCATTTTTTAATACTAGTCATTTATTTATTTATTTTTTTTTTTTTATAAAAACTGAAAATTTTCTAATATCTTTAAAAAAAATTGCTGCTGTAAAAAAATTATAAAATGATGACAGCAGTAGAAAATTTTGACGTATTGTTATTATTGAACAACATACATCTGACTTTTGTGCTCTACAGGAAATCCATCTTAAAAATCATCGTCAATATGCAGGGACGAGATAGCACAAGGAAATTTTACTGCCAAGAGAAGTACAACCGAAAGCTCAACACAAAATGTGTGTGCAATGGAGCCAACGGGATTTGAACCCATAACCCCCTACGCTCGCAAACGATTAGCGGCATGGTTTTTTAACCACTCGGCCACGGAGGCCCCTTTTAATGTATTAGAGTAAACAAAAAAGTCATTGCATGTCATTGCATTGCCATATAAAATGCATGCTATGAAAAATAAACCATGGAGTCAAACGAAAAATAAATAATGTGTTCATAATTTTATTCAAAGAATTGGAAACTATAATAATTAAATATATTCAAAGTACTTTCTCGAATGGAACAAAAATTTGTATAAAATAATAATTAACATAAGAAATAATAAAAAATAACAATTAACATAAGAATATTCCCGAAGGAATAAGAACTAAACACAAAAGCATTTCTAAGCAAAAACGAATTTACGCAACTTGCATCCAATGGGATGTAAGTACGACTACCCGCTAAATACGTTACCACGACACTCCCAGTATCCCACCAGAGATGCTGACAATTTTAATATACAGTCCCTGGCCAAATTATTAGACGCACTCATATTTTCTTGAGTCGAATCTTATTACAAGTTTCATATAAATATTATTATGCCAATAGTTACAACTGATTATATACATCATCTGTAGGATTATAATAAGTTAAAAGCATGCCAATGACTTTAAAATTATTTATTTTTGTAAATTAAATTATCAATTTCTACAATTGTAAAACTTAAAACATTAAATTCAAAAAAATGTCAATATTTTTTGGAGTCTCCTTTGGCGGCAATCAGTGCCTCTATTCGTAATGGCATGATGTTAGTATAAAATTGAAATGTTTCTTGCATGTGTGAGTGATGTTTCCAGACAAGGATAAGTTTTTCTATGAGCTGTGTTTTGCTCGTTATGAGCTCTTTGTCCAGTTTTTTTCTCATTAGCTTCCAAACATTTTCAATTATATTCATGTCTGATGAATTACCGGGAGCTGTTCAACACAGGGATATTTTTTTATTGAAAGTAGACCTTGACGGATCGTGCTATGTAACAAAAAGCTTTACCTTGCAAAAATACAAATGGTTTTTCATTTGGAAACCATCATTTTAGCTTTAGAATAAACCTATTTTGAAAACCTCTTTATATTGGTCTGAAGAATTGACTAAAAAGTCATAACAAACAAAACCCAACTCATAGAAAATCTTATCCATGTCTGGAATCGTCAACCACGCATACAAGAAACTCTTCAACTTTGTATTAACAGCATACAGCGAAGAATAGAGGCACTGATAGCCGCCAAAAGAGGCTCCAAAAAATATTGTCATTTTTTGAGCTTCAAGTTATAAATTTTGCAATTTCAGCCATTTTTAATTTAATTTATAAAAATAAAGAGTTTTAAAGTCATATGCATGTTTTTTATTTATTATAATCCTACAAATGATGTATAATTAATTGCAATTATTCACACAGTAATATTTCTATGAAGCTAGTAATATGATTCGACACAAAGAAAAGGGAGTGTGTCTAATAATTTGTCCAGGGACTGTAGTACCTATATAAATACCTGTATAAGTTGTGTGACTGTCGTGAAGAGCTCCCGTCCTGACTGTTTAATTTTTTATATGCCAGGTGGCTATTTTGCTACTTTTTTTTAGCTAGCTCAAATGGTTCAATCGTTAATAGGTTTCCTTCGCCATTATTTTAATTTAAATATAAAGCTGTCACTGACTTTATTTAAAATACACAACTTTCATTTAAAAACACATAAATTTAAAATATATTTATATCAGATACATTTAAATAATTCGTTTTTCAATCATCTTATTAAAAATACTATAAGTAAATAAATTAATGTACTTTTTCAGTAGTTATACATGACGAAAAAGTTCTAAATTTGGCAATGTATATTCTAACAACCTATGTACTGTTTCATATACACAAGCATTTATTTTTCTGGAGTCAGAACAATGTATTTATGGTACTACTTGATTATCCTGTCGACAAAGAACTATACAGAAACTGTAAGATAAATCTATATTATAAAGGCCAAACGTATCTGTGCGTAACGCATACGTCATTTTGCGTATGGCAACAATTTCTGATGAAATTTCGCTTTTGCATTTTTCGCTACTGTAAATTTTTAAACTTATAGACATCGCAAATTTTTAATCTTTACACCGTTATATAGAGAAAAAAATGTACTTTTAAATGCAATTTGTTTGAAAACTGTATCTATATTTGTTTTTGAGATATTAATTTTTTTGTAGTTTTTAATTCAATTTTTCTGGAGGTGGCAACTTTAGTACTATATTTCTAAACGAAATAAAGAGAAAATAGTTCATAAAGTAAAAAGAAAGTGTAAACAAGACTTACAGTAGCTGGGAGTGATGCAAAAAATGTAAACCTGAAATCATCTATACAAAAAGCCCAAACGCAACCGTGTGCTTTGTTAAAAAGAAGAAAACTTTTAGTACTACGGTTTTTAGTTTATAATTTACGGTTATTTACAGTTATAGTTTATAATACTTGCAATGCTACTTTAATATAAACGGATCGTTTTCATTTAGTGAAAAAAATGCACAGTTGATGTTAAAGAATTCGGTATCTGTTCCATGCGATTGTTTTGTTTGGGCCGAATGAATGTATTTAAATTTAGTGATAACGCGTATTATATTGCAAACTGTTTTTACGTTATACAGGACCTCCATCTATCTTTTTTTCCCCATAGAAAATAGCAGATTACCATACATTTTTGTTCCAATTTTCTCATTTCAACATTTAAAAAAAAAAAAAAAAATATATATATATATATATATATATATATATATACTAGCGGCCTTCGCCCGCTACGCTGGTCGGTTTATCTAAAGAAATCTTGAAGAAGTAGTTAGATAAGGTTCAGACATACATTAAAAAAAAAAAAAGCAAGTCGATCATTCAAAAAACGTTGGGAAATATCAAATATTTACTGTAATTTTTTAAGAAAAACAAAGTTTCGAAAAAAAAAATTAAATCGAAAAAAAAATTACACTGACATATTAATGCAAGGAAATTTTCCCAGAGAGAAAATTCGCCTTGAATACAATATTTCAAATTCTTTTAATTGCTTATAGGCGTTAATGCCAACATAGTGAAAAAAAATTCCATGCTGGGAATCGAACCCGGGCCATCAGTATGGCGCACTGACGTTCTACCGACTAAACCACATGGAACGACAGCCAGCTTGAAACTTTCTCATACTTAAGTAGACTGGCGAAAACATAACGATAGCGCGTTTTAAAATCGCACAGTGACATCTATTGGATTTTATATGTACTAAAAAACGTTATGTACTAAAAAACGTGAGCAGCGCACCTAATAGTTTCTTTTGTTTCTTTTTGTTACTTTTTTGTCTGTTGTCCGATTTTGATGAAACAAAGCCTATACACTGCCCGGGAGTGTGCATTCTTCATTAGTGAAAACCGCATAAAAATCCATTCAGTAGTTACGAAGATAACCTCGAACAAACAGACAGACAGACAGACAGACAGACAGACAGACAAAAAATTCAAAAAAATTTTTTTTGTGTTTCATTGGTTTTCTTTTATCGCCCTGACTCCATTTTTGTCAATTATCTTCAATGTACAGACACACCGGGTCCTACTGTTTTATTATATGTATAGATATATATAGGGGGAACTGGGGTACATTGATACAGTTTTTTTCTAAGATTTTTTTTGGTGTCAAGAAAGGAGAAAATTCAAGTTTTTTTTCCATGAGGTGACAGCAAAACTTGTGTAGTATGTTATAAAAATGTACAATCATTGTTTTATATAGTATTTTTGCATGTAATTTTTAAAAAATCAAAAAAAGTCATTTGTATCAATGTGCCCCATCCCCGGGGCAGATTGATACGTTTAAGAAAAATGACGAAAAAATAATACCAATGCATATTTTTCATAAAAAATGAGTCAGAAAACCATTTTATATTTATTTATAAAAATTCAAATCACCCACAATTTATTTTTAAGCAATATTAAAGCAATCAAAATTAAATATATCATGACCTGATGTTCTGGCTGTTTCTTGTCTGATTGTTGGCTGTGGTAACTGTGTCATATCTAGCACTTCAACCCCAGCATTATCTTCTTTCTTATGAAAGATGAAAAATTACCAATTTTTCTGTTTATAAATAGGTTCATAAACAGAAAATAAAGGATAATTATATTAAAAATTCTGTTTATAATATAAGTATCATTTTCTGTTCTGCAGTTTGTTTCTCTTACTTAACATTTCTCATGTCGAAAATACTTTTTTCTCTGGAGAATCGATATAAATTCGAGATTTGCCAGAATGCCGTCCTTTTCTTTTATTAGTTCTACTAGCACTAGATGCTGGGTAAGTTCCTACGTCTTCTGTTTTCAGAAATACTATAAAATGTTCTAATATAAAGAAATTAGAGCTATTTCACTTCAATAAAAACTAATATTAGAAATTTTTCGTGAAAAAAAGGTTGGATTAAGGAGTGTATGGTAAAAAAAATAAAAAAAGATAATGAAAATATGAACTATTAAAGGATTTAGGCTGTATCAATGTGCCCCGTCATAAACTGTATCAATGTGCCCCATACAGCGATTTTGAATAAAATGAGTCTCAAATCCAACACTTCACAATATATCTAACAATAACTAATGAGGAACTGATAAAGAGTAGCTGTACTTACCAGGGAGAGTATTCATTTTGGTTGAAAATACTGGAACAGTTGTATAGTAGCATTTCAATTGTACAACTCAAATTTACTTTTGAACAACAAAAACAATAAATCACACGTCCCATTTCATCAAACTGCTGAATCATTCCAAGATTTTCTGTATGTAGTTGAATACACTAGCATCACCTTTTGGAGCAGTTGTGAAACTTCCAGTAATGACCCTGTGAGCGGTAGAGGGGGTGTATCAATGTGCCCCATGTATCAATGTACCCCAGTTCCCCCTACAGGGTGATTCCAAATTTTTTTTACAATAAAAGAGAGGTGATAGTACACATCAAGACAAACAATATTAAATAGGAGACCAAGGGTCCAAAACGTTTTCCTAAGGAGATAGCCGCCATTAAAGTTTAGGGACCAAAATTTCAAATAAACATAAAAAACGGAAAAATCGGTCGATTGATTTGCGGTTTTCACTAAAATTATTCTTTATGCCGGCATTTTCTTAAAATTAAATTATAAAGATAAATTTCAAAAAATGCCGATAGAGGGCGCTTTAGACTTTGGAGTATCGAACAACTATTTTTTGCCGGTATGTTTTGCATCTCATTAAATGTTTTCGTAAGTTTACACTCAAACTTAAATTTTGAGCTCAAAATCTGTAGTTGGGTGTGGTTAAGTAACACAAACTAAGCTGTGTTCAGAGGATTCAAATTTCAAATGATTAAAAAAAAAACGGAAAAATCGGTCGATTAATTTGCAGCTTTCAATAGAACTATTCTTTATTTAGGTATTTTCGTGAAAATAAATTATAAAGATAAATTTCAAAAAATGCCGATAGAGGGCGCTTTAGACTTTGGAGTAATGAACAACTATTTTTTGCCGTTATTGTTTGCATCTCTTTAAATGATTTAGGAAGATTAGACTTAAACTTAAATCTGAGTTTAAAATCTGAATAGTAGGGAGTGGTTAAGTAGCACAAACTGAACTGTGTTCAAGGGGTAGAGGGAGGTTCAAATTTAAAGTAATTATAGAAAATGGAAAAATTGGACGATTCGTTTGCGGTTTAAAATAAAACTATTCTTTAAGTCAGGATCTTCTTGAAAATAATTTTTAAAGATAAATCCCAAAAAAATTCGTCAGACGCGCCTTAAACTTCAGAGTAACCAACAATTCATTTTAATCATTAATTTTTTGTTCTAATTAAATGCTTGCAAAAGCATTTTAAATGTTCTCGGAAGCTTAGATTTAAACTTAAATTTTAAGCTCACATACTGAATCGTTATGAGGAGTTAAGACGCGCAAACTGAAGTGTGTTCAGGAGTTAAAATTTAACCCTCTTTCCTCCTCGAGCACAATTCAATTTTTCGCTACTTAAACACTCCCAACGATTCAGAATTTGAGCCTTAAATTTAAATTTATGCATTTGAAAGCATTTAATGAGATTAAAAAAATAACAGTTAAAAATAGTTGTACGCTACTCCAAAGTCTAAGGCGCCCTCTATAGGCATTTTGTGAAATTTATCTTTAAATATTATTTCCAAGAAAAAACTGATTGAAAAAAAAAAAACTGCTGATTTAAAAATTAGTTTTAGCAAAAACCGCAAACGAATCGACCGAATTTTTCCGTTTTTTACAATTATTTAAAATTTGAACCCTCTGAATGCAGCTAAGTTTGTCTACTTAACCACTCCCAGCTATTCAGATTTTGAGCTCAAAATTTAAGTTCAAGCCTAAGCTTACGAAAACATTTAATAGGATGCAAAAAATAACGCCAAAAAGAGTGTTTAGTTACTTTAAAGTCTAAAGCGCCCTCTATCGGCATTTTTTGAAATTTATCTTTATAATTTATTTTTACGAAAATACCTAAATAAAAAACAGTTTTAGTGAAAACCGCAAATCAATCGACCAATTTTTCCGTTTTTTATAAT
Organism: Maratus speculifer; assembly: GCA_964019185.1. NCBI lineage: Eukaryota > Metazoa > Arthropoda > Arachnida > Araneae > Salticidae > Maratus > Maratus speculifer. Next base: position 114,369,002 of record OZ025295.1, on the reverse strand, counting down.
CATTTGAAATTTGAACCCTCTGAACACAGCTCAGTTTGTGTTACTTAACCACTCCCAACTACAAATTTTGAGCTCAAAATTTAAGTTTGAGTCTAAGCTTACGAAAACATTTAATGAGATGCAAAAAATACCGGCAAAAAATAGTTGTTCGTTACTCCAAAGTCTAAAGCTCCCTCTATCGGCATTTTTTGAAATTTATCTTTATAATTTAATTTCAAGAAAATGCCGACATAATGAATAATTTTAGTGAAAACCGCAAATCAATCGACCGATTTTTCCGTTTTTTATGTTTATTTGAAATTTTGGTCCCTAAACTTTAATGGCGGCTATCTCCTTAGGAAAACGTTTTGGACCCTTGGTCTCCTATTTAATATTGTTTGTCTTGATGTGTACTATCACCCCTCTTTTATTGTAAAAAAAATTCGGAATCACCCTGTATATATATATATATATATATATATATATATATATATATATCTATTTTAAGAGTATTGTCTGCTATAAAACCCGGTGTTGTTTGGTTTTATTTCGTTTTTATACATGGAGGAATGAGATAGGTGGAGGAAAAGTAAACCTCAAGAAAGGTTTAAATGTAAAACCATTTATCGCTCAAATTTTAATGTTCCAAACAAAGAGACATGGGAGGGATTTTGTATTATAAGACGAATTGAAAGAAATGATTTACAACTAAAGCATATTTTAAGAAGAAAATAGCAAATTTTTAAAATGGTCTTTGTTCTATTATTATTTATTAAAATAAATGTTCGCTTTTAAAATAAAAAAAATTGGAAAATTAGCAATAATTAAATATCAAATTGAAATTAAATAAGATATTGAAAATACATCATACATAAGAATCAATGTACGCGTGATGCACGGAAAATATGGCATCCGATTTGCATATTGAATTGACGTCAGGCAGTGTTTGCGCGTTTAATTTACAAAACAAATTTTAAATTTGTCGTAGAACAAGTTAACTTTGGAACAAACTTTCTTTGAAAAAGTGCATGTGCTGTTGTTTCTTTACTTTTGCATTTTACTATGAACGCAAGATTTTACATATGCGCAGCATATCTATCTGTATTATAAATAACACACGTGGGTATGGGTAGCACTGACGTCATTTTGGCAACATTTCACGATAAAATGATTTTTTTTTTTTGCAATTTTTGTTACTGCAATTTTAATGCAATTTGATTAAAAACGGATTAAAAATTTACTTATTACGACTTTATATTTTTCAAGAATTTCATTTTAATCTCTATTCAAAGTTTTCAACCATAATTCTTAAATTTTATTTGAAACCATAATTAATATTTTCCGTTTAATCCTTTAAGCAACCTAGCCGTGTTTTCCCATCTCAAATATTTTCATTCAAAAGCTTATTGAACACAAGATTGACATTAGTATAAACTTTTTTAATTGTATCCTTCTATAGTAAAAAAAAACTAGCCTTAAAAGGAATGACTCCTGGAATGATGCTGATGTGGAAGATTTCCGGAACTAACGAATCCGGATTGTCCACTCCTTCCATGAGTCGAATAGACCAATCAGGAAAGGGCTCCGTCTATGCATCGCCATATGGGTTACCATAAAGAGAGGAAAGGTTACCATCGCCAACAAGCGCCAAGTTTGTCGCCAACTTGGCGATATACCGCCAAATTTGGCGACCAAAATTAGTTGTCAAAAGTGACGCCAACTTGGCGATAACTGTAATATTTCGCCAAATTTTTAATTTCTTTACAACACCAGTCGTTTGATACATCATTTGAGAGGTTTGCAACTGCTTATTCATATAATGGATGTCTTGTGTGTTATCCCCCACTCTGCTCCCCAGGGGGGATACATTTTTAATTTCTTTACAACACCAGTCGTGTTACACAAGATTTGAAAGGTCTGCAACTGATTATTCATATTATGGATGTCTTGTGTGTCACCCCCACACTCTGCTCTCCCCAGGGGGGGGGCGGTCACATTTTTAATTTCTTTACAACACCAGTTGAGTGACACATCATTTGAAAGGTCTGCAACTGCTTATTCATATTATGGATGTGTTGTGTGTCATCATTCCACTCTGCCCCCCAGGGGGGGGGGGCACATTTTTAATTTCTTTACAACACCAATTGTGTGACACATCATTTGAGAGGTCTGCAACTGCTTATTCATATTATGGATACCTTGTGTGTAACCCCCCCCCCTCTGCCCTCAGAGGGGGCGCATTTTGTAATTTCTTTACAACGCCAATTGTGTGACACATCATTTGAAAGGTCTGCAACTGCTTATTCATACCATGGGTTATTGGCGAGCGCAGCAAGCAGGGGTAGACAATAATTTGGAATCGCGAAGCGATTACGCGGGGGGTTGGCGAGCATAGCGAGCAGGGGGGCGGGGCCCCCCTAGTAAGATAAAAGATACGTAAAATTATCAAATACAATTCTTCATAACAAAACTTTTTACAATTATTATTTTATGAGTTAAACATGAATGAAAATATCTGCAGTACTCTTAAAGTATTAAAAATGCTTTTTAAGTGTTAGTTAGTAACCTAAAAAAGCATATTACACGTAGAAAATTTATTAGAGTTTTCAGTTTTAATTTTAAAAAAGATGGTTTTTATCTTCACTATGTAACCCGGGAAGCCCGGGTTCGATCTACTAGTGCCAATAATGGATGAACATAAATGTTACACTCACTTGACATTAAACACTCTATACTTGTTTGTTGAGTCAACAAATGATTTTAAATTCGATTATTTATTTGTATTTTTATTAATGTTTTACTAATTTATTTGTTCTTTTGTTATTTAAAATAAATTTTATGCCAATAAACGAATACCTCTTGATATTAAGTGAGAAAATATAATATATTTTATTAATGTTATTTTATGGTTATATCGGCCTACATTTTTTGGCCAAATAAGAAGCATTTGACTCCTTACAAACTTCAGCTAACATAGATATGTTTTATGTCCCTTAATAAATTCTATTAATGCATTTAAAATACTTTTATGTTATTCACATATGCGATATCTTAAAAATATCTCTTTATGGTTTGATTTAATAAATTCTGGAATAAATTGTGAAAACTTTAATTAGTATTATTTTATTCGAAATCATCTAAATAAATCAAATTTTATATTTGGTACATCTATATGCCATAACTAAACGTCATCATTAAAAAAATCTCTTTCGTTAGGGATTTTTTTTAAAGCTAAATTCATTAATTTTCTAAACTTAAAATTTTAGAATGGCAACATTTTTCCTTTTGAGTAAATTGGCGAATAGTTTGGCGATTTCTATAAATTTATGAAATTGGTCGACCTGATAATCAAGTAGCATCGTATGTGATGTAAATAAACCAAGTACGCATTTTTGGCACACATATCATATACGCACCACGTTGGCGTGATTTCTGCTAATGTCATATACGTATCATCGAGGTATTTAACTGGTGCCAGAGTGTCGTTATTTTGTTTGATATGGTAACGCGGATGTTATGGTTTATTTATTAATAAATTGGGTACTACTTAGTATCCCGTTGACCAATTTCGCCAAATTATACAAATCACTAAACTAATAGCCTAATTTTGCATATTTACATAATTTTTTATCTTAAATAGCGAAAGAACAAATAAATTAGTAAAACATTAATAAAAATACAAATAAAAAGTCGAAATAAAAATCACTTGATAACGTTTTAAACATGCATTTCGTGACAAATATCATTGAATGTGACATTCACTGTCAATCGTTATTGGCATTTAATATTGTCATTTGGCGATAGTTTTTCTGGTCGACGAGATAACCAAGTAGTATCTTAATTTTTTTATTTACTATTATTTCTTTTTTAAATTATATAAAATGTTTTGTTCTATAGTTATTAAATAAACTTTTTTTTTTATTTATTTTTATTCGCTCTTTAAAAATATATATTTAACTAATATTCTAAAACGATATTTTCGTCAAACGAGCGGCAGAAAAAAACGCGCCAATGTGGTTTTTTATGACATTTGTGCCGCCCTTTTTTTTATATAGAAACAGAAATAATTTATACAAAAATAAAATAAAAAGTTCATCATGTGTTTCTCAGAGTTATAGTTATATTTTGGCATTATATTCTCCCCTTTTGAAGCCAGAATAGCACCAAGCTTTGGTAAATGGATGAGTATTAATTTGACTCTCATAACATTAGTAATAATTGATCTATCAGGTAACCAAGAAAGTTCGTGCGATTTTTGAGAACAGCTATTTTTGTTGCGTAGGCGTGGTCATACTGATTCTGATGACGTATTTTCTCTACATTGCCTTTAAATTGCAATCAGTAGAGAGTTGTTTAACGTATCTCACGTTTCGCTATCAGTTTCGTAGGAAGTACAATCGTCGACAAAGGATGTCGTTGACAAAGAAGATGTTGAGGTCTATTTTGCTTTACAAGTTCAAATTAGGAAACAAAGCTGCAGAGGTCGCTAGAAGAATATGCTCCGTGTTTGGAGAGACGTCAGTGAGTAAACGAACCGCTCAAAAGTGGTTCAGCAGATTTTCGTCCGGAGACGAGAGCCTCGAAGACAAGCCACGTGTTGGTCGTCCATCCATCTGAGACCAAGTCCAGCTGGAAGAGGAAATCAAACAGAATCCTGATCTAACATGCCAGGAGCTTGGGCAAAGGTTCGGAGTATCTGACGAAACCATCCGATCACATCTTCATAGCCTTGGGATGTCGTGGAAGTATAAGTGGGTTTCTTTATGTCCTGTCCGAGAAAAACAAGCTCCAACGCTTGAACATCTGCTTTTCATTGCTATCGCGTCACAACAAACCTCTTTCCTGGATCACATATTGACAAATGACGAGAAATGGGTAATGTATGACAACCGAAAGAGAAAACATCATTGGTCGACTTCTGGTTCCGTCTCATTGGTTGCTAAACCGGACATCCATCAAAAAAAGACAATGCTGTGTATTTGGTGGACCAGCGCTGATATAGTTCACTATGAATTCTTAGAAAGCGGGAAAACAATCACAGCCGAAGTCTACTCGTCGCAGTTGAAAAGGGTTTCACCTTTTCATTGCTCGAAAAGCAGCCAGCGCTGGTCAACAGGAGGGGAGTTCTTCTCCTCCTCGATAACGCTAGACTTCATACGGCCAAAGCGACCAGGTACGTGATAAAGACATTGGGCTGGGAAGTTTTGCCTCACCCACCTTACTCCCCGGCATCGCCCCATCGGACTATTACTTGTTTTTTGGCCATGGATAATCACCTGCGGGAACAGCAGTTCCAAACCCAAGATGATGTCACAAAAACTATAACCCAGTTTTCGGACTCTAAGCCAAAAGATTTTTTAAAAAAGGGTATTTATAAGCTTGTGGCTCGTTGGGAACACGCAATTGAAGCCAATGGTGATTATTTCAAAGAATTAAATAAGTGTTTGAGAATTTTGTGGGTCGTTTTTTATGTCTGATGAAATCATCTAACGTAGTCAATCATCTAACGTAACGTAATCATTCTAACGCCTGATAGAATCATCTAACGTACCTTCAAAAAAAGCTGACATATTTTCACGTCCGATTCATCTGGGAGTGCACCGCTCTTGTGACGCGCCAAACCCGATATAATATCGGTACGTCCTTCCCTAACGTCACAAAGGATCAAATATATCTTTATAAAAAATTAAAACCATATTTTTACGCTTCTTACAAGAATCTGCTAAATGGTCTTTCGGCGCCAATTTGTATTTATTCGCCAAACGGACCAACAGAAAAGAAATAATGAACTCTTTCTTCCCTTAAATGTTGCCCCGATCGCTTAAATTTGTTGATTACGTTATGTAACCTTCAGATTTAGTAAGATGCGCAAGTAAATAAAATTATGAACTAAGTATCATATTACAATGCTTAGCATAAATTTAAGGGGGACCAATTTGGTTGCCAGAGGCGGCTAGTAGCTTAAATAAATAGGAATTTAATAAATAAAAAATATTTCACTTTGCTTGTCAAAATTGATAGTGAATATGATACACGAAAATAGCAACAAACTAGCTGCACCCGTCGAAACTCGACGGAAAAGAATATATATTAGCTATGATATGTATCAATATTATACAGACAGTAAAATACTGAGCAAAATAAACAATTGCCACCTCTTAAAATAGGGATAACATAGCTTTTCATGATGAAGATACACAAACTTCAGAAAATAACAAAAAATAAGGAAAACAACTCTTAAATTATTATGTTGGACTTAATTTTAGCTTCAAATCTTTTTTAATGCGGTTTCTAAACCTTAAATATTATTTAAATGCCAAATTATTTAGGAAGTTCATATTATACCCCGGAAGACGAATTCAATAATATCTGCATAGTTTATTTTTTCTCCGTTTAAATATCGCTTGATAACTGTACAATAATTATAATATCGATGAAACATTTTAATTATAATTAGAAACAGGGACTTACTAAATTGCCTAAACAACCCACTACATATTTACAGGACTTGCAATAAATGTAATTTTTTATTGGTTTGTATCCTCCATCAACTTGTAAAAATTAATTTTATTGTTATGGCAACGAATACAGTGAAATGATTTCATTTTTTTTATTATGTAAGATAGAAATATAGTAATACCGGCATATCACAGGTTTTATTCTTTTTTTTTCTAATATGACATCATTTACACCTTCAGAAACGCTCATCTTTTCTTAAATAAAAGCGTGATTTATGCAGTTATATAAGAATTCTTTAGTTTTATAAAATATTCATTTTAATTAAATAGAAATGGCGCAGTTTATAGAAATATTTTCATTTTTGCATACCACGGACCTTTAAATTAATAGAAGTTAACTTTATTTAGATGCAGGAATTAAAGTCAGTGAATATGACATCATCACTGACACAGCTATAACAATGTATATTATGTTCTTGGAATAAATTTATCTGGTTTCTGTATGACGACATTTTTACCATCGAGAAAATTTCACTTTAGATATTATATTTTATTAAAGTTTATCTTTGTTATTTTACTTACATAATACTTAACTAGCAGGGGAGACCGAGCTTAGCTCTGTCAAGGCTAACTTATCATAATATAATCAAGGCTAACGTATCATGATATTATGATAAGGGGGCCTTGAGCTCGGTCAAAATTAACTTTGTGTTCAACTCGATATACGCTGGACCCTGGTTCGAGTCCAGCTAGCGGCATGGGTGTCTTGTGTTGTCCCTGTGATAATAGATGTACCGGATATTCTGTAATAAAGTATTCTATGTGGTTTCTTGTGATCATTGGAGGTTATGCCGGCGAATAGCTGTAGCGTCTACCTCAAAGCATGTAAAATGTAAAATGTAACTCGATATAGTATTTTCACTGTATCATTAACTCTGTATTATTATTGTAAAACATGTTTATAATAGTATTATTTAGAAAAACAATCAATAAGAAAACAATGTTTTTATGCGCATGTTTATAAATTTTACTTTTTTTTAAATTTACATCGATCAAAGGACATCGGTCTAAATCACTTTTTTAGCTCGACTCTGATTGGTTTAACCATGCATCTCGAATCCTCTTAAGAATGTATAAAAAAATTCTTTACATTCTGAAAGACAATATTTTTTGCTAGATATAGCCAAATTTGGAGGCATTCTTTCATTTGGCTCCAAATACGTGTTTTGGTTTTCGTAATTTTTATAGTCGATTTTTTGGCCATATGTCGCCAATATTTTGTCAAATATCACCAAGTTATTGGCTGTTGTCATATTCTCGTGACCCTGACCCGTATTACCCAAAATGAGCCATTAATCAAATTTGATCAAGCATGTGACATAGCTCAATCGTCTTCATGTAATCAAAAACAGTAGAATATAAAATTGAATCAAAATCGTTTAAGCCATTTTTTAGGTAAAATTAGCTTGGCAGCATTCAGCAATGAAGCGAAATGACCCACTAATATAATTTTGTTAAACATGCGACTCAGCCCAATAGTCTTCTCATGACAAAAAACGTTTTGTTTCAAAATTTAGGTAAAATTGATTGAGTCATTGTTATGTATAATTAGAATGACCCTAGCTCATTAAGATCCAAAATGACCCACTAATCGAATTTTCGCGAGCATGTGTCCATACCAAATGGTTTTCACTTGCTCAAAAACGATATAATACAAAGTATAGTCAAAATGGTGAGTACCATTTTCTATATAAAATTAGCATGACCCATCATGACCAACAAATGACCCTTATAATCGAAATCTCTCGAACATGTGGCCTAGCTCATTAGTTTTAGCATGCCGAAAAACATTAGATACAAAAATTTAGATAAAATCGATTGAGCCGTTTTTTAGATATAGTTAGTTTGACCTTGACCCCTTATGATCCAAAATGACCCTATGATCGAATTTTTTCAAAAATCTGTCATAACCCAATGATTTTCTTGTGCCCGAAAACGATAAAATACAAAATTTAGTCAAAATTGCGCGAAACGCTGTCTAGATAAAATTAGAATGACCCAAAAGTGGCCCACTAATCGAAATTTCTTGAACATGTGACCTACCCCAATGATTTTCTCATGCCAAAAATATGTTGTATACAAAATTTCGTTAAAATCGGCCCACCCATTCTTTAGATATAGCTTGACCTTGACCCATTAAGACCCACAAATGACCCTTATAATCGAAAGCTCTCGAATATGTGACTTAGTCCATTAGTTTTCTCGTTTCTAAAAATTGTTACATACAGAATTTCGTTAAAATTGATCCTGCCGTTCTTTAATTATATATAGCTTGACCCAGACACTTTATGTTCCAAAATGACCCATTAATCGAAATTTTTCGAACATGTAACCTAGTCCAATGATTTTATCGTGTCAAAAAAATGTTGCATACAAAATTTCGTTAAATTCGATCCACCTGTTCTTTAGATATAGCTTGATCATGACCCATTATGACCCATCATGACCCACAAATAACCCTCATAGTCGAAATCTCTCAAACATGTGATTTAGCCCATTAGTTGTCTCATGTCAAAAAACTGTTACATACAAAATTTCGTTATAATCCATCACGCCGTTATTTAAATATAAATAGCTTGACCCAGACTCTTAATGACCCAATATGACCCATTAAATTTTTTTCTCGATTATGTAACCTAGCCCAATGTTTTTCTCGAGCCCGAAAACCATAGAATGCAATTTTTAGTCAAAATTGCGTGAGAAACTCTCTAGATAAAAATAGCATGACCCACAATGACTCCAAAAATGACCCACTAACCGAATTTTCTCAAACATGTTACCTAACCTAATGGTCTTCTTGTAATCCAAAACGATAAAATATAAAATTTGGTCAAAATCGTTAGAGACGTTTTTTAGATAAAAATGGCTTGACCCATAATATCCCAAAAATGACACATTAATCAAAATTTTTCGAACATGTGACCCAGCCCAATTGTTTTCTCGTGCCAGAAAACGATTGGATACAAAATTTCCTTAAAATCGATCAAGCCATTCTCTAGTTATAAATAGCTCTATCCTGACCCATTGTGACCCAAAATGACCCAATAATCGAATTTTCTCGAACATGTGACCTAGCCCAATGGTCTTCTCGTGCCCGAAAATGGTAAAATCCAAATTTTTGCGAAAATCGTTAGAGTCGTTTTTGAGATAAAATTTACACACACAGACACACACACACACACAATTTTTGCTCGCATTATAGTCTATATATTTAAAACACCTGGCTGTTTTTTTCGTCATCAGCCCTGAGCTTTCTACTGGTCCGATTTTGATAATTATTTTTTTAAATGAAAGCTGTTTATGTGTAGATGTGCCCATTCTGGCTAATTTTTAATTTATTTCAATTTTTCTATTTTATTTTTAATTTTAAAAGCTTTTTCATGGCATTTCTTCAAAACAGTGGCAACAGGTTAAGCTTTTCTCAAAATTTATTTTGTTTCATTATTTTCCACCAATCAGGATCTTGATCGCATCGGTGAATGCATAGGTTCCCAACGGGGGCGGTACCGCCCCCCAGTGGGCGCTGGAACCTTACAGGGGGGCGGTGGCGGGTCCAGAGTCAAATGGGGGGCGTTTAGACAGTCAAAGGGGGGCGTTGTCGTGGCGTACCTAGTAATTTAAGATATGTGTAGTAAAACTATCATACTTCGACTGGTTTGTTTTGTACCACGATAAAAAATTTAAATATACCTTTGATTGAAAATCTATACAATTGAACCTACAGCTGGGTCCCAAAAATCTAATTTCTTTTAGTAATGTGAATTTTTTTTTTCCACTGATAGTGATGGTTCCCCAGCAATTACGAGCATCATAAGGGTGCATTTGAAACAAGCAAGTATCACTTGTACTCGATGTAAATTATTCAGTGTCAGACATGGGTTACAAAATAGTTTAATGGACGCATACGTTACAAGTTATCGATAAAATTAAAAGTGTTTCACTGCATGACAGATTTTTTTTTTAACTTTGTAGTGGAAATGATGAAGATTGCAATCACTTGCTTTTGCCCACAGAAGTTCATTGGTTCACAGTCGATATTTGTTTGAATCGTGTTTCAGTCTATTTGGACTCTTGACTTCTTTGAAAACGTAGACAAAAAATAGATCGAAAACCGGATTACATCCAAAAATGACATAGCTTATTTAACAGACCTAAGGGAAACTGGGGATGAAAGGGATTGTGATGTAACACATATTCTACTATATATATTTCTATTAATTTTTCAAATGTTAGTCCCCTCCCCTCTTTTAATATTTAATTTTTAAAAAGAAAAGCATTTTTAATAGGTATTTTTATTGTGTGTTCGTCTCCAAGTGCATATAAAATAATAATAATAAATTGAAAACAAATAATAAATTAGTTTTAAAATATCATTCCATTTCTAGATTTTTCTTTATTGTTCTTCAGTTGATTAAATATCAAACGACTGTTTTAAATAACTGCTATTTTTATTTTCGAATCATTTCATTTTGTCTTGTATAAAGAACTTAATTTGTTACCGGTTGTGTAATTTCGTTTAGTGTTGCCGGGTGTTGTGCGTTCTCGCCACGAGCGATAATTGCTGTATTCTTGACAACACTTTTTTTTTTAATTTCCCCTTTGACCCCTCATGTAACGGTCCTTTTTATCTGTACATTTTTTGCTCGGACTGGGAATCTATTCTATGCCAAAAGACTTTTTTTGGCGTTTGTGAAATGTAAAATTTTTGTCAGTTTTACGTTTTGTCATGGTGAAGTAGAGGTCTGCACGGGCCCGGGCCTGGCCGGGCCGGCGGAATCGTTTCAAATTTTCTAACGGGCCGGGCCGGGCCGGCAGAATCAGAATAGTTTTCTCAACGGGCCGGGCCGGCAAAAAAATTGAACGGGCCGTACGGGCCGGGCCGGGCCGATAAAAAAATTTTCGGGCCTGCCGGCCCGTTCTGAAGATTTAAGCAGAAACGACAAAATATGATCTATTTTCAACACAAATGGTTTTAACGAGAATAAATATAAATGTGCGTCACGAGCCTTACTAGTTTGACAGCATCAATATAAAAATGTAACTTGTACAGTGTGAGATCGGCATCGGGCAGTCAAATTGCGTGTAACCCGTTTTAATATTTTTTTAGCTGACTCATACCGGGCCGAGATCAAGCTTGCATTATTTTTCTACATATACACTTGCCGGACCGGAACAAGACTTAATTGTTCTCAAGATCTGTAGGGCAAACAACATGATTTGTAAAATTATTAACAGCGATAAAGAACTTATGTTAGATTAATCTTTGGATATATACTTCTTGATGGTTTTTAAATTAATTTCTCAATAACGCGAAAGTTTGACACATTTTTAGATTAATTTTTAATTGTATATATATAAAAGTGATAAGCCTGACTATTGAAGGCATTTGGAATCGAATAGCATTTTTCATTTTTGATGAATAATATACTTGCATAAATTTGTTGAGATAAATAGTTTCTCAAATGGTTGCAGGTTTTTCTCCCTTCCCAATCTATCGCTTCCCGAAATTCTATTGAAAATGCTAACTATAACAATAATTTATTTCCTTTCAGTATTCTTAAATTGCTTGTATCAAAAAACGGATAATGCCACTTGATTATATAGTTTCTGAATAAAGATACCTGCTGTGCGTTTCTGAGAAAAAAATGAATTTAGAAATGAATCAGAAAGGCGCATATTTGAGTTAACAAATGAATTTGGATTTAAAATCTTTAATAAAATGATATAGAAATATTTTTATAAATCTTCTTTTATTAAACAGCTTCAAAAGTTACGATGTTTTTAACTTTCTTCCTTTTTTCTTTTATTCTAAGCCATATTAATTTTTTGATGAATCTTTATTTGATTGTTGAAAGCCTAAGAATCTTAGTAATCACTAATGTTGCTAATGTGTATTTCCTGTAAAATATACTGTAAAATCATTCCATAGATATGTATGCAGTATTCTTTAAAAAAATCTTAATTATATGAAAAAAATCTGAATTTTTTAGAAATCGTAGAAATTGTAACGGGCCAAAACGGGCCGGGCCGGGCCTGTTTTCACTGATTTCTGTACGGGCCAGGCCGGGCCTAAAATATAAAAATTTAAACGGGCCGGGCCGGGCCCGGGCCGAACTTTTGAGTTTTACAACGGGCCGGGTCGGGCCTGGAAATTCCGGCCCGTGCAGACCTCTATGGTGAAGTAAAGATGCACGCTCTCTGTTGTCAACGATGACTAATGTTTTCTATATAATGTTCGAAGGCATTTTATATTAGCGTGCCGCATTCTCGATGTCTATAGGTGTTCAGTTTCTTGTGTTTTGAAAATAAAGAAATAGTCAAGAATATGTCTGAGAACTGATTTTCCCTTGATGAAAATGTCTTCATTGTTTGACTCCAGAAAAAAATGTAAATATCGACCTGGTGTTCATCACAATATAGTACTGCGATCTCGGCCTAACACATAAAAGGGTGCCCTTTATTTCATAATTTCCCACCACAGGGATACATAAAATTTCAGGAAGAAAATAAAATGTACCATCAACATTGGCTCAATTTGACAAGACACTTAGTCTGTCTTAATGATCCTTACAGCTAACGTCCGGTTGTAAGTGCTGAAAACAAAAGGTATTTTTGATATAAAAAAATAAATTTTGATCTTGCTTTTGTGTTTTCTCTAAAAAATTAATATTGAGTTTTATATTATAATATGTATGTTATTTAGCAGCGTAAAGTATGCACTTTATGTAAATACCAGTATATTTTGTTAGCTAAAATACTGTCATGCCTGAATACATTTTTAATTTCGCCATGTGGGTATGGGGCTAAAAGGGACAATAACTAAGGGAGTTAAAAGGGACAGGGGTCAACACAGTCAAAAAATGTATAAAAAACTAGAAAATTGTTAAAGAGAAAATCGCGTTCTTTAATCCCTTTATATTATTGTAGGTATTCTCTATAGGAAAATACTGGTAGCTCCTCTTTTTTTGACTGTGTTTTTCCTCAACCACTTCCCACCCTATTAATAAATTTTAAAGGAGTTACCTAAATCCATAACTGGTGGTAAGATACTTGTTTTTGTTTTATCATATGTTGCAATATATTTTATTTTTATTCGTGTGTTGTTATCTTTTATTTTGGAATAATATAATCGCAAATAGAAAGACAAAATGTTCATAAAAGTGTTTTATTTATGTGTATCTTTTTCAACTCCGCAAGGTGTCCCTTTCCCTACAGTAGAGTTTAAAAGGACATTTTCCCCAATTTTTATAAATGGGTGCAGATTTTTTAATTGCTGTACTTGGGGATAAGAGGTTTTACTAGTATCAAAGCCAAGGTTTTGACGAGAATTAGGCATAAATATGAGAATGATACTTTTTAATTTCATTATTTTATAAGCTTATTAGCTGATTCAACCGGCGTTGCATGGGACCATAGATGTTTTCAAACAAATTGCGAATATTTAAAATTTTCATTCATATTTAAAAAAAAATTAAATTTTGTCTGAAGAATATTTTAAATTTTATTTTAGTGAACATAGGTATGTATATCTGTTACGAAAACCATGTTTTGGAAGGATAAAGAAATACAGTCGTTAATTTTAGCTGTTTTGAAAAACAAAAATAATGCTATAATTGAATTATTTTAAAATTCCTTTCTTCAATGAGACCTAATGCATACAAATATCTTCTGAGCACGACGTGCGCTGTACATCTGAACAAACCCTAAGAAAACATAAAAGGAGTAATTACCTAATTTATTACTCTTTTGGGATGGTGCCGTGGATGGATTTTGAAGATCCAATTTAAATCAATCGGGGAAAACAAAATCATCAAAATAGAAAAAAAATCGTGCTCGTGCAATTTAATGCTATCACCCAGCCATGAAATGCAATCGTTAAATCCCATGTTTACCGCCTGCTCACGTTGGCTGGTTGCTTCGTTGTCGCGGACTGGTGGCGACCTGCAAATAACCTCTAACCTGGCTGCTTCGTTGCCTTGGATTGGTGGAAAGCTGCAAATATCCTCTTATCCAGTGAGTTTTTATGTTTAAAAAAAATCTAAATTGAAATTTAAAAATCCAGCTGCGAAGGGCACTTTCAGGTGTTAGCATCCACTCATGATAAAAAGTTCAGAGACCTAGGTGTTATAATATTGGCGTTATCCGTGGTCAGGCAGCAGACATCTCTAATTTTATATTTTTAGATAAAGTCAAAATGCCCTTTTCATTCCCACTCTTCTCTATTAAGAATACTTAATGAAGTCAATTTAATTAAAACAAAAAAAGTTATAGCTGCTTCTCTAATAAACTTCTGTTCAAACGAAATGTAAATAGAGGTAAATACAAGCACCTACCTACATTTTAGGCGTCTCTGCAAAACAGGAATATTCATTTGCATTCTGCTAACATTTGGACATCTTCATGCTGAATTTCCGGAGCGACTCTAGTATATTTCAAGCATGAATATTCCGAGCTAGCTTTTATTTTAGAAATGTAGATACAGCAAAATCATTAAATTTAATGGAGGAATTCGTAGAAATCATAACTAACGTAATGGTTATCAAGAGTTGCTACAAATATCAGTACTTACATTGACTCTACTCTGAATCGTAACATTGTAAGAAGGAGTATAGAATTTTTTTTTATTTCCAGAAATTTTTCCTTTATCATATTTGGCTGAGCATGGTTTCAGGGAGGTAGCTAATTTACTGTCTAAGAAAAGGAACAGACTGCACATGACTGAGCGTGGCAATTTGCGACTGATTTTAACAAAATCGGAACCCAGTATTAAAAAATTGTTAAAAGTTTACGAACCCCATTCATCTCATTTTCTTTTACTGATTTTGGGTTTATTTGTAAGTATTAAAAAAAAATACAACATTTGATTGTCGTTTTAATTAATTTCTACGTTGTGATTCTTAATCACTTCAATGTTACCCCCGAGATAAATCGGGGGTAAAAGCACTGTTTCCCCGTACCTGTCACGGGTAAAGTGGTTACTATAAAAAAATAAAATTCAGTATAGATAATTATAATATTTCATACTTTTTATAATTAACTTTTACGGAAAAGGAGGGGGGGGGGGCGTTGGAATATTTTTTCTTGTAAAGGGGGGCGGTGGTTCAGAAAAGGTTGGGAACCTATGGGTGAATGTATAATCGCATTTCAAACAAACAAAATTAATAATAAAGATTTTCGTTAAATTTAATCATAATAAAATGATTCCACATAGTTATTCCCTGCAATACACAGATTATTTACTGAGTAACATAATTAAGTATTATGTAAGTAAAATAACAGAAGATAAACTTTAATAAAATATAATATCTAAAGTGAAATTTTGTCGATGGAGAAAATGTCGTCATACAGAAACCAGATAAATTTATTCCATGAATATAATATACATTTGTTATAGCTGTGTCAGTGATGATGTCATATTCACTGACTTTAATTCCTGCATCTAAATAAAGTGAACTTCTATTAATTTAAAGCTCCGTGGTGTGCACAAATGAAAATATTTCTATAAACTGTATAATGAATATTTTATGAAACTAAAGAATTCTTAAATAACTGCATAAATCACGCTTTTACTTAAGAAAAAATGGGTATTTCTGAAGGTGTAAATGATGTCATATTAGAAAAAAAAAAGAATAAAACCTGTGATATACCGGTATTACTATATTTCTATCTTACATAATATAAAAAAATAATTAAAATAATTTCATTGTATTAAGTTATTGTTTAAAAAAAAATGCATTTTAGCAACAAATACAAAAATTTTATTCTTTTTACTAACAGACATATCGGTTTTTTTTCGTTGCCATAACAACAAAATTTATTTTTACAAGTTCATGGAGGATACAAACCAATAAATAAATTAAATTTATTGCAAATGCTCTGTAAATGTGTAGTGGGTTGGTTAGGTAGTTTAGTAAGTCCCTGTTTCTATTATAATTAAAATGTTTCATTGATATTATAATTATTGTACAGTTATCAAGCGATATTTAAACGGAGAAAAAATAAAATATACAGATATTTTTGAATTCGTTTTCCGGGGTATAATATTAACTTCCTAAATAATTTGGCATTTAAATAATATTTAAGGTTTAGAAACCGCATTAAAAATAGATTTGTATGTCCAACATAATAATTTATGAGTTGTTTTCCTTATCTTTTGTTATTTTCTGAAGTTTGTGTATCTTTATCATGAAAAGCTATGTTATCCCTATTTTAAGAGGTGGCAATTGTTTATTTCGCTCAGTATTTTACTGTCTATATAGGATTGATATATATCATACCTAATATATATTCTTTTCTGTCGATTTTCGACGGGTGCAACTAGTATAAGATAATATTACTCAGTAAATAATCTGTGTATAGCAGGGAATAACTATGTGCAATCATTTTAGTATGATTAAATTTTACGAAAACCTTTAATTTTTTTTGTTTGTTTGTTTGAAATGCGATTATAGATTCAACGAAGAGATCAAGCTCCTGATTGGTGGGAAATAATGAAACAAAAAAAAAATTTTGAGAAAAGCTTAACCTGTTGCCACTGTTTTGAAGAAATGTCATGAGAAAGCTTTTAAAATTAAAAATAAAATGTAAAAATTGAAATAAATTAAAAATTAGCCTGAATGGGCACATCTACACATAAACAACTTTAATTTAAACTAGTCGTTGGGGGGGGGCACCGTAATACTTACCCATCATAATCGAGGTTATTGATATTAAATAGGCTTCGTACCATTCTTACATACTAAGTACATACAAAATTTCAAGTCTCTATCTCAATTTGTTCGGGAGATAGAGCCGTTACAGACAGACAGATGGACGGACGGCAAATTTTTTTTCTAAAAATATGTTTTTCGGAATTTCCAGTACCTGAAATATGTAAATCCGTCAAATTTTTTGCAATGCAATAACTTTCTTATTTATTATCATTAGGGAGTCTTGTTAAATCAATACATAAATACAATAATCTGTGCAATAATTTGACGACTTATCACCTGCACTGGCTAACATGAAATTGGCTGCATACCATATAAAGTGTGATGTGGGTAAGCCAAGAAGTGTTGATGACAGTAGAATGATTTACGTTTTTGTTATATAGATGAAAATTTTTAAATTATCGTTTGTATATCTTATACTATAATGCGAGCAAAATTTGTGGGTATGTGTGTACATTTTATCTCAAAAACAGCTCTAACGATTCTGACAATATTTTGCATTTTAAAATTTTCGGTCACGAGACGACGACTGGTCTAGGTCACATATTCGAGAAAATTTGATAAGTGAGTCCTTTTGCGTCATAATGGGTCAGTGTCAAGCTATTTATATCTAACGAATGGCTGGATCGATTTAACGAAATTTTGTATCGAACGGTTTTTTGGCACGAGAAAACTATTGGCCTGTATGACATGCTCGAAAATTTTCAATTAGTGGGGAATTTTTGGGTCATTACAGGCCAAGCTAGTTTTATCTAAAAAACGGCCCAAACGATTATGACCAAATTTTGTATTCTACCTTTTTGGATTACGAAAAGACTATTGGGTTAAGTCACGTGTTAGAGAAAATTAAATTAGCGGGTCATTTTTGGGTTATTGTGGATCACGCTATTTTTATATAGACTGTGTCACGCGCAATTTTGACTAAATTTTCCATTCTATCATTTTCGGGCACGAGAAAATCATTGGGCTAGGTCACATGTTCGAGAAAATGTGATTAATGGGTCATAAAGGATCTGAGTCAGGTTATTTATAAAGTACCTGTACCCAATATGGACACCCTAAGGAAAATGTATTTTTTTCACACCCATGTACAAATCATAGGACTCTAAAAATATGTGACCACTATCCTTGGATTATTGACTATCATTATTAAAATTAGCGACCTTGTAATTATTCTGGTTTAATTTAAATGATAAAAACAAAAAAATGTTTACAAGTGTCCATATAAGGAACTACTTGTCCCTATTATGGACAGGTGTTTCCTTATTGACTTTCTACACAGTGTGTATGGAAGAGCCACATTTCCAAGGGATTTTAGAGGAGAGGGAATAAAAAAAGAGATCTTAAAATATTCGGACGAGGAGGGGGGACAATAAATATCTTCAGAACATGCATTTTAGAAAGGAGGGGGGTCATTCTCGTTTTTTATCCTTCGAAGACCCATGCAAATCCCCTTTGTTACTAGTAAATATTATGAAATAATATTATTGGTTTTGCTTAGCTTTATTGCATCTGTCTGCGAATTTACATCTGGTATTACTCAGTCCTCACAGCATGGACAAATAGAAACCTTTTCACCATGGGCAGTAAGTTCCACATAATCTTCATGAACATATCTGCCACATGTGATGCATGGCCGCATGTTTGAAAAAGCCTCAATACTGCAAAAGATGCAGTACCAGCTCTCCTTTGTTAAGGAAGTCATACCATTGTTACCTACGATTTCGCCAATGGGGGATCCTACTGGGGGAGGACTTTTTTTTTATTTTTCTCCAAAGATTTTTTGGAGGAAGATTTTTAGGGGATTGTTCAAATGGCATCTTGTTGAACAAAGATTTTACCACTTTGATGCCTTTTGAATTTATTGCTTGGCAACGTTGAATTTTCTTCATTCTTACAGTTGTAGTTGAAGGGGACATAAGCTGTCCATATTGGGAACCGGGCGTAGTTTTACTAAATCGTGCAACAAATGAATAAGGAAAATATTTTAAAGCAAAATATGCAATAGCAATCGAAAATATGTTTTATTAGCTATCTAAAATACTCCACTTTTCAACATTTAATGCAATTTTACCGTATCTAATAAGAATTTAAGCTTACAAGTAATTAAGATCAGCACATCTCGAAACAACAAATTTCCTCCTAAATGGCCAACTTCACGCTTTTTTTCCCTTTCCAGCCTTAATTATCCTTTCAACTGCTTTTCTTCGCGAAAAAGTTGAGCCATCGCTCGATCAAAATTATTATCTTTACAAATTTTAGGGGTGTCCATTTGAGAGTCCTGTCCATATAGGGTACAAATACCTTATTTAAAGTACGATAGGATCAATTTTAACGAAATTTTGTATGTTACAGTTTTTTGAAAGGAGAAAATTTATGGGCTAAATCCACATGTTCGAGATATTTCTATTATAAGGGGGATCTGTGTATCATGATGTGTCGGGTCATAATAAAGGTCGGTCTAAAGGACGGGTGGATCGATTTTAACGAAATTTTGTATACAACATTTTTTTGGCACGAGAAAAGTACTAGGCTCGATCACATGCTCAAGAAATTGCGATTAGTCGGTCATAAAGTTTCTGGGTCAAGTTCTTTACATTTAAAAAATGGCAGTATCGAATTTGACAAAATTTTGTAGGTAAC
Source organism: Maratus speculifer (assembly GCA_964019185.1). Taxonomy (NCBI): domain Eukaryota; kingdom Metazoa; phylum Arthropoda; class Arachnida; order Araneae; family Salticidae; genus Maratus; species Maratus speculifer. Next base: position 114,349,153 of record OZ025295.1, on the reverse strand, counting down.
AGTTTTTAGACACGAGAAAACTAATGGGAAAGGTCACATGTTCGGGAGATATCGATTATAAGGGTCCTTTGTGGGTCATGATGGGTCATGCTAATTTCATCTATAAAATGGCTCTCATCATTTTACTATGCGTTGTATTATATCGTTTTTCCGCAAGAGAAGACCGTTGGGCTAGGACACATGCTCGCGAAAAATCTATTAGTGGGTCATTTTGGGTCATAATGGGTTTGGATCATTCTAACTATATGTAACAACGAAACAATTAATTTTATCTATATTTTGTAAAGAAACGTTATTTGTAATGACAAGACTATTGGGCTGAATCGCATGTTAAGCAAAATTATATTAGTGGGTCATTTCGCGTCACTGCTGAATGCTGTCAAGCTAATATTACCTAAGAAATGTCTTAAATGATTTTGATTCATTTTTATATTCTATTGCTTTTGATTACCTGAAGACCATTGAGCTAAGCCACATGTTTGATCAAATTTGATTAGTGGGTCATTTTGGGTACTACTTGTCAGGGATACGAGAATATGAAAGCAGCCAATAAGTTGACGATATTTGACAAAATATTGGTGACATTTGGCCGAAAAATTGACTTCTAAGATTATGAAAGCTAAAATACGTATGTACGTATAAAAAATGTCTCCAAATTTGGCTGTATCTGTCGAAAAATATTGTCTTTCAGAATGTAAAGAATTATTTATACATTCTTAATAGGATTCGACATGCATAGTTGAACCAGTCAGAGTCGAGCTAAAAAAGTGATTTGGATTAATATCCTTTCGTTATAAATTTTGAAATAGAGTAAAATTTATGAACATGTGCAATGTGCACGCAAACATAATTTTATTACTGATTGTTTTTGAAAATAATGCTGTTATAAATAACATGTTTTACAGTAATAATATAGAGTGAATGACACAGTGAAAATTCTTTATCCAGTTGAAGACAACGTTAATTTGGAACGAGCTTAGATCGGTCACTCCTGCTAGTATTTTTTGTTTAAAGTGTACAAAATTGTTTTGTTCTATAGTTATTAATTGAACCTTATTTGTTAACTGTCAAGTTTTTTTTTTTAAATAATGGAATATAATTTAAAAATATATACGCAACTAGTACCCGAAAACTGCGGTTTTGTCAAATTGGTTTCAGATAAAAATTGCTCTAATTCTCATGGATACATGACATAGGTGACAATATTAATTTTTAAATACAAACATAGATAAACTGTATGTAAAAACTTTAACAATAATTATAAAAATAAGGCTCAGATGTCATATACGCATGTTGGTACCTAATTCGGGTGAAAATGGCGTTATTTTGCGTGGCATGGCATACCGATTTTAGTGGTTTATTGAATAATGAATAGTTTACGAACTTTTTCTTATTATTTAAATTGCTTAGTTCTATTGTTATTAACTAAACTTTTCTTTAGTTATTGTTATTTAGTTTTTGAGATAATAGAAGATAATTTAAAACTTTTCGTCAAATTGACGTAAAAAAAGGCACACATGTCATATGCGCACCACATTTGCACGCGCTTTTTCTCTCCGCTAATTTGCATTGCACATCTGTGCCAATGAGGAGATCATTTAATAAGCTTCTAACAATTTTTATTGAGGTAAAATTCGAAAATTTAAATATATCAGTGAAATGTGCTGATTAAATGATACAACTGCATGCATTCAATATGGCTATAAGTAATAATATTTACGATTCATTCTGAAAATTATATTTAAAGTTTTGTTACTTATTAAGTTTATTATTTATAGCTGTTTATTTATTGTTCCCTTTTAAATTAAATTCATGTTTATTTACAGTTATTCTTTATTTTAATTCTTTAAAATATTTTTAATTGTACACTATATCAATAATCATTTATATCAAATTATCATTTATTCATTTTTTTTTAAATGCAAGAATCTCTTTCATTTTTTCACATTGTTTTATTTTTATATTGCAATAATAAAAAAAAAATATGTGCTGTTAGTGCATGCAATTTTTAATTTATGTTCAAAAACAAAATTTTAGTCAAGTTGTCTCGGGAAAAAGGCACGGGTATTTGTGGTGCGTATATGACATCTGTGCCAAAATAAGTGCTAAATCCGGCCCGACGCAGTTGTGATATATGAAACACACTGGTACGAGTTTCATTCACGCCGCGCCAATTTGGCGAAAACTTTGATTTTTAATATTGCTATAAGTTTTAATATTTACGATTTATTATAATATTCATATTTGTTTTTATATTATTATTATTATGTTTATTATTTAAAACTCTACAGGGTGAGTCATAAATATCGAAACAATAGGCTATCTCCTTAACTATTGACTTCAGACCCATGCTTCCAATTGCAAAAATTCATTAAAAAAGTGAAATTTCTGATAAGATAAGTTGCAACTCCATGAGGGGAGAGGGTCTATTTGAAGAAAAAATACGAAAATTAAATTTTTATACGACCCCCCTAGAGCAAAACTCACAATTAGGAAATTATTCCTTATCCATTCCTAAATTGAACAAAAAAAATTTCATCTCGTTATCTAAAAACCTGACTGAGATATTAAAATCCTAAATTCTCCAAAATTCGTGACTTACACCACTTTACCATGCTTGTAAACGAAGAGCTTTTCACTGTTTTTCAAAACAATTGAGGGATCGTCTACAAATTATCTGTTATTAAATGTCGATTTTAGACTGCTTCTTATTTGGACATAATAAAGCAGCGTATTGATTTAAATAAAAACTTCTTTTCAAATTAGGTTGAATGTCAGCACTGGAGATCTGTGGATCGAAATATCTAGGTCCGGTCCCAAACCGACCCATAGGGAAAAAAATTCTGCCGGCATGGAAAAATGTTAAATCATAACCCAGACCGGCCTAGAAAAAAGTTTTAATCATAGCCCAGCTCAGCCGTGAATTTCTGCATAGTTTTTTTTACTTCGGTGTGGTTACAAATTCTTTCGTATGCAGGAGTTCTGCACAAAAATACTTATTATAGCTTTTCGTTTTTTATATTTATATGTTTTATTATTAAAGAACCGCCAAAGGCTGTGATATATTTATTTTATCAATTAATGTCTGTTTATATGCAAAGTTACAGTTTTAACTGTTCTAGGAAACGTGTAAAAAATCAAAAGTAACATTGTCTTTTCAATTTGTGTCCAATCTCTTAAAACCTGATGAATAATTGAAACGGCTACAACTCTGCGAATTTTAAAGATATGAAAATGCAACTTTTTGCGTCTTATTCAGGACTGGATAAATAAAGTTTTCCTACTTGGAATTTTTATCCTACGGGGCCGTATAAAAAGTTATTTTTAGTAATTTTTCAAATAGCCCCATGGAGTTGCAACTTATATTATCAAAAATTTCACCATTTTTATGAATTTTTGCAATTGGAAGTATGCGTCTAGGGGCAATATTTAAAGAGATAGCCTATTGTTTCGATATATATGACTCACTCTGCATATTTAATTCGTCAACTGTTTTTTATTTTTAAAATATATTATTGAAACAAAATAACCATGTCATCATGTAGGCATAAGATCTCCATTTTATTGTAATTTTTTTGGAGAACTTGGGCTGTATGACATCTGTGCCCCCGATGTATACATGACATTTGTTTAAAAATTAATATCCTTATGATAAATGACCGTAAAGTTTTTCTCGTTTGTTGTCATTGTTATTTTACATACTGTAACGTTTGTTAATTTCGCTAAATTATACAAACCATCCAATTACTCGCCAAATTGTACATATGGAACAATGTATCTTTTTTTATTCAATATTGCTTTTTAAAAAAGTGCCAGAACTATTATAGTGAAAAAATACTCAAATTTGTTCAAAGAATATTCTTGCTCATGACTGTTTCCAAAAACTAACCAAATTTGTTTTTTTGAATAAGAAACCACCATATACCTAGGCATTGCTGTATGTATTTCGTTATATAAAGTTTAACCATATAACAATAAAATTTAACGTACAAAAGCAAACAAATATATAAATTACAGTCAAATAAAAATCTTGTTTATATGATGCAAAATGTAAATCGATTACATTGCTAATTATTTGGTTTTTAAAATGGCACTTACTTAAAATTTTGGTTAACTGAAATTTTCTACATTCAATTTGGAAATTTGTTTTATTAATTTGAGTACATTTATTTATTTTATTTCTAATTTCGGGTCTCGCGATTTTGCACTATATTTTTGTATGTTGCCATCATTTGCCATACATTTTTTATGATGACTTCACCTATACCATAGCCAATTTGATCTGTACTGCCCATCCATTTGAGATTAATATATGAAGCCTCCCGTCAGAGGACTCTGATACCCTGCCTATGTTATTCTAACCAATCGTGAAAACTCAGAACTAAATCAATGGCCATGTGCTTTTTTAAATCAACTTATTCACTGCTAATTTGAGCAGGGTTTGCGCCACGTGATCAAATGAAATGATTTAGGGTTTCAAGCTGAATCCAGCTTCACTTTTTCGGTGGTTTTTAGCGGAATGCGCAGGCCGTTACATATCTAATTGGCCATGATTATATGTAATAATTTTTTCAAGTTTTCTGATATAAATCTGCACTTTCTCAGATATTTATTCTTTTAAATCAGACATATTTTTGACATAAATTTCAAATAGCCCTGTCGAGCTGTTTGATAAGGATTAGATACGAACACCACTCATCAGATCGCGACAAAATCGAAATGGCTAAGTGTACTGCTCCGGACTTCAAAGTTTACTAAATTCCATCCAGATTCATGGATTCGTTATGAAGATCCAAAACCTCTGTTTTGTCACACTTTTTTCACGTAACAAGTTTAAACAAAAAGATAAAAAATTGTGTGTCCTTTTATTATTTTTTTTTTTTACAATTTTTTTTCTCTCCGAGAACAGTTTAATTAAAAAAAAATCATTCAAAAAATAGTAACTTTAACAGTTTTGCATACTTACATTTAAATTATCAACGTTTGAGTTAAAATAAATAGCGAATTATTATACATTTTGGCATGGTGTTGATATAACGAAAAAGTATCAAAATTTACAAAAAAAAAAAAAAAAAAAATGTAATTGAACAAATTACAACGACTATTTGGAAAATGATAGTTACAAAGTCTAAAATTTTCAAGACTTATAAATAAATTCTATATTTAAATTAATAATAATACTAAACATCATTTTGATGATGATCAAAACGAACCATATATTACGTACGCCATTCATTAAACATTAATGTTAAAAGACCAATGATAAAAATAAAGAATACTGCCCAGTTAAACTGATGACATTGAGCTCACGGGCTACACATACTAATTGTACATTATAGCCTTATATTTTCAAAGGTTAATTCCGTTCGAAAAAAAATTAAGAAGGGGAAACAGCTCTCCCCTTTCCTCCTTTTTTATACTTAATCATTGAACCTCCTATACTATCAAGGACATGCTTTATCATATAAAAAATCTATATCCAAAATTCAGAGCAAATGAGATAATTCTTAACAAAAACCCATTTAGCATTCATATAATTTAAAAGGAGTTATTCCCCTCTTTTATACTTAACCATTAAACTTCCAAAACTATTCAGAGATTTGAACGAAATCTGAAAATTCTGCTTGAAAAACCCATTTATATAAATTAAAGGGGGGGGGGGAATTAGAGCCCCCGTTCCCTCTATTTATACTTATTCAATGAACACCTAATAACAGTCACGGAATCGCCTCATCAGAATGATCCTATATCTATATTTTGAACGAAAACTTAATTCTGCATGAAAATCCCATTTATATCAACAAAGGAGAGGGGCATGAGCCTCCCGTTCCCCCTCTTATACATATCGAATGAACTCCAAAAACTAATCAGGGAAGCACCGTGTCAGGATATACCTACATACAAAATTTCAAGTGGATCGGATATTTTTATCATGAGTTATCGCGTTACGCACGAACGTACATACAGAACGGACGGGCACATAAGCTTTCAGGCTATGATAGCCTGTGAGCTAAAAAAACAGTAGTTTATGGATATACAACTTTAACTGTTTAAAATGTGCATTATTATTTGATGGAGTTAATCAGACTTACTTCTTCATGTCTCATATTACGTACGACATGGATTAAACATTAGTATTATTGATTCATAAATAAAAAATTTTAAATGAAATTTCAGTTGTACGATTTTCGGAACCGCAATTTTTGAAACTTCTAAACATCGCATGTTTTAAATTTTTTCACTGTTGCGTAGAGAAAAAAATGCACTTTGAAGTGAGTAAAAAATTATTTAGTAAACCAGATCATTTGTCATACAATTTTTATTATTTTTAAATTCTGATTACAGGGTTTTATGATCAATGGTGATTGTCATATTTTCTGAAAGAACATTGTGTTTTATGAAGAACTCTGCAAATTATAAGCAAAAAACTTGCAAAAATTTGGGACCGCTTTTATAAAAACCTTATTGTCTCTACGAGTTTACATACTATATTCATAAAAAATGAACCAAGTTTATTACAATAAGCCTCTTAATCATTTTCTGCTGTTTGAACTCTTTTGTTTCATTAATTTTGACAGGGTTATCAAAAAGATCTTCGTTCTTTTTCAATTTGTTGGCAGTCCTTTGTTGGATATCGGGCAAAACTCTTCACGAAAATATATGACATGTAATATTCTGTTTACACACCTGGAGTTTCAGAATAATTTCTCATCTATATTTCTAGATATTTAACAAAACGTCTAAAATCGCTAATGTGAAGATTTTTTTTTGCTGAGAATATTTTCGATTTCGTTTGAACTTAATCTAGGTTTTTAGGGTGTTTAAGTATCCCATTCTTTGAATTTATTTTTACTTTTTAATGTTCAATTGATTTAACTTACTTTAACAAAAATTTAACATTAAATGTCGAACTAACTGAATGCAATATCTTAATATCTGTCCCTTTTTCGGGCTTAAAAATGTAGAAAATATATAGGGGGAACTGGGGCACATTGATACAGCTTTTTTCTAAGAATTTTTTTGGTGTCCAGAAAGCAGATATTTCAAGTTATTTTTCTATGTGGTGTCAGCAAAACCTGTGTAGGGTGTTTTAAAAATGTACAATCGTTGTTTTATACATTATTTTTGCATGTAATTTAATTTTAAAAAAATGTCATTTGTATCAATGTGCCCCTTTTCTGGGGCAGATTGATACACCTCATGGGCACTTTGATACGTCTAGGAAAAATGGAGACAAAATAACACCAATGCATATTTTTCATAGAAAAATAGTTAGCAAACTATTTTATATTATTTATAAAATTCAAATCACCCTCACTTTATTTGTAAGCAATATTAAAGCAAAAAATATGAAATGCAAAATGACTTGATGTTCTAGCTGTCCCTTGTCTGATTGTTGGCTATAGTAACTTTGCCATATCTGCCACTTCCACCCCAGCATAATCTTCTTTCTTAGGAAAGATGAAAAAATTACCAATTTTTCTGTTTATAAATCGGTTTATAAACAGAAAATAAAAGATAATTATATTAAAAATTCTGTTTATAATATAATTATCCTGTGCTTTTTTGCAGATTGTTTCACTTACTTAACATTTCTCATGTCAAAAACACATTTTTCTATGGAGAATCGATATAAATTTGAGATTTTCCATGCTGCCGTCCTTTTCTTTTGTCAGTTCTACTAACACTAGATGTTGGGCTTGTTCTAAATTTTTGAACAAACTAGATGTTCGTACGTCTTCTGTTTGCAAAATTACTATAAAATGTTCTAATATAAGGAAATTAGAACTATTTCACTTCAATAAAAATTAATATTAGAAATTTTTAGCAATTTAATTGTTGGATTAAGGAATGTATTTAAAAAAATAATAACAGGTAATGAAAAAACGAACTAGAAAATATTTAAGTTGTATCAATGTGCCCCTACATAGACTGTATCAATGTACCCCATACAGCTATTTTGAATAAAGTGAGTCTCAAATCCAATATTTCATACTTTATCTAACAATAAAGAATGGAAATCTGATAAAGAGTAGTTTTACTTGCAAGGGAGAGTATTCTTTTCGGTTGAAAACACTGGAATAGTTGTATAATACCATTTCAATTGTACAACTCAAATTTACTTTTGACCTACAAAAACAATAAATCACCCGTCCCGTTTCATGAAACAACTGAATCATTCCAAGACTTTCTGCATGTAGTTGAGTGCACTAGCATCACCTTTTGGGGCTGTTGTGAAACTTCCTGTAACAACCCTGTGAACAGTAGAGGGGGTGTATCAATGTGCCCCTGTTCCCCCCTACATTTTTAAATTTGTAATGAGAATTATATCTTTACTTGATTTTTAAATGTTCAATTGGTTTAACTTATTTTTAACAAAATTTTAACATTAAATGTAGAAGTATTTGAATGAAATATCTTAACATCTACCCCTTCTTGGGCTTAACCAATGTACGAAATAAATTGTCTTTTTGTTTTTTAATTTGATTATATTTTTGTTTAATAAGTTTATCATAACAGTAAATTATAACTATATACGATTTATAAAAGTTTAGCTATTTAATGATTATATAACTGATTAAATTATGATTTTTCATGATTATTATTAAAATTACAGATGTAATTTTAGTAGAGTTTAATATATTTAAAAAAATATTGCTTTAAAGATCAATACGATGTCTTGAAGTGTTTTGATAAATAAGTATCATAACATGTAATATAGTTTGTGAAAGAATATCTACTTAGAAATAACAGGTAGATTCTTAAATTGATGTTTAAAGCTTTCTTTGTTTGTTTTGTTTTGTTCAATCAGTTTATCATAACAATAATTTAAAACTATATACGATTCATACAAATTTAGCTATTTAATGATTATATGATTAAATTACGATTTTTCATGATTATTATTATAATTACAGGTTTAATTTTAGAAGCGTTTATTATATTCAAAAAAATCTTTCTGAAAAAATCAACACAATGTCTTGATGTAAGTGTTTTAATAAAGAAGTACAGTAACATGTAATATAGTTTGTGAAAGTATATCTACTTAGAAATTACAGGTAAATTCTTAAACGGATGTTTGAAGCATTCTTAGTTTCACTTTGCCAGGGAAATATGCAGCTGATAAATATTCATGCAGTCTTGTTCATCTCCAAAACTTGTTTGGATTTCAGTGAACAGAAATAATTTGTTTAATATGCAATCGATTGCTTTTAACAGAGCTGTACTCTGTTGAAACTACTTTCCTCTTAAATTCTAGCTAACTTGAGATGGTTTTCCTATCAGTATAAGAAGGATTTATTCAAAATATTTAGAAGTTCTGTGGAACATAATTCCTGAGCTTTTAAAAGGAATTACACAAGTTGCATAAATTATTCTTTTAAGTTTCCCTAATTCCTGTAATACAGGCCATTTTAAGCTTAAGTTTTTAAAAACTTTTACATTCACAAAATAAATACGTAGTATGTATTATGTTAGATTATTTCTCTGAAAAAAGGCATTTCCATTCCGCGTTAAAAATTTTCAAATAAAGTACTTAATAGTTATATAAAATATAGTTAAGAGAAACCTTAATATCATCATATTTATTATCACCGTACACATTTTAATGCATTTCATAATTAGTTGAAAGAGAATTGGAATGATTTCTAAGAAAAATTGTAAAAATACTTTCTAAACTATATGCATAAAAGAAAGTCTGAATTTGGTATTAATGAACTCACAGAACAAACTACTTGATATAAATCGTGAAAATTGGTGTAAAAAAGCGAAACTTCTTGTGACATGCATTTACGCTAAGAAAGAGTTTTCTGGAATTTTAGTCCTAAATGGGGTTAAAATAAGAACAAACTTTTAAAAAACTTCTTAAGAATCGGATTTTATTATTATTTTTGAACTGATAACTTTTGCACGCTGAATCAAATGGTACCAAGTAAAGTCTTCTAAGTCTAAAAGTTAATGAGATATTTTATATTTTTCCAATTTGGCGATGTCTTTGACACCAAAATCTCAAATTTTAGAGCGATGACTTCTAAAAATGCATTTGTTACTAGATCAGGGAAAAAATTCAATTTGAATTTTATCCTTTTTAGTAGCCTTTAATATATTTTTAAAAAATCTTTCTGGAATAATCAATACAATGTCTTGAAGTGTTTTAATAGAGAAATATCATAACATGTAATATAGTTTGTGAAAGAAAATCTACTTAGAAATAACAGGTAAATTCTTAAATTGATGTTTAAAGCATTCTTTGTTAGCGTTTACCAAGGAAATATGCAGCTGATAAATATTCATGCAGTCTTGTTCATCTCAAAAATTTGTTTGGATGTCAGTGAACAGAAATAATTTGTTTAATATGCAATCGATTGCTTTTAACAGTGTTCTATTCTGTTGAAACTACTTTCCTCTTAAGTTCTAGTTAGCTTGAGATGCTTCTCCCAGAAGTATAAGAAGGATTTATTTAAAATATTTAGAAGTTATGTGGAACATAATTCCTGAGCTTTTAAAAGGAATTACACAAGTTGCATAAATTATTCTTTTAAGTTTCCCTAATTCCTGTAATACGGACCATTTTAAGCTTAAGTTTTTAAAAACTTTTGCATTTACAAATTAATACGTTACATGTATTATGTTAGATTATTTCTCTAAAAGAGGCATTTCCATTCCGCCTTAAAAATTTTCAAATAAAATAGTTAATAGTTATATAAAATATAGTTAAGAGAAACCTTAATATCAGTATATTTATTATCATCGTATACATTCATTTCAACGCATTACATAATTTGTTCAAAAAGAATTGGATTAATTTCCAGGTAAATTTGTAGAGATACTTCCTATATATAAATAAAACATTGTCTGAACTTGGTATTAATCAACACACAGCATGAACTACTGAACATAAATCGTAAAAATTGGCAAAAAATATTTTCATGACTTGCATTTTTGTTAAGAAAGAATTTTCTGTAATTCCACTCCTAAGGGGTTTAAAATAAAAACTAACTGTAAAAAAAATTCCGCAAAAATCTGATTTTATTGTTATTCTTGAGCTGACAACATTTTTTAGTGTATTTTTGCACGCTGAGTCAAATAGTATCAAGTAAAGTCATCTAAGTCTAAAAATGCATGAGATATTTCATATGTTTCTAATTTGGAGATGTCTTTTCCTCAAAAACCTCAAATTTTAAAGTGATAATTTCTAAATATTCATCCGTTACTATAGTAAGAGAAAAAATTCAAAATTTTTAAACCAATTGTGTTTGGGTAAATATTTAGAACAACTATGTCCCTTAGAAGAAAAAAAAAACTGTGGTACTTTTTTACTACTGTGGCCAAATTTCTTGTATCACGTCAGTTATTTCAATCCTAACCTTTCAAAGAATTTTTATTACAATCCTTACGAAACCTCGACATTAGCTATTTATTAAACGTGAATATTTTTATGATTATTATTAAACCGTAATCAGGCAAAACTTTTTAATTTGTTATTTTTAATACAATCTTTTTTATTAATAATTACAACTTAAATGCATTATTGTTACTGACTGATTTTATCATTTCGCAGTTTTCTGATGATGAGGAAGCTACAATAAACTTATTTTGGAACTAGGTAATTGTACATATAACAATGTTTTGTCGTAAAAAGTCATAAATGACTTCATTCAAAAAATGAATTGATTACTGCAATGTGAGTCATATGATGCACGCCACTCTGCGGCATTATTTACAATTTCAAACCTGCAGTTTAAATTGATTATATTTTATTACTTGCAAAATAATTATTCGTTAAGTTCATTTTTTTGTCAACAAAATTATTTTTATTTATTATTTTCAAACTTTTCATTTCATTTTGCGCCAGCTATTATATTTGGTTATGTCAACACCATACTACAATGGTGTTGACTTATCTGAAAAATAACAGAAAAGTTGCTGATTTTATTTCAAATGCAAAGAAAAAATGTTTAATCAGAAATAAATATTGTAAAACAAAAACATTTAATTTAAATATAAAAACACCTATTTTTTCATTTCTAAATGTTTAAATTTGAATTTCATGATTTGTCGTTTGCACCTGGATAAAGAGAAAAAAATAGATTCTACTAAGTTAATTGTTAGCAAATATCGCTAGTAACGATTTTGAAATCGCAAATAACATCACTTACATATTTACACATCATGATCTCTGCAGCTAAAAGGCAACGTCGCACTTACTGATTCATCATTGCATAGCCCAAACTATTGAACCAAGAAGCGTAAAAATTGAGGGAAACAAACTCCTTATAATATAAGTGAGCACTAAGGAAGGATTTCTGAAAATTCTTACTCTAGGGAGTTAAAATATGGATCGCGGATTTTAAGAATTTGGCCATATCCCAGTAACCATTTTATGAAGAAATATGAAATTGCGTAAAATAAAACTACTAAAAAATAATAAAATACATGCTTAACCGATTTTGGAAATACTCAACCTCTTCTAAGAGGTTCAAAAGGGTGGGGGTCGAAATTTGTACAACACTAGGGATATATGAGCAGCCTTTTTAGGTAAGAACCTTTAATTCCAGAATATAATCTACTAAAAACATAACAAAACAAACGTTTCAGCGAAATGAAAATTTTCTTGCCCTTAAGGGGGGGGGGGTTACAAGGAGGTCCCCTTAAGAGGTGTCGAATATTTTAGAACACTCGACATAATTCACAGCCACTTTAGCTAGAAATCTGAAATTACATAAAATAAATCTACCAAAAAATATTCAAAAACATGTTTCAGTTATTTTATAAACGCTTAAAATAGTTTAAAGGAAGGATAGGAAATTTGAGAGCATTTGGCCGTTTTATGTAGGAATGTGAAATTCTAGAAAATGAAGCTACTAATAAATTAAACACATATTTCAGTGATTTTATAAATTAGCCCCTCATCAAACGGGAACGTTTTAGAACATTTTGCCGTATATCAGGCGACTTTTGAATTTCCCTTCTTAGGGAGTTAAAAGAGGGTGGGTATCGGGAATTTTAGAATGTTTGGACATATCTATACTGCAGTTTTATATAAGAGCATGAAATTAAAAAAAATACCTATTAAAAATAAATAAGCATATATTTCAGCAATTTTAGAAAATCTTCTCGTCTAAAAGAGGATTAAAAATGGGACAATCAGATCTTTTATTCCATAATTCTACAGCTGCACTGTTAAAAAAAATGAAATTCACGAATATTTTTTCCTGGATTTCACAGAAAAAGTCCCTTTTCACAACAAAAGGACATTTTCCGTTTAAAATCAGAAAACTCCACCATACTCCCTGAAAATAACGAAACGGATGGAAATAGAAACAGAAAACGGAGATACTCCGTTGTGTGGCCGTGTAGTCAAGGCATCGCAATGCAAATCATCTGGAAGAGCAGATTGTGGGTTCGAATTCCACTGGCAGTATGAAATAATGAAAACATTAAAAAATCCCTTTTAAATTATATTTTTCCGTTTATTTTCATTTTTTTTTTGTTAATTTTTACTAAAAAAAATCATTTAACTATATAGCCAAAATAAATAAATAAATAAATAGTGTACGACAATTTCAAAAAAAATCTCTATAATATTATTTTTGTAAAAAATGAATAATTTTTTCATTCGTTCACTCATTCAAAAAATAAATAAATAAAATAAAAATAAAATAAAAAATACAAAAAATAAAGCGAAAAAAATTATTGATTTTTAACAGTGATTTTTTTTTTAATTTAAACTAGTTAAAAAATTAAAATTGACTTTTAAAAATAATAAGTATTATGCATCAGTCTAAAATACAATAAAATAAACCGTTTACAAATATTCTAATGAATATATTTAAAAGTAAATCTTTAAAAAGCACAACAGATTTTCCCACGAAAGCATAAAAGTACATCAAGCCGTCAGCAGCTTTGGCACAATCAGTAAGGATTTGTTCCACTATCAAAAGGTCTCGGGTTCGATCCTCAGAATGGCTTGATGTAAATTATACAAAAATAAATAAATAAATAAATGAAGTAATATAATTCAGCAGCTTAAAGTCACTCAGAAGTTTCGTAATCATTGTCGATTCGTTATTTTTAAAAAATTTATTAAATTATTATTAAAAATCAAACTTTGTAACATAAAGTTACCTCTTCTTCAAACAGAGATTGCCTTTCTTTTATTTTTCACAAAGGAAAATCTACTAACGGAACGGTGAAAGTTCGGCTATTTTGCTGCCGGTAGTTTCATCGTGAATTCACAGATTTATTTTTAACAGTGTGTTTGAGGTAGAGGCGTGAGTTTCATTATGCCTAATCTACTAAAATATACTGAAATCTCTATTTTATCAGTTTTAAAAATTTCCACCTAAGAGTGTTTAATAGGATATTCTCAAATTGTAGGACATTTTCCTATATATAATTAGCAGTTTTGGGTAGAAGCGAGAAATCAAGGATAACAAACCTATTAAGCAATAATAAATAAACACATATGTAAGCGATTTTAGGAATTCCCCTAAAGAGTTAAAGGGGTGTGCAAAAATTACAGCACAATTTCTGCTTATCACAGCAGTAATTTTCAGTAGAAACTGGAAATTCAAGATAACTGACCTATTAAAAAATACTTAATGCAGTGCTTTGGGATTACAGAGCAATTATATCGCTATCATCTACTTTGAACGGGATAATGTCACTTTGCATTCAAGATTCTTTTAGAGAAAACTACCTGTGAAGCGGGCGTAGTCTGTTAATATTTTATATTGTAAGATGTTGATAAAATGTTGACAATAGTAATATCATTCAGTGATTAAAATGATAAAAAGCTTTATGTCGCTTTTATATAAAATCATTCTTAATCAAAGTGGATGAACAGAATAAACATTGTTCAAAGGTATCTGACGCAAATAGTCTATCATATCTAAAACACAAATTTCATAGGCGATCAAAAGACTCATAATCTTTCTATAATAAAAAGTAAATAATGATGCCATTGCCGCTGACAAAAAATTTTTTGTGAAAATTTAAGAAAAAAATTTTGAGATATTTAATGCTAAAGTTTACCAGATTTGTTCCAATAAAAGATTTTTATAGTAGTAAAAACTATACATAAATATTTAATTGTTATTTCTATATTTAAAAAAATCTTATGTTGTGCAGACTATATTTATTTTTCTTCTATTATACTATTTTTGTGTATTTAATTCCATTTAAAATTTAAATTTTCAGCATTTTGAGAAATATTTTTTACATATTTTAGAACATGTTATTATTTTGATTAATCAAAAAATAATATTAATCAAAGAATAATATTTCCCTGAAATTAAAACACTGTTTACACGTGATTATCACATACAGAAAAAAATACTTTCAAATAAGAATTAAAAGATTACGAGTTAAAAGTAGGGAAATGTTGAAAGTTGCGTCATAAAGCTATATTTACTCGTAAGATATTAAAATAACACAAAAATTTTAAAATAATGAATTCATTAAAATGTTGTAACCAAAAATACGTCATAATTAAAATAAACAAACAATAATATTATATACTGTTTAAATTTAATAAGATATTTTCATAAGATATTTCACGTTTCGAAATGATTTTTTAAACTTTTGTTTCCAATAATATTCCAGCGTAAATAAAATTATTTCCTTTCTAGCAGCAAAAGTATTTTCATGTGAATATCAAAAACTTAACGAACAATAATACAGTCAGTAAATGTGTGTAAAAGTTAGGAAGTAAAAGAAATTATGTCATATATAAAATTACCAAATAACATTGCAAAGCAGTTGAAGTTTAAAATATATTTTGTCGAGAGATTTACTTTATATATTGATACGATATTTTTAATCAACAAAAGTATTTACACGTGATTATAAAAAAGAAAAGGACAGACTTCTGTTAAAATTGAAACAAATTTGAATGATGCATTTAAAACGTTTACTTAAAAAAATTCTTATAGTGCATATCAAATATTCCAGGAGGCAAAGACTGTAAGTATTTCACTGTTTAACTGATCTTATTTATTCAAATATGTAAAAAGCTTGTAGACGTTTAGCATTAGTTGATTGGACCTTAAAAATTCCCCACTGATAAGAAAATTAATGCAAACTCATTTACAGATAGATCGCCACTTAAAAAAATGTCATCTCAATATTTCGCATTGTTTTAAAATCCAGTCAAATTATCGTGATTTTAGAATTTGTGGTATTCTCGATTAGAATTGACGAGCTTTGCTGGGTAGAGCCCTCTATTTGAATATAAAAGTATGCAATTTATATGTAAAATAGCATATATATATTTCGTAATGCAATAATTGCATTAATACAAAATCATAACTTTTTTGCAATATAGTTTTTTGAGTTATAATTAACAATTTAGCAACTGTTATAAAGGAAAAAATCATTAGGAATTGAAATACGTACATCTACGTAGTTGCTAATTTTAAGACTTAATGATATACAAAGATACAGCTTACTGGAAAATCCAAATATGATATGAAAATTAGTAAGCTAGCAAAATTAGTATTAGCTAATATTGGAAATTTTTAAATTTGTTACAATTTCATTATGTAGATGACCACTGAAGCTTAACTTAACAACAGCATTTAATAATATGCATAAATACAAAATGGTTTGTAACAATTTTATTTTTGTTTTATAATTTTCAAGAAATTGGTAATAATGGTATAATTTCATTCAGTTAGTGCTTACATTTCATGAATGTTTGACTGTATTTGCGATATCACACTTACAAATCTTTAAAAAATATAATTAAATATTATTGGAAATTACAGTTTCTTATGCATATATTGATATAACTTAAACAGTTTTTACGAGAACATTTGTATTTTCAAAAAAAAATCGCTTTTTAAATGTTAAAAATTAACTGAATTTTGACTATGATTTAATAAAAGATTTGATTTGTTTAATGTTCGTAATTCATAAAAGAATTTTTTTTTCTGTGTGAAATGTCATTACAAATATGGAGATTCTCTTTCAAAGAATGTATAAATTCACATGATGTTCAAGCATTTAGACGCACAGAATTATGGCGCATTATAATTCACATTGCATGAAATCACTGCACTAAATTCAGCCTTAAGGCTTCAATAGTCTTAATCAGTCATATCAAATAGTAATTTCATTTGTATTTTCAATAAAAATTTCATAGTCCTTCCGAATAGTAATTTTAACGAAATTTTAAGTTAGTTTGTTGCCTCAAGTAATAGTCCGAATTTTTTATCAAAGACTATAGTAATTTTCATTGTTTATTTGTCAAAAGGAACTTGCATCTTTTCTTCGCTTTATTTTTTAGTCCCCTAAGAAATATTTCTCTTATTTAAGCCATCTACTTCCTCAACTACAATAGCTTCAGATAACTTGAATAGCATTATTTCGTTCGAATGGAAGTTTGTTTATAAAAGAATGGAGTCCCTTGCGGTAAAAACTGAAACTAACAGATTGAAGAATTTTCGTATATTTAAGATGATTTATACGGTTCTGGACAATGTGTGCGCCTCAGCTACAGTAGAGCGCCATTTATCCGGACCGGAGAGGACCGAGGCCAATCCCGTTGATGAAAAATCCGAATAACTGGACAAATGGTTACGTCAATGTTTTTAGGAAACTTCTATCCACGCTATTTCCAGGCATAAAGCTATTGATTGTAGTAGTGCACAGTTCAGCATATCACAAATGGCGTATTTAGAAGTTATTTCGTATAATTAAAAAAAATTCTATAAAATTCACCAATTCTATAGAAAAAAGTTATACAAAGAAGTGCGCATATAAATTGGTACACGGGCACATACATATAAGCATTGAACGAATAAAACGAACAGAGAGACGGAAAAGGTCTGTTTTTTTCGAGGACACGAAGGTACAAAAGGCAATTGTTTGACTCTCTTCCGAGAAATAATAAAGTTAAATAAATATTTTTAGGGAGAAATATATATATATGTATGCGTGATTCTTACTTGTTATACATGAAACTTCACAAGTTTTTAGAAAAAAATTATTATACGCAAATGCGAAAGAATTATTTTTATTATTTTATGCAATACGAGGTTGAAGTAGTAAGCTCCAAATATTAGTACGGGATTTCACCATCTTATGGTGATCATCAGCTAATGAGCACGAAAATGGGGTTCAAACTAGGACAAGATTTTTAACAGAGTATAAAAAAGACATTTCATAGAAAACACTTTAAATTTAGGCCTCAATGTAACATAAATTTGTGTTTAATTGTAAGTATTTTAAAAAATTGTCGAGCAATATAATGTATTTCAAATTTCTCTGTTATTTCTGATATTTTATTATATGAAATACATACTACACCGTAAGCTATTACATAATAAAGCAATATTTTAATATAGATATAGAAATTACAAACTAATATTCAACATTATATTATTTATTATTTTTTAAAATATATTTAAAAAAAAATTTTATAGTAAATACTTTAAATTTAGTCCTCTATGTTACAAAAATTTGTTTTTCATTGTATTTGCAATTGAAGACATTTTCAATGACTATACAGCAGTATTATGCCAGACTGTAATCTATATTTGTTTCTTATTCATTATAAGAATTCATCATTTTTTAAATGCTGGAAATACAACTAAATATGAAAAACATGACAGAAATAGCAAATGCCATCAACTTTCGTCTCTTGATTATAGCAAAAATCTTTTTAGTATGAGCCTTTGAACAATAATAAATGTGATATCCTTTTTAATTAATGAAGTTAAATACAAAATAACGTCTTTTAAAAAGTCCTACGGATATAACTTAATTTCAAATCTTTAATCTATATTTTCCTTTAAAACTTTGAAATATTTTAAATAATTCCTGATTATGCTTTAAAAAACTTTGCTTAGAGTTAATTAGAATTTGCATGCATAACAAGTTCATTAAAGCACAAACTAATTCAACACTATCAATGGCATTGAAATGAATTATGCCTGCTCTTCAAAACTCTTGTAAATTCTTTAAAATAAATGGAAGATCATGAATATTTATCAAAACAGGATTTTGGATGAACAAGGAAATGTATGTTCGTCTAACGTAGCTTTTTGATTCCCAAGTGGATTAATGTAGTTTATTTTCTATTCAAAAGCACAAATTATTTTGATGATATAGTTAATACTGAAGTTAGTAATAATGCTACGAATCACTTTGTCTTTCTGTTTTATGCTTATGGAAATTTTGAGAAGCAAATACGTTATTGATATAGAATTTGTTTGTTTTGTATAACACATTATATAATTAGTGAAAAACAGTGCTAAAAATAATTAGTACTGGATTTACCTGAATAAAATAGAAGGTAATCATTTATTTTTAATAATGTATTTCAAATTTCTCAGTTATTTATAATATAATATTATATAGGGGAAACTGGGGTTAGTTGTACCAGGGGCAAGTTGTGCCATCGAGCTTCCTGACTGAGCCAATAATTTGTGGAACCTGTCGTGCCATGTGAGTGAAGAGGTTGATTGTCTCAATGTGCTGCGTATTTTTTGAAGTATAGCTTCGTGTTGTTCTCGAGATAAAATATTTATCTTATTTTCTATCGTAAAAGTAAATTTTGCGACCTACATTTGAATCGTCATTGCCAGTAGCCATAGTAAAATACGTAAACTTCCCTAACTTTATTTAAATGCTTATATTTTGAGCTGTTATTCTATGTAATTCATGAGTTAATCATGACAACATTTGGGAAACTAATGAATAAAGTTCAAAATGGCTTAACCCGGGCTAGTTGTGTCGACGTCTAAGAAGCACGTTGGGACAGTGTCACTACTTACCATAGTATAATTTTTAATGAAGTTCTCATGGACATATTGATGTTTTGGACTATTGCACGGGCAACGGAGAGATTTTTTGTATTCATTTCCTTCTCCTACCAGTCACAGATTTGCCTCTTGATGCGTCGGCATACCGGCCGATCAAAATATTCCACAACCAGGCTGTATGTGGATGGCTGAAATCGCATCCTGAAAGTACTGTGTCGATCTACGACATACCAGGTATTGTCCCTTCCTAGTGCTGCCAATCCAAAAAACATTCAAGCAGGATTTCATTGTAGTGGAATTTGAAAATTTAATAGAAACATTTTTAAAGATGAAGACTTCCTGTGTTCCTCAGTTACTGTTCGAACGATATCTATCGGAGATGAGAGTGTTAAAGACAAGAATGACAACGAAAAAAATAGTAAATATGTAACTGTTAATAAACCAAGCACTTCAGAAATAACTTTAATCAATGATGGTGAGATTGCAGGACTGTCTTCAGAAGGAAATGAAGAGGTCATTAAATGAGATGATTCTATGACAACTGATAATATCAATGTGTCAGTGGTAAGTCTTAGAGAAATAAGACCATTCCCTAAAGTAGGACCTCGAAAAGGCAAGCGATCAATTAGTAAATGTTTGAAATCTGTCATTCTAACAGGCACATCTGTAAAAGAGAAATTTCGAGCAGAACAAAAAGCAAAAGAATGCAGAAAACAAATTGAAGAAGAAAAAGCAAACAAGAAACCGTATTAAAAGGCCAAGCAGTGCATAAAAAATTTCACCTACGTTTTAGAAAAAAGGGAGAAGCAAGTATTAGATAGCTCTGAAGATGACGAAAATTGCTTATGTCTAGTTTGCTTGGAGCAATACAAACTTTCTTGACCCGGAGAAGTCTGGGTGCAATGCATAGCATGTAAAAGATGAGCGCATGTCAAATAAGCCAAAAATGAACCTTATTATATTTGTATTAACTGCAAATTAGACGCTGAAGCAAGTGTTGACAATGATTAAAAATATAAGATATAGGCTTACAGGTTGTAGTAGGCTCCCGAGTCAAAGATCAATATAGCCAAAGATTAGTGTTGGCTTGCTTTTTAATGCTTTTCTGATTTAGACAGTTTTTTTTCTTTTTATTGCTAAGTGTCTTTAAAAGTATCTTTATAAAGAATTAAGAGTTTACAAGTGTTAATAATTTAGCTACTTTATTTTCATTTGATTTATAATATTATTAAAAAATGAAAGTGTTTTATTGTATTAAGAACGTTATAAATGAATAAATTTCTCATTCTTAATTTAACATATCCCGTTTAACCGCCTTTCTTACATAATTTGTATATGTTACAATGTACTTGTATGTGTCATTTATGTGTCACGATGTGCCCCAAGCATGTCACAACTTGCCCTGTAGTAGTTGTTAGTACTGACAAATTTCGAGGTTACGCATAATTCAATTTTTTTATGAAAAACGTTAATAAAATTAATAGTAGTTTTATAAATACGTTACGCAAGACATATTCTAATGATATGATGCACTAAATGTTTCACTTCAGTTCAAATCTTACGGCTAGTATAAAAAATGTCGAAAATGTCACTACTAGCCCCGGTCTCCCCTCATATAAATATTAAACCGTAAGCTATCACATAACAAAGCAATAATATAATACGTATACATAGAAATTACAAAATAATATTCAAGATTATTTCATTTAATATTTTTAAAAATATCTAAAAAAACATTTCATAGTAAATACTTTTAATTTAGACCTTTATGTAACAAAAATGCGTATTTCATTATAGATATTTTCAATGAATGTAGAGCAATAATATGCAGATTATAATCACAGATTAATATTTGTTCAATATTCATTAAACGAATTCACCATTTCTTTAAATGCTAAAAGTACAACTAAATGTGGTAAGCATGACAGAAAATAGAAACGTGAACAATTTTTATTTCTTGGTTATAACGAAAATCTTTTTAGTATAAGCCTTTGAATAACAATAACTGTGACATCCTTTTCAATTAATAAGTCTTCATACAAAATATTGTCCTTTTAAAAGTATTACATAAAATAAATATTACATCGTAAGCAATTACATAATATAGCAATATTTTAATATAGATATAGAAATTGCAAAATAATATTCAACAATTTTTTATTTAATATTTTTTAAAATATCTATAAAAAAGCATTTCATAGAAAAATACTTTAAATGTAGTCCTCTATGTAAAAAAAATCGTATTTCATTATAAGTATTACCAACTGAAGGTATTTTCAATTAATGTAGAGCAATATTATGCCAAATTGTAATCATAAATCAATGTATGTTTCATATTCATTAGAAGGATTCATTATTTTTTTAAATAATAGAAGTACAACTAAATGTGGGAAACAAGACAGAAAATACAAATGTCAACAACTTTTGTCTGTTTTTTATAGCAAAAATCTTTTTAGTATAAGCTTTGAATAATGATAAATGTGTCATCCTTATTAATTTATGCTCTTAAATGCAAAATATGGCTCGTTAAAAACTACCAGATATAAACTTTATTTCAAATCTTTAAAGTTTAATTTCCTAAGACTTTGAAATACTTTAAATAATTTCTTTTTACGCTTCAGAAAACTCTGCTTAAATATAACTAGAATTTACATGCATAAGAAGTTCACTAAAGCACAAACTAGTTGAGCACTAACAATGGCATTTAAATGAATTATGCCTTCTCTTCAAAACTTCTTGTAAATCTTTAAAATAAATAGAAGAACATGAATATTAATCAAAATAGGATTTGAATAAACAAGGAAACGTATGTACATCTAACCTGGCAGTATAACTTTCAAGTGGATTTATGTAATTTTTTTCGATTCAAAAGCACAATTTATTTTAATGACATAGTTAATAATGAAAGTAGTAATACTGCTACGAATCACTTTGTGTTTTTCTTCTACGTATATGGAATTTTTGAGAAGCAAGTACGTTATTGATATACATATTGTTTGCTTTGTATAATTAGTGAAAAATAGTACTAACAATAGTTAGAACTGGATTTACTAGAACATAATAGCATGGCTGCCAACTTCTACGCCTATTTACGGTTAAATAAACATATTAGAAGCAGAAAATTTATTTAATAATTGACTATATGTACTGCAATACATAATATTGAATGCATTTGGCATACATTTTACTAAAAATATTTTGTGGTTCCAAACAAGTTTATATGATTTAAGAAGGCGTAGAACTTGGCAGCTCTGTAATAGAAGGAAATAATTTATTGTTAATAATGTATTTCAAATAACTCTGTTATTTAAAATATTTTATTATATAAAATAAGTATTACACGGTAAGCTAATACATATTAAAGAAATAATATATTCTAAATTTAAAAATTACAAAATAATATTCAATATTATTTTATTTAATATTTTAAATATATCTGCAAAAAGGACATTTAATAGGGAATAGTTTACATTTAGACCTCTATGTAACTAAAACTCATATTTATTTATAAATATTTCCAATTGAATGTATTTTCAATGAATGTAGAACAATATTGTGCCAGATTGTGATCACAGATCAATATTTTTTTATTACTCATTAGAAGAATTCATCCTTTTTTGAATGCTATAAGTACAGCTAATTGTGGTTAACATGACAGAAAATACAACTGTCAAAAACATTTGATTTTTTTTTATTATTATAACAAAATTCTTTTTAGTATAAGCCTTTGAATAATAATAATTCTGAGATCCTTTTTAATTAATGTGCTTAGATACAAAATAACGTCTTTTAAAAAGTTATAGGGATATAACTTTATTTCAAATCTTTAATGTTTAATTTCCATTAAAATTTTGTAAGATTTTAAATAATTCCTTATTATGCATTCGAAAACTCTGCTTACAGTTAATTGGACTTTGCATTCATAAGAAGTTCACGAAAGCACATACTAGTTGATCACTACGAATGAAATTCAAATGAATTAAATCTGCTCTTCAAAGTCTTGTACATTTTTGAAATAAATGGAAGATCATGAATATTTATCAAAATATGATTTTGGATTAACAAGGAAATGTATGTTCATCTAACACGGCTTTTTGATTCCAAAATTGATTAATCTAATTTATTTTTGTTTCAAATGCACAATTTATTTTGATGATATAGTTACTACTGAAGTTTGTACTAATGCTACGAATCACTTTGCTTTTTTGTTTTTTGCTTATGGAGATATTGAGAAGCAAGTGCGTTATTGATATAGAATATGTTTGCCTTGTACAACACATTATATAATTAGTAAAAATAGTACTAAGAATAATTAGTACTGGATTTACCAGAATATAATAGAAGGCAAAAATTTATTGTTAATAATGTATTACAAATTTCTTTCTTATTTATAACATTTTATTATATAATATAAATATTAAACAGTGAGCTACTACATAATAAAGCAATATTTTAATATATGTATAGAAATTACAAAATAAAATTCAACATTATTTTATTTAATATTTTTAAAAATATCTAAAAAAATACGTGTGGCACTCGGGCGACTGCCGCGGTAAAGCTATTCCATAGCATTTTTTATCAACTTATGCAAAAATACCGCGTCAATGTCTCCCGAAGTCTACCGAAGGATACCGTGCCGAAGTCTGCCGAACTGAAACGACGTTAGCCAGAGTGTTAGGATTTTTCTCATTACGGAATTTCTAGATTCGGTCGCCGCGCTCAAAGCCCGCGATAAAAGCTATGCAATACCTTAAAAAATTACCAAACAAAATTTGGTCGCGCTACGAAAATTAGATCGCGACTTATAAGCATTTTAAATTTTTCGACCCTCACAGTGGGGGGGGGGGGGGTCTCCTGTCTCCAAAATTTAACACTGTCTCATAATAAATTACCAAACAAAAATTGGCCGCGCTCAAAAAGTAGATCGCGAGGTATAAGCATTTTAAATTTTTCGACCCTCACCGTGGGGGTCTCCTGTCACCAAAAATTAAGGCTGTCTCATAATAAATTATCAAACAAAATTTGGCCGCGCTACGAAACTTAGATCGCGAGTTGTAAGCATTTTAAATTTCTCGACCCTCACCGTGGGGGGTCTCATGTCACCAAAAATTAACACTGCCTCATAATAAATTAACAAACAAAATTTGGCCGCGCTACAAAAATTAGATCGTGAGTTATAAGCATTTGAAATTTTTTGACCCTCACCGTGAGGGGGGGGGTCTTCTGTCCCCAACAATTAACACTGTCTCATAATAAATTACCAAACAAAATTTGGCCGCGCTACGAAAATTAGATCGCGAGTTATAAGCATTTTAAATTTTTCTACCCTCACCGTGGGGGGTCTCATGTCACCAAAAATTAACACTGCCTCATAATAAATTAACAAACAAAATTTGGCCGCGCTACAAAAATTAGATCGTGAGTTATAAGCATTTGAAGTTTTTCGACCCTCACCGTGAGGGGGGGTCTTCTGTCACCAAAAATTAACAGTCTCGTAATAAATTACCAAGCAATATTTGGCCGCGCTACGAAAATTAGATCGCGAGTTATAAACATTTTTAATTTTTCGACCCTCATCGTGTGGGGGGGGGGGTCCCGTCACCAAAAAGTAATGCTGCCTCATTATAAATAACCAAACAAAAATTGGCCGCGCTCCGAAAATTAGATCGCAAGTTATAAGCAATTTAAATTTTTCGACCCTCACCGTGGGGGGTCTCCTGGTCACCAAAAATTAACAGTCTCATAATAAATTACCAAACAAAATTTGGCCGCGCTACGAAAATTAGATCGTGAGTTATAAGCATTTTAAATTTTTCGACCCTCACCGTGGGGGGTCTCCTGTAGCCAAAAATTAACACCGCCTCATACTAAATTACCAAACAAAATTTGGCCGCGCTACAAATTTAGATCGCGAGTTATAAGCATTTTAAATTTTTCGACCCTCACCGTGGGGGGGGGGGTCTCCTGTCACCAAAAATTAACACTGTCTCATAATAAATTACCAAACAAAATTTGGCCGCGCTACGAAAATTAGATCGTGAGTTATAAGCATTTTAAAATTTTCGACCCTCACCATGGGGGTCTCCTGTAACCAAAAATTAACACTGCCTCATAATAAATTAACAAACAAAATTTGGCCGTGCTACAAAAGTTAGATCGCGAGTTATAAGCATTTTAAATTTTTCGACCCTCACCGTGTGGGGGGGGGCTTCTGTCACCAAAAATTAACACTGTCTCATAATAAATTACCAAGCAATATTTGGCTGTGCTACGAAAAGTAGATCGCGAGTTATAAGCATTTTAAATTTTCGACCCTCACGTTTCTCCTTTCACCAAGAATTAACTTTGTCTCATAATAAACTACCAAACAAAATTTGGCCGCGCTACGAAAATTAGATTGCGAGTTATAAACATTTTTAATTTTTCGACCCTCATCGTGTGTGGGGAGGGTCCCGTCACCAAAATGTAACGCTGCCTCATTATAAATTACCAAACAAAAATTGGCCGCGCTACGAAAATTAGATCGCAAGTTATAAGCAATTTAAATTTTTCGACCCTCACCGTGGGGGGTCTCCTGGTCACCAAAAATTAACAGTCTCATAATAAATTACCAAACAAAATTTGGCCGCGCTACGAAAATTAGATCGTGAGTTATAAGCATTTTAAATTTTTCGACCCTCACCGTGGGGGGTCTCCTGTAGCCAAAAATTAACACCGCCTCATACTAAATTACCAAACAAAATTTGGCCGCGCTACAAATTTAGATCGCGAGTTATAAGCATTTTAAATTTTTCGACCCTCACCGTGGGGGGGGGGGGGTCTCCTGTCACCAAAAATTAACACTGTCTCATAATAAATTACCAAACAAAATTTGGCCGCGCTACGAAAATTAGATCGTGAGTTATAAGCATTTTAAAATTTTCGACCCTCACCATGGGGGTCTCCTGTCACCAAAAATTAACACTGCCTCATAATAAATTAACAAACAAAATTTGGCCGTGCTACAAAATTTAGATCGCGAGTTATAAGCATTTTAAATTTTTCGACCCTCACCGTGTGGGGGGGGGCTTCTGTTACCAAAAATTAACACTGTCTCATAATAAATTACCAAGCAATATTTGGCTGCGCTACGAAAAGTAGATCGCGAGTTATAAGCATTTTAAATTTTCGACCCTCACGTTTCTCCTTTCACCAAGAATTAACTTTGTCTCATAATAAACTACCAAACAAAATTTGGCCGCGCTACGAAAATTAGATTGCGAGTTATAAACATTTTTAAATTTTCGACCCTCATCGTGTGTGGGGAGGGTCCCGTCACCAAAATGTAACGCTGCCTCATTATAAATTACCAAACAAAAATTGGCCGCGCTACGAAAATTAGATCGCAAGTTATAAGCATTTTAAATTTTTCGACCCTCACCGTGGGGGGTCTCCTGGTCACCAAAAATTAACAGTCTCATAATAAATTATGAAACAAAATTTGGCCGCGCTACGAAAATTAGATCGTGAGTTATAAGCATTTTAAATTTTTCGACCCTCACTATGGGGGTCTCCTGTCACCAAAAATTAACACTGTGTCATAATAAATTACCAAACAAAATTTGGTCGCGCTACGAAAATTAGATCGCGAGTTATAAAAATTTTAAATTTTTCGACCCTCACGGTAAGGGGTCTCCTGTCACCAAAAATTAACACTGTCTCATAACAAATTACCAAACAAAATTTGGCCGCACTATGGAAATTAGATCATAAGAAACATAAGTTTGAGATTTGATATCCTAATATCTGAAAAATACCGCGTTAGTGTCTGCCGAAGTCTACCGAAGGTTACCGTGCCGAAGTTTGCCGAGCTGAAACGTCGTTAGCCGAGTGTTAGGTTTTTTCGTTACGGATGTGTTAGGATATTACGCGTTACAGAATTTTTGGATTCGGTCGCCGCGCTCAAAGCCCGTGATAAAAGCTATGCAATAGCTTAAAAACATTTCATAGTAAATACATTAAATTTAGACCTCTATGTAACAAAAATATGTATTTCATTATAAGTATTCTCAACGAATGTAGAGCAATACTTTGCCCAATTGTAATCGCGGATTAATATTTGTTTCATACTTATTAAAAGAATTCACTATTTTTTAAATGCTTAAAGCACAACTAAATGTGGTAAGCATTACAAAAAATACAAATGTGAACAACTTTTGTTTCTTGATTATAACAAATCTCTTTTCATATAAGCATTTGAATAACAATAACTGAGATATCCTTTTTAATTAATAAATTTTTATACAAAATATCGTCCTTTAAAATGTTCTAGGGATTTAACTTTAATTCAAATCTTTCAGGTTTAATTTCCTAAAACTTTGAAATACTTCAAATAATTCCTTATTGTACTTTAGAAAACTCTGCTGAGAGTTAATTAGAATTTGCAAGCATAAGAAGTTCATTAAAGCACAAACTAATTCAACACTATCAATGGCATTCAAAATGATTTATGCTTGCTCTTCAAAACTCTTGTAAATCTTTAAAATAAATGGAAGAACATGAGTATTTATCAAAATAGGATTTTGAATGAACAAGGAAACGAATATTTATCTAACGTGGCTGCATCACACCGAAGTGGAGTAATTTAATTTATTTTCGTTTCAAAAGCATAATTTTTTTTGACGATATAGTTAATACTGAGGTTAGTGATAATGGTACGAATCATTTTGTGTTTGTGTTATATGTTTACAGTTATTTTAGAAGCAAAAGTATATTATAGATATAGCACTTGTTTGTTTTGTATAACACATTACATAACACTGGTCAACAGCTGTTTTGGTGCCGAGGTACTTTGAGCTGATTTTATATTAATTTGCTGTCCTGAATTCAAATATGGCATTAGTTTATACCTAGCAGCTCAGAATTTTAAGATAAACAACTTTTTGTGAAATGTACGTTGCATTATTTCAAGGTAAATGCATGTATTAAAAAATACATATAAAAAAATAAACCACAGAATTTTTATTCTTATAATAAACAAATGTTAATTTTTATTATTATGATATTTTCATATTCAAATATTAGTTTTTAAAATTATATTATACAAATACTTTTACTCAGAAAGATAGAGAAAAAGTCACCAATGAGACTTATTCTCACTGAACATTTTCGGATGCTTCTTTTCCGAGATATTCTCAAATATATTTTAGAACAGTTCATTTTTAAACTAAAACAGTATTCTTCCATCATATGAGTATCCCATCTTCCTTTATAGCTATTCTTCAAAGTCTCAATATTCTGGTGAAAAATGTCACCCTGTTCCTCACTTTTGTCTCCTAAATTTTGGAGAAAATACTCTTAGTGGCTGTGTAAATAGTGCACTTTATGCTCATATTACACCCAAGAGATTTAAAATTATTATAAATTTCATTAACCAGTTCTACATAGTTTTCTGCTTTGTGTTTGCGAAGACTGTTTTCGACAACTGCCATAAAAGAAGTGCTGGCTTTTCTTTCATCGAATTTACGAAGGCAGGATCCTAAATCAGTTGGCCTACTTGTGGTATGTCAAATATGCCTGCTTTAACATTTTCATAATTCAATTAAAGCATTTTCCCTTCTATATATGCAAAGCATTATCCGCTTTTATCAAGAGCCTTTACAAACTGATTCATAAAACCGAGCTTGATATGCAGTGGAGAAAGTATGATTTTCTGTTGCCTAATTGAGGACTTATTAATGACATTTCTTTCCCCCAACAATTATGTTTTCTCTCTTAAGCCACTCTTTTTTAATTCAGTAGTGCTTTTTATTACTGCTATCTAAACGACACGAGAAGCAAGGATATTCGGTGTAACAGTTTTGCTGTCCAAGGCGAAAGTTTACCATTTTTAAAATTCACACAAATGTTTGATACATTGATGATTATGGTACTTTATTTTGTCAAAGAACAAAGCTATTGTGTTATATTCTTCTTATATTTTTGTTGAGTGAGCAATTAGTATGGAACCATATTTGTTCTCATTGTGTAGAAAGACACGATTCAAACCCCTCTTTGAGCTTATAACAAATAAGGGTTAATCATCTGGAAAATACTCAAAAAGACCCATTTTTCCGGAAGTCCTCGAATTTCACGACAAAATACAAGATTTCTTGGGAAAAGAATGGTAGTAGACTCTTTTCTCTTGTGCCGTAAAAGGTAAATTTGATTCCTTTTTCCAGTAAATCTTTGTTTTTACATCTTGAAGCCAGTAATTCAGACATTTCTTTTGATAGATTGAGATCTCTGGTGAGATTATTTAATTCCTCCTGGTTAAAAGGTTGAGGCGTTGACGACATCTCTTCATAATCAACTTCATAACTATCGAAAGGATGATCTGAAGGACAGTATTCACCCTTCCTGAGCTGTAGTAGCTGGTAAAGCGTTGGAATCAGCATTTCTTCTAAGTGAGAGCCGCGTGTCCTATGGAGATTAAATTTTTATAATATAGATAATTTTATCATATAGATTTTTTTTCATGATTT
This sequence comes from Maratus speculifer, assembly GCA_964019185.1. NCBI lineage: Eukaryota > Metazoa > Arthropoda > Arachnida > Araneae > Salticidae > Maratus > Maratus speculifer. The sequence continues at coordinate 114,318,879 of OZ025295.1, read as the reverse complement.
TCTCATATTTCAATGCCTCACAAATCACCTTGAGCGCCGGAACAGGCCCATGTGTCAGAAGGACATTTTAAGCATTCAAGGTCACTTTAGTTTCTAAAAAATCTTTAGTTCTCTTCATATATCTAAAAAAGTAGAGCTGATAGAGAAAAACTGATTTCATATTTCGATTCAGCATCCTAAAAATATTTAAAATCAATTGTAAAATCTATGGCACCAAAAAGAAAATTATTTTTGTGTAAGCCTGTGAATTAGTGAAAAATAGTGCTAAAAATATTTAGTATTGAATTTGCTGGAAGAGGGCGGTAATTTATTCTTAATTATGTATTTGAAATGTCTTTGTTATTTATAGTATTTTATTACATAAAATAAATATTACACCGTAAGCTCTAATTATATTTTATATTTTATTGTAGATATGAGCACTTATTTTCGAAATCTATGTTCTAAAACAATATTTGTTTCTTACTCATTATAAGAATTCATTAGTTTTTAAATGGTAGAAATACAACTAAATATGAAAAACAGAAAATGTAAATGTCAACATTTATTTCTTGATTATAATAAAAATCTTTATAGTATAAGCCTTTGAATAATAATAATGATAAATGTGACATTCTTTTTAATTAATGCACTTAAATGCCGGTTAAGAAGTTCCAGGGGTATAACATTATTACAAATTGGTAATGTTTAATTTTCTAAAAATTATTTCAAATAACTTTTTATCATGATTTATAAAATTCTGCTTAGAGTTTATTTGAATTTACCTGCACAAAAATTTCCCTAAAGCACAAACTATTTGAACACTATCGATGGTATTAAAATGAATTATGCCTGCTCTTTAAAACTCTTGTAAATCTTTTAAATAAATGAAAAAAAATGAATATTTATCAAAATAAGATTCTGGACGAACAAAGAAACATATGTTCATCTAACGTGGCTGTATGACTCCCAAGTGGGTTAATTTAAATTATTTTCTATTCAAAAGCATAATTCATTTTGATGATGTAGTTATTACTGAAGATTGTAACAATGCTACGAATCACTTTGTGTTTGTGCTATATGCTTATGGAATTTTTGAGGATCAAGTATATTATCGATATAGAATTTTTTTTTCTGTAACACATTATACAATTTGTGAAAAATAGTATTAACAATAATTACTACTGGACTTACTGGAAGATGGCGATAATTTATTTTAAAAAATGTAGTTGAGTTAATTGGAATTTCCATGCATAAGTAGTTCACTAAAGCACAAACTAGTTGACCACTATCAATGGCATTCAAATGAATTATGCCTGCACTTTAAAACTTTTCTAAATCTTTAAAATAAACGGAAGAACATAATATTTATCAAAATGGGATTTTGGATGAGCAAGGAAACATATGTTCAACTAATGTGGCTGTTTGACTCCCTAGTGGATTAATTTAATTTATTTTCCTTTCAAAAGCGGAATTTCTTTTGATGATGTAGTTATTACTGAAGTTTGTAATAATGCTACGAATCACTTTGTCTTTGTGTTATATGCCTAAGGAATTTTTGAGAATCAAATATATTATTTATATAGAACTTGTTTTTTTTGTATAACACATTGTACAATTAGTGAAAAATAGTACTAAGAGTAAATCGTACTGGAATCACTGGAAGATAATAGAAAGCAATAAGTAATTGTAAATTTTTAGTTTAGAATGTTTTCTATTTTTTATAATCTTTTGGTGTTTAAAGATAAATATTGCAACTTAAACTCACTCAAGCTCGACAGTTAGACATATAATTGATACTGTATTTTCCTATTGGGTAAAATGCATCTGAAAATGTAAGAATCCATTTTTTGCAACTATACGCATAACTGTTGCTTTATATATAATAAATATGTCCTATTTTCTTGTACTAAGGAACTTTTGTATATGAATTAATCGTGTGTGTACGAAGTAACAAAGTCTTTACGGAGAAATTTAACTTGCCTTTATAATTCACTCTCTACAACTTTCGTTTTGCTTTTATATTATAAGTAACTCAGTTGTAAAAAAATATACGATGACTGACAATTTGAAAAATAACAAAAATTTCAAAATGAAGAAGTGTTACTGTGGTATGAATTTTCGGAAGAATGTACTGTATAAATCAAATTTATGCATAAAGTAATACTGCCATGTTAAAAAATGGATATAGTGGACATCACAAGATATTAAGAAGTCCAGGTTCAATTAAATGTAATTTTTATTTTGCCCTTTCGAGAAAATGGGTGCCCATCAGCGTATCAGCAACAACAAGCAGAGAGAAGCAAGTGATCCTCCACTGAGATAAAGTCAGTTGTAAATTATCGCCAAAGGGTTACAATGTTTGGCGTGTATATGATATTTGGCAAAAATATAAGTGCATTTTTTTTCTTATGAGAGAGAGATTTTGTACTTAGCACACTAACGAGATAATCGCTAATTGGCGATAAAAGTGTTTAAACTTTGATATTGGAATTTGAAAAAGCAAAGGAATTTTTGCAGTTCGACCTGGGGCTCGTGAAGTGCTCTGAAATTCGCGACTGCATACTATATAAGGAAATGATTGCATGGGAGGCCATATATTTTATCATGTACGACGAGCAAAACAGCTTATGCAGCATTTTTATCATAGGGCGGCTGGTATGCACAAAACCACAAGCCGGTTTCATGACCATATAAGGTATGGGAAGAGTGAAATACATGTGCAGGCTTTTAGGTGTCCGTTATATTAAAGGGGGGTCGTTTGCGTATTACAAAAATGAGAAAAGTTGTGATATATCTATAACTTCAACTATAATATAGATCTTGTTGCGATCATGATATTTAGTTATTTTAAATGAAAAGAATTTTTTTATGGAGAAAAGATAAGTTTATTAATTTGTTAACTTGGCATCGTCATATTCAATGATATATGATACATTGATATCATAATTACATAAATGGGTCTTATTTATTTATTTTATTTTATTGAATGTGGTTTCTTGAAAATATATTGAAAACACTCACAATCATTCTTGAGTAACATGAAAGGGAGACTTCTCATTTTAGTAGCTCTTTAGCAACCATAGTTATTGCTTAAAAATTATAGTATGATAAATTACATGCTTTCCCACAAATTTGAAAAGTGTGTATGACTACCGTTTTTCTGTTTGTTTGCCCGTCTTCCCATTTGACTATATGTCCTTCTATCAATCTAGTCGCATGGCCCTTTTCCCGCGCTCCAACTCTCATAAATATACTTCGATTGGGATGAAGTTTTTGGATGTTATTTTTGTTTATCCTAATACGTAATCTATTTCAAATTATATTTGTAACATGTTCAATTTATCTACAGTGAAAGCCAAACTCTTCTGTTACATTACGGCCAAAGGGTAAAAATCGTTCCAAATGAATTTTAAAGACCCTTTCAAGCACAATAAAAATGACAAGCATTACGGCTTGTACTAAAATATGAATTATATTGAATATGCGGTGCAAAGAATATTTATTATCCATTTACAGGGTCACACAAAAGAATTCCAATACCTAATGGTATATGGGGAAATTATCTGCTGCTTATTTTAATTTTGTTAAACTATGTCATAAATAATGAAATTTCGATACACCGGTGAGGCTTACTATAAGCTATTTCATATATAATATGACGTGCGTAGCATTTATAAGACCATGCAAAATATTTTCGATAGTATACGCTATCTGAAAATGCTATATAATAGCGATGATGACAGTAAACGCATTTTTAGTTATGATATGAACAGTTAAATTTCACTATAATTACACAAACTATATGGTGTTTATAAATGCTGTAGATCATAAACAGGTCTATACAAAAGAACTCGTAAAAGCTACTGAGTATGAGCCTAAATAGTTTATAGTTAGTTTTAAAATGTGTTACACATTTTTACGTTTAAAGTCATTTAGTTTACGAAAACATTTTTCTAGAATGCGTATAATATGATATATAAGGCAACGCAAAGAATTGGATACATTGGTTTTTTATGGGTAATGATTTCTAAAAATGTGATTTCAGTAGTTTTAACAATACATTAGTTTGATTTAAATTTCAGATAAAATGATGGTGTCTATTAAAGGTACTAGGTATAATACAGGTTTGAAAAAACGTGATTAAGTATTTTTCCATCTATTGGTATACAGTTCTGAAAAGAGACATTTCAATCTATTATGCGTTTTCTTGTTAAACTAAATTTCCCCATTATATAGTATATATATCAACCTAGAAGTCAAATACAGGGCTGTAAAAACGAATTGGAATACATTTTTGGCTAGGTTGGCAACTGCTGAAATCAGATTTTCAAATGTTTTATCTGTTTTCTGGAATGTTACGTTAGTTATCTTATTTAACTAATTTCCTAAATAATTAAGATTTGTTAGAGATTTCAGGAAGTTTTAGAAGTGTTTCATAATCTATGCTTAACGCATGATTTTTCTTTCTTTTTTTTTATAAATATTAGATTTAAACGAGTTGTGCAGTGCGGGATAACCCACCTAGAATGTTAGAACTGATGGATACTTTTGATTTTCAATACTTGCCGTGATTTTTGCACTTCGGACACCCGGCTTATTTTTTGTGTCAATGCGGCAAATATTCCGGACGCTATCGTGTTCACAATAGTGTAATTTTTGGACGGGTGTCGGAGCTGTGTTCTGACATTAACTAGATTAAGTATGCAAATATATATATATATATATGTTTAATTAGGATGCGTTAATAAGACTATTTCTGATTAATATATAGTCTCTTTAGATTTAAATGACATATTGAATAATCACCTCAAATTATGTTGAATTATCTTATATCTAAACTTACAATTTGCATTGGAGGATCTATGGTTCGATGAAGTAAATAACATGATTAAATGGATAATATATCGTCCCACGCATGACGGCAAAGACGCTAAGCTGAAAATCAAACTCCCATACATAACATATATGAATGTGAAATAAGCGAATGTCATATGTAATCTCACTGTTCATTTTTCTGTATATTTTTAAATAACATTTCCTTTACTTGAAGTAGTTTTCTAATTAAGAAAACGACACTTCTTTACATTGGTTAATTTAAGCTCGGAATTTGTCAGGAAAACTTGAATCCTCATAATACTTTCTAAGATTACACTTAAGAAAATTTTCGCCATAGCAATAAGAACTAAAACTAATGCGTCCTTAATAACTAATGCGTTACAATTTAAAATATTATGAAATACAATTTCTAAAATTAATTTGAAGATATTTTCTGAAGGTATTACTGATATTTCTCCTTAAATACATGATAAACATTTGCAAATTTCAACTTTAGTTTGCTTCATGCATGGATCTCTGCTTTCACACTCCTATAGTACTTTTGTAATTTTGTCGTCTTACTTGTGTTTTTAACACTTTCAAATATAGTTGAAATGTGTTTAAGCTTTCGGTTTGTCTCTCCGTCTGTACGTCTGTCCATCTGTCCGTCCGTCCTCGCTCTAATTTTAGTAAATAAACTCAGATTGCCATAAAATTTTTAGGTATTATTGATTTTTAACTCAGCACGGACCCTATTGAAAATGAAGTTTCTACCATGATAATTTTATTTACAGGGATAGTAAAAATTATGCCGTTACATTAGTGCCTAGGGGGAAAAATTGTTAGAAATGAATTTTAAAGGTGTTATATGTTATCAAACATATTCAAATTTATATGCATTTGCGAAGTGCACTAAAATATGCAGGTATAGTAATAGTTATTGTACATTTACAGGATCACACAAAATAATCCCATTATACAATAATAAAGAAAGAAATCGTTTGCGACGTATTTGAATTACGTTAAACAATTTTATACATAATAAAATTGACATACATCGCTGAGACTTATTACAGCACTCATAATATGAAGTGCATAGCATTTACAGGGATAAAAAAATATTTCAAATAGTATATTCTATCCGAAGTACTGTATATTATCGATGATGTTAAGGCTGTATAAAATACATTTTTAATTATAATATGCGCTTTTAAGTTTAACTAAATGTGTTCATATTGTATGGTGTGTATAAATGCTATAGTTTATATACCGTGTTACACAAACGAGCTCGTAAAGGTTACTGAATATGAGCGTTATTTACTGAAAGGTGATTTTTAATTAAGTTAAGCATTTTTACGTTGAACTACTTTCAATTTACTAAGAAATGTTTGTAAAGTATAATTAAAATGATTTACAGAGTCACCCAAAGAATTTGGCTACATGTTCAGCTATGGATTACAAATGCTGAAAAAATGATTTAAGTAGTTTTAAGAGTTTTTTGTTCGAACTAAATTTTAGCAAAATTCTGATGTGTAACAAAGGTACTAGGTAAACTACAGGGCTGAATATAAGTATTCAAGTATGATTCTATCTAAAGAGAAACTTCAACCGGTTAGACGTTTTCTTGCTCGACTAAAATTTCCCATTATGTTGTATATATATCAACCGATAGATTAAATACAGTGCTGTTCAAAAGTATTGTAAAACAAATTTGGTTATGGACAGTAACATCTTTTTCTCCTAAATAACGAAATTTTGTTAAATATTCCAATAATTTTTGGATAGTGTTTCATAATCTAAGCTTAACGCATGATTTTTCTTACTGATAACTTAGAATGTAGTTTAATAAATGAACAATTTGGAACAAAGAAATATGTTAATTTCTTTCTATGAAATCTTAAAATCTTAAAAATTCTTTTATCTGTAATAAGAAATTTCAATCCGTGTAAGAAAACTGCTTTTGTTGTTCTATGAGATAATGTTGTTTTCAAAGTCAATACTTGGATAAATGAAAGTCCCAGTGAGTGAGAGCTCTGTTTTAATACCCGATAGTCGTCTGTGTGTATATGTGTGTAGGGGAGGGGCAGCGATAGAAACAAATCACAGTCGTCGTCCAAATCTTGCGGATTTTCACTTTTCTTCTTCGAATTTGGATTAACTTTGCGCAAATACGGGTTAGATTCAGTTACAAAGACTCTAAAAAGAATGTTCCAATTGCCCTATCTATATTATAAAGGCCAAACGTATCTGTGCGTAACGCATAAGTCATTTTGCGAAAGACAACACTTTAAAATTTTAAATGAAATTTGGGTATTGCAGTTTTCGCTACTACAAATTCTTTAACTTCTGAATATCGCACATTTTCAATTCTTACACCATCGTGTAGGGAAAAAAATATACTTTTAAATGATATTTGTTTGAAAACTGTATCTTGATTTGTTTTTAAAATATTATTTTTTTGGTAGTTTTTAATACCGCTTTTGTAATCGTGGCAACAGGAGTACTCCACGTATAAAAACATTTCATATTTATTTACTTAGAAGGTGTCACAAATAAAAATGAAATTAAAGAGTTGACATGTTTCGGTTCATTAATAAGAACCGTATTCATAACATATAAAATCAGTAGAAAATTAAATGACACGGGATATAAATATAATTTAAAAATCAAAACAAAACATTGCGCCCGCTATGATCGTGAATATAGCCATTGCCAACGCGGCATATAAATATAATAAATTTTTGACCATATATTAAATTTAAAATGTATAAAATTAAAATTAAAAAAGTAGAAAAACTAAATGACTCTGGATATAAAGGTAATTTAAAACCCCCAAAACATAAAATATTGCGCCCTCTATGATCGTGAATAGCCAATGCCATCGCGGTTCCTCCTATTAGACTCATCCTTTAAATATTTATTAAATAATTCTAACCACAAACTCGGAATGTCATAAGAATAAGAATCATTACAAACTCTATCCCTCCTAGAATATAGGACAATAGGAATGACATTCCGAGTTTGTGGTTAGAATTACTTAATAAATATTTAAAGGATGAGTCTAATAGGAGGAACCGCGATGGCATTGGCTATTCACGATCATAGAGGGCGCAATATTTTATGTTTTGGGGGTTTTAAATTACCTTTATATCCAGAGTCATTTAGTTTTTCTACTTTTTTAATTTTAATTTTATACATTTTAAATTTAATATATGGTCAAAAATTTATTATATTTATATGCCGCGTTGGCAATGGCTATATTCACGATCATAGCGGCGCAATGTTTTGTTTTGATTTTTAAATTATATTTATATCCAGTGTCATTTAATTTTCTACTGATTTTATATGTTATGAATACGGTTCTTATTAATGAACCGAAACATGTCAACTCTTTAATTTAATTTTTATTTGTGACACCTTCTACGTAAATAAATATGAAATGTTTTTATACGTGAATGAAAAAAGGAGTACTCCATTTCTATTAAAAGCAAATGGGAAAAAAAAAGAAATTGATTACTGTATTATTATGTTGCCATTTTCTCATTAAAAGGGAAAAATTTTAAATTGAATATCTTTTGTTATAAAACTCGGTGAATTTTGATTTCATTTACAAAATTTGATTTACACGTAAAAGAATATCAACAGTTTAATATCTGTTTCAGCTAATAGCCATTGAGACTTCAAGTTTTGAATCAAAATCATCTCTCTTAAAATGTGAGCCACAAAATAGCTCAAGTTGAGCTGAAATCCACTCATCTTAATGTTGAAAGGAACCTTCTCAAAAAAGAGTTGAAATAACTCGAGTTTTAACCAATTTAAATGAAGTTGAGCTAGTTAAATAACCAATTTAGATCAAGAAGATTTAATCGTTTGAAAAACAACTCTTTTATGATCGAAAAGATTACAGCTCTTTCATGAGAAGCCAAATCAGCTCTTTCGTTTTAAGAGTGATCAAAATTAAAATACTAATTTTTTCTGAAAAGGGGAATACAGATACGAAATGTGCATTTGTAAATTTTGATATGATGAAAATCATGCCTGGTTTAGATTTCACGAGAAAAAAATTCTATGATACAGTCAAAGTTGAGTAAATTTTGCTTTTTTTTCTCACTTAAATATTAGCATAAGAACCTAACTTTATAACTTTATCTTAATAACAGATCTTTATTATTTTTTATTGCTTACATGTACGATTAAAGTCTAATTTTACAATTTCTACAACTGAGCATTATAGAAATGATATTTTGTTAATTCGACGTGAAATATCGTTTGTTTAAGAGTTAGACTTACCAATATAAAATGCATTTTTTACTACAACTAATTTTGTAGGTTTATTATAAATCAATGAAACAGTTCCTTTTAAACATTTTCTTTGGTCGAAATTCGACGGGTTCTACCTTGTTTTCCTAAAGTAGATTATCGGATGTAGTAAAACAACTCATAATCGAAGTCAAAATATTTAGAAAGAAGACATACAAATTTTTGGATTTATTGAAGAATCCTTTATTTTAATTTTCAAATTTTTAATACTACTATTAGCATTATTTTCACGTTCAGTAATATTTCAGAGTTTTTCTTACCGTTAATAGTTCTAAATATATCCTGATTTGATTTGTTCTTCGTCTAGTGTTTTTTTATATTATCGTTTTACTATATATTAAATCTAAATTATATTCTTTTTAGAAAAGTAACTAATTTTTTTTATTATTTTTTTCTCAATTCAACTTGTTTAAAATTTACAAAATAGTGACTTCGTTAAAGGAAAATTTAGTTATCGGAGCGAAGCAAAGTCTTATACTCAGAATACGTAACGATATTAAAAGTCAAAAAAATTCTTTCGTCAAGGAAATCTCAAAAAGTACTTGTCGGATTTTGATTCTGTTTGTACCAGTAGGTACCTATGAAGGTAATCTGGTGAATGCACTATTTACGAAAAATTAGTTCCAAATAGTCAAAAAGTTATAGTAAAAAAACTGATAAAAAAGCACAATTTATTTGCATACGTCACAGAAACTTGGTGTGCGTCATTTTTTACTGGCTGGATATTTTCGTAGACAACCGAATCAGAGTGCATAGAGTAAATAGTTGTTTTGACGAAGAGAAAGACTAATACACATAGTACACATCGATATTAAAAGTCAAGCATAACTCTTTCTTTAAGCAAATCGGGAAAAATACATATCTCATTGCGATTCTGATTGTACCAAACGGTACCTATGAGAGTAACCTACTGAATGCACCTACTTTCAAAAATTAGTTCCAAATAGTTTTAAAACTATTTTTAAAAAACTGATAAGCCCAATTCATTTGCATACGTCACAGAAATATTGTGTGCATCACTTTTTACCGGTTGTATATTTTCGTTAGATTCCCAAATTTAAGCACATGGAGCAAGGAAAATACGCAAACAATTTTTAAGTACAATTAATTATATTTAAACTTAAGAAACAAACTGAAAAATAATTTTGTTCTTGTTGTTAATTTAAAGAAAAAAGTCTTAATTCTTAGTAACTTAATATTTGATATTTTTCGATAATTTTTATAATAGCACTTAATAGCCGCCATTAGCATCTTTTATATTTCGCACCTCCGCACATGCAAATTGGAAACAATTATGTCGTGTTCAAATAAAATATGTGCTGAAATAAAATATTGGTACTTCTTCGTTATCTCGTGATCAATTTCGTCAAATTGTACATATTCACATATTTTTTATTTTAAATAACGAACGAAGAAATAAATTAGTGAAACATGGATAAAAATACAAATAAAAAGCGGTATAAAAATCACTTGATGACGTTTTAAAAACATGTTTCCATTGTTTAATGAGACATTCACGATCATACATGATTGGCATTTTATCTTATTGTTTGGCGATAATTTTTTGGTCTACAGGATAATCAAGTAATATAAAAAAAGGAACTATAGTTGAAGCGAAGAATAAACAGTTATAAGTAATAAACATAATAAAAAATATAATAAAATATATGAATATCACAATAAATCGTAAATCGTAAAACACTTATAGCAATATTCAAAAACAACGTTTTCATCAATTTGGCGGGAAAAAAATCGCGCTAACAGGTAGCTTATATTTTTACTCATATATATGACATCGGTGCCATATTTACGAGTAAAAATAAGCATAAACGATCATCAGGTTTGAAATCTCAATATCTAAAGCCCAAACTGGACCATGATTTATAAAAACGCCAAGGTAAAGATATTATTTGAAAAGTATCATGAAATTAGAGTAGAGATATTACATACGCATCGGGTTTGGCGCAAATTTCGCAAAAATCATTTTTGAATGAATTTCGATTCCTTCTATAGTAAAAAAAAACTAGCCTTAAAAGGAATGACTCTTGGAATGATGCTGATGTGGAAGATTTCCGGAACTAACGAATCCGGGTTGTCCACTCCTTCCATGAGCCGAATAGACCAATCAGGAAAGGGCTCCGTCTATGCATCGCCGTATGGGTTACCATAAAGAGAGGAAAGGTTACCATCGCCAACAATCGCCAAGTTTGTCGCCAACTTGGCGATATACCGCCAAATTTGGCGACCAAAATTAGTTGTCAAAAGTGACGCCAACTTGGCGATAACTGTAATATTTCGCCAAATTTTTAATTTCTTTACAACACCAGTCGTTTGATACATCATTTGAGAGGTTTGCAACTGCTTATTCATATAATGGATGTCTTGTGTGTTATCCCCCACTCTGCTCCCCAGGGGGGATACATTTTTAATTTCTTTACAACACCAGTCGTGTTACACAAGATTTGAAAGGTCTGCAACTGCTTATTCATATTATGGATGTCTTGTGTGTCACCCCCGCACTCTGCTCTCCCCAGGGGGGGGTCACATTTTTAATTTCTTTACAACACCAGTTGTGTGACACATCATTTGAAAGGTCTGCAACTGTTTATTCATTTTATGGATGTCTTGTGTGTCACCCTCACTCTGGACCCCAGGGGGGCACATTTTCAATTTTTTACAACACCAGTCGTGTGACATATCATTTGAGAAGTCTGCAGCTGCTTATTCATATTATGGATGTCTTTTGTGTCGCCTCCCACTCTGCCCCCCAAGGGGGCACATTTTTAATTTCTTTACAACACCAGTCGTGTGACACATCAGTTGAAAGGTCTGCAACTGCTTATTCATACCATGGGGTATTGACGAGCGCAGCAAGCAGGGGTAGCCAATAATTTGGAATCGCGAAGCGATTACGCGGGGGGTTGGTGAGCATAGCGAGCAGGGGGGCGGCGCCCCCCTAGTATTTTAAAAAGTAAGTAACAATTAAAAAAAGCGCGATTAAATTTAGGTTATATAGATATAGAAAAAAATAAGCAATTTATTAATAAACAAACAACAATAGCCAGATCACCATACAGTGTAAATAATGATATTTTGGCGCTAATTATATGGAAAAGGTCCATATCCTGTTCTAAATTTTGTATATTAAGTAACAGAAGAGTAAATACATTTTTTAAATACAATAAGAAATACATATTAAAAGTAGAATTAAAAATCTCTTTATGACGTAACAAGCACGCGTATCGTAATTAATGGCAAGTGAAAGTAACATTTACAATCACCCAGTATTGGCATGTAACCTTATAATTTGGCGACAGTTTTTTGATCGACAGTATAACCAAGAAGTACCTTTTTTTGCCATTAAATAAATCGATGTGGTTGTGATCTTCAGCCTGTGAGGTTACTTTTTTATCTGCACTTTCCAACAAAGAAGAAAAATATTTATGCATTCGTCTGTCCACACTCAAACATCCGTAAATATACACCGATTTATATGCAATTGGAAACCTTATTTAGGGTCTCCTAGGCATATTTGATATTGCATATGAAGTATGTGGGATTAATAGTTTATTTACAGGGGCACCCGAAAGATTCTCATTACAGTATGGTCTACTGGGGGAAATCCTTTGCAGAGTATTTTAATGAAATTACGCTATTGCAAACTTACGAAACTTATATAAACCACTGAATTTCATTACGATTAAGTTACAACAGGATATTCATAGCATTTTTAATCCAATTACAAGGACACACAAAAGTAATCGGTTACAATACTGTTTTTGAGCAATAATTTCTGGAAATACATTTTCAATTTTGGCGTGCGCTTTTAAATGTAACTGTTTTTTTAGGTGTGTCCCTAATTAATATAAAATATTTAGTAACTATAGACGCCGTCTGATCCATTCTTCTGTATCTCCACATATAACAGCACAAAAACTATCCAACGGAATCGTTTGAAATTTTAAATATCTATTTGTTGCCGAATTTTGTTGAGTCGTTGCAAATTTTAATAAAATCGGATAAATTCTAATACAGGGACAATCAAAAGTATTCAATTACATTACGGCCGATGGGATGAAATAGTTACAAGCTCTTTTTAATGATGTTAAACCCATCGAAACATAATGAAATTGATATGCATTTAAGAATAGCATTAGAATGCATATTTTGTAGAACATGCCACGCAAAAAATATTTATTGTTCATTTACACGTTACCACAAAAGAATTCCATTATAGAATAGTATGAGGGGTGGGACATTAACTTTTCAGCTTTACTAATCTAGGAATTTTATCATAGAATCATTTTCTCAATTGCCACTAGCAGGCCTTTTAAATAATAACCTTTTTCCGGTAAAACGGCGTAATCGAGTTCACATTGGCGTATTTGAGCCAGCATGTTATGCTGAAAAAAATATGTTCAGATTTGAAAATCCCTTGTGATGACACTTTGACGGCTCAAAGCATATGCAGACGAGATATTCAGATCTCATTCATATCTTATGCTATTGGCATTGCCAACAGTGGAATAATCGTAAAAAATAGAGAATATACGCTCTAAGCAGAGAGCATATGCTCAAGTTATAGAATATAGCCTAGAATGTATGTACTGCGGCTTTTTGAGAAAGAGGGCGAGGGAGATAAGGTGATTCTTAAAAAATCCAGAAAGTATGCGGCGTTACCTCTGTAAACTCTCTACTACATTCATGATTGCCGATTCGTTTTATTACTTACCCATCATACGTAGTATAGGGTAAGTCTTGCAATCGTTTTGAAAATCGAAAATTTTTTTTTGAAGGATTTACAAGTTTCGGACACTGGAGATTACGAAAAACATATTTTTAGAAAAAAAATTTTGCCGTCCGTCCGTCTGTGTGTCTGTGTGTCTGTCTGTCTGTCTGTCTGTAACCGCTCTATCTCTCGAACAAATTGAGATAGAGATTTGAAATTTTGTATGTGCTTAGTATGTAAGAATGGGACAAAGCCTATTTAATATCAGTAACCTCGATTATCCGGAACTATTTTTTTCGGACTCTCGAAAAATTCGTTCTGATGAAAGGTATATAAAAATTTTCGAATTTTTTTATTTTAAGGAATGGACGTAAAAGGCAATAAAATAACACAAATTTTGCATAAAAAACGAAGTCAATCGGATAATTAGTTGTTGAGATATTTCTAATCCTATTTTCCACATTCTTTGATTTTTTATGACCCTGTATTTCATTCGAATTTCAATTCAATGATATCTTTTAATTGGAAATGAAATACTTAATTCGATGCAAGAAACCGTTAGTGAATATGATTATTATTTTTGGAGTTATAAGGATGTTTCTATTACGCATTTCAGTGCTACTTGAATAGTTTGGCGTTTCATACAATTTATCGAAATTGGGTCATCAGAAATTCATTAATAGAGCATGATTATGTGTTAAAAATACTTAAATATACGTTTATATTTTGTTTTGGAATTGTAATGCATTTTATAAATTGTTTACATGTGTTATGTTTTCATATATTGTGCTATGCATATCCATGATGGATAAGTATTACGGTGGCCTCCAACGACTAGTTTTATGTATGCTAAAGCGAAATACAGCTCAATTTCATGGGAATGGGTTTAAAACGAAAACAAATCAGCGTATGTAGTGGCCAGCATGCACGACCCATTTAAATCAGATTGAGTATATCTGGGACACACTCGAAACGACAGATTGTATTCCTTTGTTGGCGTTTTCGGGATTTTTATGTATCTTTTTTTAAGTGAGAATACCCCAATTTTTTATCGAAAACCTATCGCGTACATTGAAAACAGATGTAGATATTATATTATTATATATATTAATTATTTTGTTCTACCTATTTAAGGGCACTACACACCATAGAAAAAATCCCTCATTCTACTCAACCATCATGATTTGCGCCAATTTTAGGTACTAAAATTGATGTATATATTCTTTACGTCATTTTACAGAGTTTAAATTCCGATACAAGATGTTTTAGCGCTTTGTTAGCTGTATTCTTCAAATTTTATACTTATGCGTGACTGTTTTGTATAGTTTGATTTCTCATTTTTTAACCGTGTATAGGAATTTGTATGTAATATTTTGCAAATGTACCATTCACCTTGCTCTTTTTTATCATTTCAATTTGTGACAATATATAATCAATTAAAGATAGAATCTCTTTTTACTTTTAGCATGTTATTTTAAAAACTCTGTTCTAAGCAATATCGCTCAGACTAATCCCTCTGAGGGAAGTCGTAGTAGTTGTATATATACTCACACACACATATATATACCGGGTGTCCCAAAAATGACTGATGGATTTTAAAATTCAATAACTTGCAAACGATGACAGCTATTTAAAAATTTTTTGCAGGAGGGTTATGTATAATATCAGGAGTTTTTTTACGGTAATTTTTTATTTTAGTTCTAATTTCAAACAATAGGTGGCGTTGACGGCGATTGAAGGCCAGGAGATTAGTGCTGAGTCGTCGACCTGACCTTCGATCGACGTCAGCGCCACCTATTGTTTGAAATTCGAACTAAAATAAAAAATTACGATAAAAAACTCCTGACATTATACATAACCCTCCTGCAAAATTTTTTTAAATAGCTGTCACTGTTTGCAAGTTTTTGAATTTTAAAATCCATCAGTCATTTTTGGGACACCCGGTATATATATATATATATATATATATATATATATATGTATATCATGAACATATATATCTCTTACCATGCGCTGAATATTTGACGATGTGTGCGATAATAAAGAAATTTGAATAAAACTAGCACCATCCTGAATATTAATTTTGGGCTCTTCTGAGATTCTGAAAGATAGCGGTGTTCGTATTTTTCTCCCTCACTTGCTACTATCATCTTGTCCATTAAACAACAAACAACAAACTAAAACAACGAGAACTACAGCAAAAAATACTTTCAAATAAATATTTTACACATGTTTATTTATTTATTTTTTTGAATTTCTAAAAAAAAGTATTGTATTAGTTTTGAGGAAATTTAAATAAAACCAATTCAAGAATATTCTCTTTCTATTAAAATCACACGAATCGGTTGTATAGTTTTGGAGTAATAAGTGCATATACACATAAAAAGTGATATAGAATTATATATAGATTATATATAGGGAATAGGGTTATATATATAGATTATATATAGATTATATATAGAATTATATATAGGGATATAGAATTTGTTTATTTTGTTGAATAATTTGAGTAAAAAATTATTTTCTCGCCTTAGTCTAAAGTTTCGAAAATATTTAAAAAGCTGTTGCAAAGAAACGAAGAGTTATATTTCATTTATTTTACTTTTTGGGAAAGTTTTCAAATTCTTTCAAATACTTTTTTGACGTTACGAATTTTTGTAGTCAATGTTTACTCTCGTATCTTGTCTTTTTTTATTGAAAACTAAAAATAGCTATTTTGGAATTGTATGATAAACTGTTCGTGTAACATAAAGTAGTAAATAACAATTTTATTTGACATTCAGATCTAAAAAGTATTTCCAGTGATATATGTTTTCCACTCACGGATTGTTCTATATGAATTTTATTTTAAAATCTTTCTTTCAAGTAATTTTGTTTTATAAAATGCAAGAATATATATACATTTTTAGTTTTAATAACAACATTAATAATAACAAAGAATAAGTTATGGTGTCTAAATATCCTAACCATCCGAAGAAGTTAATGTTGTGGATTTCATTTTTGGAATTTTAAATTTCAAATATTTATTACGATTTAAAAATGCAATAAACTTGTGCAAATGAAAACCACATATATATAAAGCATAAAGTGTATCCTTTAATTTTCATTTCAGATTAAGAAATAGCAGAAATGCAAAATTACAGATTAGTGGTGTAATTGAAATGTTATTTAGGTTTCATATCTTTTTTGAACATTTATGGCATTCTCATTCATACTTTTCTAGTATATACAGCGAAACTTAACCCATTGTATATATATATATATATAATTTGCATAATTGTATTTTCTTCTTAGAAACATTTAAAAAAAACTGTTGATAATCCATCTTTTATTATACGTAGCCCTTTCAGTGCAAATAATACTCGCATTTGGTCGTTTATTTTGTGCGATATATAGCTTTGTAAAAACGCTGTTGATGTCCCAGTATCTTACAACGCTTACATTAGTTTCCACTTTCACAATTTTTATGCAGATTTATCGTTTACCTTGTAGTCCAAATTTCAATTTTAATTTCTGATTAAAGGCTTTACTTATGTAATATTATACAAAATATTAATTAGTTAAAGTCATGCATGATATTTCCTAAAAAGTATTATTTAATTAAAAAATAATAAATGGAATCGTTATAAAATGTAATGGTACATAAAATAAAGATGTGAGCTTAATATTTTTGTAGTTAAACATTTCAGAACGTTTAGCCTTCTGAGAGTCTAGCAAAAGGGCATAATTATAATGTTGCTGCTTTAACTGTTCTCTGCAATTTGTTTCAAATACTATGAAAATATGATTATTTGAACATAATAAAAAAAAACAATTATAAATATAAATGTAATCCAACAGAGTATTTATCATTCTTTAATGCATTGAAAAATTATGAAATCTATAGAATTATAATATTTTAAATATTGCTTTTATTGCAGTGCAACCTTGAAATTAGTGAACGAAATATTACTTGCTAAATACTTAGGGGGTTGAAAATTTGAGGATTCATTATATGCTTATTATAGGTAACTATTGTCAAAATGTCTATTAATCACATTTTACGATAGTTTTACATAGAAACACTCTGTACATTAATACTAAATGAAATAAATATAAAAAATTATCATTACATTATGTGTAACATTGTATGTTTGTTTATTTGTTCTAACTTTATTCAACTATGAATCATTTACATAAATTAAAGTAGAGTGCGATTAGCTCAAGCGTTTGTATTCTTTAAATAGTACTACTAGTAGTAATAGTACTACTAGTAATAATAGTAATAATACTACTTAAATTGTACATAATATTACGAGTAATAGATCTTGTGACAATATGTATCTTTTCAAAAAGAATATTCCAGTTTTTGTCAGAGGCATCTACTTCTTGTCGACAGACAAGATAATGCACAAAATATAATTTATGTAATATTTGGAAAATAAAAGATACCTATTTTTATGTAAGCAAATTAATATCGTTAAGTTTCGTTTACGATTATCGTTTAAAACATAAAAAACGTATCGCTTGAAAATATTAATGAATAAATGTTTAACATAAATGTATAAATTATAAGTTGATAGTAATACTTCTGAGTAAAAAAAAAAAACTAATGATATAAAATGTAGGTTAAGAATTTAACTGATATACATGTCAAGATATATATATGTAATAAATAAAAAAATTTGTCGCCATTTTGCCCGCCCTGAGTTTTTTCTAACGTTTTATGGAACATACTTTTATTCTCAGTTTCGTAATGCATTAATATTTTTAAAAAGTTCTAAGTTTTTATTTTATTTAATGTATTGATTATTTTCTTAAAAAGCGCTAGAATGTTTCTTGAATGTCAATATCTTATTGCGAAATCTTAAATTCATTACACAAATCAATTTTCCTTTTTAGAATTAAAAAAAAAACATTTATCGAAACTTTAATTTGATTTTATTATTTAATTAATCGTGTGCTAAGGATATATACGCTTGTCGCGTGGGAAAATTGCTCTATTACGCGGTTCGTAAAAGAGTCCATGCCTCTAGTCACGGCTATCGGCCAGTGGTAGAGAGCGGGTTGGATTATCTTTGAAAACTATCCTAATGGATCTTTAAAAGCCTTACGTAAAAAGGGGAGGGGCTAGGTTGGCTTAGAATTTTGAAAAAAGTCATTTTGGCTTGGAAGAGCGTTAGAATGCTTTTGACCTTTTCAGAGCCCGGATTCGCGTGTCATCTTCGGAATAATTTGGAATGTTGTGGTGATGCAGGCTTATAACAAGTTGTCTCTTATGAATCTCTTATCAAGTTGTCTCTTATGAAACTCTTATGAATTTGTGGAGACTGGAAAGATGTGGAATAATTGCTGGAAGTGCTCAAAAGAGTAAAGGATTAAAAACTGATTTCTTGATTTTTTTCTGGAGAAACTCCCATCGATCACAACTCCATTGCTTCTATACTTCGTTTCACCTTAACTTGGCAGCACTGATTATACTACAAGAGCCGAATTGCAGCCGTTGACATAGCAACAAAGGTTTGCCCGAACAGTACAGGATTGCTAATAAACAAGTAAAATTGCCATTTTGGTGGAAAAATATATGATGAATGTGCAAAAATCGGTAAATTTTCAGCTTCTTATGAAATGAATTTTATTACATAATTATTTATTAAAATAACGAATAGTATTATTATCCTTTTCATAGTTTTATCATTTATTAAATTCATTTAAAAATTATTTCACATTATAATATTGATTCGTCTAACATTGCTTGGGCCACAAAATATGAAAAATATTTAAAAATCTCGAAAAGTTTTTAAAAATTAGCAGAAATTTCGGAAAAACTTTATTGAAAACAGTGTTGAATTCAAGGGGTGGCCCGGGGAGGACATTCTTCCTTGGAACAATGAAGTTTCCCCCCCCCCTCCCGAAAAATTTGAGATTTTGGGCTTTGAATGGTCAAAAAATGAAATTTCCCCTCCGGAATTCTATAAGGTCCCCCGCCGGAGTCACAGAAGTCCCTCCCTAAGAAAAGTGTCTGAATTCGACACTGATTGAAAAGAAATTTTTTTCTGAAATAAGCTAAAAATTTAAAACTAATTCCATGCATGAATGTCAAAGTTTTTGAAGAATTTTCAGTGAGATATATTTCGTTTCAATGTGATCTTTGAAAATCACTAGGTCAAAATTTATATATTTAAGTTCCAAATTACAAACTGAATACCTCTTTCAAATGCTTAAAAAAGAAAAGCCTCAAAAAGCAAAAAATTCTATAAATCGCATTAAAATATCGAGGAAAAAAACTACTATAGAAATTCTAAATGAATTTTTTTTTTAAAGAGAAAAGTATTAACTATATTGAGTTAAAAGGTGAAAGCCAAATTCTTTGAAAATCTATTTAAAACGGTAAATTTGCTATTTATACCCAACCACTGGCAGAAATTTCGAAAAGACTAGGTCCCACACCATCAGACTGAGCACTTCTGAACTTTAATGCATATAAAATTATAGATATTAAGGTGTAAAAATATCTTGATTTCTTAAAATTTAAATTCGGATTTTTATTATTGCCCCCCCCCCCCCCTGTTTTAAAACACACCATTTTTCTAAAAAATTTGTTTCCAAAATAATCACATCTCTAATTTCTAATGTATTCAATGTTTTTATGCTTTAATTAATAAAATTATAATTTTTAATTTAGTTAGAAACTTCAAAATTATGTAAACTGCAGATTAGTAATTTATTTTATTTATCAATTCTCAGACTTTGTTTCGAAAGTGAAATCATACTAGCGGAAAAAAGTCATAAAACACAATCGAAAAAGTAACAAGTAAGAAAAAAAATCATGCGTTATGCATAGATTATGAAGCACTTTCCAACACTTAATGAAATCTTTAACAAAACTTTGTTATTTAGGGAAATAATAGTGTATAGCCAAATGTACCCAAATATGCATTCCAGTACTTTTGAACAGCCCTGTATTTCATATGTCAGTTGATATAATGGGAAAATTTAGCTTAGCAAGAAAATACCCAGTAGCTTGAAATTACTTTTTCAGCAATTTATACTATAGACGGAAACATACTTGAATACTTTTGTTCAGCCCTGTAGTTTACATTATACCTTTATTACACGTCAGCATTAGGCTAAAATTTATTGTAAACTAAAACACTTTTAAAACAACTGAAATCACATTCTCATAAATCATCATTCATAGGCGTCCATGTACCGAATTCTTTGCGTGGCCCTGTATATCCCTTTATCTATATTATGCAAACATTTCTCAGTAAATTGAATGCAGCTCAGCGTAAAAACGCATAGCTTATTTAAGAACCACGTTTAAATAATTTAAGCTTGTATTCAGTAACGTTGGTGAGCTCTTTTGGGTAGCCCTGTATATCAACTATAACATTTATACACACCATATAATGTGCATATATTTAGCGAAATATAAACGCGAATATCATAATTAAAATACATTTCATCCCTCCATCAGCCATCATCGGACACATATACGGTACTTCGGAAAGAATATACTATTTGAAATCTTTTGTATGGCCGTGTAAATGCTATGTACTTCATATTATGCAAGACAGTAGCGTATAATTTATATTAAGCTTCAGTGACATATATCAATTTTATTATACATGGAAAAGCTTAATGTATTTAAAATATGTCACACAATTCCCCCTTTTACCATTATCTAATGGAATTCTTTTGTGTGGCCCTGTAAATGAAT
Organism: Maratus speculifer; assembly: GCA_964019185.1. Taxonomy (NCBI): domain Eukaryota; kingdom Metazoa; phylum Arthropoda; class Arachnida; order Araneae; family Salticidae; genus Maratus; species Maratus speculifer. Next base: position 114,297,331 of record OZ025295.1, on the reverse strand, counting down.
AATAACACATTTTCACCTTATGTTTTATAGAATGCATATTTTAATATGTTTGACAGGGTATAACATCTTTAAAATTCCTTTGAAACGATTTTTCCTCATAGGCCGTAATGTAATAGGAAAATTTTGATTCGCCCTGTAGATAAACTAATCATGATAGAAACTTCATTTTCGATAGGACTTGTGCTAGGGTAAACGTCAATAACGTCCTCAAATTTCATGGCAATCCGAGTATATTAACGATTTTTCCCCATAGGCCGTAATGTAATGGGAAACTTTTGATTCTCTCTGTAGATAAACTAATCATGGTAGATGCTTCGTTTTCAGTAGGGTTCGTGCTAGGGTAAACCTCAATAACGTCCCAAAATTTCATGGCAATCCGAGTATATTAACGATTTTTCCCCATAGCCGTAATGTAATGGGGAACTTTTGATTCGCCCTGTAGATAAACAAATCATGGTAGAAACTTCATTTTCAATAGGACTTGTGCTAGGGTAAACGTCAATAACGTCCTAAAATTTCATGGCAATCCGAGTATATTAACGATTTTTCAACTTTGTTGGAAAGTGCTAAAAAGGGTCTTTGTAAAGCTCGAACCAGTGTCAAATTCAGGAGGTGGCCTCCCCGGAACAATGAGATCCTCCCCCCCCCTCCGAAAAAATTAGAGATTATGGGTTTTCAATGGCCAAAAATTGCAATTTCTCTCCGGAACTTTAAAATATCCCCCTCCCCCTCGAAGTCGCAGAAATCCCTCCCGGAGAAATGTATCTGAATTCAACACTGTCGACCTCAGCTATGAAATGCAAAGCTAATTAATTAAAAATAGTGAAATGCAAATTAGATATTTAAAAAAATTTAATTGCTTAAAAGTAATATTCAGCGGGGTTTTTCATGAGTGAAATATTATCTTAATAATTATTACAGAATTGATTCAAGTAGGAACATAATATTAACAAGTATTAAAAAATACTCTGGTGAGCAAAAAAAAAGGTTAGTATGTTTATAAGTATGAAAAAGTGTTTGACAAGTGCTTTTAATTGAGCATGAGAAAGGACAAGGGGTCCCTTCTGGGCTTTACTCACTGTAAATTCCAAATTTGAAAAAAGCACGTTTGCGCTTTTCCATATAGAAGAAATCAGTCACAATTACGATAAAATTGTGTTGTGCAAAGACGTAGTCAGAAAAAAAGCAGCGTAATTGAATATGAATGTAAGGCGAAATAGTACCAGAAACCTTAGTTCCTGCAGTATATCATACTCATTGTAGCGCCACCAAGCATGCTTACGGCGTAGAACTGCACAAAAAACTGATTTGTAGTGCAGTTGGATGCAGATTCAACAGTGCAGTTCACATGTAATGCAGGATTGAAAATTTTACTAACAATACAGAAAGTTTTACTCAAATTTCTTTTATATGGAAAAAACGCAAACATGATTTTTTTTTAAATTTGGCATTGGCAGTGAACTGCAGCCAAGAAGAGACCCCTTGTCCATTCTCATGCTCAATTAAAAACACTTGTCAAACACTTTTTTATACTTACAAACATATTAACCCTTTTTTTTGCTCACCAGAGCATTTTTTAATACTTGTCATTTAAATTTTTTGAAAAAAACTGGAGAGTTTTTAAAATCTTGAAAAGCAAAACATTTCCTGCTGAACATGAATTTTATTGTTGTATTAGAATAACTAAGAAAGTTATTGCATTACCATATAAGATGTATGATGTCTGGAAAAATAAACCAAGGAGTTGAGCAAAAAAATTAACATTGAGTTCACAACTTTATTCAAAGTATTGAAACTAAATGTTTCACAATGAAAACAAATAACCATGTTTATCACGTGATTTATTTAATTTGAATAAATTATGTTACATACACACAAAAAAATTATATTTATTTAAACTTGGTGGAAATGAATAAAAAAAAACTACAACAGCAACAACAAGAAGCAATGTTCAACTGGAACTTTAAGACACAAATTCGATTTTCTCAGCAATCGTGAAACATACAAAGATGAAAAAAAAATTGTTTTAAATTTTACCGAAAGGATTAACACAGACCAAAAATGGAGTTAATCCAGCCACAGGATCGTTAGCAATCGCTTGTTGAATTTTACATCTTCATTTTTTCGTTAAAAGTTTAAAAAACTACAGTAAGCCACGATATTTTTTAATGTTATCATTTTATTCGTCTCTTCAAGTTCTATCTTTTGAAAAAAAAATCACTGCCGTACGTCAACTGGTTCGCCAGTTTCAAAAAGACGTTTGCATTTTCCACTTCTTGAACATATTATACCAAACGCTACTGCGTTTGCTATGATATACAGTTATATGCTTCATAACTTTTCATAAAAATAATAAGAAAGCGATGAGTGACAGAACACAGGAGACATGGACACTTAAAAAGCGCGCCAGATATTTAACCTTGAAGATTGGTCCCTCGCCAAAGGAGAGATTTTTATGCCAAGATTTTTACTTTATACGTTGCTTAGAATAAATATTACTTTTGAATTAAATACTTTTAACAGAGAAATTACTTTAAATATATATTTTAAAATCTCTAATTTATTAATTCATAAACGTAATCATATAAATTTCTACGCATTTTCACCATAAAATTAAAAAATACCGGCGAACAATTTTTCACGGCGGAATGTTACTGTTTCTATCTTTCACAGTGCTGCCCAGGTGGAATAGAAAATAACTATGGCCGCTATATCAACATTGATGAAAAGACAGATGTTATTCCATTTTAATCGATGTATTATTTCAAGGAAACCTGCTTACAGCTCATATTCAAAATATTAGAATAATTGAGAAAAAGTAATAAGAAAAAATTATTTGTCATTTATTTATTTTTTATACTAAGTAAATGCAATTAAATTTCTTATAAATTAAATCTGGAATGTTTAGATAAGATTTTAACATTTATAAAATATAGAATACAGCACAATAAATTAGGTATACAGCTTCCTTAAACACACCAGAATATTGGGATAAAATTTAGATTGGCTCAAAATATTAGAATATTTTATTTTACGCAACAATATTACCTTATGAATATGAAGTAAATGGTAGTTAATATTTTGTAGCATCCCCTTTAGCTTTCATAACAGCGTACAATCGATCTTGCATACTATATACAAGGTGTTTACAAACATTTCTATCAATATTAGCCCAAATAGACTTTATACGTGCCACTAACTCAGTTTTACTTGAAGGAGGATTTTCTTGAAGTTTTTTCTTCATTATACACCATAAGTTTTCGATGGGATTAAGATCTGGTGAATTTGGTGGCCAAGGAAGTACCTTAATGTTGCGTTGGCGGAACCAATTCTTAGTTGACACCGAGGTATGCGGGGACGCTAAATCTTGTTGAAAGATGAAATCATCTTCAAATAAATCTTCTGATGATGGAATCATGTAATATTCTAAAATTTCTTGATATATCAGAGAGTTAACCTTTTCGTAGACGATGCATAACTTTCCAGGTCCTTCTGCACTCATACAACCCCAAACCATGACACTAGCAGCAAATTTTACGGAACGTTTAAGGCATTCTTTATCAAATGCTTCTTGCTTCATTCTCCAAACTCGAATACCTTGATTACCATATGAAACACAATACTTTCATCTCTAAATAATATATTTTTCCAATCTTCATTGCTCCATAAACGTCTTGATTTACACCAATTCAATCTTATACGCTTTTGTCTTGCAGTCATGAGAGGTTTTGTTTTCGGTACACGAGATTCAAATTTAAATTTATGGAGTCGTCTTAATGTTGTCGATGTAGAAACTTCAACTCCTTCTTCTTTCCATTTTCGGTGCAAGAATCGCACACTTTTAAAACGGTTTTTCTTAACTATACGCTTCAGTTTCCTGTCATCTCTAGCAGATGTTTTTGGTTTTCGGCCACCATTTCGGCGATTATTTTGAAATTTTCCAATTTTTGAATATTGTGTTAGTATTTTACTAACGCTCGATTGCGAACAATGTAAATAATTCGCCATAAAACATTGATTTTCACCGTGCCGATAAAAATCAACCATACGAAGTTTAGTTATTCAGCAATATCACTCACACGGCCCTTTTTAAGACGAAAAAGAAACAAACTGCAAAAAAGAATACTGATTTTAAATAAAATAGTCTGAATTTAATTAATGATGCCACCAGTTAAGAATTGGTAATAATTAAAGGAGAATTAATGTGAAATATTCTAATATTTTGAACCACTTGAATAAATATTCTAATATTTTGACTTTTCAAAATAATTTTTTTTGCAATTAATCTTTTCAAAAATGATATTAAATTTAAGATAACAAGTAAGTTTAATCAACAATAAGTTCTTAATAAAAATATCGTTTGCATATTTTCATTAAAAGACATTAAATTACCAAACGATATTTTCAATTTCAAAAAAAAAGGTAATTATTCTAATATTTTGAATATGAGCTGTATTATCGCAAGTAAATCAACTTATTATTACATATATTTATCAAATATTAAGAAATATTTCATTTTTTCAACATATTGATTCAGATTTTATTGATTTTATGACAGAATGCGTAATTATCGCTGTAAATTTTTTCAACGATATTTTTGAGGAAGGTTAATTAATTATTAAAAAAATACTCCGGTTTAAGAAATGATTTAGACTCTGAAAATATAGTTAAAGTTTCAATAATTCGCTATATTTCTATCGAAAAATAATAAATGAAAAAGTAGATGATAAATTAAAATCCGTTGACTTAATATTATTTTTATTAATTCATTAATTACAGCAATATAAGAAATTTTAGGCTATTTATTAGAATGCAAAATGTTTATTTTTAGCTAACGTATGCACTGTAATCAATTTCAAAATAACAAATGAATAATAAACTGAGTTAATTTCAAAAGTTATTAATCGTAATTATTGGCCTACTCTGAAATGTTAATTAATGAAAGATAAATTTGTTATTAATTACAACTGATGACTCACTCTTAATTAAGAGAAAGAGCCAAAAATGTGTTATCTAAAACTGCAATAAAAATAAAATGCGACGCGTTGAATATCATAAAACAAAAATTTTTGTCACCACTTTATTGTTTAATGGCACGTTCTTTGTCATTTATGAAGAAAAAATGTCAGGATTTTGTTCTTTCCTTTTGTTTTAATTGTCGGTTTGTATAAATGTCGGAAAATATTTGATAACATTGTATTTTTTCTAATGCGGAAATATTATTTTATTATAGCGTAATTTTTTTTTACTAAAATTTTACTTAATTATGTCATATCTAATTTGTTGCCATATGTAATTTTTTAAAGGTTTTTATTTTAGAATACTCATAAAAATTACCCCTTAGCACGGTCAAGTCAACAAGATTTCATAACAAATTAATTATTAGTCTATACTTTTAAATGTAATTATATTACTAAAATGTTATATCCGCTGATAGTTATGCATAAATTCGCGGAACACTTATGTGGTCATGGTGAAAGAAACCATTAAATTCTGTACATTTTTGGAAACCACTCACAACAAGAAGCTAATATTTTTGGTACTAGTGCCACATGTTGGCGTCGGACATGAAATGTTTTCTGGATACTACAGTCGATTATTGATGGCATCCATGAAACATTCTCTGAATATTCCTGTTGCTACACCTAAAACTGTCATTAACGGTAATTTGTGTGGGTATGATTACTTTTTATAGCACGCTTTACTTTGCAAAAACTCATGTTAAATAGCCCTTGGATTGAAGCTCTAGACAAAGTTTGATATTGGTCAATGTTGAACTACTCTCAAATATAGATATACTTTCTCAAGTTTTCGATAACTTCACTGTTAAAAAAAAAAATACGGTAAACTACTGTCAGAAAAGTTGCCAGAAATTTACCGTTCCGTTGGTAGATTTTCGTTTTGGGGAATAAAAGAAAGGAAAACTACATTTGAAGAAGCTTTAATCTTCCGTTACATGGTTTGATTTTTAATGATAATAATTTAATTTTTAAAATTAATGAGTTCATGAATCGCGAAAGAATTCGAACTTTCCGAGTGATTTTAACCTGCTATACATTTTTTAATTTAATTTAATTCTTTTACTTTTTTTAATAACTTACTTAGCTATCCTGAGTATCAAACTTGAGACCTTTAAACAGCGGAACAAGTCTTTGCAGGTTGAGCTAAAGCTGCTGACGTCCGTTTGTACAAAGTATTTCTTTTATAAGTTAGTTGGAATATTTAAAGATTACCTTTTAAAATTTATTAGTTAGAATATTTATTTTATTTTAGACCAATGCATAATACTTATTAGTTTTTTTTTAATCAATTTTAATTTTATCTCGTTTAATTTAAAGAAATCACTGTTTAAACTCACTGTTTTTTGAATAAACGAATGAAAGAAAAATTATTAATTTCTTCAAAAATAATGTTGTAGACAACTTTTTTGAAATTGTCGTAAACTATTTATTTATTTATTTGAAGAAAATAAACAGGAAAAAAATGTAATTTAATTTTTTTTTTTTTTTTTTTTTTTTACATTTTTATTATTTTATGGCGCCGATGGGATTCGAAATTACAATCTACGCTCGCAAGCGATTAGCGGCGTGGCGCCTTGACCACACGGCCACGGAGACTAAATTAAATACACCACCCCTGTCATCACTTTTTGTCCAAACCGTCCTTGTCTTTAAGGTTCAATATCTCCGCTAATTACTAACGATTTTTTAAAATCATTATCAACAATTATTTTACTTAATCTTCCACTATAGGTACCTCTAGCACTCCTCTACAATTTTGACCAAAAATTGAAATACGTGTGTAACGGGAAAATGCGCTTTTGTTAAAAATCTATACTAATCGCTATAGTTTTCCTACAAGGTTTAAATTAAAGTCGAATACATCTATTTCTTTCATAATTTTAGTTTCAGTAGATTCGAAGATAGAGGGGGGGGATATATTTTCGAATTACATTTTCAATGATATCTCTGAAAAAAGTTTAGAGTTTAGCGTTACAAACGCTTTTATACAATACTTTACACATTATACAAAAAAAAGGTTTGAAAAGGCGTACACGATAGCTCATTTTATTATGAAACTAAAATATAGAAAAGAAATAATATTAAAGCAGTTATTGATTTCAAAATTTCATTGACTCAAGAAATGCAGCGTTTTTTAAAAAGTGTGTATTTTTAGTGGAATGGAATGTATTAAAGGTGAAATGTAAATTGTAAATCAAAAACGTCGTTACTAAAAGTTACCCCAAAAAACGAGACATAAGTATTTGGAATAAATTTGAATATTTCACTAAGTAAATATAAGCTGTTTAAGTTTTCAAATAACCAAGTTTATTGAGTGAAAATTTGTAACGATAGATATTTATCGATATCGAAAATGATTTTTTTTAAAGGGCGCTTAATTTTTTAAAACACGTTTAAAGCTCGTCGAACTCGTATTTTTAATGCTTTAAAATTATGCTTTTAAATTCGTTATCGATCTCTAACTAATGAAGCATAAAGTTCTTATGTATTAAAAATACTTTAACTGACGCAAAATATTTGAAATTGTGAAGCTCTTTAATATTTCTTTATGCGTAAGTAATACAAAGGTAATACATACTTCTACCACAAGTCTGAATACAATCATTCAAGCATCTTCAGATTCATATTAAAAGTATTTATCTTAAAAACGGATAGCGATGGTGACAATAACTATTTATAATGAATTCCGAAATAGTACATTAAAAGGTAATTTTATAATCCTATTTAACTTTAAAAACTTCATATTAGAAATTATAACATGCATTCAATGTTTTTATTTTGCTCTTGATAGGAAACTCCTTTCATATTTTATTTTACAAATGCAATAATTCTTAAATACACCGAGACTAAAAGAGATCAATTGGGTCACAGGATTTAGAACTGAATTTTAAATCTTATGCAGATAAATCGAAGCGCATAAATTCGAATTTTAAGTTATGGCATACAGATTTACAGCGAACAAAAAGAAAACTTAACACATTCCTTTAATATTCTAAGTAAACAAGTTCTTTTACTGACAAGATTTATTCATCTGTATGTAAATTCTTTAAAATTGTTTAACAATAATATGGATACTGTATGTCTGTAATTTTGTTGTATAAATCCATTTTTTTCGAATTATTTGTCAGAAGATGATTTCTTTGTGAATATTTGATGGTTCATGGTATATTAAGAAATACAACTGATATAATTTTATTTACAGTTATTCATATAAAAATCTGCTTTTGGTAATAAAATGTCCTGAGTTAATAACGCCATGTGAAGTTCTGCCTATTGTTACGACTTAGTTTTAGACATTTCCCGAAAAAAATGTGAGATTTGATACAGAAACTTATTGACTAAGTTTACAAAAAAGAATATTTAAGCAAATATGTATTCATAAAACGCAGTGGCATGATTTCTCAATCAATGCTACTTGTCATTATTATTCACATATGAGGATAATAGTACCATGTAAACATAAATATAAAATAAGATGGAATAATGGCATGTAAATTCTCCAATTCTCAAGTTACAAACTTTACAACCCTATAAACGGACAAATTGTTTTTTAACTACCAATCAATGCAATATCACGTTGCAGTAATAATGATATAATATTTTATTCTTCTAACATGAAAAAATATCTGCAGCATTTTGTGCAGACAAATCTCTCTTCATCTTTTTAAATTTTCAAAAATGACAATAATGGTTTCTCAACAACATCAAATAAAAATAAATAAAGTAAAAAATGTAGTTCTAACACTGAAAAGAATCAACCGGGATAATAAGAAAAGTGGATAGTTTTTTTTACCCCTGTATACATTTTGCACAGTATATTTTAAACTACGCGTTACATCGCAAAAAACATCTAAAATCTCTTGCAACAATTTAAAAGTACATGAAATACACTATAAATTTATGAACATATATCCAATATAGTCACAAATGATTAAGATATACGTTTTATGTTGAAAAAGAATAATATCCTTTATTAAAGAGCTTTATTCATTCGTATATAAATACTTCAACTGAGATTTAAATGTAGTAGATGATGAGAATCATTAAAAGATACCTAAGAATTATTTTGCGCCAAAATTATTCAATATTGAAAGTTGTTTTCAAATGTAAGGAAAGGTGGTTTTTCTATAATCTATATAGATATAAAAGAGAATGAATGGAACATTTTTATGATTTGCAGATCTTCAGCTGAAATTTATATTTTAATAATACATGTTGTACAATGGAAACTGTCTTGGAACAGTCTAGTAAGAATGATTTAAAAGACGAAAAGTGTATGACCGCAGTTAACCTTTTATATGAATTTTTAAATGAAAAATGACTAAGTTTCTTATTTCAGAAATCTTCAAAAAAGAAACATTGTTTCAATGACGTATGATATTTATTACATATTTGTAGCCGACCTATGTTATCTGTACTTGTTACACATATATATTGAAAGTATTCATCGTCATTGATAATGAAAGCCATCATAAATTATCTCGAATTAAAACTATAAAAGATAAAGACGCATTCTACAAAACTGAACCCGCAATACAAGAGTTATAAAAATTTAATTGCAACGAAATTTTATTTATGAAGGCATTTATACCCTCGAAACATCAAATTATTTCACAAATTCAATGTGAATTTTTCACCTTTTAACACAATGATTCTAGATTTTTCAGAAATATACTACAGGTAGTTAATAAAAAAGTTATTTTAACTTATTAGAAAGAGATTTGAAGTTCAATAACTAAATAAATCTGAATGTAGATACTTCAAAAGAAAATCGACACCCATTAAAATGCATTAACATTAAATCGATTCTTCACTGTTTATATAAACTTTCCAAAACTTTGCTTTCAAAAACATTAAGTTGCTTTCAGTAATTAGTCTTAATTTTGCAAAGAAAATTTCTTGGATTTAATTCCATTTAGTATTTAAAATATCTTCTATAAATTTCAAAAATACTAACAGGCATCAATATATTATCAATGAATCCCATTTGCTTTAAAGATAAAAATAAATTTTTGAGATGTATAAATTAGATTCATTATACTTACAAATCCAAATTCACAAAGTGTAAAAATGTATGTATTAAAATCTCGCTTTAAAAGTCAAAGAAGAATTTAATACTTCATTCTTCATCAGTAAATATTAAAATATATTTTAAATGTAAATAATTCGTGTTATTTTAAACACTTTCCTTATTATAGAATGCTTATATATTTCAGATATAGATTTTTTTCTCGGTGTGAAAAGACTTTCTGAGTTGTTTTTCCCTGTCAAATATACAGTAGACTAAAAATAATTCCTAATATTTCCCATTCTTTATTTGAAGTTTACATTTTAATAATATTTATTTCAATTAAGCCAAAAGTGCATTCATACTAGAAATTTATCATAAAAATTACATAACATTAAAGACACGATATTAAACGTGACGACACGTCACGCACATTTATTAACCCTCTGTATCCAAAACCGTCCGAGACCCTCGATATATTTTGAGATATTTTAATTCGTATATCTTAATTCCCACCAGAAAATTAAAACGGTAATATTTGGTTTAATCAATAACAGAACATTCCGCATTTGAATAAAACGAAATTACCCATTAAATTTTTCTGGTGTAAAATCAGATTTCCTGAACTACATAATTTCTAGGAAGTGTTCTATTATGGAAATTAAACGGTTGAAAATGAGGCTGATACTCCAATACAGTGACCGGATTTCAAGCATCCACGCTTAATGTACTGGTGATTAAATTAGGGAAATATAAATAACGGGTTAGCTCATGATAAAGGATTTTTATAAGATACAGCAGAATTGACAAAATGTTATTCCGAGTATAGGACTCATTTTGCGCAAAAATCCATGTTTTAAAATTTTAAATTAGGAATTCTCACTATTTTTTGTTGCAGAACTTTAACGATATGCTGTTATTTTTTGTACCTTAAAAATAGGATGAGTGCATTCGGGAAAAATCAGTGTTGAAAAGAAAGAAGCCTGGGTAGCCTTTTTAATGTTAAAACGGTGTTATCCAATGTATTAAACGTCTTATGTGCTTGTTGATGATTTAAAATTTATAAATTCATCATTTTTCGCAGAATGTTGCGTGGTCGTGCTTATTGCTCAAAAAAAGGAGTAGCGATGATCGATAACGATTTGAAAGCCACTGCCAATGATTGACTTCTCAAACACTTAGATCATGTCGAATCATAATAGCTGAACATGGAACAATAAAATTTGGTTGATGGACTATCCGATTGTGTGGCAACTTAACAATCAGTATAGAGGTAGTTTGTGTTGCAAAGGTGTTAATAAGCCTTAAAAAGATGTCTAAACGCGGCTCGTTATTAAATTGGGAAACATGACTAAGAGACGTTAAGAAAGATAATAAAAAGTTAATTTAGGACTATGTAAAAATACGTGAAATATATACATTATCGGTTCCGAAACTTTTGGGTTCGCGGAGCCCTTTTGTGGGAAGAATTTCTAATGCGGAGCCCCTGAACCCAACGATAGACTGGGGTTTACAAATTAATGTTTCTTTTATGCCTTTGGAACAGAGAAAAATACGAGCCAGTATTTTCCAGCATTTGACCAAGGTTCTCAGTTTTGCCCTTTCCTGATACAGAAATTCTTAATTCATACTAAAGAATTTAAAAATAGAATTATTATCATATAATCATTTAACAATTTTATTTAATATTACTATTATAGAATACAATAAAATAAAAATAAGGATTAAAACCCTCTTTTTTGTATTAAATATCTACCTTGTATAATCAGAAATTTCCTATAATTACAGCATAAATTATAGTTAAAATTTTGTCATTTCTGATAGCTCTCAGTACCGAGGAAAACAAACGCATTTTTATCCGAATGATGTTCAAGCAATACTGTTAAGAGTTTATGATATTCATTTTTTAAATAAAAATATTCTTTTGGGATTTACAGTATGATCTCGGAATTAAAGATCAAAAGGGTAACTATGTTTGGATCATGCATTGCATTGGGGCTTACACAAAACAATTGTTATTTATGGCAAAAACCACACACACAGAGATAAAAAAAAGGTAAGTTCTACAGTTTTCGTTTGTAGAGAGATACTTTCGTGTGATCCCAATAGGCTACTCGCGAAAATAAAAATGCATAGTTCCATAAATGCATAGTAATTATGTAGCATATTTTCCCTACTCCCTCCTTCAGTAATAGAACCTTGCGATTATGGAATATATTTTCGTTCTTCTTTAAGTTTCTAGTACTTCCAAATATACAGCGAAAATAAATCGCCTCTCAGCTTCTTCTTCTTCTTCTTTTTTTGACCATTTAAAAAAAATACAGTTAGAAGCAGGTCATCGTTTTAGTGTTAAAGTAGGCGGGGCAAAATCTACAAGCTCTATTGTTAGGTGGAGAATTGTTCATTTTTTTGGATATTTTATTTAAAGTATTTGGCTATTAATTATAGTTTTGAAAGGAACTTTCTTTCGTCATTGTTTTTGCCTCAAAACAGGTATGCAGTAAAAAATACACGTGTTAAATGAACTTCAACTAGTAGAAAATCTTTACTAATAAAATGAGATATATGGGTGGGATTAAATTTATATCAGGGCGAGTACTCATTTACAAAAAATCTAAGCAAGGGGTGGAGCTCAGATAATTTTACATTCTTCGTGTGATCACACATGTAAAGAACCAATATAGATATTTTTTAAATTGCTACAGACTTATTTCTGATTGAAAAAAAGTGGCAGAGACCAATTTAAAGAAAATTTTAAAGAGGGGTAAAGTGATACAAGATGTTTAAAAATGAGTTTTCAGCAATATACATTGCGTATAAAATTAAGTACAATAATGTGAAACAGCATAGAGAATTTAAATAACTAAGTAATTATAAAAATAAAGTAAACAGATTAAAGCAATTAAAGTTACGAAAAGAAAAAAACTATATACACAACGTATATAAATATTAAAGGAATCTAATGAGGAGTCTATTAAATGATACAGGATTTTACAAAAAAAAGGGGCGTTTTAATCGACAAACATTGTTGTACAATGAAAAAATATATAGAAAATTTAACTATAGAAATAAAATAAACAGATTAAAGAATTTAAATTTATGTAAGAAATAGAATTAACAATTAGTAAATAAATAACTCTGAAATAAAATTTGCAACCCAAGATTTTATGAAAATGAAAATAAATATTTATTTCTTAATTGCAGCTTTAAAATTTAAAGCAGTTTTAAATTTTTAAACTGAAGTAGAATGTGGAATTTGATATTAAATCACTTAAATTAAAATATAAAAGAAAAGATAAAACCGATTATAAGTCTATCATTGCAACAATCAATACATTTCTCAATAAATATAGCAAGTAATGAATTATAAAATACCTCATTTTAAAGAGTGAAGTAAAAAAATAGAAACAATGTGAGATACGCGTAACCTCATTAGGACATTAGAGCCTTGTTGCTAAGCAAAATGAATTAAGTACTAGTAAATCTGCAGATCAGTAGTCTCAACGTCAGCATTGCACATATATATATATATATTTAAAAACACTTTGGGTAATATTCAACTTCTTGGAAACTTTAATTTAAAATTTTCATAGTACTTAATTATTTATAAGAATAAAATAAGAATTAAAGTTTTCAGCCTTCAAAAGCGGTAAATAAAAAATTTAGTTATGTTAGGATATTCTGAAATTTTCATGATCTATTATTATTTTTTTTATTATAACATAGTAGATTTCTTCAGGGGGCTCCGCTGAACCCCCCATAAGAACGCCCCACTGAACCCCCCGTAGCCTCACTTAATTTAAATTTGCCACTTTCTAATAATTGTGCTAATGGTTATTGTATATCTTGCATTTCCTTATACATTTTGATTTATAAGGATAAGTAACAGTTTGGACAAATATTTTTCATTATCCTCATACTTCTACATACCTGCCAACCACAAACACCTAAATCAGATGTATCAGAAACTTTTGTAAGTGTAAACTCAGTAATCTAGAGTTTTACAATTTTGTTTCCGAAAAAAAATTTGTTTTGATTGCATTTTGTAGCAGTTATAGCGGGACAGACAAACATACAGAAGAACAGACTAACAGATGAAAAACAAAAAATTTCGCGTCTTCAAAGTTAGCCTTCACTGAAGTTTGGGGAATGGCGTTATTTTTCATGAGTTATTGATATCCATGTTCCTTGTATTTTTAACGACTACTATAAAATACCTGTTTTTGTCCAATTATGACGTCAAATTTTACCAATTGAAATATTTGTTAAAAATATAATTATTTTTTATTTCTTTTACTTCTAATTATGCCCCCAGTATTTTCAGAAAAATTCTTATTAACGAAACAAATTTCCGTGTTTAATATTTAACAAAGTACTATTTTTATTTTTATTTTAATTCTGACGTCATATTTATTTTTTCTTAGTTTAATTTTTCGAATGGAAATTCCTCAATTGAAACTTATTGCCTTTGAAAAATTACTCCTGATTTTTTTTTTTGGCAACGATAAAGGAAGTTGGTTAAATTTTATCTAAAAAATCGCTCTTGATTCTGTATGAAAAAGAAGGAAATTTTGAATTATTAAGGAAAATATTTGAATAAAATTAATAAAACATAGCTTATATTCTTTTCTGGGCTATGTTATATTTATCCGCAAAGATAAAAATACATTAATTAATTCATAAGTTCTGACGTTGACTTGATTTAAATTTTCGTACACGCTTTCAAATTTATAGCATTAAAATATAATAAGGATTAGGATGAATGGTTGCTTAGCAACCATTAAGAGAAAATAAAGAAAATGAAATAAATACATTTTAAATAGGTAAATCTCTAAACCAAATTGGTTTATATTATTGGAACACATTTATAAAAATCTCCAAAATTTACAGTAATAACTTTAAAAATCTGACAAATGCATAGGCAAAATTTCGAAACAATACGAATAATTTAACTGGTAAATTTCAGTGTCCATTTATCATTGAATTTCATTAATGAAATGTGTCATTTTCTCTCAAGGAAAAAAAAATTGAAAACCATTGGATTTGCCATAGAAAAGCATTACTGCGCAAAATAAAATATTCTATATTTTCCGAACGAATGAATCAAATCTAACAAAAAACTATACAGCTTAATCCCAGTGCCACACTAACATACCCACTTAATTTCAAGCCAATCGGATGTTTTTTGCGTTAGTTATCGTGGAACAGACAGACTGACTGACAGACTGACAGAAACTAAAAAATTCCGTGTCTCCAAAGTAAGCCTTCACTGCCGTTTCGGCAATAAACATATGGATAGGCGGAATTCCAAAGAACAAATTTGTTCTGCCTTTGTGTTTCAATTCACGCTGTGCATTCGATTCAGAATACATATTTTGTCGCTTATTTTAACACGTTCGCTGCCAACTACGAGAATACTGGTAGTCTCAGTACTGTTGAATTTCAGCTTTGGCAGCGAACATGTTAAATCGAATTTTTATAACAAATTAAATGCAGAAACAAAAAAAAATAAATCAATTCAAACCAAAAATGTTATACAGAAAATAGATACATCCATAATAAAATTAGTTAAATGGCCCCGAAGTGTATTAATGTCATTTCAACCTGGTTATAGATGCATTCATTTTTGCATATATACACTCACACAAATTCCTACATACTTTTGAAAATTTTTCATTTGCAATATGCTTATTTCTTTCTTTCATGTTTTGTTTATTTTCCTGGTACGACGCGGAGCCCCTGGAGAGTTCAGGCGGAGCCCCAAGGGCTCCATGGAGCACACTTTGGGAACCTCTGATATACATATATGCATATAGATAGATACAGGGTAGTCATAAAAAAAACTTTGCCGATATATGGAACTCTAGTGGCTGGTCCGTTCAACTGATCCAGGTAGATTTCAGATATAGTTATTATGACATATGAGCTCGGGATTCTGTGAACGTCAACAAAGTGGTGTTCATGGTTACAGTTATAGGTACAAGAACTCGGAATTTTCCAATGGCAACGCCCATTTTTTACAGTAGAAAAATGATCATCACATGCGCAAACCCTAAAGAGCGTTGGAACCATACGTGTTTGACAAGAAACGGACTCGTTATGCAAGCACAAAAAACAACTTATCAAATCCCTCACTTCCAAAAAAAAAAAAAAAAAAACAAAACACGATTGGAGCACACAGAAGAAATTTGCATATGACAGAGATCCATTACACAATCACTGATTACAACACTCCAAGCCAGTTCTCTGCAGTAATTCTGGTATGACGTAATTTTGCAGCATTGCCGTATAGAGGGAGCCTGTAACAGAGTAAATTACAAATCCCGTTGCTATCACTTCCTAAAAAGAAATACGGCCCAGGAATAATTGTGTATGCAATGCCGCACCACGCATTAACTTTCATGTCGTGTAAAGGCAAGGGCGTCACAGCGTGGGAATTCATGTCTGCCCACTGCACACAATTTTTCGTGTTGACATTGCCAGTTAAGGTGAAATGTGCCTCGTCTGTCCATAATAAGTGAAGAGGCCAGTCCTTATCTCCATCATATTTGATAAGAAATTGATTAGCAAAGTCTATACGTTGTTGATGGTTAACTACTTTCAACATCTGGACGCGCTGGTACAGGTAATGAAACATGCGGATTAAAGGGCACTTTAGCCTTAGCACCGTTGATTTCGGTGTACACTGTAAAACAAAAAGGGTCGATCTACTAAAAAGACTTTAGTGATCCTTGTAATTACTAAAAAATTTTTAGAAATCTTAGTCGGTTACAAAAAAATCTGTAAGAATTACTAGAAAAAAGTTAGCAACGAATAGAGTTAATAGTTTTATATTTTTAATAGCTCTTACTAAAACTCAATTGGTGTGGCCTTGATAGCATAGTGTTTATAGTAACGGACTCCAGGCTATAAGGTCCCGGGTTCGAATCTTGCCACCGCCAAATACTCCCCGAATGTATGCAGCGTCTCGTTAATAAAGGGATTATGAAAATCCTGTCAGAGCAGGTAGGAATGTTTGGTGCTGCCATCTATTGCGGTTTTGCCGAAAATCTTCCGCTTCAGAAGTCTGGATGCAGCTCGAAGGAAGCTCCTGCCCTTCGGCCGCACGTAATGGTTATTAGAGATAATTTTGGAGCTATTACTAAAATTTGCTTGGTGGCTCATACTAAAAATTTTTAAGTTAGTTATACAAAAAATTCTTTTATTCAGTTTACAAAAGAAATGCTTGTTTCACTTGTAAAAAAAGTTTGTAATGGTTACTAAAAAATTCTGTGGAATACAAATTTACTAAGAAATTTTTAGTAACATCTTGAATTTTCTTTTACAGTGTATCCAATACGAGAGATGCTCCTTTTACAATTTTGCGTGTGTCCTGCAGTTACTATATGAAGCACTTCCATAACAGTATCCCCAGGAAAAATTGGTTCTGTGGATCGCGGTCTACCGCAGGTGCAGCCTGTTTCTTCGAAATTATTTACGAATTCACAAAGAGCTTCCGGTCTACACGTTTTGATATATCGGCAAAGCATTTTTATGACCTTCTTGTATATATATATATATATATATATATATATATATATATACACTATATGGGCAAAGGGGACCGGTCATTTGCAATTTAAGACATTTTGTTAAATATCTAGACAAATACATAAGGAATTATTCATAAAATTTAAGTTTGTAAACATATTAGTATAGATTATATATTTCAGTGAAGATGTTTCCCAAAACTCCACGGGAGGCTGTCGACAAATTCAAAACGAACGAATATCTTTTGGATAACCTCGTCAAAACTAATGCAGCAAAAACATTCAAAGTGCAGATTATGATTAAAAGGCTTATTTTAATGAACTGCGTTCATCTTTATGTGGGTAGCATGTACACTCTAGAGAAATTAAAGTTTTTATGAAAATGGTACCAGTTTTTTCCAAGTTTTTTGCATGTAATTTGCAGAGCTCTTAATATAAAATAACATTCCTGTTGAAAATATGACAAAAAAGTACACCATATCCTGTAATCAAAGTTAAAAAATTGTAAAAATTTTATGAAAAATGAGCATATGCATTAAATATTTTTTACTGCGCATACACGAACGCTATCAAAATTTCATCTACACTTTATGTTAGCTAACTGAATAGAGCAACGTTTGTGAAAATCTCAGAAACATAACTTCAAAATTCTGAATCGTCGACAGAATAAGCTCATAATCCATTATTTTCAAAATTAAAGAAAAAAGATGAAGGACTGTATCCATATTGTGAAGATCGCCTATACTTCATGGTCCAAGGACATCTTAACAGAATGCGGATGGCAATGGTGATAGAGAGAGGAAGATGGATGTTAATCGTTCGATGATGCGTGTGTGACGCTCTCCAGCATAATTCTATTATTCTTTGTGTAGTTTTTTTTGTGTGTAATGTTCGTGAGTATTCGTCTATATAAATGTTTTTTTAATATAGCAGCCTCTCGTTCATTTAGAAGAAACAACAGTTCTCGCATGTATACACAACTTGATAAAATGGCGCAGCTCGCCAAGGATGTCTACCAT
The DNA here is from genome assembly GCA_964019185.1 of Maratus speculifer. Classification (NCBI taxonomy): domain Eukaryota; kingdom Metazoa; phylum Arthropoda; class Arachnida; order Araneae; family Salticidae; genus Maratus; species Maratus speculifer. The sequence goes on along the minus strand of OZ025295.1, from coordinate 114,278,754 downwards.
GTTTGTGAAAGGTTCTTCAAATCCTGCAAATTCGATTATTAAATTCGCCTAAGATGAATATTATGCCAAGAAAAAAGATTCGTATTATTTATGTGAAAATGAGAAATGTTCAAAAATGAATCCAGTTATTTTCAAGGTAATTTTTTTTTGTTTTTTCCCATCGAGAGCTATATAAAATATATATTATTTAAATGGTTAAATAGTTAAAGGGTATATATGTGTTTTATATTATTACAGTGGTATACATATGAATAGTTGGAATACTTAAAAAATGATTGTAACAATAATTGAAAAAATATACGATATTTAATTCGGTAATTATATATGAAACGTAAATAATATTGCTGTTACAATGTACATTTGTTAATATTAATAGAATGTTCAGATAGAAATGTTCTGTTATAAATAATTATATTGAGTGCGGCAAATAAAATTTTATTATTTAATAAATATTTCGAAAATGCATGATATTATTGTGAGTTTGGTATTAAAAGAAAAAATGAACTTCAATTATTGTATTATAATCTTATAATAATAACCTTGTAGACATTCATTTGTTTAGAACACACGTAGTTAAAAAAAAGAGTATTTATCTAATTCTTGTTTGGAAAGAAAAAAAAAATATTTACTTGCAGTAGATACTTTGAAAATAGCTATTTTTAATTATGAAGCTAAAATAATAATAATAATAATAAATAAATAAATAAATAAATAAAAGCATTTGCAAATATTTTTATTTTTATTTTGAAGACTTATTATTTCAAGAATTCTGTGATTTTGAAGGGTTTTTACGAATTTAGGTTTAATTATGAAGTAATGTCAGATTATCGTCTGCCATGACATGAAAAAAAATATGATAATGAATTGTTCTTTATTTGATAATATTACAGATATATATATTTCTTTTTATTTTTTTTTTTTTTTTTTTTGTTAACTGAAAGTTAAACTATTTTGTTTGTTGTTTTATTTTTCCATTTATTAAGTGGTAGAAAAAGAGCACTGCGATTTGATTCGAGTTTCAAATTGCGTTAAAGATATAAGGTTACGTCTTGAATATTGTTGCATTTAATAAAAAGAGTGTTGATGTAAAATTGTAATTTTTAAGTATTTGGTTTCGTTTGAAATATAATTTAAGAAAAGTGGATGTGTTTTAAAATTTAAAAAAATATATTGTAATGTGTATATATATATATATATATATATATATATTAAGGACGTATTTAAAAATAGTTTCGGAAAACATTGACAAACATTTTTTTTATTAGAGCACAAATGTTTTTAGATATTTTTAACTTGACAATTTGGAAAAATATATTTTAATTATTGCGAGAATTTTTTTTTTCATGTATTTTATTTTCATTTTTTGTGTTGCAAATGAGTTATACTTTATTTTGTAATGTAATATTAGTATTTAAATAACATAAAGTGCATTGAATCTAATGGGTTATAAACAAAATTATGCTCAGGTTTGCGTTAAATTTGGTTTAAGGCGTTCTTAGGGAAAGTTTCCTTCAGAATAGAAACACTGTTTAGTATTGTTATATTGTTGCAATTTTCTGAAATTTAGTTTATCGAAGATGGCTTATTTAACTCAAGGTACTAGAAAGCAAGACTTACAGCAAGCGGTTATTGAGCTTGGTATTGAGGATGTCGAAAGGTTGAAAATTGCAGAACTGAAAAAGGCTATACTAGAAGTGGATGGGTACGAAGAAGATTTTGTTAAAGGTCTTTTGAATTCCATAGTTGAAGATAGGAAAACGAAAGAAGCAGAAGAGAAAGAAGAAAAGCGACAACAAGAAGAGAGAGAAGAAAAATTACGCCAAGAAGAGAAAGAAGAAAAGCGACGCCAAGAAGAAAGGAATAAAAAATACGTCAAGAAGAAAGGGAAAAGAGAATGGCTAGGGAAGCAAAAGAATATGAATTGGAAATGAAAAATTGGAACAATTACTGAAATTTTCAGAACAAAAAGATGAGTTAAAGGTGGATACAGCTGCGAAAATTCAATTGTCGCAGATTGTCTTGAAATTCGATGAAAAACGTGATGAAATGGGATTATTTTTGATCAACTTTGAAAGAAGAGCAGAAATGGCACAAGTACCAAAGAAGGATTGGGTAGCTTATCTGTTAGCAGTTTTACCGGTGGAGATTGCAAATATGCTAGCTAGAGAATCCCCGGAAGATGCAGTTAATTATGATTTCGTGAAAACTCTTATTTTAAAACGATGCAAACTAAACAGTGAGAAATTAAAGCAGTGTTTCTACAGATACCACAAAACTCCTGACAAATCATGGAGAAACTATACCCAAGAGCTTTTAAGTTATTTCAATGAATGGATAACAGAATTAAACATTAACACTTTCGAGCAATTAAAAGACTTAATAGTAACAGAACAATTGAAATTTCGTGTACCTGTAGAAATAAAAGAACATTTTTTAGAAAACTGGCTTACATTTACAACACCATTAGAACTAGCGGAAAAGCTTGATGATTACGAGAGCTTTTCAGTTTTAGAAAAAATGAATTTGCAAAGAAGAATTTATCTTACCCTCGGAATAGAAGCTGGAATAATTCTAGTTTAGATTCAAAAAAGGATATGAGAGATAGTAAACCAAAATTTAAATTCAAGACAGAAGCATCTGTCGGTGTACAACGAGATAAAAGAGAGTTACGCACAAAATATGCCTGTTTTGCGTGTGGGAAAGAAGGACATTTGAAGAAGGCCTGTCCCAAATTGAATACAGAAGGACAAAGTGGAAGGAAAACTTCCAAAACTGATCTTGAAAAAAGGGGTATAAATGTTATTTGTTTGAATATGAATTTTCCGGAAGAAGAAACTGATGGGAGACGCCTTAAGGTAAATCTAGGAATCGGTAACCAGAAGTTTCAGGGAATCATCGATAGTGGTGCGGAGATTACAGTGCTGCGGGAATCGATGGTGCCTTAAGAATATTTGCAATCATGTGGGAAAATATTTTTGAGACCCGCAGTAGGGAGTCCTGTAGAAGCAAAGCTTGTTTCCGTTCCGCTCAGTCTTCGGACAGAAGATGAGGTCATTCTGTATGTACAAGTACAGGTTGCGGTAGTGGAAGGATTACACGAAGAAGCTTTGGTTACTCCCCAGGTTTTTGCTCTGTTAAAAGAACAGCAAAAGTTGTATTTAGGGGATGAGGTAGATATCACCCCGGTTGAAAGAAATAAAGAAAAATCTGTATTCAATGTGGAGGGAAGGTCAAAGTGTCCAGAAGGGAATGTGAAAGCAAATCTAGGTGACGAAGATGAAGATTCAGAAACTTCAGATTTGGGACTAATTCCGACTCCGATTGAGGGAGTTGTTTTGCCCAAACAGGTTTGCAACGAGGACCAGAAGGAAAATTCTTCTGTTTCACAAGCACAGTTGTTAAAAATAGAACAAATGGTTTGTTCTACACTAAGAAAATGCTTTGAAGATGCAAAGCGACAGAAAAATAATTATTGGATCGAATCCGATTTATTGTATCATAGAGGCGAGGTAGGAGGACAAAAATATGTTCAACCTGTCGTACCTGCCTGTAGAAGACAAGAAATCTTAAGATTAGCACATGAAACACCCACTGGTGGACATTTAGCTGCTAAGAAAACAAGAGATAGAATTGCTATGTCGTTTTGGTGGGAAGGAATGCCAAAAGAGGTGAAACAACTATGCGCGGCTTGTCATGATTGTCAAATGCGCAGAAAAACAAAAGTAACCGACAGAGCACCTATTGAAGCTGTCGGAAGACCAGAGCTCCCATTTCAAGTAGTAAATGCAGATATTTTAGGACCAATTGAGCCAAAGTCCTCTCGAGGCCATCGGTATGTTCTTGCTGTTATGGATCAACACAGTCGTTTGCGGGAAGCGATTCCTATCAAATCGTTGACAGCAAAAGCTGTTTGTGACGCATTTGTAGAAATCTTTATGAGAACTGGAATTCCTAGAATGATTGCTATGGACAATGGAGGACACTTTTCTTCAAACCTGATAAAGGAACTTTTGAAACGATTAGGGAGTATTCCTAAATTTTCCACTCCAGGATACCCCCAATCAAATGGGTTGGTAGAAAGATGGGTAGGAACGATTAAAGCTGTGTTACACCATGCCATAAACTCTCATGGTAGAGGTTGGGACAGACAACTACCATTCCTGTTGTGGGCATATCGTGAAGTTCCGAATGCCACAACTGGTGTTGCACCATTCTTGTTGGTGTACGGACGTCAACCTGTAGGACCACTAGCTATCTTAAAATCAAGCTGGGAAGATGAAGTGGTACTTCCTCAAGGAATTGGAGAATCTGTAGCAGATCATATGCGGAAATTACGGGAACGTTTAAAAGATGCGACAGAATACTGAAAGACCGTTTCTGTAGCGCAGCAACAGAGATATGTTCATTATCATAATTTAAAATCGAAAGATACAAAATTTTCTGTAGCTGATGAAGTGATAGTACTTATCCCTGATTCCACCAACAAACTATGTTCAAAATGGAAGGGACCAGGAGAGATAGTTGCACAAAAATCGATACATTCTTATGCTGTCAAGCTACCTGATGGAAGTATTCGACATCCGCATCAGAACAAATTAAGAAAGTATATTCAACCGGTTAGAGCTATTGGTGTTATTTATGAAATCGATGAGGAACTTGGAGAATTACAACATGCTCCGGTACAACAAAACAAGATCATTGATGAAGAATTACAGAAAAATATTAATTTGAGCAGTTTATCGGCAGAACAACAAAAAGAACTAATGGCACTTATAGAAGAATATAGAGTGGTTTTTGATGGAGAATTGAAGAAAGCCAAAGTTGGTTCACAGAGAATAAATTTAAAACCGGGTGTTGTAAGAAAACAACCACATCTTTATCAAGTACCAGAAACTCTGAAAGCTAATGTAGAAAAGCAAATACAAGAATTGTTAAAGAAAGATCTTATAGAACCTTCTTCTGCGGAGATAGTCTATCCATTGGTGTGCGTAGCTAAAAAGGATGGAACAATCAGACTGTGTGTAGATTATAGAGAATTAAACGCCGCCACCAAGATCTCCCCTTTTCCTATGCAGAATTCCGATAACCTAAAGTTTAAAGCAGGTTCAGCAAAATACTTGACCTCGCTGGATATTTTAAAGGGGTATTGGCAAATACCGCTCGAAGAGAGTAGTCGAGAATTGACCAGTTTTGTTTCGCCAAACGGACAATATCAATGGAAAGTAATGCCTTTTGGATTGTCCGGAGCTCCCGCTACTTTTCAAAAAGCAATGAACTAGGCTTTGAGACCACATAGTGACTATGCAGAAAACTTTCTTGACGATATTATAATTTTCTCTTCTAGTTGGGAAGAACACTTGCAACATCTAAGAGACATTTTGGAAACTTTGAAATCGTTAAATTTTTCTGCTAACTTGACAAAATGTTCCTTTGCAGTATCCAAGGTAAGATATTTGGGACATATTGTAGGTTCAGGAAAACATGGACCTATTCCAGAAAAGTTGGAAATAATCAAACATCTCAAAGTTCCCAAGACGAAAAAGCGACTGAGGTATATATTAGGCCTATTTAACTATTATAGAGAGTATGTTCCAAACTATGCTAACCTTGCAAAACCTTTGACAGACTTAACAAGAAAAACAGTCCCAAACAATATTCCATGGTCAGAAGAAGCTGAAAAGGCGTTCAATAAATTAAAAGAAAGCTTATGTAAAGTACAAATCTTTATACCCCATACATGTCCAAACCGTTTGAAATAAACACTGATGCTTCCATATCGTGTATTGGTGCATGTTTAATGCAGAGGGACAAAGATGGCATGTTAAAACCCATAACCTTTGCCAGCCAAAAGCTTACTCCAACTCAATCAAAGTGGAGTACAATTGAAGGAGAAGCGTATGCTGTAATCTGGGCACTTGGTAAATTCGAAATGTGGACTTATGGAACGACCACTATTTTGCATACGGATCATAATCCTCTAAAATACTTAACAGAGGGAACTCCTAAGAACGCCCGATTATAGAGATGGTCTCTGGCACTATCTCTTTATGAGGTAACTATTGCTCATAAACCAGGGAGTGCTAATACGGTGGCAGATGCTTTATCTCGCATTTATGAGTAAAAGAAAAATACTTCTCATTACTTCGTATTATTTCATTATTTGTATTTCTAATATGTATGTGTATAATATTAATGTGTATTTGTAATGTGTATATTTTTAGTATATAGTGTATTAGAATTTCTATATGTCAGAAGTGAAACTAAATGCTCTCGATGGGTCAAAGGACATCTTTCCAGAATGCGGATGGCAATGGTGATAGATAGAGGAAGATGGATGTTGCTCGTTCGATGATGCGTGTGTGACGCTCTCCAGCATAATTCTATTATTCTTTGTGTAGTATTTTTTGTGTGTAATGTTCGTGAGTATTCGTCTATATAAATGTTTTTTAACCCTTCTGTTCTGTTCGGGTCTATTTGACACAAAAATTTTATTGTTCACTTATAAAAAAAATTAGCGCACAGATATTTCCATGAAACTTTTTGACTTTCTTCATTAGTAATATAACTATATATTCCTAGACGTATTTACGTTTATTTATATTTTCAAGAGATATTTTTTAACTTAGTCCTAATGTACTGTTCGGGTCATATTGACCCGAGTTAAAAAATAATTTTATCATGCACTTTTAACTTTGTTTGGAATCATTCAATAAAAATAATTACTGCAACGTATCTATTTCGAAATCTGTTTCGTTGGCACAGGTGTTAGATCACGTGACAGGAGAGCAAAGTCAAATGTTGATATCATTGGCGGAAGGGAAAAAATGAGCCTGTTAGCAGCGTTTCTTTTTTCTTGCTGTATTTCAATTTCTAATAATCTGAAGAACAGTTGTATCTCTGAGTATTTTTGAGAAAATGGCGAATCGTAGAAATTTGAGCGACGCTGATATTTCTAAATTAATGGAAGCTTCTGACACCGAAGAGGAAAATGCGTCTGAGTATGAAAATCATACAAGTGAGGAAATTGAAAATGAAAGTTCTGACAACGATTTTGATATTGATATTCAAAAGACGCACAATATACAGAGTATTCACTCTAAGAATCGTGAAATAGTATGGAAATTGAATCCCCTTCTTCATTTTAGTCCATTAACGTCTGCTAATATTATAAAAACTACTCCAGGTGTCACAAGATAAGCAACGACAAGAATAACTGACATAAAAAGGGCATTTGCGACGGTATTCAATTCTACAATCGAGAACGAAATCATAAAAATGACTAATATAGAAGGAAGAAATGTGTATGAAAAAGAGTGGAAAGATATTAGTACTGAAACTTTTCAAGCATACATCGGATTATTATAATTAGCTGGTGTGTACAAATCATATGGAGAATCAACAAAAAGTTTGTGGAATCAAGAAACAGGCAGAAATATATTTCGTGCTACAATGTCCCTCGAAATCTTTCATATGATATCGAGAGTTATTCGTTTTGACAATAAATCTAAGAGGCAAGAAAGAAGGTCTGTAGATAAATTAGCTGCTGTTCGAGATATTTGGGAAAAGTGGATAGAAATTCAACCTAAATTGTATAATCCAAGTGAAAATGTTACTGTAGATGAACAATTAGTAGGATTTCGTGGACGATGCCCTTTCAAACAATATATACCTAGTAAACCCTCCAAATATGGGATAAAAATATGGACTTTATGTGATACCAAAATTTCGTATATACTGAATGCACGAATTTATACTGGAAAAAATCAAGGATCAAAGCCAGAGAAAAGTCAGAATATGCGGGTAGTGAGTGACCTTACTTATGGGTATTCGGGGCACAATGTTACATGTGATCTTATAACTTGGGAAAACTTCTTCCAAAACGGAAAAGGACTGTGCTTGGCACCATTAGAAAAAATAAGCCCGAACTTTCTGAGAAATTGCTAAACAAAGAAGTGCACACTGCACAGCTCATCATTTTATTTTACAGAGGATACAACATTTCTAAACTACATCCCTAAAAAGAACAAAAATGTTATTCTTATGAGCACTTTCCATCATGAAAATGAAGTTAGTGACAGACCTGACAAAAAACCACAAATGATATTAGATTATAATGCAACTAAAGGGGCGATGATCAACTTAGTGATGGTCTGATGGATGATAGTCTTGATCAACTTTTGAGTACATACACTTGTAAGAAAAAAACAAAGTGCTGGCCTATGATAGTATTCTATAATATGCTTGATACATCTGCTTAGAATGCATTTATTCTGTGGATTTCAATAAACAGCAAATGGAATGAAAATAAATTAACCAAACGAAGGCTCTTTTTAGAAGAATTGGGAAAATCTCTAATTTATCCACACATTGAAGTAAGACAGCATCTTCCCAGAAGCGAAGATTCAGTCAAAATTGTGAACAGAATGCGTACTAAAAGTGCAAACGTACCCTCGGAATCAGATGAGAACACTTCATTGTGTACTAAACGTTCAAGATGCAAGTTCTGCCCATCAACGAACGACAACAAAACTAATATATTATGTTACAATTGCAAGAAACACACTTGCAACTTTCGCGTAAGCTATTTTTGTCCAAATTGTAAATAAAAATAAGTATTCAAATATTTTTAAGTTATTTTACTGGTGTTTTGTATTATTTGATATATATTTAAGCTTATTTTACTATTTTTTTAAATTTTTTCTAAAATAGTTATTTTTATTTACTGCTAGAAAAGATAATATTCTAAATCGGGTCACATTGACCCGAATACTACATACGTATAGTAAATGCGAACAGAACAGCAGGGTTAAATATATCAGCCTCTCGTTCATTTAGAAGAAACAACAGTTCTCGCATGTATACACAACTTGATACATATAACCATTATTTAGTGGCAATATATAATACACAATATGAAACGTATGTTTGGATACACTCCTCTTTTTATTTATTTATTTATTTTTCTTTACTTTGGGAACAACGGATTTTGAGTCTATAGACGGCCACTTTCAGAATTTTCCAAAACCACCCTCCATTCAAATGTTGACATATATATATATATATATATATATATATATATATATATCTGATTTTTGTTATGCAATAACTAACGTATTTATGAACAGATTTGAATGAAGCTTCGTATGTACATAGTACATACAAATGTCTCGACCGAGTTCGTTGGCCAGCATCATCCGCCATTTTGTTTCAAAATGGCGACCATTTTAAATTTTTTAAAAAAATTAAAATTTAAAATTTAATGCAAAAAATTTAAAAGTTGAAACATATTTTTCTTTTACGTGTTAGAACCTAAAACAACGATTCCAGAACATTTTTTATTTTGTCTATATCTAAAAAAGTGATTGAGTTATAGCACTTTGAATTTTTCTTATGGCTGACATTTTGAAACGATCTGATTTTTGTCACGTGATAACACGAGTATTTATGAATCGATTTGATGTAACTTGGTGTGTACATAGTATATACTGAGCCCTGAATCGAGTTCAATACTCAGTTCCATCCGCCATTTTATTTCAAAATGGGGCCATTTATAAAATTTTATAAATTTTAAACTTTAAAATTAGGTACAAGGAAGTGAGAAATTGAAAAAAGATTTTTTTTATGCATTTAACCTTGATACAAAGATTCAGAGCATTTTTTGTTTCGTTTGTATCTGACAAAATGGCTGAGTTATCGCATATACATATTAATCGATTTCAATATGAGTGTGCATGTGCACCTGAATTAAGATTTCGACGAAGCTCATAATCAGGTTCTACAAATATAACTTAATTTAAAACAAATAAATAAATATATAAGTATGTGAAAGCTACCTCTTCCTCCCGGCACTGCCGGAAGGACTATTTTTTTTTCAACTTGTTGACAGTCCCTTATGTAGTATCGAAAACAAAAATCGTCACTGTAATGTATGATCTGTATTATTATGCTTACATACGTGGAGTTTCAGGAAAACTACTCATGTATTTTTTAGATATTTAACAAAACGTTCAAAATCACAAGTGGCTGGTAACCTTTGGCCTTATAGAGTATGTATATATATGTACATCTATAAATATTTGTATATATATATTTAAAGAAGATAAATCTTCCATTAATTCCGAAAGGACTGGCGAAAGATCAACCATGGATTATCCCATCATAAATACACAAATAAATAAGTCCCTTAACAGAGAACATATGTTTTAATATACGAAGTAAAATATTAAAATTTTACTACAGGAAAAAATACTATCCCATAATAAAGCTGATTTTCAATTTTTTTTTTTTTTTTTTTTTTTTGTGCTCCTCAATCCTGAGACAAATATAAAGAATCACGAAAACTTCTGTTCAAAATTACTCTAGTTCAAAATTACTGTATAATATTTTAAAGATGTATTAGTTTATATATCGATTCTTATGATATGCAAGCATTTATTAAAATATCTAGGAGTAATTTTAACAATTCTAGAAGGATTGAAATAAATTTTAAGGTTGTTATTTAGTTTGTCCTCCAGGCGACATCAGGACTGAGGAGGTTGAAACCAAATAAAGAAAACACAAACACATAAAGATTAAGAGCAGTTGAACCTGAAGTGGTGAAAATGGTGAAATGGTGAATGGTGATGGTGAAATCCCAGTCTTCTAAGCAAAAGCAAGTATTTATGGCGTTTACCGCTAGTGGATGGGATATCTCCTAATTCCTGTAATTCCACGACATTTTTATTAGGAAGATAAAGTTTGTTATAAAAGCTTTAGAAATTTGTCTTTTTTTTCTTTTAGTGAAATGGTGTTAAAATATCCGGTGGATTTTGTGTTGCAAAGGCACCTATGAGCACCTTTGTACCTTTTAGCAAGGCACGAAAGAAATTTTTATGATCATGATATAGATAATTCATGCTGCTTTTGCAATGTGACTTCGCAGATTGGACAGCCTTATTACCTTAAACTTACTAAAATTAGATTTAAAAATTTTCCACTGTTGTTACCATTCTCCCTTCGAAACTAATTGAGGTTGAATAGCAACATTTCAATCTAGTATCTAGGTGTTATTTAATAGTACAATTTATAATAATTTATGTGATTAAATTAAAAAAGAGTAACAGTGTGAAAGTATGGGTATTGGATATACAATCCTATATATATATATATATATATATATATATATATATATATATATGTATATATATATATATATATATATATACATGTATATATATATATATATATATATATATATATATATATAATAAAAAAAAATTGCGCCATTTTTGTTCTCTCTTAGCTTCAATTCTAAATTTGTGGAACATATTTCAATCTTAGTTTCGTAACTTGTAACAGCTAAAAATTCTTTTTCTTACTTTAGTTATTAATAAATTATTTCGTAAGCTTTTTACTTTCTGGAATATTCCTGGGATTTTAATTTTATTTTTTATTTTAACATCGCGTGACAGGTGATACTACGCGTTGCTAAAGGGTTTGTTCTTCCGAGGAAAAAATATAGTTCTTGCCAAGGACCGCCTGCTACGACCAAATAGAATTGATCATTTTTGTCCGTTTGAGGCCTAATTCGTTCATTCTAATTGGATTTTTAATATGATTGACGCGGAGTAGGAGGGCGCTAGTTTTGTCGTGAAAATGATTATTTTCATTTGGCTTTTCAGGAGGTCAGAATGCATCTTTCTTTTAAACTGCTCGGAAGCCATGTCATTTTTTCCGAGAATGTAGAACGCCGGAATGTTGCAGCTGAGTGAGCGAAGGCCGTAGTGATAGATGTGTGGAACGGTGATCTGTGGAGTAACTTAAGTTCGTGCTTTAATTAATAAAGAACTAAAAAACTGAAAAAAAAATGGTGACGAGGATGGGATTGTGCATAGGTCTTGTTTGTTGAAAATTTCTATTGCTGTTATTAGAGGTATGATTTGGAATCGCTGCTAATTGTTTAGCAATGCGAAACCATTCACGAGTATTGGAAGGAGGGTTAACCATCAAACAATTTTGATGCTCCTGCTGAAGTCCATCAGTTAATCCCTGTGCCTGTCTAATAGTAATAGGGGTAACATTATATAAATTACCATTTAAATATCGAACAAATTTGAGGGGTAAAATTGAGACAGTTGATCCACTGTCAACCACACAATACACTTTGTTATTGTCAATATCCAGGGATAAATAATTGTCAGACATTATTAGTAGGGGGTGGTTGAATATGAGCAGGAGTTTGAGATTGAAATGAATTTGTGTTAAATATATAACTCCTCTCCCAATGATATGCATTTTCTATGCCTCTGTTTAAACATATTCTGCACGGACGACTAGGGTAGTTGTTTTGATAATGAGTTGCAGGCATTCTAGGAGTGAAAAACCTAGGATTAAAATTTTGGGATGGATTGTTTGGAGTAGGTCGAGTCCAATGTCTGGGCTGAGGATTGGGGAGTTATGGTATTTCCATAATCGGGCTGCACAGTAGTATCATTTTTTATTATATCAAAATGAAGCAATTCTTAGTTATCACTGGATATATTGACATAACAATTTTTTTGTCAGTTTTTTAGTTCTATATTATTTAGAGCACGCACTTAAGTTACTCCACAGATCGCCGTTCCACACATCTATCACTATGGCCTTCGCTCACTAAGCTGCAACATTCCGGCGTTCTACATTCTCGGAAAAAATGACATGGCTTCCGAGCAGTTTAAAAGAAAGATGCATTCTGACCTCCTGAAAAGCCAAATGAAAATAATCATTTTCACGACAAAACTAGCGCCCTCCTACTCCGCGTCAATCCTTTTAAAAATCCAATTAGGATGAACTCGAGCCTAAAACGGACAAAAATGATCAATTCTAATTGGTCGTAGCAGGCGGTCCTTGGTAAGAACTATATTTTTTCCTCGGAAGAACAAGCTCTTTAGCAACGCGTAGTAACACCTGTCACGCGATGTTAAAATAAAAAATAAAATTAAAATCCCAGGAATATTCCAGAAAGTAAAAAGTTTACGAAATACCTCCCGCCTTTTTGAGAAGCAAGAAATGATTTATTAATAACTAAAGTAAGAAAAAGAATTTTTAGCTGTTACAAGTTACGAAACTAAGATTGAAATATGTTCCAAAAATTTAGAATTGAAGCTAAGAGAGAACAAAAATGGCGCAATTTTTTTTTATTTTATTACATATATACATATATAAATATATATATATATGCACAGTGGCTGTAAAAAATTTCTGACAGTTTCTTTGATTTATTCAACAGAAAGTTTCAGCGAAGAAGAAACACAATTGCTTCAAAAATTAGGAATATGTGAATGACCTCTGACCACATAATCATTTTGATTCGATACTGAAGATGCTTCATGCAAAGAGGTAGAATTCGAAGCTCGTTCGTCAAAACTTTCTGGCCACTCATCATTCCATAGATTTTTTTTAATCGGTAAAGGGGTTTTTTTGCTCGTGTTTGTGAATGAGTCAACGTGAATAGCACAGTTTGAATTCAAAATTGAAAAGTTCAACTATTATCGTTCGTAGATGAGTGATCCGTTTGTCGCTAAATTAACAACATTCTCGAAATATTGCGGCAAAGTTATCGATCGGTAAAAATCGACTGTGAACGATATTTAAAAATTACATAAAAATAGCTTTTAGGACTTTCTGAGGTCCGGGAAACCTCGGAAATGGACTATTTTTGTGGACATAATTATCAGAGAAAAAAAATGATGACCCGCATAAAAAATCTGTCACAGTATCGTGTGTTTTACGGAATGAAAATATTACTGAAATAAGTCAGTCTACCGTGTCAAGATGTTGAAGTGAGGCAGAACTTCCGAGTACGGAAGAGCCGGTGTTCAAAAATTTTTCATAGGTAAAGAAAAAAATCAACGTACCAGACTTGTGTTTCCCAGAAAACATAAAAACTGGTCAAGTGTAAACTGGACGAAAATACTATTTTTCCATCAATCGAATTAAAATTTTTTGGGGCGTGGTGGTACACTACGTTCGATGACCTAACATCAAAAGAATAATTTGAACTACATTATTCTTACAAAGTTACGTTTCGGACGTATTCGGACACGTTCTGCTGTGGGGAGTATTTTCTTTAAAAAATGTGAGTCCGTTATTTGAAATCCGTGGCAAGATAAATAATGCAATATATAAGATTATTTTTGCCTTATAAAAGAAAAAATTTTGGTCGCAACAATTTGTTTTATCATGATAACCTCTTGAAGAATATACGCAGTCTCGACAAGCAATGGCTCTTGCACAAAACAAATTTGCTTTTGAAATAACCAATCCAAACGTTCGACATGAATCCAACAGACAATCATTGGAAAGAAGTTGGCAAACATGTGTGGAACTCTAAAATGTACAACTTAGCCGAAATTTCCAGAAGAATGCATGAAATGTGGAAAAAACGTACAATAGACGATCTTTAACCATTAAGTGTATAACTGTCACGTTGAGTCACCGCAGTAATTATTACTAGAGGTATGGTGATAAAATACTAATTGTAAATGTTGTTAATCACTGTAATTTTCTATTACAGTACCATTTTTTTTCCAAACTTGCAAAGGTGGACGGAAACTTTTGAGAACATGCGTTCCCTTTGTACTTAATTTTGTCAATTAAATTTATTAATATTTATATGTTATTCACCAAATAAGTTCCTAACTATTATGTCAATAAAATGTATAAGTATCACTTTGAGATTCCTATTCATATGGGTATACTTACAAATTAACTAAAAAAATTTTGCTGGCCGGAAACTTTTGACCGCCACTGTATATACAGGGTGATTCTAATTTTTTTAGAATAAAAGAGGGGTGATAGTACACATAAAGACAAACAATAATAAATAGGAGACCAAGGGTCCAAAACGTTTTCCAAAGGAGATAGCCGGCATGAAAGTTTAGGGACCAAAATTTCAAATAAACATAAAAAACGAAAAAATCGGTCGATTGATTTGCGGTTTTCACTAAAATTATTTTTTATGTCGGCATTTTCTTGAAATTAAATAATAAAGATAAATTTCAAAAAATGCCGATAGAGGGCGCTTTAGACTTTGGAGTAACGAACAACAATTTTTGCCGGTATTTTTTGCATCTCATTAAATGTTTTCGTAAGCTTAGAGTCAAACTTAAATTTTGCGCTCAAAATATGAAGCTAGGAGTGGTTAAGCAGCACAAACTGAAGTGTGTTCAGAGGGTTCAAATTTCAAATGATTGAAAAAAACGGAAAAATTGGTTCATTGATTTGCAGTTTTCACTAAAACTATTCTTTATGTCGATATTTTCTTAAAAATAAATTATAAAGATAATTTTCAAAAAAATGCCAATAGAGGGCGCTTTAGACTTTGGAGTAACGAACAACTCTTTTTTGGCGTTATTTTTTGCATTTTATTAAATGCTTTCGTAAGCTTAGACTTAAACTTAAATTTTGAGCTCAAAATCTGAATAGTTGGGATTGATTAAGTAGACAAACTGAACTGTGTTCAGAGGGTTCAAATTTCAAATGATTAAAAAAAACGGAAAAATTGGTCGATTCGTTTGCGGTTTTCGCTAAAAACTAATTTTTATATGAGAATTTTCTTGAAAATAAATTTTAAAGATAAATTTCACAAAATGCCGATAGACTTTGGAGTAGCATACAACTATTTTTAACTGTTACTTTTTAATCTCATTAAATGCTTTCAAATGCATAAAATTAAATTTTAGGCTCAAATTCTGAATCGTTGGGAGTGTTTAATTAGCGAAAATTTGAATTGTGTTCGTGGAGGGGAAACAGTTAAATTTCATCTTCTTAAGACACAGGAGTAATTAGGAGTATTAGGAGTAATTTGTGCTATTTAATTACTCCTAATAATTCAGATTTTGAGCTCAAAATTTATGTTTAAATCTAAGCTTCCGAAACCATTTAATAATTTTTTGCAAGCATTCAATTAGAACAAAAAAATAATGGTTAAAATTAATTATTGGTTACTCTGAAGTTTAAGGCGCCCTCTAATGGAATTTTTTTTAAAAAATTATCTTTACCATTTATTTTTAAGAAAATACTGACATAAAGAATAGTTTTAGTAAAAACCGCAAATCAATGAACCAATTTTTCCGTTTTTTTATAATCATTTGAAATTTGAACCCTCTGAACACAGTTCAGTTTGTGCTAGTTAACCACTCCCACTTTCATATTTTGAGATCAAAATTTGACTCTAAGCTTACGAAAACATTTAATAAGATGCATAAAATACCGGCAAAAAATAGTTGTTCGTTACTCCAAAGTCTAAAGCGCCCTCTATAGGCATTTTTTGAAATTTATCTTTATAATTTAATTTCAAGAAAATTCCGACATAAAGGTTAATTTTAGTGAAAACCGAAAATAAATCGAACGATTTTTCCATTTTTTATGTTTATTTGAAATTTTGGTCCCTAAACTTTAATGGCGGTTATCTCCTTTGGAAAACGTTTTGGACCCTTGGTCTCCTATTTAATATTGTTTGTCTTGATGTGTACTATCACCCGTCTTTTATTGTAAAAAAAGTTTGGAATCACCCTGTATATGTTAGTGTGTGTGTGTATGTTTTAATATTAAATTTGATTTTTAATAATTATACGTTGTTTTGAGAAAATAATAATTAAAAAAGTCAAGTCTGATTTTTTTAAACGACTCATGAAATGCACTTTGTAAAGTATAATATAAAATTCCCACTTGGTTAGAACTTTTATTTATGTGTCATAGGATTACTACTGATTGAAAATCTAGTTTCCTACTTTCAATAATTGTTTTCGAAATAGAAAATATGCTTTTCCTATGTTCAAAAGAAACTTAGATTCCATAACTTTGACTGAAAGTGGCATTTTAATTAATAAAATCTGATACTGCCGGAAAATTTTGTGCATTATTTATAATAATAAATAATTATGTTTGGATAACAATTGTCTTGTTTACAAATTACGCAACGTCTACGTGTGTACGTGACGTTAGAATATTTCTAGTAAACAGAAGCAATTACTTTGATAATAAAATATTAAGCAATATTTCCTCATAATAATGCTTTCTAGAGTGTTTTTATTATTTAACAAAGTTCACCTCATGAATATTTTGGAATTTGATTTACAAGTACTGCAAAATCCTAATATGTATTATTCGTTATTTAAAGTTTACTTTTTAAAGTAACTATTATTGTAAAGTACATATTTCTAATCTCAAATAATACTCCATTTAATTAATTTAATTCGCAATTAATATTTCATTTTTATGGGAAAGAAAACGCCAGTTTATAAGTGCGATTTCGTACTTTCAATAATTACACTGATGAATAAGGTTTCTGTTTCTAACTAAGTATGTAGTGACTTTTATATTTTAGCTGGTACTGTGAAAGAATATGTCATTAAAATGTTTTCATCCCCCCCCACATTTTTAAAAAAATTAAAATCTTGAAAACCTGA